>JARWLC010000012.1:3412500-4012500 GCA_033318265.1 Phyllotis vaccarum
TCATACTTCATGTTCTTCATCCAGGAATAAATCCACAGCCTCTCATTTTCTGTAAAAATTAAAGGAAAACCTCTTCTCCAAAGTAGCATATCTTTGCATTTCAATTTTAAAGTCAACTCATTTACAAAAAATATAGGTTGAATTAATCCAACAGCATTTATAATCAACTGTCTTTTAGCAGCTTTTACTACTTCATTTTCAGTCAAGAAGCTTAAAGATAAGACAATAACATACAGTATCAAGACACTCTGTAATTTCCATCTTTACATGGCTTATTTTGCATTTATTTATTTTTACTCTATTTCTTTTTTTAAGGCCTTTCTCTATCTTTTATTCTCTCTCTAAGCCTATGTATATATATTTTCAACACACTCTAAACCATTTAGACTTTAAAAAAAAACTGTCTTTACTGTATATTTATTTCTTAACTTTTTCTGTCTCTGACCACACCTTTGCTTGGCTAGGGTGATTGATTCCACCCAGATTCTTCTATTTCTTTATGTTTCTGAACACACCTTTAATCTGCCAAGGTCCTTGGCTAAGGATTTAAGGTTGGTAGGATTGGTGGATGGCCCCACCCAGCTCCTAGTCTAGCTTCATAGAATTTAGCTTTTTAACCCAGGCACTCTGGGGAATTTTAGGGTCCATATAATCACCAAGTAAAGCTTTGCCGTCTGCTGCTCCTTAACTCCATTTAAGTATTTGGCAGCAGGGCCTGTTAAGAGACTCACAAGTGTTATGCCTCTAAGGCTGAATCAGGAAGCTTCTCAAAGTCAAGCCTCAGTTTGCCTCTGGCAAACAGAGCTGATCCAAGAAAATATAACCACTAAGAAGCCATCTTTGATTCTGTTCCCTTTTTGTCCTTATGAACAGAAACCTTAAATACATCATTTACAATGTTTTGCTTACATCTAGGCTCCTATCAGACTTCAGGAACCAGCTACTTTAAACCTTAAGCTGTACTCCAAAAGTCTGCCATTGTAGCCCAAGCCTTCATGCCTCACCAGGGCGTCTCTATATCACAGCTCATGTGAGAGACACAACTCGGAAGCTGTTTTTGGTTTCAATTTTATCCTCTAGACTATTTTTAAGCTTTCTCCAGCTTTATGTGGGTGTATATCATGTATATCACCCACATTGGGCTGCCACTTGTAATAAGAGGTTTCTGGCCCAGACTTTCCAGCCTAGCCTCAAGGTTTAGACCCGCAGACCCACAGACACACAGAGACACACTGACACTTACATTAATTTTAGGCTGATTGGCCTAAGGACCAGGCTTTTAACTTGCTAGCTCTTTACCCTTAATCTAACCCATGACTCTTATCCTGTTCAGCCATGCGGCTCGGTACCTTTCCTTAGATCAGCATGGTTGTCCTCTGCTTCTTCCGGCTTCTCTCTAGCGTTCTGCTCTGTTCTTCCTGTTCCCAGAATTTTCTTAGTCTGGTAGCCCCACACACACTTCCTGTCTGCCTTTGGCCAATCAGCACTTTGTATTAAACTCATAGGGGGACAATTATTTATAATGTAACATCATAAATCCACTACAGTGGATTCTGAAAATTTTATTTTATCCTTGTCTTTGGAAAAAGGTGTCATTATGGAGCCCAGGCTGGCCCTGAATTTACTGTCTTTCTTTCCCAACCTCCACGGAGCATATGCCACTTTGGTTTCCCGATCAACACATTTAACATTGGTTTCCAATGCACAAAATTAAAATATTTAACAGGGACTTTTTTTCTTAAAAAGTGGCTTTTTGACCCTTGTTTTGTTCAGGGCTACATTCGACATCTAACAGACACTTAGCAAATATAACAAATGAATATGTGCACAAATTCTGCTCTGTTCACATATCTACTTGTAACAGTCACATTCAAGGAAATGAATGATTATTGTCTCTTTAATAAAAGTCAAATGACCTTCCATTCCAGAGCACGGAGAGCCGGCTCAGTGTTTAGGAACATATACTACTGTTTCAGAGGCCCTGACTTCAGATTCCCACATCCATATCATGTGGTTCACAGTCTCCTGCGACCCTGGCTCCACGGGATTCAACGTCTGTACTCACACGCACATACACACACAATTTTGAAAAAATCTTAAAAACTAAGAAATTCTAGTTTAAAACACTTACCAAATGTTTTGTTTAGTATGTTTAAATGTTGTAGATTGTTTTTTTTAAAAAAAAATATATAATTCGATTTTATTTTAAAATCCTTCTACTTTTTCTAACAGGAGAAAACCAAAACAAATCCTTCTTATACACTCACTTCTTTTAAAATATAAAGCTAATAAAGTCAGTTTATAAGGGTAGTGCTTTATAAGTTACAGAAAGTATTCTAGTTCTGTTTGTATCTTTTGACTGTCCACCAGAAATCCAATCCTTCAATTTCTCATTTAAAGTCATGTGAGATGAACTCTCTTATGTACTTTGAAACTCCACTTCTATACACACACTGTACTTTATAAATGTTTTAAGTACCAAATATCCACAAATGGTTCCATTAATTTCAAAAAACATTTTTTAAATTTACATATTATTTGATCTCACCCAAATTTTTAGCTACATTCTGAAATTTCTTTGAATTAAAAGCATTAACCAGCCAATCATACTGGTGCATCCTTACAATTCCATCATTCTAGAGGCTGAGTTCAAGGCCACGGGTTAGAGAGGAGGCTCAGGGATGGAATACGTGCTATGTAAGCATGAGAACCCAAATTCAACCCCAAGAATCTACTTTGTGAAAACCAGCCTACAGCCTCAGCACTGTGGAGGTTGGAAGGTTGATGCTTCCACAGGAGGATTGTTGGGACTTTCTGTCCAGCCAGATTAGCCAGGAAACATGGAGCTAAGGGTTCAGTGACAGACACTGTCTCAAGGATATAAGGCAGGGAGTGACAGAACAGGGCACTGAAATATCTTCTTCTGGCATCTTTATGGTTGACACATGGATTTACTAACATATGCCACATGTGTATGTGCACGCACATATACAGAGTTCAAAGCCAGCTTAACTGCAGATAAAGATCCTGCAAACAAACAAACCAGCAAACAGGAGACAAACAAGTGGGCAAATGCAGACTCTTCCTACTAGTCCAATACTAAAGAATGAAATGTGGTGAGAACGCCCAATTCAGCAGACAGTAGTTGCAAACCTGCCTGTGGATTTGGTCAATAAAAGAAGTGAATTTTCCTTCTGGTCAACAAATTAACTCTCTTTTGAAAGTCACTAGAAGAACAAGAAACCCAATCTCCTGTCTTTCAGGGGTTCCTCTCTGAGGTTCCAGATCAATGGTTTAACTTTTCTTCCTGTTTTGAGCACCATTATATACGTTCAGTACCTAGGATAGCTAATTTCCTCACTAATTAGTTGATGTCTACACTTCTAGGACTCTTCTAGGGTTCATTCAACCGGCTTTACTGTTTTGAATTAGTTAGTTTTTGTATAATTCTTCCATATCTCTTTTAACTTTATGATCAAACTTTCTTATTCAGAATTCCATTTTCCCCATGGAGAATAACTACAAAATCCACAGATATTAAAATGGAAATTACCTGCTCCTTGCTCACTTCCTGCCTAGTTCAATGGTCTCTATCCTAAAGTTGTAATCATGAAAATATGGTCCTGTACTTGAGTTCAGCAGCTATTTTGTGAGTTACCACTGTGTGGCAGGCAGTGTTCAAGGCTCTAGGAATCATCTATGCAGAAGACAAGATCAGGAAAATGCAAATCTTTTTTATCCGTGTATTGCCCTGCTCGCCCCCTTTCTTCCTCCCAATCCCTCCCAGTCAGCCTTTAACCTCCCCCCCTCCCTATCCCCTCCTCTAAAAGAGCAAGAAGTCCCAAGGTGGGTAGGCTCAGTATGGCACATCCAATTTCCTCATCCCAGTATCAAGACTGGGTTAGGCATTCCTCTGCAGGAAATGAGCCCCAAGGTGCCAGCCCCCACACAGGAATACAGTCTGGCCCCACCCCTCGAGGCTCCACATACTGCTCATGCCAATGGACAGTTGCCTAACCTGGGAGGGCTGGGGAATCAATGGGAAAAGGAATATGCAAATCTAAAGCTGAACTTTCAACATTTCCCTGGTTCCTAGTAGTCACCCCTCTACCTGCATCCTGCTTGTTCTTTCCAACTCACAAATCTTCTCAAAGCTCATTTTGGTTTCTGCTTTATTCCTTCCAAAGATCAGTGGAGATGATAGGCCAAGTTCACTGGACAAAATGGCATGTGGGGCTGCCATGTCTTCAATCTTGTCCATTGAAATTACCCAGATAATTGTTATCTATGCAGCTGAGTATTCACTTGTCTGTGTTGTGATAGTCTCAAAATCCTAGAGGTCCAGGGTCAACTGTGGAACGTCTTCATCTTCAGGTCTGTGGCCACAGCATGGGAGGAGAGAGCTACAGAGAGAATTTATTCTGAGATATGTTACAACTTCAGAATACTAATGAATATTAGTTGTTCATGTTCACTGGACGCTGAGATTTGCAGAACAAGGTTGAAGGAGGTTCAAGGTTGTTAAGAGTCGATGGCTCAGCTCAGGCTTTAGCTACACGAGAAAGAACTTTCTTTTCCTCACTTTAAAAATTCTGTTCAGAATGCACAGACCTTATTCTCCTAAGAAATTTTAGTTTGGGCTTAAAACAACAAACTGTGTATTCATTTCAAGTTTCATCTTTTACCAGAAACATTTATTGGAGTCTGTTGGTGATGAGTTACTAGGTACCTGGAACCCCTGACATTTCAGTGAACAAAACAATTTTCCAGCAAACAGTTAACAGTCTCCTAAGAAGCAATCCTCTGATTTTGCAAGTTTATTTATATTGGTTAGGAAACGGCCTTTAGCTAGATGTTGTATGTTGAGGTTCCCTAGTTGGCAATGAGAATGACTAAGGTTAGCAAGGGACACTCCAATGATTTGAGACCCCTGCTGCTTCGGCTCTGAGCAGCCCTTGCATCCTAACATCCTTTAGATGACCTTAAAGGTTTGAATTTGGGTGTTTGTCTTGAAGCTTTAGTTGCTACATGTTTTAATCATTTGGTCTAAGGGGGAAATGGTGCAGTTGCCGGATGGTAAATAATCCCCGTCAGCAATGGAGTCCTTCTTCAGGCCCGGCTTTGCATGCTCAGTAACTACCTTATCTCCTCAAAGGCATGAAGCAAATCAGGGTGTTTCTCCCCCCAAAAGCACGTCAGAAAGATATAGGAAATCTCAATAGTAAATGCAGCTTAAGCGTTGTAGGCACTGGCTAGTGGAGAACGGGGATTAAGGAAAGAGGAGGGAAGAAGAGAGAGGCCTTTTAAGAAACTGACTCCAGATAAGATGGGTTTTTAGGGTTGTGTGGTTCAGAATTGCAGCATAGATGCTGACATACTATGGGATCACACACACACACACACACACATGCTCATAGACTTCAAAATAATTCACTAATGACCCAGTACGTAGATAGTACTCAGCGATTATTAATTATAAGATGTTTATAATTACAAACTATAAATCATTACCATGTCTGTGGAGCCAAGAAAATGACACTGGATCCCCCAGAGCTGCACTTACAGGAAGTTGCCTGATAAAGGTGCTGGGAACAGAATTGTGGTCCTCTGCGAGAGCAGCATGTGCTCTTAACAGCTGTTAACAGACATTTCTCCAGATCTAACACATTTTTTTGACTGGTTATGTAATAATATTAAAATATTCATTTAAAAGCATCATGCATGAATTAAATAGTTGTGTATTCTTTTGTTTACCATTTGGCAGGTTTGGTGCTAGGCACTACGAATAAATAGAGATTTAAATAAAAATATTATTGATGTCAAGCAGCATGCCGAAGAGAGGGAGGCAGGTTTCTCTCATAGAAAAGGACATGGCATTTTCCCAAGTTTTTACTGGTGCATTTACCATTATTATTTAATTTACCATCAATGAGACAAGTTGCCAAGCTGAGTAATAGTGTGTGATCACAAAATTATTTTTTCCATGTAAAATTAGTGGTGCCCTTTGAGAATTTATTTGTGATATACATCATGTTAACTCTGCAATGAAAACACACTTAATAAGCTGTCTTAAAGGTCTGGGCGCCACAGCAATCGGTCATATTCACTACAATAGGACAATGAACTCTGGAAACAGATTCTCATATAAGCCAAAGCAGAACACTAATGCTAGGGCAAAAAGAAAAAGAAAAAAAGTAGGTACAGCTCACAGGCTAAAGTCATCTGTTTAAAAATGGAACTTTATAAACAACAGCAACTTACACAAAATCCTTATTCCTCTCATAAGAATCAAGAGCACACCCTGGAGTTTGCCATTTCATTGTTGCTATGGTGATTTCTTGGTCACCTGGGTATCTTTTTCATCATTTAAATCGCACGGTTTCATCTTCAGGTTTTACCACATGGTCCAGAATAGTAGCTGAACATCTCATCTGTTGTGGAGAAAGCAAGAAAGAGAGAGATAAAAGAGGAGAAGAGAGCACATCCCCAGCCCAGCAGGGCCTGATGCCTTGAAGCCTTGAAGGAGTCTTTCTGGAAAGCCCACCAGACACACCTTCATCTCATTGGTTAATCTTTAGTCTTGAAGTTTTAGCTGGCTACGGAGGACAGTGGCCAGCGTCATCTGTTTCCTGGGGACAAGATTTCTGTAAAGAAATGGAGGTTCTGTGATCATGAAAAAAAGAGAGAAAATGGAGATGTGTGTGTGTTGCTGATGATTTGAGAGTCAAAAAGTCAGATTCCAAGTCTCACCATGTGCAGCAAGTGAGTAACAGTCCCTCTTCCTTACTTTTTATTTTAAGGCAGTGTCTCTCTAAGATACAAAGACCACTTTTGGGCTTACTTTATAGCCCCAGCATGCCTTGAACTCCCAACTCCTGATTCAGCCTCCAGTGTGGTAGAGATGACAGGCTTGTCAGAAAAAGGTTGACATAAATTGTCCCTACCAGTACGGGACACTTCAATGGGAATACACAAAGAACATGAATGTCCAGAACATGGAGGGGCCGTCTTTTTATCTCTAAAAAACAAACAAAACAAATGTATGCTCCTCTCAGTTATGAATATGAGCTTTCTTGGATAATGATTATTACTAAGATAATGTTTTCTTGAATTACTGGGGAATCATGACCAAATAAAAAGAGACAGTCTCTGTCATTCCTGGGAGCAGAGGGTCCATTGCTCATTATGTTTCCAAAGAGCAGTGTCAGTGAAAGGGTTAACAGCGTGGGGCTTCCCTGGGCCTAGAAGATGAAAAGCAGTAGGCTGGGATATTATTTTTATTGTGTTGACACAGATGCATTTTCTTAAAGATTTATAAGAAACTTTTAATTTTTCAAAATACTCTGTTTCTTGCTCTCCCAAATTCCATTTTACTTATGTAGGTGTCGTCTACACTTCAGGCTCACAAGGGAAAACAGCCAGAGAAGAATTCTCTTTACTCTGAGGTTTCACATACACAAGGAGTACTTTTACTGAGTCCATAAATTACTGCTTACCAGCAAGTGTTTCCCAAAGGAAATGATCTTCAGAAAAAACTTGAGGGTGGGGGGTATCAAGGCACTAAAAATGGGGGAGAGAACAAACTGAATTTCAGGAGAAGCAAGGTACCCATGACATCATTAGTAACTTCATTCATTCATTCATTCACTCACTCACTCACTCATTTATTTACCTACGTATTTATTCTTTGATTGATTGTGCAAGTCTGAAAGAGGTCAAACTCAGGTGTCATTTATTCTCAACCAGAATCGCCCACCCATCCCCCAACCCCCTTTAGACTGGGCGCTCAGTGGCCGGAACTCTCCCATTCTGCCTAGGGAGCCCCAGAGATCCGCCCAGCAGCGGAGATGGAGTCACCAGCAAACGCCACCCACAGCGTGGCTTTCTTTCTTTTTAAGTTGAGTTGTGGCCAAAACTCAGGCTTGAGCTGCAGGCATCTTTCTTGCCCTGGTCACTCGTTTATTGATTTACCACATTAAGTGCTCTTCATGCACGCCTTTCCTAACTTTCTCTGTCTACCTGTGCTAGTCTGAGAAGCTAATTCTAAGGCCTGTGGCTTTGGCCAGAGAAAGGTCCAACTGGCTCAGCAATAGGCTATTCGATCCCGACGCCCATGGCAGTCTAACCACTGTGTAATATGTTCTCACAAGCATCCCCAGAATCTGCTCCATCTCTTATCACCGACAAAGCCTTGGATTTGCTGGAGGAGGAAAAAAAAAAACCGCGTGCAATCTAAAAACGCTCTTCCAGTATCTGTTTTGACAGCCGAAATAAATTGTGCACTTTCCGAGCGCTTTTTGGCAACTCTTTCTAATGACTCGAGTTGCCGCCTCCTTCCTCCGCGGCTTGGCAGGGCTCCGGGCCTGGGGCTGACAGTGGGTGGACACGATCAACGTGGCCACCACGATGGGTGCTGGCTGCGTCCTGCGGCAGGAGAGGACGCTACTGCTCCCCAAGCGCACTGACGCTAACAAGGTTGGGGTTCTGCTGCTAGGAGTCACACAAAGCCGATTAAAGCAAACGTGTTAATTGTCTTGAAGGGGAGCAGATGCGGCCCCCTCGCTTTTGTTTTCCAAAGTTAGGCGAGCGCTTTGCTCCTCACCTACCAGAACCGGTCCTTTGGCGTGCTCTCGGGCTTGGCCAGAAGAGGGAGCAGCTTCGGTGAGGAGATGGAGTTAGCGCTAGGGCCTGAGAATGGCACCTAGCTCCCCAACTGCTGAGTCTAAGGACTACCACTTGCTGAAACTAAAAAAAAAAAAAAAAAAAAAAAAAAAACAACGATCAGCCAGAACAGAAAATGCCGATTTTTGGTTGTTAGAAAGAAGCTGTAACCAAATGTGTATTCATTATTTGAAAGCCCCTAGCATCCTTGGTATTGCTAATGTCCCTAAGGGCATCCTGCTCACCCAGTCAGGAGCTTCCTGGGCTCTGTATCGTCTCAGGTCCTGCTGTGATTTGCATGGGTTCTCTGAACAGCCTGCAAGTAAAGGCTTGCTTCCAAGAATGGGTAGATTGGGAAGTAGCACAGACCTTTAAAGGGTGGAGCCTAGAGCAAGGTCTGTAGGCCATTGGGGTCGTGGTGCAAAAGGAATTGTGGGATTTCTGCCTCTCCCTATCAGTTCCTGGATTGAGCTAAAAACAAGCAAGCAAGCAAGCAAGCAAGCAAACAAACAACCTTCTTAGCCACGTCCAGCGACCAGAGGCACAGATGATTATGTTTGGTGCCACCATAAACCTCTGAAATTCTGAGCCTTCTTACTTAGAAAAGTTTTCATTGGAAACATAGGGAAGGTGTGATGAATTCTGGCCCAGAAGTACTTAGACACTTCAGTGTGAGGGGCATTCTGAGGAAAACACTAGAATTCCCTCCTCACTGGTTTCTCTTCTAAATAACACAGAATGAAAGTCAACAGACGGATAATATTTTTCTTTGGGTTAGGGATGTTTTCTCTCTTGAGTTTTCAAAGTCTTGGCAAGAATTTCTAACAAGCACGAACTTAGGGTAGGATTTGACTGTAAGGAAGGAAGTGAATGAATTTGGGAAAGAAGAGCTGCTTCCTACAAGTGAGCACTGAATGGGAGAAGAGACAGGTTAACACCACCACCAGCAGCAACAGTCTCTAACACCCACCAGACAGCAGATGGGGAAAAAAAATCTAGGCCAAGAAGTCTTGGCATAAACTCCAGGAGGACTTTTAGGAATTCAAACCTGAAGCCGTAAGGACTTACTGTGAGGTCTCAGGGCCAAAATTATCACGGGAAACGGAAATGCACTGAGTGCTGGATCCTCAGACAGAGAAAGAGACCAGGCGAGGAGCATGGATGCTCTGATTGGTCTGCGAAGGCCCCATTGCACATCTCAGTGCCTGAGCATCCTCCTTTTATGGTGAATGGCCGCCACACTAGCTTTAGCTCACAGGTGGCCATGGTGAAGAACAGAGGGAGAGGATAGAGTTAAGAAGAGTAGCTGTTAAACAATTAAAGACATGGGAATGGCGAGACATGACCTGCAATCATTGTGTCTTGTCACAAGGGAGGGCAGTGCACAGAGAATGAGAGAGACCTCAAGGACATGTAAGACACCAGCGAGGGACACAGAATAAACAGCGCATGCCCATTAGATGGATGACATTTCACATAGGCTCCGGAAACAAAAAAAAAAACAAAGCAAGAAAAGAGGTGCAAAGCCTGAGGGCTAAACCCAGAGCAGACTTTCCAGGGAAAACATCTAGGAGGAAGTGTGAATGGTTTGTGAGAAGAGCCACAAGCTGAAGCTCCTGTGGTTCAGCTGAAGGGGACAGGCATCACACCAGAGAGGTGAGAGTTTCAGGAGCAGAAGAAGAAGAGGATGGGTGGCTGGGTGGGGACTGTTTGACTTGTGATGGGCAAAGCGGGGAGAACAGATGATTTATGCTCAGGTTGGGAGGGTGATGGCAATCACAAAAATTTTAAAAAAAGATATATTTTTTAATTTTATGTGAGTGTAGGTGCCCCTCGAGGCCAGGGACACTGAATCCCTTGGAGCTGTAATTACAAGCAGTGATAATCTGCCAGCACATAGGTGGTGGAAATTGAATATGTGTCTTCTGAAAAAGCAGAGTGTGCTTTAAAGTGCAGAGGCACCTACAGTCCTAGCATTTTATCGTCAGGGTGATAAGTAGCAGGAAGCTACACTCAGGAAGGTATTTGTTCTGTTTCAAAATTGGGAGAAGGATCCTTTCGGAAAAGTTAAAACCTGGTCAGGAGACACAGGCCACATCTTTAGTTCCAGCACTCAGGGGGCTAAAGGAGAAGAATCATTCCAGCCTAGAAATTTGCCATCAGCCTGGGCAACACGGTGAAAGTTCATCTCATTAGCTAATAATGAATATAAAATAAATTAGTGTCAAAGAGCTGAAGGTGGTTGGTGGAGGTCCTGAAGAAAGAACGGGGAGTTTGCAGTTGTGCAGACGGTGACCTGGAGAGGAAAACCCGTTGCTCCATGCAGAGCCATGAGCCACAGCCAGAGTCGGCTCCTTCAGGACTGAGACAGTGGGTGAGGACATGCTCAGCAAGGCCACAGAGTGTCCGTCCGTCTTCTTTTTTGGTTCACCATGCACAGCCATTCAGAAAGGTAAGTTTTACAGATGTACTCTGATAATGAGCACGGCCAGAAAAACATGGAATATGGGGAGAGTGGACTGCAGAGGAGTGGTGAGGGGGGGGGGAGGGAGGATGATGATAAGGAGGAGGGAGTGTGAATCCCTCACGTGGCAAAATTCAGACTGGAGAGAGTAGCCAGAGTTCAGGGACACTTAAAAGATCCATTAAATGGCAATCTGGATACAGAAGGTGAGGGAGAGGATTCAAATATTTCGACTATGAGGAACTCTTTGGGAGGGCGGTGAAAGGAGACAGCCCCGGGAACAGAACTTTAGGGCTGTAAGAAATGGGTTTGGTGAAAGAAAGCAGAGACACGTTGGGAGCGCTTAAGCCTGGAGGGAGGGTTTAGATGGAGTGAGAATTTGATGTTTGGGAGGGTACATGGAAGGGGAAGGAGAAAGGTAGGGTGGGCATGCTGCCAAAGCTAAATGAGAGTGGTCTCGTCTTGTTCCTAAGATGGATGGGGAAGCCTGGGTATATTTGGTTTTGATGGGGTTATAGAAACAGGAGGAAAAAGCTGATGAAAAATGAGGGAGTTTCTGTGGTCACCAGAGAAAGCAAACACTCCCAGCCAATGTTACAGTTCTGCTCACAGGCTCACCACCAGCAGGTACTCTGGTTCCTAGGGATGGTGGTGGTGGTGAGCTGAAACCCAGGGGAAAAAATGGGAAAAATACGGAAGAGAAAAATTTCCAAGGTGGCAGAGAGTAGGCAGGGAGTAGTCAGAAATGGGAATGGAACCCGTGTATGTGTTCCAGGTCAGAATTAGTAGAGAGGATGTATGGCTCAGGTGGGTAGATGAGCATCAGAGGACCACACAGACAAAAAAAAAAAAAAGTTCCTGTAAGTTGTCCTGTCCATGGCTTCCTGAAGTGGCTGCTGTTTTGGCTTTAGGGGTCTAGGTGAGCTTTGTTCTCTTTTGGAGACCTGGTCTTACATTGGAAAAGAGGAACCAGATGAAGGCATTTCTCTGTGTTTTCCTGTTTTGTTTCTCTTAATGTGAACAGACACTTGCTTGTTAACTGTGTTACCCTCTGGTTATTGTAGAATGCTGTTCACTTAGGCAGCCAGATGTGGACTTGCCTTTCTTTAACTGACGGCCTTTGTATGGTTTCCTGTCTCCTGTACGTAGGCTGAATAGCAATGTATCCACATAAAGCAATGTATCTAAGCAGCTGCAATGCGTATTTGAAGTAGTGAAGTAGCAATTTTTGTCTTTAAAATAAATACCAATGTTTCTCCTTCTGCAAGCCTGTTCATATGATCAGAAGCCAGATAAGGCCCTGAAACAAATTCCCTTTTACCATCTGCAATGTAAAATCCACCTTGATTCTTGCCAAAGCCTCCCTTTGCATTAATGGATGCTTGACTCTTATCTTGATGCATGTGGGGCTGGTGCTTCTTTAGTTCTGACAAAAACAAGTGAGCAACAGAGAATAAAGGGGTCCTGAAAAATCGCTGTTCCTGATACCACATGAGTTCTTCTCTTCAGGAAGTCACCCATGAGTCACATCTGAGAAATGAAGAGTATGGGAGATATCTGTCAAGCTGACAAGCTGCAAAGTTCTTTTCCATGAAGTCAGTCTTATTGTCGAACCATTGACCAGCCTTGCATACTTTTCCACATGCAGTGACACTTTAGTAGAATGCAGAAGACAGTCTTTTCTTTTGTGTTTCAGAGGCTCCTAAATGAACATGGGCAGAAAGAATTAGAAAATAATTCCAAGATCCAGAGCCACAATAACCTTAGAGAGTATTTAAGCAACACTTCTTGGCCCCATCTACTCTAAAGTATGCATTCAGCACAACAGAAAAGCTGCTCTCTTTGCTTTGATGGAAGTGGAAAACAAGAATAAATTTTACTCCTGAGTTGAATCTTGCACATTTCAGGTAATAAGGGTAGAGATGGATTGGGTGTCAATTCTGACAGATGCTGTGTCGAGCTAACACAATCTCTGTCCACATGTACTTCAGAAGAGGCATCTATGGCCATGCTACATACCCAGGGTTACACTGAAATTAAAGGTAGCTGAATTGTGCCTGTGACTTCCAGAGCTATCATGAGATGCATTGCTCAGCACCCTTTCGGCTATATATTCAGACATCTTCAGCCCAGACACGCTGTTCTTGGTTATTCTGCAGCAGGCTAGAGCTACAGAAGGAAGAGGCAAGAGACTCTGCTATGATTTGGTATGAAATAGTATTCTGATAACCAACATAAAATTATGATTAAAAACAATGAAAGCTGCTACAGAATTTATTACCTCCCAAGGACTCACTCACTATACCTGAAATTTGACATAAGCATCCTTTTCTCAGAAAAGATATGTGTTTAGAATCTTAACCATTCATCTCAACCTGTAGTAAGACCTCCTCACCAAAAGTCTTACACATCTTTGCTAATACCACCTTCTGTGTCTACTAGTGGATGGAGACTATGAAAAATGGAGCCCCCTGCTAGGTGGTGGTGGTGCACACCGTTTGTCAGCACTTGAGAGACAGAGGCAGGTGGCCCTCTGAAAGTTCAAAGCAAGCCTAGTCTGCATAGTGTGTTCTAGGACAGCTAGGGTTTCATAGTGAAATTCTTTCTCAAAAAAAGAAAGAAAGAGAGAGAGAGAGAGAGAGAGAGAGAGAGAGAGAGAGAGAGAGAGAGAGAGAGAGAGAGAAAGGAAGGAAGGAAGGAAGGAAGGAAGGAAGGAAGAAAGAAAGAAAGAAGGAAGGAAGGAAGGAAGGAAGGAAGGAAGGAAGGAAGAAAGAAAGAAAGAAAGAAAGAAAGAAAGAAAGAAAGAAAGAAAGAAAGAAAGAAAGAAAGAAAGAAAGAGTCCAACTGTCTTTTTTCGGACATCCTATGTCCTGGGCACTTCATGACTGAACTTCATGATTATCATTGCCCATATATTCCATATCATCTACTTATATGCATTGTATTTCACTCACCAGGCCAGAAAAATGGTAGTTCTTATCTCTGCTTGCTTCAGCATTCAAGAAAGCTCCCCACCCCAAAGCCAGATGCAGCACAGATCTGTTCTAGGCAGCTCTTGTCATTACCATCATTTCCAGATGACCATTTTTATCTCTCTCCTACTCTGTGAACATGGTCTGCATACTTTAGCTCCTTTCTTGGGTATCAAGAAGCATAGGGTCAGTGAAGTGTCTTATTACAGAAGCCCCTGGACAGGTTCTTCTCCTCCTATTCTCTTTGCTCCTTAAAACCCTAACGTGCAGATAGAAATGTATCGGCAGCTAAAAAGAAAATAAAGACTTTCCCAGAGTTTGGTGGTAAGAGCAGCCTGCCATATCTCCTTTGTCATTTTGACGTCCTTTCCATATAAGCACCTGTAACACACACTTGTGTTGTTTTGTTTTGTTTTTTTGGTCTCCCCCTTTGACCACCTAGAGATTTCTATCTTATGTGGAATGTGCTCCTCTTGAAAGATGATGTTATGTTATGAACCAAAGCAAAGGAAAAAAAAAAAAAATGGAGGCCAGAAAGAAACAGACTTAAAGCAGCCAGGCTCACCTCTCCTGTTTTCATCCAGTGAGCTTTCCTTACACATGAAGTACGGCTGAGTGCTGTGCTCGGCAGGGGTGCACACAAACACGCGTGCATGTGTGCATCCATATGTACTGAGCTGCCTGGCACAGGCGATTCTTTTCCTCCTTGGAAGTCAATGAGTGGTGGCCTCCACCCATTGGGAGGGCAGGGATAGAGGCTGTGTACAGCTGCTACTCAGGACCACAAGGCTGGGAAGAGCATTAGGATTCTTTCCACCTTCGGAGCCTGAGCCTGGGTGGGAGTACCTAACCACCAAGCCTTACCCCTTACTAGCCGGCACGGACAGGCATTTTTGCTGTTTATCAGAAAGCAGTGCAGACTAGCGGTTTTTGACTGTTAATTTTATTCTCCATGACCTCTCTCACTTCTTTGTTGAGAACATTTGGCATGAGGCATTTTGGATTGTTGTTGTAAGTTGGGGGGAGTCAGGGAAGGGTGATTGTCACTGGCATTTAGTAGCGAGGAATTAAGGATGCTGCTAAACATCCTTCAACACACAGGCTGCCTCTGACAAGCAAGCGGGACAAGGTCCCAATGTCAACAGGGTGAAGTTGAGAAACCCTGTTCTGAAGGAAGAGACCTTTGACCCTCCCCTAAGTGTGCAACGATAGTCACAACACACATTTGTCAAGTGCTCACTACATGCCAGACCCTGTTCTTTGGGTTTCGCATGACAAAGCTCATTTTTGTATTTTATATCAGATTTCAAGACAGTCTTCCAAGCATCCCGTTTTTCAGAAAAGGTGACTTTAAGAGAGAAAGTGGTTTGTTGAAATCCCAGTGTGAGAAAGCAGCCTGGATGGGATCCGAACTTCAGTAGAAAAGTGCCATTTTTTGATACGTCACATCTGGACAACAACAAAGTCTATTGTTCTCAGTTGGGAAGAATGGCTTTTTTATTTCTTTTTTGTCTTGGGTAAACATAGACACTCATACGGAGGTAAACTCAACAATCTGCCTTTGTGATGAGACTACTCAAAATCACTCTAAATGACTGTCTTGAGGAAGGTGGCTATGGTGAACATGGATGAAGAGGTACACCTGACCAGACAGGACCTCATTAATGACAGAGCACACCGGTAGGTAGGCATGCCTATGCCTTTTGGAACACACACACCCAGGTCACTGATATCCCTGCCGTGAAAACCCAGTCCATAGCATCAGCCAACCCCTGCACCCTTTGATCTATCACATCACAAACATCTTGGCACAGCTTCCTTGTGGAAACCATAAGCAGATTCTAAGCTACTATTATCATTAATCGGGGCTGACATTGAACTGCCCCCTCCTAAGTACTGTTCAATCACTTGCCTTCCCATTCCTTTCTCTGAGATTCCCACAGGCCTCCTTAGTGTGAAGAGCACCTGAGCCTGCCCTGGTGTGTGGTCCCCAGTGAACAATGGAAGCAAAGTAATCTCTGACAGAGCCAAGGGACCTTAGACATAAAGCAGATATGGGGCAATGTTAGCAAGGGCCTTGGAAAGCAGCTCAGACTAGGGAGAGAATGAGAGAGGCCAGCTCTGGAGGGCAGAGTAGGAGCCAGGAAAAAGCCAATAATCTGGTGTGTGTTGGGGGACACAGTAGAGCAAGAGGGAGCCAGTACTTATTCAGACGTGTCACTTTAGTGAATACTAAAGAGAGGCACAGACAGGCTCCCTGCCCAGCCTGGGAAACTATCTGTATTTGAGAGAAGAATTTTAAAAAGCTCTTCATTCAGGAAATCTACTTGATGATTATATACTTTAAAAACTATTATGTGTGTTTCAGGTTTCATTCACTTTTGCATTGCTTAAGGGATTTAGGAGGCACAGGGAGCTTGCCTATCTTTAACCTGTCGATCACGCATACGTTTACTCTGCAAATATTTACTGCAATCCACCAAGTGTCTAGCTCAGAGGATAATAGTCACAGCAGAAAAACAGAATAGGCAAGGTATAGTAGGAGGTTTCTGGCCCGGACTTTCGGGCCTAACTTCAAGGTCTAGGCCCCACAGACCTAGCTCAGAGGATAATAGTCACAGCAGAAAAACAGAATAGGCAAGGTATAGTAGGAGGTTTCTGGCCCGGACTTTCGGGCCTAACTTCAAGGTCTAGGCCCCACAGACCCGCAGGCTGATTGATCTCAGGCTCAGGCATATCACTTGCTAGCTCTCTACCCTTCATCTAACCCATGACTCATCCTGTTCAGCAATGGGGCTCAGTACCTTTTCTTAGAGCAGCATGGTTGTCCTCTGCTTCTTTTGGCTTCTCTCTGGCATTCTGCCTGGCGGTCTTGGGCCTTAGGTCGATCAGCCTAAAAGTATTGAAAGCATCTGTGTGTCTCTGTGGGACTGCGGGACTGCGGGTCTGTGGGTCTGCGGGCCTAGGCCTTGAGGTTAGGCCTGAGTCTGGGTCAGAGGCAGGGAACAAATCAGTAAGTGTAGCAGAGATGCCATTGAACTCTGCGTATCAAAGAGCAGAATGGAAGGTAGCCTGAGGTCCTAAGAGGAAATGTTGGCAGATCATATATGATCAGGAGCTAAAAATCAGAATATATAAAGAACTCCACTCACTCAAGAACAACAAAACTCAACTGAGCTATGGGTAAATAGACATTTCTCAAAAGAAAACAAGTGGTTGGACAGTGGCGAACACAGGATAAGCTGCTTAATGACACTAGGGAAAGACAATTCAAAGCCACAACAAACATCACATCACACGGCCATTATACAAATAAAAGCAGTGTTGTCAAGGATATGCAGAAGCTGGAACCACTGGTTATGAGTGGAAGGATTGTCAAACTGGGTAGCCACCATGGGAAAGAGTAAAAATGGGATGATCACGTGTCCCAGCAGTTCTAACTCTGGGCAGATAGCTAGGGGAACTTAGAGCAAGTTCTCAAAGAGATGTCTGTCACTCCATGTTCACAGCACCCACTGACAGAAGCCAAAGAGAGTAAGCCATTCACATGAGCAGAAGGTAGAAGCCCTGGTGCGGTGGCCCCGTCTACAACCCTGGCACTTGAGGGCTGAGGCACGAAGACCATTAATTTGAGAATAGCCCCAACTGCTCAAAACTAAAGCGCATCAAACACACGCACAGGGAAATATTACTCACCCTTTAAAAAGATGGAAATGTGGATACATAATCCAACATGGAGTTGATCTCAAAAGTATTATGTTAAGTGGGAAACTCCAGCTGTAAAACAAAACAAAACAAAATCTGATTCCAAGCATATGAATTGTCTCCAGTATCATATTTGTTCACCTAAATCATAAAATTGTAGTTGCCAGGGGTCAAAGGGAGATGTGAATGAGAAAGTGCTGTTTAATAGGGAAAGCTTTGGGGTCATCTAATATGAAAGGAGTTTCCAGGATTTCAATACAAAGAAAACACATGTAACACTGGTGAACTAGCCACTGAAAAGAATTAAGATGGGAAGTTTTGTTATTACGTGTAGTTAAACGTGAACAAATTACTGAACAGTGATTGTTAGGAGACGCTTTAAGATTGAATTCACTAGCAGACTGACAGTGGTATGAAGTCTAGTGGTGCGCAAGGCTGAGGTTGCAGCTACTAGAACTATACTCAACAGTGACTGGGCATCACTGAAGGCCAAGGGAAGGAAAGGGAGGGAGTGAAGCCAAGCTAGCGGGGTAGAGAAGCCCAGGCTCATGCTGAGTGTGGGGTCTTCTATCTGCTGTGCCTCGAAAGACTATGGTGGGAAACAGAGGAAACTGGGAAAGCACCAGAAGCTACCAAAAAGATCCAAAGAAAAGAATGTTCCTCGGATTCAAGGAACAGGCTGTTTGAGGAAGTGGCTACACTGCAGATTTACAACGGAAGAAAAGTCCAGTGGGTTTCTTGATGAATTAGAAATGTGTAGAAAAAAAAAAAAGAAATAAACTGGTGGTGGTCCCAAGTTGTTTGTCCCAGGCACTTGGAGCCATCTCTCCAATGCCCTTCTTCTCTCCCAAAGCTCATGGATGAGCTCACTAGGTCACAGTCTATGTCTGTTATCATCACGGCTCTGTAAGGACAGGCCCTGTTTAGACCCTCACAGACTCCTCTGTACAGTTATTTTCTGTTGTAGTGCGGTTTCTCGGTCCCGGGCGTCCGGAGACTTAGACCCACAGACCCGCCGCCCGAGACCGCCTAGGAACCCACCGCCGCCCGGGTCCCCAAAAATAACTCAGAGGCTTATATTAAGTTTATGCTGTTTGGCCTATGGCTCAGGCACATTGCTAGCTAGCTCTTATATCTTAAATCAACCCATTTCTATTAATCTGTCGGCCACGTGGCGGCCCGCAGCTCACCCGTGTTTACATGTTGCTCTCTCGGTGGCTTCCGCGCGGTCTGCTGACTCCACCCTGCTTCTCTACCTAAGCTCTGATTCTCCTCCCACTATTCTACGTACCTGCCATGGTCCAAACCAGCTCCTTTATTTAAAGATACAGTACGCACAAATATATTCCCACATTTCCCCCTTTTTCTCTAATCAAAAAGGAAGGTTTCAATTTTAACATAGCAAAATTACATATAACAAAATAGCTATCAAGCAAGAATTATAGTTACAATATCTAGTCTATTTGTATTTAGCAAAATTAAAGAAAATACTCTATCATCTATCTTATCTTTATGAATCTAAAGTTTTATATCTAATATATTTTTTAAATGACTAAGAAAAACTGTATATATAACTATCTAATCTTCAACTACATCAAAGACCACAGAAGGATATAATATTTACCCAAGTAAACCAGAAGTGCAAACGACTTCTAAAATCTAGAAAGGACAGAGATGACACCTATCTGCCTGGACAGTCACCCAAAGTTCTTTTATAAAGTTGGGGCATTCATCTTCAGCCTACAGGCCCAAAGTCTCTTTTCATTTCAGTGAAGTAGGAAATCCGCTCTGCCCATTTTGGCACAGTTCATCCGTTGTTTTTCCTTGAGTCTTGAAGAATGTCTGACAGTTTTCTCTGTAAAGCAGGAACCCGAATGATGATCTTGGCTTGTTCTGCCAAAGTCCAGAGGTCATCTTTTTATGGAACCTGCATGTCCAGTTTAAACAGCATACTGTCAAGCAGTCAATATAAAAACAGTTTTTTCTCCAGTGGCTTATCATTACCACAAATAGATGAGACTCCATATGGAGTTTCTTCAATGCCCACCTTCCTGTTGAAGTAAATTAGTGCTGCCAGGAACAGACCTGTCTCACTGTCCAGAAAAGTCTAAGCTCTTAAAACATTTTAAATGCCATATTCTGTAGGTCTTAGAAGTATTTGAAGATTATTTATTTAATTGAAATATATCTTTGTATACTTAAAAATCTTAACTAACCTAACTATAAGTTTGATTATCAAAAGTGACTATTAACCTTTATTTCTTAATTATACACTACAATTTTAAAACAGTTACATGAACATCATATCTTAAACAAGAATAGAAAAACACATACAGCATAATAAAATTGACTTTAAATTTGTATCAATAAACCAAAATCTATACCAATGTAAAGCAGTTTGAGATTAACAGCTGATTACCTGTAAATTTAATAATCTAATTTTTTTTAAAAAAGCATTCACATACCATATCCCCCGTTTTTTCTTAGAAAGAGATTGACTATGACTATTAACCATTTATAATGAAAACAAACATCTAGAAATAATATTTGGGGAATTTGGGCGAAGTTATTCATTACTACTTCCTGCTGATTAAGGGGCGTTGAAAATCTCACGGTTGTTGAGACTGGGTCATAATCTGCAGCTGTGAAGCTGATCTGGCCATCTCTTCTCATCAGAGGTTTTTTCAGGGGGTCTTGGTTGATGAAACCACATTTGCCTGGAAGCAATCCACAGGTTCTCATCTGTGGAAACAGAAACAGAACTCTTCCAAAGCAATAAATCCTTAGACACAAATTTTAAAATCAAAATACCTTTAAAATATACATTCTTGTTTAACTTAGTAGCCCTTGCAATCCATTGTCTTTTTGCAGTTAGCTCATTAACAGTTAAAAAATTAAAAGAAAACACAATAACAACCAAAATCCAGATTTTGTGTCTATTTTCCATCTTTACGTGGCTTATTATATTTTTATCACTCTATTTCTCGCTTTAAAAACTTTTTCTAACCTCTTTATTTTCTCTCTGAGGCCTATGTACCTTTTACAAACATTGTAACCCGTTTACAGGTTTTCTTTTTATCTGAATCTGTTTTATTGTGAATCCTTAATCATCTTCCAACCTTAAGAGCTTTTAAAATACATTCTCCAAAAAGAAGCACAGTTTTTGCAAATTAGGCTGAATCACTAAGTTTTCTTAAGCGGACCGTAAACAGAGCACACCCAAGAAGGTGCTGCCACGAAGAAAATCTGTTTCTCTTTTGTTCCAAATAAGCAGAAATCTAAAATCAATCACATTACTGAGTCTTTTGTTAGTTTTCAGGAACCCGCCTGATTGTAGCTCACACTGCCTGTCGCCAGCCCGCCGCTGGCGCCATTTTGAGTGTGACCCGGACCATGCTTTGTTTGTACAAAGACCCGATTTACATACACAATTTGGAAGCTGCCTTTGATCAGTTTCTGCGATCTAGAACTCTTTTTAATCTTTGTCAGGCTCTAAGTGGATAATCGGCCCACGTTGGATGCGCCATCTGTTGTAGTGCGGTTTCTCGGTCCCGGGCGTCCGGAGACTTAGACCCACAGACCCGCCGCCCGAGACCGCCTAGGAACCCACCGCCGCCCGGGTCCCCAAAAATAACTCAGAGGCTTATATTAAGTTTATGCTGTTTGGCCTATGGCTCAGGCACATTGCTAGCTAGCTCTTATATCTTAAATCAACCCATTTCTATTAATCTGTCGGCCACGTGGCGGCCCGCAGCTCACCCGTGTTTACATGTTGCTCTCTCGGTGGCTTCCGCGCGGTCTTCTGACTCCACCCTGCTTCTCTACCTAAGCTCTGATTCTCCTCCCACTATTCTACGTACCTGCCATGGTCCAAACCAGCTCCTTTATTTAAAGATACAGTACGCACAAATATATTCCCACAATTTTCTGCAGAAAACAGCCAGATGTTGAAGCACTGGAACAAAAACCGAGACAATAGAAAATTTCCCTCTAGGAAATTTGTGTTTTCAAATCATCCAGGGAGTGCATGAGAATATCTGCTTTCTCAAAACAATGTGCCATTAAGTATTGTAGTATTGAACAATACTGTCATTTATTACCCCCAAATCTTGGGGGTTATATATTTTTTGTTAGTAGCAAAACTAGCCAACTCCCTAGAGGTGCTAATTATTGTGCCTTTCTATTTGAAAGTATTCTTTTTATGTCCTTTTCTTCACGTGGGTTCCCTTACATGGAGGCTGTGGATGCTGTGGGCCTATTGAAAGGTTGCCCTCTGACTAACTTATATTAGATGGGCTAGTTTGCCTATTCCAAGGGTGAGGTCTTCTGAGGAGACTTTAAAGTCACAATGGTGGTCTTCAAGTTCTTTTTTAAAAATATTTTTGCAAAAGCTTAATAAATATATGGATGCATATGTGATAGTTTATTAAAAAGTTTTGGTTTTTGTATTTGTTTGGAATTTTACATCATTGTCCCATTGGGTTAGCTCAAATGAGTGATTTAAAATGATATATTGCTTTCAGGGCCTAGAGAGATGGTTCAGTGGTTAAGAACACTGGTTATTCTTTCAGAGGACCCAGGTTAGATTTCCACAATCCACATGGCAGTTCACAAGCCTTTGTAACTCCAGTTCCAGGGGATTGACGCCATCTTCTGGCCTCTGTGGGCACTGCACAAGGTGATGCCTAGACATCCCTGCAGGCCGAATACCTGTACATACAAAATAGTAACACTGTGTCACGCTACAGTTTCCATGATGAGACTGATTTTTTTTCTTTTCTTCTTCTTTTTTTCTCTTAAATTTTATT
This sequence comes from Phyllotis vaccarum, assembly GCA_033318265.1. Classification (NCBI taxonomy): domain Eukaryota; kingdom Metazoa; phylum Chordata; class Mammalia; order Rodentia; family Cricetidae; genus Phyllotis; species Phyllotis vaccarum. Next base: position 3,435,111 of record JARWLC010000012.1, read on the forward strand.
TTATTTTATTGTTGGGGGGAGCTGCAAGGACAGAGAGTGGATATGAAGGGACGGGGAAATGAATGGGATGGAGATACATGATGTGAAAAACACAAAGACTCAATAAAAAGGAAAGTTAAAAAATAATGACTATGTCATTTGAAAGTGGGCTTCCCAATGCTGCTTCACTTGCTTGTTTTAGGGACTATCACAAGTTCATGATACTGACAAGGGTGCAAGTCAATAGATCTGAGTCATGTGTATCTGCAATAAGACAAGTAGCTATTTTTCTCTATATATTCTCCCCGTGTGTGCCTATCATAACAGCCTATTTTGTTATGATGGTCCAATGTATTTACTCCTCAGTAAAAATAAAAAGTGCTATGTTCATCATAAGCAATGAAGTCATTTACACAGAACTGAAAGAAAAAATGTGACCTCAGAGACAGGAGGCAGATTAAAGCTTATTGTTCAGTGATGGGCAGAGATGGGGCATAAAGCAAGTCGGACACCATGTACCTAAAGATTCTCTGTGAGATGTTTCAGTGAGCAAAGGTGCTATGGCCAGTGCCGATAGTCTCAGTTGGATCCCTGGAAACTCACACGGTGGGAAGAGAGATCAGATGTGCTCTGATCTCCACATGTTCCCTGTGTCATGTACCCCAAGCCACAAGAGTAATAAATAAATGTTAAAAAAAAAGAACTCATGGGCCTAAACAGGCATGTGAATTAATCTCAGACAAGTCTACAGTGAGATTCCTGCATTTGGAATGTGATCACTCACAGAGCGGTTTAGGGCAAGGCATCGCTTTTGAACTGCCTTTATCATTGAGGGGATTACAGGGAATGTGCAGAGCAACTGATCTGGAAAAGACCTTAAGCCTGAATCTTTGCTTTATGGAATTTTGTTCTCTACAAAACTTGAGTCTCATAGAATCTCACAGAGCCTGACACAGCTGCTGAAGCATGGCTCCCAAGAGCATCCCCTTCTGGTTTTTGGTCCAGGATGTTTTTTCTAATCAAGCAGTCAACAATGTTTTCCTGAGTTATAGGACTTCCAAGACAACCTTATTCAAGATACATTTCACCTCCCTCATTTTTCCCCCCAGATAACTGGGCCGGAGTATTTTAAAGAAAATCTTTATCAGATTATCTTTGCTTAGTGATGAGTTGGCTGTCCGTAGCTTCTTAAATTGACCCTACCCACGGGCAGTTGCTAAATACTCAATTTGGGCCAGTAATTGCCCTTTCCTTTTACTTTCTTATGGGGTGGCCTGTTTGGAAAGCTGTCCCACTAAATGGGACAGCTTTTAAATAGGCTGCCTTGCCTTCAACAAATCAAGCCAGGTCAATTACGTCCAATCCCTGCAGTGTGTGGGCACTTTTGGCTTCAAGGCTAGATCAGGTAATGCTCCCTGTCTGACCCAACTTGACCCAACTTGCAAGGCTGTATTTACTCATCACATTTAGAGCCTTTTCTCTTTTAAGGCACTGGCTACTGAAAAGTATGCACTGACCCGGAGGGGGGAGACCTGTGCCCCATTCTTCTTCAGTGGTGTCTCAGGCAACAAGAAAGGTTTAACTCATCGTGTTTATTGGTGATATTTTAACAGCAAGGTATTGGTTTTATGGGTATGTTGTGGTTAGGTTACATGAAGGGACTGCCTATAAAACACTTGCGTGCATATTTAGCTGCAAGATTGAATTACTATTTCCTAACTGCTTTTCAGAGATTAGGTAGAAAGATTTAGAAAGCTGCTCTTCACATCCTCACTTCTCTCAAGAGCTGTCAGAGAAACCTCCAGCCTATTCCTTCAGTAATCGGGAAACTCAATTTAGCCAGACTTTTCTTGGAATTAAAACAATTGTTTTGGCCTTTAGAATTTTCCAAAACTTTTAGAGAGAAGAGGCCATGAAGATGATCCAGGAGAGGAAGGATGCAGGTGAGGAGGAAGAGGGGGAGGACTAGTGTGCAGGAGCACCTGGAACACAACAGGACAATGGGACTTTGGCTAAGTGGCCTGTTAAAAGGAATTCTAGTATGGCCATGCCCCTCCCTTGCGACTGTGCTCAAGCATACTCACACATATATGTGTGCTCACACTCACACTCATGTCTGCGCTTGGACATAAACTCACGGGGAGTCAAGGTTCACCAAGGGACTAGCACATAGCGAGTGCTATTAATCATTGCACTCTTAGCACAGGATAAAAATCAAGACTCAAAAGATTATAACGGAGATTCTGTGAGTTTCAAAAGCACCTTCTCCGCATCCTCAAATGTCTCTGTTGTAGTTGCTCTGCGTGTCCCCTGTTGACAACCTGCTATGGTCTGGGTGAGGTTGGTGTCTCTGAATTAAGATTGCCTCCATCAAGTGGGCAGGATTGATCTAATCACTCGAGGAAAGAAAGATCTCTACCAGCAGACAACCTTTAGAGTTGAACTGCCACATGGCTGAAACTTCAGTCATTACACATGGGACACACCAAGCCACCACAGCGACTATTTGCTCCATCTCTCCAGAGAACCCCGCCTCAACAGAAGAAACTATCCAGTGTAGGATATTTAGTTTAAAACTGTCAATGGTGTGAACTTTCCTCCTAGAACTTCATGCACTTTATTATTTTTGATCACTGAAATCTCTGCCCGAGCACCATCAACACAGGTTTTTTTCTCTTCTAATTTTGAAAATTTACAGCTATTTCCCATCTCCTAGATTCTTATCTTTCTTTCCCTCCCTCCCTCCCTCCCTCCCTCCCTCCCTCCCTCCCTCCCTCCCCCTCCCTCCCCTTCCTTCCCTCCCTCCCTCCCCCTCCCTCCCTCCCTCCCCCTCCCTCCCCTTCCTTCCCTCCCTCCCTTCCTCCTCCCCCTCCTTCCCTCCCTCCCTTCCTCCTCTCCCTCCCTCCCTCCCCCTCCCTCCCTCCCTCCCTCCCTCTCTCCCTCCCTCTCTCCCTCCCTCCCTCATCTCTTCCATTATTCCTTTTCCTCTCCCTCTTTTCTTCCCTCTATTCCGTTATTCCTCCTCTTCTGCCTCCTCCTCCCTCCCTTCATTTCTTCTTTTCTCCCTTTCCTGGATCCTCGAGGCCAATCTCACTGGCCTGACTGGCTTTGCTCTCAGGACCACCCTGCTTTAAGCCCCCCAAGTGCTAATGTTACAGGTGTGTGCCACCATGGCGCCTTTGTTAAAAAAGTGAACTGAGCAGGATTGGACGTGGGGGTCCTAGCTCTTGACAGGTACGTGGCCTCACTTTCCTGTCAGTCCAAGCATGCAGACTGTCCTGCTTCTGAGGAGGCTCTTTGTGTGTCTAGCACTGCACACTGGTATTGCTCCTAGCGATAGCATCCAAAGATGCTCGTGTCAACGTCCTTCTCACATCTAGACTTGAGTGGGCTACTCTGGAGAATTGCTTTTCCTCCACGTTGTAGGCTTGTTTTTTCCAGACTCCATCCCGCACATTGCTTCGTTTTTCTGTCTTTATTGCAATTACCACTGGGATATTCCTTCCTTTTTCTTACATTCCCAGTCACAAATGCACCATGTGGATACTTTTCAACACTGCTTTCCCATGCCTAGAAAATTGCCTCACCTAAACTGGACCTCAAGAAACTGCAGGTGAATGAATAAATGAAGGGAAGAAGGAATGTACTCAGTGTTAAATTTACTCAGTCTGGGAGGCAGAGGTGTGCAGGTGTGTGATCTCCTACTGGTGAGAAGAGAGTAAATTACACATTTTTGAAGGTGCATTAACTCTTTCAGGCCCCTAGGGTATCATTTAGCTCACTAGAATAGTAATTTACTAAACGGTACCTTAGGGGTCTGAAAAAGTTAATGCACCTCCAAAAGTTTCTAACTGACATCGGGGAGTAGTTTATTTACCCAGCAGGATTTGACCTAATAGGTCTTAACTCCGTTTAAGAGCGTCTTAAGGGCTTTCTCACCTTTCCACTCTCAAATTCCCCAGTGTTAGCCTGTATCTGTTTGTGGGATATAGTTTCCAGTCGCTGGTGTGAGTGTGCACACAATACTAAGACCCAAGAAAGGCTGCTGCCCACTGCAGTGCACACATTTTCCTGCATACCTTGAATTTATTACAAATAACTGTGTATTACAACACATTCAAATGATGCTATTTTAGTAACTTTTTGATGTATGTTGTAAAATTGCTTAAATAGTTCTAATTCTACCCAACAATTATATCTTGGTACTAGAGAAAGTAAATTATTCTAGGCCTTTACCAAACCTGACCTATAATCCTTGGTTTCCTATTTCAATACTCATTTTATTTGGAATGATGCTTCAAGCCCTAATTGCACACATCTTCAACAAGAACTTTTCCAGGTTTCACTTAATCCTTTTTCTTATATCTGTTATGTCAATTCTATACTATGATGACATATCAAAAATATTTCCTTTCCTCCTGAGTTTCAGAGAAGAGGGTTCTTATACAATTATAAGGACACATTATATTACTATATGGATGTTATAGGTCCTGGTCACATGTATCTCCCCACTTTGGGGTTAAATGGGTTGTGATTGTTCACAGTAGTAGATAGCAGATTTTTTTTTTTTTTTTGAGAAAAAAAGATTACGGGTATAGCTTCCAAATTCAGATGAAGCTACTCAGTTGAGACTGTTCTTTTTTAGACTTTGTGACAGTTCAGTATTGTTGGTTTTGTGTGTGAGATTACACACACTAGAGTTTATTCAGAGGAGTTGCTGAGCGAGTATGAGGGAGAGAAGCAGAAGAGACAGACTTTCACATGGCGATTCTTTTTAAGAGAATAGGTAGACACCGATTTCCAGTGCCTAGAGACATGCCCTCCATACATGGTGTGTTCTGCTGGTGCCATGTTGGGTTTACCATGTGGCTGCTACATTCCAGAAATTCTTACATCTATGGAATATGTTTAAATTTGCTTTAAACACAGAATAAAGGGTTTTCCCAGTAAACATACTATGTATCGGAATGTAGACAGCAAACTAGTTTTGAGACCAGTACTAGGATGTGGTAAAATCTTCAGAGTGTCATGGGATTATATTCTGTTCCATTGTAAATAATTGTCTCGCCTACTGGTTTAATAAAAACACTGGTTGGCTGAAGGCAGACAGGAAGTGTGGGCAGAGCTACCAGACTAAGAAAACTCTGGAAACAGGAAGAGATGCTGCAGAGATGCCAGAGAAGCCAGAGAGATACCATGGAGACAGCACAATGAAACACCAGCAGAGAAAAGAAGTTGAAATGTTGCTCTGAGAAAGGAACCGAGCTGCATGGCTGAACAAGATAAAAATCATGAGTTAGATTAAAAATTAAGAGCTAGCAAGTTATATGCCTGGTCCCTAGGTCAATCAGCATAAAATTAATATAAGCCTTTGTGTGATTATTTGGTGCTCAGTGGCAGTGGGACTGTGAGTGGGTCTGAGTCTCAGGGCTAGGCCCAAAATTCTGGGCTAGAAACTTAATAGTATATATGGCAGCCCAATGTGCATGTTATACACTCACATAAAGCTGGAGAAAGATTAAAAACAGTTTTAGAGCACAGAATCAGAGCCAAAAACTGCTTCCAAGTTGTGTCTCTCACATGAGCCTTGGTTCAGAGAAGCCCTGGAGTGGCATGTGGGTTTGAATTAGAAATGGCAGACTTTGGAGTGCAATTTAAGGTGTAAAATGTCTTGTTCCTCAAGTCTCACAGGAGCCTAGATGTAAGCAACAAGCTATTAATGATGTATTTAAGATTTTTGTTTATAGAGACAAAAGGAAACAGAGTCAAAGACGGCTTCTTAGTAGCTGCAGCATTTTCTTGGGTCAGCTCTGTTTGCTGGAGGCAAGTAGAGGCTCAGCTTCCTGATTCAGCCTTAGAGGCAAAACACTTGTGAGTCTTTTAGGAGGCCCTGCTGCAAAGTACTTAAATGGAGTTAATGAGCAGCAGGCAGCAGTGTTTTACTTGGTGATTATATAGACCCCAAAATTCCCCAGAGTGGTAATTGTGGGTCCTATCATGACCTCAGTTATGAAGCTAGACTAGGAGCTGGGTAGAGCCAGTCAGCCATCCTAGCCAAGCCTTTAATCCTTAGCCACACCTTGGCAGATTAAATGTATAGTCAAAAACAGAAAAAGATAAGAGATATACAGTAAAGACAGATTTTTAAAAACCTCTAAATGGTTTAGAGTGTGTTTAAAAATATACGTAGGCTTGAGAGAGAAAAGAAAAAAGAAAAAGGATAGAGAAAGTCCTTTAAAAAGAAATAGAGTAAAAAAAAATAAGTCATATAAAGATGGAAATTACGAAGACTATCTGGTTACTGTATGTTATTGACTTGTCTTTAAGATTTTTGACTGAAAATGAAGTAATAAAAGCTGCCAAAAAACATTTGATTGCAAATGCTCCTAGGTTAATCCAAACTATATATTTTGTAAATGGGTTGACTTTAAAATTGAAATAAAAAGATATACTACTTTGGAGAAGAGGTTTCTTTTTATTTCCATAGAAAATGAGAGGCTATGGATTTATCCCTAATTAAAGGAAATATGGTTTGATCAAGGAAGATCCCTGAAAAATCTCCGATGGAAAAGGATGGCCCAGATGATCAGCATTTTAGAGCACTTCTGTTGCAGTTTCTTCTGAGCTCTGCTTCCCAAACAACTTCAAGGAGACTGGCTGAGATGACCCAGCCTTACAGAGTATTTCACTAAGCACTTGTCCATAGTCCTAAATTTTTTTTTGAGTCTCCATGGGATTGCCAGTGCCCCCATTCAGCAGGAATTAGTCTAGAGAATGACACCCGCATTTCCCCAAAATTGATTCTGGATGTTTGTCTTTGTTTAGAGTGTTGGTTACAAGTTGTTATAGATAAGAGTGGGGAAAAATATGAAAGGAAATTATATTTGGGGTTCTTGTTTTAAAAAGAAAAAAAGGGAAATATAGTGGGATTATGTTACACTGCAAATAATTGTCCCACCTACTGGTTTAATAAAACCATTGATTGACTGAAGGCAGACAGGAAGTATGAGTGGGGCTACCAGACTAAGAAAACTCTGGAAACAGGAAGAGCTGAGCAGAGATGACAGAGAAGCCAACAGATGCAGAGGACAACTATGCTTCTCTGAGAAAAGGTACTGAGCCACATGGCTGAAGAATCATGGGCTAGTTTAAGAGCGAGAGCTAGCTAGCAATATGCCAGAGCATAGGCTGATCAGCATAAAATTAATACGAACATCTATGTATTACTGTGGGTCTGTGGGTCAGTGGGTCCGGGTTATGGGGCCAAGCCAGAAAGTCTGGGCCAGAAACTTACTACTACATCATAGGGTCATTTAATTATTTAAATCACATCATTTATTTATTTATTTATTTATTTATTTATTTATTTATTTATTTATTTATTTATTTGTTTGTTTGTTTGTTTGTTTGTTTGTTTAAATGTTGTAGAACAGCTTTTCTTTTTCGATTTCAGTTAAGGTGGTAACTGAGTACAGCGAGGGTCAATTAACACTAAAGGCCATTTGAGGTGTCTTATGGAAACCTTCTGCAGTAAATGCACCATAGATATATATATTCAGTGCCAGGTATGCTTATATCTAATCGAGTTGTTGACCAAAGGGCCTCATGGAAACCTCCAAAGAACTCAGAATGTTGTTCAGGCTGTGGATTGCTCTCTATACACTGATGGCAAGGCCCCTCTGTGGAAGACAACACCTACATATCTCACTGAACACAGAAAAATTGAGCTGGTGCCCAACGAGAGCTTTCACCCTCATTGACCAGTGTTCATGGTGTTGAAGTGAACTGTACATACAACTAGAGGAGAAAGGTAAACATCAACCCAGCTATAAACCCTACAATCTACAATGGCAAACGGCCTGAATACTGATGCAATCATGCCACAACTCTTGTAAGAGTAACCAATCTCTATCTGGTTAGATTTCAAACCCAGTCCATGATATGAAATCCATGTCTGACATGGCTCAGGTGGTCAAGGGCCTGAGACTAGATATGCCATGGGCCTGGGGAAGCCAAATGCTATTGTTCTGCTAAAAGAACATAATAAAAAAGATTCCTAATGACATTGTGCTGCATCCTAGATCAGCATCTCACTCAGCTATCACCAAAGACCCTTCCTCCTTCAATAGATGAGAACTAATACAGAGACCCACAACTGGACAATGTGCAGAGAGTAAGCGCCCTTAGAGCACTCAGTCTTACATTAGATGTCTTCATCAAATTCTTCCCCTCAGAACTCAGGGAGCTATGAGAATGAATGTAAGAACCAGAGGGAATGAATGACACCAAGAAAACAGTTTTCTAGACACAACAGGACTGGTGCACATATGAGCTCACAGGGACCGTGGCAGTGTGAATGCAGCCTTCATGGTTCCAAGGCAGTTGGGGTCCCAGTACTGAGAGGGGGTGAGAACACAAACTTCCATTCTTAATCACGAAGAGATCTCCAAAGCACAGAATGAACCCAGTGATACTTTAGAGATTTTTTTTATTGCTTTTTCTGCTCTTACTGTTCCTTATCTTGTATATATGATTTCTAATTTTGTGTTTCTTTGTTTTTGTGTGTGTGTGCCTGTGTGTATGTCTTTGTTTTTTTAAAAAAAATGTTGAGAGAGAAAGAGAAAGAGAGAGAGGTGGGGGAGGGAGGGAGGGCATGAAGTTGGATAGATGGGGAGGTAGGATGACCTGGGAAGACTTAAGGGAGGGGAAACCATGATCAGAATCTATTGTATGAAAAAATGAATTTTTAATTTAAAAAGATGGTAATTGAATTCAACAAATGTGTTCTTTGAACTCAAGGATGTCATTCTATGCAAAGGTGAAAATTTCATGCCTAGAAAGATGATTCAGTCAGTAGAAAATAGAAGCACTTGCCACATAGAAACACCCCCAAAGCCCTCTGACCTCAATATGTGTGCCACTAAATAAATATTAAGATAAAAATGTTACTCACAAAATAGCAAAATCAATTATATGCTGAAGAAGCACCATTAAAAACATTAGTCTAGTTATGCTAGTATAATTTCATGTGTTTGATTCATGAAAGATGTTTTCTAATTCAGGCTCGAGGTCTATGAGTTGACTCATTCTTCTAAAGCTGAACTACACCAACAGACAAGCAAGAACAGACAAACCCCCACAGATTGAGTATTGGAGATTGTGGATGTGGGTCTACAGTTTACATGGATTCTTCTATTTCAAATAGATGTATTCATTCAGCTTGTGCATCATGTCAGGACTTTTACTAATTCAGAATCGCTTCCCTTCAGTTAAAATGCTGATCTGTCACCATTTTTTAGCAAGAAGGCTTCAAAGTAGATTTTTTCCTGCAATACTTCCTTCATGTCTTAGAAGGACTATGTGACTTTATAATGGATATAATTTTTGAAGGGTTTGGCAGCATCCTGATGCTGCTAGAACCTTTTAGTGCACTTTGCTGGTGTCCCCAGGGACTGGCTTGGATCTGTGTTCTCTACAGATAATAATGAAAACATCCATTCCAACTGGAATTCTGCAGGGCAGAAATTCACAGCTCCTTAATGGCTGAATTTGACCATGGCAGTAGCTGTTGTCCTCTGGTTATTTTCTTGTCTTTATATTTGAAGGCTGCTTGCAACTTCCTTCTCCTCTAGTCAGTATGTGGCTGAGCTTTCTCTGACAACAGGAGTTAAAATGATGTAATAATCTCTTAGATAATGAGCAGGTTCATCAGGAATTCTCAATTTGAGTTGCTTTTATAAGTCTGATTTTATTTTATTTTATGTTTATTTGGTCTCCCCAAATGGCAGACTCTCAGGGATATAGAGGCTGTGCATCAGATGCATACCAGAAGCAAGGCAACAACCAGTAAGGAATCATCACTCACTCCTTCAAGGGACCGTCATTCTTTATTAAAATGTGATTGAGTCAAAACAACCTGTTTGGGGCTATCCTAGGTGTCTTAAAACGCTTGCATGTCTCTGACATTTGTATAACCCAGAGACCTTTTTAGCTGTATTCCTCTGCTAGATAGAACTTCCAGTCCTGGTGTAAATTCTTGGCTTATTTAAGTACATAGAGTTTGAAAACAACACCCTGTTGACTACATAAGCACAGACTAAGCCACAGGTAAAATCCCCAAATTCACTGGGTAGATATAGAGTCTTAGAGTGTCAGGGAGTAGTTGGGCATCTTTTGCCTTTATTTATTATTTGACATTTCATGCTTTCAGGGAATTTGCTGGTAATTTTCCTAAGATTTCATTACACAGAAGAAATACCTATGTATGTGTGAGAAACTGATAGTTAGCCACAAGTAACAAATAGTAATCGTTATTTTACGCTCCTATTTCAATTAGCCTTAATCTTTTGTTTGCACAGCCTTGCAAATCTATAAAAATATCAGTCATTATAGTTTAATTACTATCATTCTAGGTGGCTAACTCCACTTCCTTCTAAACAAGTTTCTTCTTTTGATTCTTTCTGCAAAGCTGCTGTCTGCCTGCTCTGAGGATAGCATTACGATGCTCTGCTGGGCTCTGTAGGTCACCACACAGGCTATTTTAAGTCCAAGTTCCTTCGAATACTGGAGAGTTATTGCTGTTGCCTTTTGCAGTTTGATTCGGCTTGCGTCGCCCTTCACTTCAGGGCAGAATCACACTTGGGTTTTATATAATGACAGAAATTGAATGTTTCCTGCTCTACTGTTTATTTAGTGAAACATTTTACATTCCTGGATAGATACCAGTCTGTCATTAATGGATTCTTGGCTTTGGGCCAATAACTAATAGTTTTATTGGTCCTCATAACATAGCAATGTGATTTTTGTAACCACAAGGGGCTCCTTTCTCCCTTCATCTCTCTCTCTCTCTTTCTCTCTCTCACACACACCTATCTCTATCTTTCCATCTCTCTTTTCTCTTCTTTTAAAAATATTACAATGAGCCAGGTATACCAGTTTTTTCTTCTCTCTCTCTTTTTCTCTCTCTCTCCTCCTCTTCCTCCTCCTTCTTTTTAGAACAGAGTATTTCTCTTTAAATAATCTGTTCTATCCTGTTTTTTTTTCCCTCTTGGAAAATTCTCACATACTGTGGTATATTTTAAAGAGGGCTATAGATGCAGTTGTTCAATTCTTGTTGCTGAGCTTTCTTACTGCCCTAAGGAAGCCTGTGAAGCTTATGTTCTGTACTCGTGGAGACTATTACAGAGAACACCTTTGCCCATAAAGCTCTGCCTGGTTCTTAGAATTATTGTAGACTTTGCCTCACTTTCAAGACTACTTCCCAGGCTCTTACTAGGTCCAGATCTACTGGTAAATACTCACTTGTCAGTGGCTAAATCCAGGGAAAAAACTTTACATAGCAATTAGTAAATAAAAATTTATTTTTATTGCAATAATTTTATCTTTAAAAGAGGTAAGATTCTGAAATTTTTGCACCCATGGAGGGGGTTCCAGTTATTTTCAGAGGGGATTACCCTCATTCCTGGAAGTTATGATATGAAATGATATGTGTGTCTGATCACATTGGTGGAATGGCACAGTGGGGAGAGTGAGTGCTTCAGTGGTGCAGGTCAAGTTTATTTAACACTGTGATGTTTTAAAACACAGTGCCAGCTCAAATATCTCAGAACCACTGTGTTCTTTGCAAGGACGTTCTTCCCCAAACAAAATCAAATGAGTTCTTGCCACCTTTGAGAGCAATGCCTACCAATAAATCAGATTCAACAGAACACAAAGTAAAGTATACTAGAAAAATCATGCAGGATAGGGCTCCATCAAGGGCCACCAATCACCCTTGATTCCATTAGTCTCCCTTAACTGCCAACCTCAGTCTGCAATGAATGTATTTTACTTTTTTGGTAAAAAATTATGTATAGATTTATAGAACTCATGAAAACAGTGTAATTGTTAGAGAGTAAGAGCTAATGTTCTTTTATATGATGTGCAAAAATTTTCATTTGCTGGGCTGATGTCTTTAAAGGGCAGTCTGTGTCACCTTCTAGTTCTACCCTGTTCTCTCTTAGTGCTAACAGCAGATTCAGATACATTTGGAAACAGAATGGGGGACTGGCTGGGAATAAACAACTACTGTTATCCTTTCAATTATAAAGTCAAGCTTACCAATTGTATTTGGAGAGGAATATTTTCCTCCCTGTGTATATAATAGAGATGCTGTGTAAGTGTTGTGAGGACCGACAGGACTAGTTACAAATTTTGCTCATTGACTTGGCTCATGGTTGAGAAAAACTCTCCCCAGCAAGGAGAGCAATTTTGAGGTGTCATAGTTATGTGAGAATTCAGGGTGGCCACATGGAAGAAACAGCCAGATCAGTGTTCCATCAGAAGACTCCAGAACAGCACAGGAGAGAAAGATGAGGTGAGCCTGGCTCTTCACTGCTTCCATGCATTGCTATGGTTCCCCTTGGGACTCTATTGGAATAAATAGTGAATTAGGAGCAGGTATTAGAAACTGAAAAGAATTCACAGAGCCAAGAACCATATCAAGTCGATTTATATTTGTATTAGCTAGTTTTCTGTTTCTGCAATAAAATCCCAAGGTCAAGGTTATTTGTGAAGAAAGAACAAACTTGGACTTCCAGTTCCAGAGGGCTACAAGTCCATCCTGCCAGGGATGCATGGTAGCCAGCAGTAGGTACGGCAGGAGCAGGAAGCTAAGAGCCCACGAGTTCAAACCCAAACACAAAGCAAAGAGAGAACAAATTGGAATTGGCAAAAGTTTTTAATTTCAAAGCTTTCTTCCAGGTCTTCCATGGACATTCCTCCTCTAGAAAGTATGAACTGCTTCCACTTCCCCAGTCACCACCAGACCAGGGATGGTGTTTAAATGCTTGAGACTGTGGAGGGGAATGCATTTTTCATTCCAACCACAGCGGGCTTGGCATAAGTGAAACCATTGCTGGAGTCAAGGGATGAGTTCTTAGGGGTCCCTGCTGTGTATTCTGGTTTGGAGTCTTCCCAGCAGCAGGTGACCCAGTGACTGATTTTGTAGGGTGGGGTGATCTGAGGAAGGGACAGAGCAGAAGAGCAGAAGGTGGCCACATGGTTTGCCATGAGTTCTCACAGGTAGGACTTTTCTTTTAAACCATAGGAGGCTGGTAATGTGTAGCACTCTACCATGAGTGAGTCTTTCTTCAACTTTCTCTTCGTAAATGGGTTATGAAGTAATGCTCTTGTCTATGCACTTTCCATTCATTCTGAACTCCCCATCTTGGCCTGAGTAAGAATTTTGCAAGCTTTGAAATATGTCAACATAAAATAAGCTTTGAGACAGCTTGAAAAATGTAGGATTCATAATGGACTCCACTAAAAATACGGTCTGTTAAAAAAACAAACCATGCTCGATCTTCCTCACTTGGAAAAACAATCAGATGGAACCCAGAGTGTATCACCATCATTTTGCAGAGTCCCGTAATATGAGAAACTCTGACTTTCCCAGTGAGAGCAAGTGTATCTGCCATGTCCTTTTCAGCCACTTGCCTGGTGACCTCTGTGACCTCTTCACATTCTACTTGGCATTCTTCAGCCACTCACAGAAGCTGCCTATTCCATGATGTCTTCCAGATGACCCCTTAGATGACAATCCTGGTGGTGTATCATCCTCTGATGAGTTCATCAACAACCTCCTTCTATCTTCCAAATAAAGTAGTAATGAACTAGTAAGTTCTTATTAGCAACTTAGCACAATAAAAGTTTATTATTTACTTATTTTTAATCCTTCATTCTGCTAAGGATCAAGGCCAGGGTCTTCCCTGAGGCAAGCACTATGTGGACCAGGCGGGCCCCTGATTTATAGAAATCTACCAGCCTCTTCCTTGTGAGAGCTGGCATCAAAGGCATGTGCTATCTAGTTCCTTTAATTCTTATCCATGCAGAAGCTACTTGCTGTCTACAGAGTAGGGGGTGTGTATATGGCAGTGCCCACCTCCAGATTCTCCACTTTGTATTTAGCTTTACTATCTTGTTACCACTCTACCAACATGTCTTTCCAGGGCCATTCTAGCACAGAGGAGATTGTGGAGAGCTCCCAGGACATTTTTAATGTTTCAATCTGTAGGTGACACACATTATTTCTCTTTTCAACTACCAAGGGGCTCTGAAGTGTAACTGTCACAGGAGGACAGGAAGGACAAATTTGGTCTGTTTTAAAGCCTGCCAGGATTTGGGGGAGGTACAAGGATGGGTTTTGTCTGAGAGTAAGTGATAGCATTGTAGTTTAGTGCAGGCAGTTAATGTGGTTAAATTGGCTATGGTTATTGGAAACAAGTTCAAGGCAGGAGGTAATATAGGTTAAAAGATGATCTATTCCACTTCATTTATTTCTTGATAGTGCAAAAAAAAATCCCCATTGGTTTTTATTGATTATCCACACATGGTCTTTCTTGTTTTGGAGAATATGTTCTATTATTTTTCTAATTCATGGCTCTATTATTTTCCAGTTACTTTGTGTGTCTATGTTGATTGGTATACCTTATACCTTCAATCTAGCTGTGATATGGTATATATATTATATACACACACACACACACATATATATATATATATAATTTTATTTTTATGGGTCCACTTTTTGACATGTGTTGGCACCATTGCTATGGAACGATCTTAGATAATGGAAAAAGAAAAAAATTTACATCAACGCAACTTTTTCTTCCAGAGCAAAATGATGAACTGTCATGTTCAGAAACAGTGAGCAGGCATGAATTTATTTCTTTACTTTAGAAATCATCACTTCTTTTCCTTTGTGGGACCATCCCTCTGTTGTCATTTGATTCTGCGAGGGACCCTACTTGTCAGTCCAGAGAACCAAGCATCTAAGACCCTACAGTTGTTCCAAAGTTGTCATGCAGATTCTTTGGGTTTCTGTGGTTGGTGCAGGGTCTCTCTCTCTCTCTCTCTCTCTCTCTCTCTCTCTCTCTCTCTCTCTCTCTATATATATATATATATATATATATATATATATATATATATATATATATATATATATATCAAGGCAGTGGTGCCACAAGCCATTAGTCCAGCACTTGGGAGGCAGAGGCAGAAGGCAGAAGGAGAGCTGGTGTGCACTGGTCTTAAACTGACCTCACTACGTCATGTGCACTGGGGCCTTGAGGTCCAAAAGCCGCACCTCTAGGTCAAGGTGATATTGCCTACTCTCCACTACTGTAGATTATGAGTCTATTTTATCAATGTGGACTCAAAGACTTGATTGTCATCCTGCCAGGGCTGCAGAGAGGGGAAGATCTTCCCTAGATTGCTGGCCATCCTGAGCAGAACGTGTTAAAAAACAGACATTCCAAAGAACAGACATTTCAAAGAACCATAGCCTGGTTGTGTGTTTCTGACACGATTCATGGGGTCTGAAACTGGACTAGCCCAAAGTTTTCAGTCATGGGAATTAAATTCCAATTCCATTCCATCGTCTTCACTAATCTTTTTCTTGTTTCACGATACGTGAAAGGATTTTTAAAAATTTGTTTTTATTTTATGTGTTTGAGTGTTTTAAACTGCACGTATGTTTGTGTACCCCATGCCTTGCCCAAGGAGGTCAGAGGATGTTAGACCTTTCAGAGTTGGAGTTACAGACCACTGTGATCCACCGTGTGGTTTCTGGGTTCTTAACCCTGGTCCTCTGAAAGATCCGAATGTGCTCTCACCACTGAGCCATCTCTCCAGCCCCAGCGCGAGTTTTCTTTAAGTCACTGAAAACCCAAAGTAATATAGCAACCTGACTATTCCTTCATTTATTGATGGGAAAATGCTTAAAGCACAGCACGATACAGAAAATTAGAGCTGAAGAGAAATGGCTTTATATGAAAAGGGTGATCGTGACATATGTAAAGGATGGTAATGACCCTAGGTTTTATTGGGCCTGTCTGGATATTTGAAAACTCCTTTTTGCACTATGGTTTAACACAGGAAGGCTTCTAATCGGTGTCCACATGGTGGATCACAAAGCTTTTATCAATTAGGTATACAGGTATGTAGGGAGACGTTATGCTCGCTTGTGGCTTTAAATGTTTGTACACTACTGTGATTCTAAGGGTCTTAGTTTAGAACTGATTGTATCATATGAAAAATTTACAGCATTACTTGGAAGATATTTATATATTTTTATATTGAGTAATAGACAAAGGTATATTTGTTTCTGTGAATTTTGGTTTCTATATCCTGTGTTCATTTGCAAGATTTATGTATGAAACCCTCTTCAGAGAGGCCAGCTACACCTGAGAAAAATGGCCGGCCGACAGTTACTAACTAACTAAAAAAAAAAAAAACAAAAAAACAAAAAACAGACACACACACACACACACACACACACACACACACACACACACACAACCCAAATGACAAGTGGGTAGATATCCTCTTGTGACCAGTACTAAAAGCTTGAGTGGTGTCAGAGTTCACCTCTGCTTTACTGACACTGCATTGGGGTCTGCTTTGCTTTACTGGACCCTCAGCTAGCTCAGTAGAACCATACTAAATATTCCTTGCCTAACTATTTGCTAATGTGTGATCCTCAAATGACTTAGCTCCTCCTGTACACCTCACTGTTGCTTATTACCACACTCTATGGGCCTTTCTGTTTGTCAAACCCTTTGTCAGCTTAGCTGGTATTTATTTCATTGAGAGAAGATGCAGGGCACAGGATGATGTAGAGGACAAATAACAAGGAACAAACCTGAGAATTAATTTGTTTGGATCTTCCCATGTTCGGATGAGCTAGAGCCTTCTTTTTACAAGCTCATTGCCTCTTTTTCCACAATAGAAGCAGCCCTGTGCTGTCCCTTCTTCTCTGAAGCCCTTCCCTGCTAATATTGACTCTACATTCATCTTCTGCTTCAGCCACATTCAGCATGTACATACTCATGTGCATACACACACTCACAGAAACTCACACAAGACATGAATACACAGAAACTAACATACAGATACATGCATATAGACTCACAGATATATAATCATACAGACACACAGATATACACATTTATATACACAGAGACACATTCACACCTAGACATAGACTAACATACAGAAACTTATGCACAGACACACACACACAGAATCACACAGAGAGGCACAGATAGTTACATATACATGTATTCACACTCACAAACACACAGAGAAACATAGATATACACAGCCAGATTCAAACAGATACACACACATTCACTCATACAAACAAGCGCACGACACAGATTCACACATCAGCATACACAAACTCACATAGAGAAGCATGCGCGCGTGCACACATACACACACACACACACAAATGTACCTACTTGTGAGTCTTACTGCAGCTTTTCTCTTTTTAAAAAAAGTTTAAATTTTTAACCTTAAAATTCAAATTAATATATAATTATATCACTTTTCCCTTCTCTTTCCTCCTTTATGTCTTTCCCAGGGTTCCTCTTGCATTACCTCCTTTCCAATCGGTAGCCCCCCTTTCTTAAATTATTAGTGTTACATATAATCCCCCCTCTCTCAGTACTAATTAGTTTCCTGTAGTTCTTTGTCTAGACATTTTTCTCCTTTTGTACTTGTCTGTTGATATTAACATTTCAGGTAGTTTTATGCAGCCATTTCTAAGAGCATCAGTCTCACAGCAGGACTCCTACTGTTTTGGCTCTACAGACTGTTCCTCCCTCTTTATGGTAACTGCACCATAGATGCAGGAGCTGTGCTGTACATGCATTCATTGGGGCCGAGGGCCCCACGGTCCACTGATCTCTGCATGGTCTTCCTTTCTGGTGTTCTTTAGCAATCTCCACTTGCTGTAAGGGGAATCTGCTTTGATGGGGCCATAGCAACACTGATCTATGGGTGTGAGGGTCAGACATAGAATGCAGTTAAGAACTTACATTGGCCTAGTAAGGTGTAGAAGATCTTCTCTAAGCTCCGAGGCCGCGAGAGCTCCAGGCAGTTGGCTAGGTTTCTAATATCACGAATGATTTCCTTCCTGTTGAATGGATTTTAATTCTTCTTAGCTGTTGGTTACCACCAACATGGGAGTGTCACCACTGAACCATTATGGATATCTTGCCGTGCACATTATTGTTGTGAGTAACAGGCACCATAGATGGGTGAGGAGGAAGAAGGTCAATCCTGAAGAAGGAGGAAGTAGGGACAAGTTTCACCAAGGTTGTTTCAGAAATCCTTAAGAAATCATATTATTTTATATGTACCTAAAATTAAATACAATATGTATGTACACACACATGCACACGCACACACACGTACTCTCTCTCTCACACACACACATGCACATACGCACACATGCACACACACACGTACATATGCACACACGTACTCTCATACACACACACACACACACATACGCACACATGCACACACACACACACCCCTTAAACAATGTTATATCATTTGGGCTAACATTGTTCCCCATGAGAATGACTAACAAAAACTCAGTATCAGGAACAGGGAAACTCCTTTTGCAGATGGATAGGGTAGCTCAAGTGACTCCCCCAAACAGTGCACACTATTACTGTTGCCCTTGGTTGCCTTGCAGAAGTTGGTGGTCAGCACCTATTACAGAAGTCAGCACACACTTGGTATTCAGGTCAACCCAGATTTCACCCCAAGCCTCCTCCTGTAGTTTAGCTTTTGTTGTACTAGCAAGTGTTATGGAAGCAGCCAAGGCCAAGGGAGGGAAGCAACTGATAGTTTTTCTCTCTAGGTGAGCATCCCAAAAGATGCTTCTTTCTCCCTCCTTTGGCAGTTTCAACTCCTGACTCAATGTTAGAATGAAGCGTCATTCTTTAAAAGACAGATTTGATCTTAGGGTTTCAGATTTAGTAATCTGCAGTGGATGATGGTCATTTAATTTTCTAAAACCCTCCAGGTGATTCTGATGCATATTTGAGGTAGAGACCATTACTCCGTGTTTGTTTCTATGAGAAATCTTACAAAGCAAACGAATGAATAAATAAAGCACTAAATGATGGAATGAGAAGATGTTACTATATGTAGATGAGTGTGTGTGTATGTGTATGTGTGTGTGTGTTACAGAGTTTGAACTCACAATCTTTCTGCTTCAGCATCTTGAAGGCTGAGGTTATGCACATAAGCCATCTTGCTAGGCTGTGTAGATCTCACAGGACAAATTATTGCATTGAATATAGAGGGCATAGGAGAACAGAGTTGACTCTCAGGAAGGAGGATACTTTGATGTGAACAGTATGATACACGGACCTTAGGAAGTTTGCCTTTATTGCCCATTGCTTTGCCATAGCAGGTACCTGTGGGCAGACAGGGAAGAGAAGACAAGGCTAACAAAGAATATAGTCCCCAGACTCTGACCTAGAATGATTTTTTAAGGTGACAAAAAGAAACTGGTTCCTTCCTGTCCACATCCAAAGCCCTTCGTTGAGTTGGATTCAGCTGGACCACACCCTCATGCCAGATGCAGTTGTATATTTCTAGCTTTTTAAAGTGACCACATTAGGGAGGGCACACCCTTTGGACCCCCTTGAAAGAACCTGTAAAAATGAAGGCACTCCCTTGAAAGTAAAATATCTTTGAATGCAACAATATTTGGATAATTATAGTCTCCAAGGAGCATAATCCTTAAATGGCTGAGATAATTATAGCATCCCAGGACTATGGCACTTCTCTTTTAAGAGCATAATCCCAGGGGCAGAGGAAAGTGGGGACCCCAGGATGCTTCTCTTGCTGAGTCCTCCTCAGCCCACACCCTGTGGTAGGTTATTCTCCTAGAAAGCAAACAACACAGGGAGCCTGGAAATGGCTTTCTCATTGACACTGCATCACCAGGGTACAGCATGGAACCCAGCACAGAACAAAAGCAGTGGGTACTAATGAATGCAGTTGGACCTCACAAAGAAAAGAGCGTCTGTGTGTCAGTAAGGGAGAATCACACTTCTGATGGGTTTGTAGAGCCATGATGCTGCCTCGTTGCACAGGGTTTGGAAAGGAGAATGTTAATTCAGAGTTCATACTTATGAGTATCATTTTTCCGTCTCTCTTCTAGCACAGTCTCAGAAGCTGGTTGGTTAGGCAGAGTAGATATAACATTCTATTCATGTTCACATTTGATCTCTCAAAAGTATGGGTGTTTCAAAATACTTCTTTGGCCATGGGTGAGGGTCTATCTTTGGCCAATGGGCTTCCTGTAATCTGTGAATTCACAAGACAGAAATGAGAAGCTGGAGATGCGTGCCATGACAATCATAGCTATGGGAAAACAATATCAAACACAACCTTAAGTGATGGGTGGTCAGAGGTACCCTGCCCATCTGGAAGTGGCAGGCTGTCTACCAGAGAAAATTGCTCCTTTCCATTGTTTCTGAGTTCCTCTTCGTTGCTTGCATTGCACTGATTTTCTCTTGATTGGAAGTGGCTACTTAGGCTACTATACAAGTGGCTATATAAGCAGATTGCATACTGTTTCTTAAGAAGTAAGTCATGATCCTATCAAGGATTAGTGCTAAGGGTGATAACACAAAGTAAAGACTCCAAAGCTTGCTTGTTATCAACCACCTTTAGGGATTATCCCCATGGTTTATGGAAACACACTGCATTTTCTTTTTACAACCTGCTGCTGTTTGGTTCCCACAATTAGAAAAGGTTATGAATCACTTTGTTTATGGACTCTTTCCCTTTGAGCCTTGGCAATGATATTTTCTCTAGTTCGACTAGCTTCTATGGGATTTTATAGATAAGAATAATAACATGCTTTGCTGACCTCTATTTCCCAAGCTGGTAAAGGAGGGGCATGCACAAATTTATTTCTAAGATTATTTTGAGTTTGACATTTTAAGATGTTGTTCTTTGAATTAATGTCCTTTGCAGTGTTGATTCCCTCACTCACTACCACTGGTTCCATCCTTCTTTATAAACATGTCTGGACACTGGGAAAAAAGGAAAAGAAGGTATACACCCGTCTTTTTATTCATGTGAACATATCTTTCTCTTAGAGTACAGTGGTACATATACTGTCCCAAGCTAGAGATAATAATTATGATAATGATGATAATGATTTGGTTTTTATCATGACAGGGTTTCTTTGTGTAGGCCTGGCTGTCCTGGAATTTGCTCTATAGATCAGGCTGAACTTGAACTCATAAAGATCTGTCTGCCTCTGCCTGCTGAGTGCTGAGATCAAAGCTATGCACCACTGAGGGCAGAGATTTTATAGCCACATCCTCCTACTATCCAGTTCCAATGCCACAGATGCTTACCCCAGTTGCATCTTTGATTGTTCTGAAAGGTGATTCAGGCATGAGAGTTACTGTGACGTTACTTTGATTATTTTATTTCCATTTTATCATTGAACCATGTAGGTATCAAACTGGGCATATTTTCTAAGACTTGTGAATTTTCGGGGAAGGCCTGTTTGGGATTATACAGAGGTAGAGGTTGTAGCAATAATACACAATGCTAAGAAACATTGCAGCTGTCAGAACCACCCACTGGCCAGGCTTTCTAACATCAGCAAACACAGGAAACCCAGGCATAATCAGTATGTTACATAGAAGATGGGCTTTCTTGTCACCAAATCAAGCTTTCTATTGGCTTACAGCACATGTGAAGGAGCCAGAGTGTATAAAGGACAGCTTCCCATCAATCTCTATTTTTCACTGTAGCAAGAACTTTTAACATGAGATTTAGCTTCTACCAAATGATGGCATCTTTATTTGAAGCAATTAATTCTTGTCAACACCTACCTTAAAATGTCTTAAAACTTCATGAGAAGAGTCAAACACCCCCACTAAATTTGTTGCTGTCTTCCACTCTAGCCTCAGTTTCCACTTCTTGTCCTTTTCTGTTTTATGCTCCATTATCTTTAAGCTCTGCAGGGTTTTTCACAGATACTATCTCCTCATACCTCTGCTCTCTAGCCTCAAGTTCTTCAGCTGATTCCTATCAAGACATGAAGACCTAACATATGTCACCTCCTCCAAGCAGTATCCACTGAATGTGGCTCTCCCATCATTCCTGCACCTCCCACTTTCTATCATTTGGTTTCCTGTACATGCTTGTCTGTCTTTGTGTCTGAAATTGCCTTAGACCTTGGACATTTTGAAGAAATTGGTGCTTCATCTCTGTGTTCACAATATCTTGGACTGTTGTGGTTTGAATCTGAAATGTCTCCCATAGACACATATGTTGGAACATGTGAGGGATGTGCTTTGGAAGGTTAAGGAACTGTAAGAAGGTGGAGCTGGCAGGAGGAAGTGCATCACTGTGGCAAGGGAGTTGGGGTTTGAAAATCTGGACCTACTTTCTATGCACTCAGCACTTATTTGTAGGAAGTTATTGAAAATTATTTAACTTTTCTAACCTTTTCTTCCTCACCTATCAAACAATGATATCAACACCTCCCTTGCAGGATTTCTGAGGGGCTGAGAGTATGCAGGTAAATTGCCTAGCTCAGCACCTATGAATGAGAAAACTAGCTGCTGTTCTTATCATAAATGGAATTACATTGCCACGAGGCAGAGAAACAAAGGTCATGACTGCAGCTGAGATTCACAAAGGAACAGCCAGGTCTGTGGAACGGTCCAGAGCCGGGTCTGGCTTGCTCCCACAAAGGCTTTCACTGGCAAGTGGCTGTGGGTGATCTTAACTTAGTGATTTTTGAAGAAACTATCAAATTGTATATTTGCCAGGTAAACTAGTAAGCTACGGAAACCATATAATATGGTAGAATTAAATTGAGAGTATTTACATTTTTCTTTTGCTAGAGTTATAGTTAGTTGTTATGAATGGATCAGTCTGGATGCTGCTGCCTCAACTACTGAGCCTGGCCAAGCTGCCATTTGCAGCAGCAATCATTTCTATTATAGGGATGGAGACATTTCATAGATTTTAGCTCAGTTAACCAGAACCCATTTACATTGACTGTTCAAAAAGTCAGGTGTTGGCTTCCACTTCCAGAGGAAGAGGTGTATCTTAGAGTAAACAAACCAAAATCGAGTTTAAGGGAGATAACCAAGACACTAAAGACTCAGATTCCCAGTGAAGAAGAAAACCAAGTCCAGAGTGACCTGCTCATAGACAACTTCCAGAACTTACTCAGATTTATTCAGAGTTTAGCTCAGACTTCTTTGCTAAGTATGGACTGGAGTTTTGGATTGTGAAGCTAATTAAGGCAATGTGAGCTGAAGTCCATTGTTTTTCGTTTATCACTTTTGAGATACTGGGCAGGTTATTTTATTCAATTAAGCCTCAGTGAGCTCATCTTTACATTGTAGATAGCAGTTATAACTAGTTACTCAAAGTGACAGGAGCAAAGAAGTGTACGGCTGTTACCAAGGGCTACAGGTAGGTGTAAAATTTTACTTATTCTTAGTGCGTCATTTCTAAGGTTCTCCTATACCATAGTGATCATATGCTAGCAATATCATAATGTCTGTAGTTCTCCACACTGTTCAAAATGGGACACAAAGAAAAATGGGTAAAATGTCTGAGAAATATATTTACTAATTGTAGTGATGGTTTCAGTGTATGCATATTCCAAAATTTATTATTTTATACCTTAAATATGCACAGTTTTATATATCAATTAACATTAACAAAGCAGTTTAAAACTATAATACACAAAAGAATAATGTTTATATGGTGAATGCTTCAGAAAGTTACATTTCAAATAATGTACTCAATTGTATTGGGCATTAATTTATAAAAGTGGAACAATTGATTTTTCTAGTTCTTCATTGGTTATAGTAATTGTGCAAAATAAAGGTGTGCTTTGGATCTGAAACATCCCTTATAGGCTCACACACTTGAATACTTTGTCTTCAGACAGTGATGCTATTTTGAAAAGTTATATAACATTTATAAGTTAGAGTCTTGCTGGAGGAATGGAGCCATTGAGGGCAGCTCTTGACACTTGATAGACTGGACTTATTCACTTCCTGTCCAGTAGTAGCATCCTGAGAGCAGATGCAATGTGACTAAACACTTCAAGCTTATGGAGTCATGCCTTCACCATTACAGTAGACTCTACCCCCTAACCTGTGAGCTAAAAGTAAACCCTCCCTTCCTTAAGGTAACTTCTGGTCACAGTCATGATAAAAGTAGCTAATAGAAAAGGGCTTTATTATGACGGGTTCATACATGAGGTAATGCTCTCCAATCGTGTTTTAAACAAATTATCCTGTCTTTTCCACATTTCCTTTTCCTGTACCCCATCCATCTTCCTAGTAGTGCCTCTTTTATTTTCTGGCTATCATTTTCTTATCTTCGTACAGCACAAGTTATATTTGGTATTATTAATAAAAACCCAGAGACAGATATTGGGGAAAAGCTGAAATATTTCAGAGACAGGAAACAGACCACAGCCACTTCTTACCCAGCCAACTCCTCAGGCCTATCTTCCCAAATCTTCTGACTTGAAGCCTCTCCATCCTCTGCCAAAAAAGGAAGTGGCAGGACAAGTGAAGAAGTCTTACCTCCTTATCTTTTTTTTTTTTTTTTCTTAATCTGCCCAGCTCTCTCACTTCCTGGTTCAACTTTCCTAGTGCTAGGATTAAAGTTGTGAGCCACCACTACCTGGCTCTGTTAGGCCTTGAACTCACAGAAAGCCAGAGGACCTCTGCCTCCCAAGTGGGTTTAAATGTGTGGATCACCAATCCCTGATATTCATGGGCTTGGCTGTCAGTGAGTCTGTCCTCTGATTATTTCAGGCTATTTTTATTAAATATACAACAAATCAGCACATCCTTGTGTTTTAGTTTGCTTTTTCTTGCTGTTATACAATACCATGGCCAGAAAAACCAAATCTCAGAGAGCAAGGGTTTATTTTATTTATTATAGCTTTTAAGTCGTCATGGAGGGATGTCAAGGTGGGATCTCAAGACAGGAACCTTGAGGCAGGAGCTGAAGCTGAGACCATAAGACACACTGCTTACTGGCCTGCTGCTGCTGCTGGTGGCGGTAGTAGTGGTTTGCTTAGCTGTCTTTCTCATACCAGGATGACCTGCATGGAAGTGGCATTACCCACAGTAGGCTGGGCCTTCCTACATCAACTGTTAATCTAGAAAATGCCCAAGATTTGTCCACTGGCCAATATGGTGGGGACGTTTCCTCTCCCCAGATGACTCTAGCTTGTATCAACTAATCATCACACATAGGTTCTACATTTGAGAAAAATCAATCAATAATTATCTTTTATTTGTGTCTGGTTTATTTTGCTCAACACGATAATCTCTAGTCCTATTCATTTCCTGCAAATAAACTGGTTTCATTATTTTGGCTTTGAACCAAGGTCTTCACAAATGCTAAGTAAGCGTACTACTATTAATCTATATTCCTATCCGTATTTTTACTGCTTACTTTGAGACAGGCTATCACTAATTTTCTCAGGATACACTTTAACTCACTCAGTGGCCCAGGTTAATTCTGACTTTGTAGTCCCCCTTCCTCTGCTTCCTGAATCTGGTAGGCCCATCTAGTTTTGTTCTTTGTGTGTGTGAGTGTGTGTATGTGTTTCATATTTAATTAAAACCAGGCTGAAATATGGTAGGATTCAGGTGTCAGCTGATAAGATCCGAGGATGCTTACCCAGGGTCCCAGGCCCCTTAAAGGGGCATGGGTCAACCCCATTGATAAGGGGCTGCTGGGATCCCGGAAAGCCTGTTTGCCTGGTTCCTGGCTGCTGGAGAGACCGTTTTAAAATCCATCATCCATCGTTCCAGTCTCCAGTCCCTGTTCAGGCTCACCTGTATCGTGAGTGTGGGTTTATATTTTAATAAATATCAATCTTGGACTGGTGTCTTCTAAGTAAAACTCTGCCTACATTGAAATATCACAGAGATCTACCCACAGCCAATACAGGAAGATCAGAGAGTGGTGATTTACACCTTTAATCCCAGCACAGGGAATATCCAGGAATGTGATTTATGCCCTTAATTCCAGCAGATCTGAGTATGAGGACAGCTTGGTTTACAGAGGGAGTTCCAGACTCCCAGGGAGGCAGTGGTAGTGCCAGGCCTTTAATCCCATAACTCTAGAGATAGAGAAGATCTTTCTGTGTTTCTGTGAGTTCAAGGCTAACTACCAAATAGTAGTAGCCCACACCTTTAATTTTAATCTGGATGTGAAACAACTGGGCAAAGAGGGTATTTAAGGCAGACATAGAAAGCAGATTAAGGCAGCAGAAGAAGCTGGAAAACAGCTGGGTGAGATCTGACTGTGGTGTTTCCTCTCTTTGATATTTCAGCCTTTCCCTGATATCTGGCTCTGAGTTTTCTTTATTCATCCAACATTTGTGTGTGTGTGTATGTGTGTGTGTGTGTGAGAGGGGGGGGAAGAGGGAGAAGGGGAAGAGAGAGGGAGAGAAATTTTTTCTTTTTTTAAAAATAAATTTATTTATTTATTTTACAACCTTGTTGTGGGACTATGTTCTTGTACACTGTAAATATTTGTCACAGTAAATATTGGTTTAATAAAATTCTGATTGGCCAGAAGGCAGGCAGGAAGTATAAGCAGGGCAACCAGACTAGGAGAATTCTGGGAAGTTAAAGAGCAGAGCGGGAGAAGCCTCCCAGACTCAGAGGGAGGAAGATGAGAATGAAGCATTGAAGCAAATGTACCAAGCTATGTAGATGAGAATAATGGGTTAGTTTAAGAGTGAGAGTTAGCAAGTAATAAGCCTGATCCATAGGCCAAGTAGTTTATAGTTAATATAAGCCTTTGTGTGATTATTTTGGACTAAGTGGCTGCGGGTCCATACCTTGAGACTAGGTGAAACTGAGAAACTTCTGACTACACAGCCTGGCTACAGTTTCTCTCCCTCTTCTCTTCCCTGTGTCTCCCTTTCCCCCTACACTCCTCTGTCCCCATCCCCAATCTACTCCTCCTTCATTTATGTTTAGGAATGGGAAGGTCTCTCATGAGTATCAAGAAAACAATGCTATATCAAGTTGCAAAGACTAAGGCTGGGTAAAGTGACCTGTAGTAAGAGGTTTCTGGCCCAGACTTTCGGGCCTAACCTCAAAGTTTAGGTCCACAGGCCCACAGACCCGCAGACCTGCAGTCCCACAGTCCCACAGAGACACACGGAGGCTTACTATAGTTTTAGGCTGATCAGCCTTAGGCCCAGGCATATAGCTTGCTAACTCTCTAACCCTTCATCTAACCCATGTCTCTTGTTCAGCCATGTGGCTTGGTACCTTTCTTTAGAGCAGCATAGTTGTCCTCGGCTTCCTCTGGCTTCTCTCTGGTGCTCTTCTAGCACTCTGCTCTCAGAGATTTTCTTAGTCTGGTAGTCCCGCCTACACTTCCTGCCTGCCTTTGGCCAATCAGCTCTTTTTATTAAACCAGTGGTTGGGACAATTATTTTAAATGAAACAACACAACCTCCCACAGTGACCTATTATGAGGAATATGTACCAAAAGCCAGTAAAGGAGTCAGAGATAGCCCCTGTTCCCACTTGTAGGAGTTCTATAAGAGGACCCATCTACACAACTGTAGCATACATGCAGAGTACCTAGGTTAGTCCTGTTTAGACTCCCAGGTTGATAGTTCAGTCTCTAATGTCATATTTTCTTTATTCATTCACCCATTGATGGGCATCTACAATAATTTCACAACTTGACTATTGTGAATAATGCCACCATAAACACAGATGTGCAGGTGTTTCTATTGTATGGTTTGATTCTTGGAAATATACACCCTGGAGTGCTACAGCTGCTGTATTTTGTTTTTAAACAATCTTCATGTAGATTTATATAGTGGTTATACTAATTTGAATTCCAAACAATAATGTATAAGGTTTCCTTTCCTCGGTTTCCTTGCAAGTATTTCTGGAGTTTTGTTTTCTTGATGATAACCATCCCGAGTATGGTGAGATGGGTTTTTGTCTTCAGTGTTGGGTATCAAACCCAGGTTCTTGCACATGATAGTTAAGCATTTATAGCACTATCCTGCAGAATAATTTTTTAAAAGACAATCAGTAATAATAATGACACTTTATACAAAAATAAATCAAAATACTTCAGTTGTATTAAGTGGTGAAATAAGAAGACATATAAAAGTCAAAAATGGAGTAGTAACATGGTCCTATAGAGAATCAAGTACTGTTTTATTAAGCTTAAAACATCTTGCATATTTTTTCTCTATATTTAGTATATTATTGGGCCACATTCAAAACTTCATATCTGATGTGTCAAATGATATTTATAAAGTTCAAGTGAATTTATACTTCTTGGTACCAGCCTGTTACTATATTTTCTCCTTGTCAATAGAAAGCTCATTGTAAAAAAAATGTGTATATGTAGTCTGTATTAGTTGCTAGGTGCTGTAATAAATAACAAAGAACTTTGGGCTTATATGTTCCCTTGTCCTTTCTAGCTTCTAGAAGCTGCCTATATTACCTGATTTGTGTCTCCATCTCCCAACGTCAAAGTAAGACCACTTACTTATATAATTCAGGATAATTTCCTATCTCAAGGTCAGTTGATTGGTGGTGAGTGACATTAGCCAGTAGAGTCACCATTATAGGAATTAAGGTTTGGACAGAACCACATCACTGTGATGGACATGAGAACCTTATCTTGACTATTACTACCTTCAAAAAGGGTAACACAGGGGCTAACAAAACTGACTAATGAAGTTGTTAACCATGTCACTTTTCTTTTGAGAAACCTTGGCTTGGTTTGAGAACATATATTTTACATCAAATTTCAGAAAAGAAGAGTACAGAAACATACGGGGAGAATGAAAGATGTTTATTAGCACACATATAAAGACCCATGTGTGGCAGAGAGCAAACAGATGTCCACATGTAAGAAGCAATTAAGAGATCACATTTTGGTTTTGGACTCTATAGTCATAGACCAATGCCCATCTCTTTCACTGCCAATTCTGGATACCAAAGGGCTTCTGATCACTTTTGTCACTTACACCAATCAATCAATCAATCAATCAATCAATCTCAGAAAATGGGCCAGATGGGGTTGTGTTTTTGAAGTGAATGAATAATCATAGGCCTAGCTCTGTTGCTTCATGATTTGCCTTCTGTTCCCCATCAGGCAATGGTTCTCTGGCTGCATTATCTCAGGGGGACCAAAGTGTAACATTTTAGTGACTCAGTAGCCTCCAGGCATGTGCCTCACATGCAGCCTCAGTTGTTTAGCACATGTCATGTAAGTCACATGCCATGTAAGTTACCTGCTTACACCTGGAGCAGTAATGATGGCCAGCAGAAGAGATTTCTGTCACTAAAGCTGGAGGGGTGGAGTCAGCTCTTAGGGTAATGACATGAAGAATTCAAGAACACAAATGAAGACCTAGCAGGGTGAGTGGGTACTACATCTATAGATGACACGTGTCCACTAGAGCCAGAAAGCAAGCCATTG
Source organism: Phyllotis vaccarum (assembly GCA_033318265.1). Taxonomy (NCBI): domain Eukaryota; kingdom Metazoa; phylum Chordata; class Mammalia; order Rodentia; family Cricetidae; genus Phyllotis; species Phyllotis vaccarum. The sequence goes on from JARWLC010000012.1 coordinate 3,464,436, forward strand.
GTATTAAAAAGGATGTGTGGAGCCAGCAAGATGACTCAGAAGGTGAAGACACTTTCTTTAATAATAATAATAATAATAATAATAATAATAATAATAATAATAATAATAAAAAAGTCTTATTTTATGGGTATGTAGTTTGAATTAGAATCTCCCCTGCCCCACCATAGGCTCATATATTTGAATGTTTGGTCTTCAGTTGGTGGAATTGTTTTGGGAAAGATAAGTAGTTGTACCCTTATTGGAAGAGGTATGTTACTTACTGGGAGTAAGCTTCCCCACTCTATCTCTCAGCTACTGCTCCAGTTTCCTTACCTACCTGACTGCCTGTTCCCCACTGTGATGGTGGAAGACTCACCCTTTGAAACTATAAACAAGCCCCCAATTAGATGCTTTGTTTCACAAGTTGCCTCTACCACCGTGCCTCTTCACAGCAAGGAAAAAGTGTAACTAAAACACTGTATATTAGCTTTTGGTCAGTGTGTATGGCTGTGTGCCATATGCATGACTGATTCACACAGAGGTTAGGAGAGATCACTGGATCTCCTGGTACTAGAATAATATACAGTTGTAATCAGCCATGTGAGTCCCAACTTCAAATGTACTTTCTTTCCAAGCCCGATGACCTGAGTTAGATGCCCACTATCCACATGGGGGAGGAGAGAACTGACTCCAGAAGGCTGTTCTCAGCTCTTCACATATGACCATGAAGGAATATATACTCTCTCTTTCTCTCTCTCTCTCTCCCTCTCTCTCTCTCTCTCTCTCTCTCTCTCTCTCTCTCTCTCTCTCTCTCTCTCACACACACACACACACACACATACCTAAGGGAATCAATAAATAAATGTAATTTAAAAATTCAAAACATGAAGATATAATTTTGAAGACCTTATTGGATGTGTTCAGTTTATTTTCTTTAACTGAATTTTGAAAACATAGAAATTACCACAGGCTTCCCTAGTACACAAATAATTGTGAAATACATAATCATAAGCTTCTTCACAGAATTGTGAATAACTTAGTAGGAGTTATTATTATGCTCTTTTGCAGAGGGATTATATAGAAAAACTTGGCTTCCTAACACTAGCTCATAGATTTAGGGAGAGACTGAGACCTTCTGCATCAGATCCAGGTAGACAGATTAGTGGCTCATGGTTAAATCATAAAATATTCACAAACACAGGCCGGCTTTAGAGTAAGTACAAAGCCCTAATCTGTCCAACCTCCTGCCCAACCCTTTCTTTCCATTTAAAACATAACGCTACCAGCTTATAAACAACTTTCATATCAGAGCTTGACCCCGTGGGTGTTAAGTGACAGGAAAGGTGTAGTAATGGACATTTTAAGTGGTCCACATCAGCACGCTCACCCCCACCTCAGCTGGTTCTGGGTTATCAGTGGAATCTTTTAAAAATGACTTTCCAAACAAACTTAACAACCAGATGATCAGTGTAAAGGAAGGAAAGTTAAAGCCTGAATAACTCAAATGCAGCCTTACAAAGGCTGATGGTACATACATCACAGACCATTTCTTCTGGCCCCTAGACATCTTTACTCTTTTCTTTGTAGAACATGCCTTTAGCCTCCAGTCAGACAATACAATAAAAAATGTGACTGTTGTCAATGTTACTCACACTTGCTTTTGCATATAACCCTCTATTATGTGTGATAGTAACAAGCAGTCTCTTTCAATTAGAGTCTTAACTGAGCTTCTGGTTAACCTGTTTCATTGACTGTGTGTGTGTGTGAGTGTATGTATGTGTGTGTGTGTGGTCTATGTGTGTGTGTGTATGTGTATGTATGTGTGTGTGGTGAATATGTGTGTCTGTGTGTGAGTGTGTGTGTGTGCCTGTGTGTATGTGCGTGTGAGTGTATGTATGTGTGTGTGGCGTATATGTGTGTCTGTGTGTGAGTGTGTGTGTGTGTGCCTGTGTGTGTATGTGTGTGAGTGTATGTATGTGTGTGTGTGTGGTCTATGTGTGTGTGTATATGTATGTATGTGTGTGTGTGTGGTCTATGTGTGTGTATATGTATGTATGTGTGTGTGTGGTGTAAGTGTGTGTCTGTGTGTGAGTGTGTGTGTGTGTGCCTGTGTGTATGTGTGTGTGAGTGTATGTATGTGTGTGGTCTATGTGTATGTATATGTGTGTGTGAGTGTATGTTTGTGTATATGTGTGTACATATGTGTGTGTGAGTGTATGTGTGTGTATGTGTGTGAGTATATGTGTGTGTGTCTGTGTGGTGTGTGTGTGGTGTATGTGTGTGTCTGTGTGTGAGTGTGTGTGTGTGTCTGTGTGTGTACGTGTGTGTGAGTGTATGTATGTGTGTGGTCTATGTGTATGTATATGTGTGTGTGAGTGTATGTGTGTGTGTCTGTGTGGCGTCTGTGTGGTGTATTTATGAATGAGTGTGTGAGTTGTGTTCTACCTTCATTCTAGAGTCTCAAGAAGAAAGGGAATATTAAAGGATGAGGGATTTAAATCAAGTTTTAGAAGATTGAAAGTAGAAAACGGGTTTATGTCTGACCTAGTGTTAGAGGAAGTTACATCCCAAGTGATGGAGGATTGGTGAGGAAGAAGGACCACAGGGTGTTCCCCACAAGAAACCCACTCTCTCCTGTAAGCAAACTGTTCAGTCCTTAAGAACTTAGAGGCTCCAAAAAATCCAGAGCATAAACATGAGCTAGAAACTAAATCTAAGATGGGGCCCTTATTGAACTGAGATTCTGTAAATGATGTCAGGATCTTGAGGAGAAGGCCCATCTCCTTGAATGACATTGAATATTTATTATTTAGAGAAATTCAGTGCTACTTGAATGAATAGAGGGCAGAAAAGTTTTTAAGCTGAAACTGAAGGACAAGGAGAAATATCCACAGTAGAAGACGGCCTTTGGGATGCTTCCCTCCTTCCCCACAGAAATTAACCACATCTAGGGCTCTTCTCCCTAGGAGACTACAGCTGAACTGCCTTAGAGAAAATACTTCCACAGACTGATAAGAGAGAGTTCTCCAACACATTCCTGGCCTGTTAGTTCATTTTGTTATGGTGAATACAAATTCCCTTTGCTCACACAATTTCTAAACAGCCTGATTAAGAATATGTTATACAGAAAAATCCTAGTACATGCAAATGTAGGCAAACTTAGTAGAGCCACCCTACATATGCCCGCTGCTTAGTACCAATAGTTAGCCACTGACAGAGTATCTTGAATCCTATGAGACTTTCACTGCTTCCCTTTCTCATTTTACCCTGAAGAAAATAAGACAAGTGATATCATTCGACCTTTGAATATTATGTGCTGTGTCATGCTGTTCTAAAAGTCATGGCTTTTAAAACTATTAATACAGAGGTATTACCATAATTGAAATAAATAGCCAATGGTTTTGCAATATTATCTATCGCTCAAAATTTCAACTGCTCTACCCCAAAGTCTATCAGTAACCAATAGTGCAGAAGGAAAGAAGGAAGTGATAGCATCTCCTAAGCCCCGCCTTGATCAATGATTAATTACTGATAGGCCTCAGCACTGTCCGATTGTGACTGCCCGGGCCGTGCTATTCCAAGATGATCCCTGAGCCTTATAGTGATAGTAATGCCTTGTTTAGGGCTGGGCACTCATCCATTACTTACTCTTAGTACCTTCAGTCATCATATGCCTCTACAATGAGATGTTTCTCCGATTAAAGTTTAGAGTCATAATTGCCTATGGATATAAGAACATTTAAAAGGCAGGTTGACACCATGACGATTTAGCTAAGTGGTCCTCATCCTTTCTAATGCTGCAAATGTTAATACAATTTCTCATGTTGTGGTGACTCCAAAAACAAAATTATTTCACTGAGACTTGATAACTGTAATTTTGCTACTCTTATGAATTGGAATATCTGTGAATGAATCATAAATACCTGTGTTTTCTTTTTTTTTTTTTTTTGTGACTCCTGGGAAAGGTTGTGAACCTCAGGTTGCAAACTGCTAGTTTAGCTAAAACAGCAGAAGTGAGTTCATATCCATTGCCTAAGACTCCCTCATACATGGGGTTTTGACTGGGCTTATACTATTAGTTATGAAACTCCTTGTGTGAAAGAGGCCTCCATTCCAGAAAATGATTCATTATGATCAGAACTTTTATGCCACTCTTGCACCAGTGGGCACATCCTACCTGTTCAGTTGATCCTGTAGATCATGGGGCTCACAGCTAGATCAAATTGAAGACTTTTCTACTTTGGTAGCCTGTGTGGTGACTCCCAGCACTATGAAAACTGGCCAGCAGGCTGCACACTTCCAACCCAATTCCAGCTTGATTTCTTTACACATTGCAACTGAACTGTGTAGTGTCTCCAGCAATATGGATTTTACAACCAGTGGGATGCAAAGAGAGTGACCAGAGCTTTTGAGTGTGGGGGATTCTGGATCTTCTCAACAATTCAAAGTGAGGTATCTGATACTCTAGTTTATTATAGGTTGTCTGATTTTTAAAAATATACAGGTATTCTGCCATTTGAATTCATATACTATCTTTCCATTTCTGATGTCAACAGTTATTGATGCTCATTCACAACTTAATAGTGTGCAAACTTAGCTTTTCCATCAGCCTTCCAACAGCTATTTGGAATGGTTCCTTAGCGTGAAACTCACCCTCATTTAACATATGAACACATGAAAGAAAGACTTTAAATGCTTGGTTTTCTCTCTCTCTGCCATTTTCTAAATGATGATTGACTTATCACTGTTCCTGAAGGATGCTGGGATTTGACTCATGGGTTTTTGCTTGTTTTGCTTTCTGCCTATGAACTTAAACATCTTTTCCAATTAATACTATCCACTTTTTTTTTTATTAAATGACAGTTTTTCTCATGTTATTGTAATTATACAAAATGTTTTATTTTCATGAGTACACACAATGTAGTCTGGTGATATCCACCCAATGTTACCTTTTTGTACTTTCTCAATCATTTTTTTCTTGTAGCTTAACTTGTCTTGTTTTGCTCAGTTTGGTTCTGGGATCCTTCTGATAAGATATTAGTAATCACCGAGAGCATTTTTCTTTTCTTTTCTTTCTTTTTTTTTTCTTCTATTTAGAATGTCAGGATGACCCAGGCTCATTTTGATGGTTTCTTCTTTAAAATCTCCATTGGCAGTCTGAAGATATGGATGAGTTGGCAAAGCACTTGCCTTGGGTGTGGGAGGATCTGAGTTTGCAATTCTAAAACCCACGAAAGGTCAAATATTATGGCATGTGCCTGAAACCTCAGAGATGGTAAGATGGGAGGCAGAGACAAGGAGATGTGTGGGAGGTGTTGGGCCAGCTAACCTGGGCTACATAGCCAGTTTGTCATTTGACCTCTATGGACACTCTGTGTAAGTGCATCATCCCTACCTGCACATGCATGTCTAACCACATGAAGGTGTGCATACAGATACACACAAGAAATTTTTAAAATACAGTCTTCAGAGAAAAGTTTATATCACGAAGAAAAAACAAAAATCCAAAAGAAGAGAATGATACAGAAAACATAGAATCTGTCGTAAAATACTGTAGAGAGATCAGCTGAATGGGAGATAATGTAATTTCTTGGAAAAAATAAACAAAACAATTTACAAAACAGATGGAAAAATGATGACACTTAGGTTGATTATTTATGTAACTATTAGATCAGAAGAAAATAATAGGGAAAAATGAAGGAAGGAAGTTACCTAAAAAAAAAAAAAAAAAACACCTTCCAGTTACCCAAAGATTAAAGCTATGGGCTGGGAGGACCCACAGAGAACCAATGGCAATGAGTAAGGACAGATCCTCGTGATGAAATTTCAAGATGTCTCAGAGCACCGACATTCAAGGGAGGAGTTCCTAATTTAGCTACATGCAAAACCATAAACAATTCCAGCTTTGGATGCCTCAGTGTTAAGCCCTAACACTGGAGGAACCTCTGCTTCTAACACCATGGCAAGACAGGGATTGGGCTTTACTTCCCTGTCCAGGTTAGAAAATCAAAAACAAACCAACAACAAAGCAGCCAAAGTGCATAAAGCGCTGTTTTCAAGACATTAGACTCTAGTCAACGAAGGGAAGCGACCCAGGAGAGACGGAAAACAGAGGAGGCTGTATCGGCTCACTGTCTGAGAAAGATCTGAGGTTCTGGAAATGCGTTTAAGTAACAAGACCAGACTGACTAGGGGAGCGTGAGTTCATGGAGTGATGGACAGGAGAGAACAGAGTGGTACAGAGAAACTCAGGAGCTCTGTAAGAAGAAAATCTCAGCAGAGTTCTGATCAGCATGCTCCCAAAGCTGGGGAAAGGACCACATAAAAGAAATAAATGAAGCAGTACTTTGAGTTCACAGAGATCTGGGGAAGTGCCTTTCTTTACCATCAAGACTAGGAGACCTCACTTGGCCAGAGTGTTTAGAAGGCTCTCTGTGCATTTGTGGAAAATAGTTACCCTTAAAGTAAATGGCACTCTGATCTCATTTATCTAAGATTAGAAGAAACATCCAGGGCTGGACAGATGTCTCAGCAGTTTAGAGCACAAGTATGTGCAGCACAAGTATATTCTTGCAGAAAACCCACACTGGGGTCTCCAACCTGTAACTCCAGCTTCAGGGGATTCAACACCCTTTTGCTACTTCTGCAAGGTATTGTACTCATTTGCACAAAACTGCGTACAGATATAGATATATACAAATAACTGAAATAAAAATACCCAGCACTACACATTTATGTCTATAGCACCTTGAACACACCTGATCTTATCTAAAAGCAATACCCCAAAGGATCGCACACTTAAAACTAACTTCTAGGATGAAACTTGAGGATATTTAAAGGAATTTAAAAATATCAAGCACCCAAAAAGATAAGCTTGACTATGTCTAGCATCTATGTGAAAATGGCCAGAAAGAGCTGGCACGATGGCGAAGTGGTCAAAGTTACTTGCTAAATAAGTGACTTTAAACTGATCCTATAAAGTTGTCTTCCGATTTACAAAGCATGCTATAGCATGTGTGTCCCTACACACACAGACACACACACAGACACAGACACACACAGACACACACAGACACACACACACACACACACACACACACACACACACACACACACACACACACTAAATTGGAGCAAAAAAACCTACCAGTGACTAGGCATGCACAAAATAGAAGGAAAATATAACCCATATTGCATTCAAAAGTAAAAGGGAGAAACAGAAGTATGTTGATACAAGATAATTTGTATCAAAACAGCAGTAATAATTCTTGGTTGGAGACATAACTCACTCCATTAAAATACTTGCCATTGAAGCACAAGGAGATGAGTTTAGCCCCAGAGAACTCATATAAGAAAATCCAGGAATGGTGTCGCACACTTGTAATCACACCACAGGGAATGAAGGGTGGGGCAGTGGGGGTGGCTGGCTAGCCTAGTCTAATCAGTGAGTTCAAAGCTACAGAGAGACCCTGTATCAAAAAGCAAGGTAGAGTGATCACAAGAAATGAAGATGGAGAAAGAATAGATAAGAAGGAGGTAATAATAGTGGGGGATGGAGAGAGAGAAAACCATGGTTGGTATATAAAGTAAATAAAAAATGTTAATAAAATAGATATAAAATGGTACCTGATGTTTGCCTCCAAAGTTCTCATACATGCTCACATGTACACACATGGATATGCATCATGGATATATACTCATGGATATATATGATGTATATCCACGAACATGCACACACAAATAATTTTTCTATGTGATACATTAAAAATTAGAATCTGCACTAACTTATGTAAATAATGAAAATTATTCAAAAATTAAAACTATTGCTTTTGGAAATGACAATAGGGTTAAGAGAAAGTAATGAGGACAGAAGCTTAGGGGAGAGAAGGGCACTGGGGGGTTCAGGAAGGGAAATAACAAACGCAGGACGTTTGAAAAAGCCCTATATAAGCCTATTACCGTATAAGTTTCTTAAGTATATAAGCGTACATATGCATATGATAGTTTAATTGTAGTTACCCTATATGAAGGAAAATGCTCCTCCCAAATAAAAAAGCCCAGTTCCTGGTATGAGATCTATCCCTTTGAGATAGTCGTCAGGGGTGTCCTAGCAATACCACCATCCCCAAACAATCCAGGATACTACAGTTCCTTATGGTTGTCAATCAGAACTTGATGGTAAGACCCTAGTGCTGAAGACACTACGTATAATGGTCATGGGACACGGAGAAATCAAGTTAGTACTGATCATGAAACTTCCTCTCGCTACCTAGACCATTTAGTAATAGAAGGTGCTATGCAAGATTGGGAGGTAGGGGAGGAAAGAAGTCATCAGTTGTCTTCCTCGGATGTGAACCCTGTGCATTATAATAGTGACTACCATGACAAGATAGCACTATGGGTGCAATAGTGGTACTGATGTTCTAGGGGTAACTAACAACTTTCTGATTGGATTTAAAACCCACTACATAAGAGAAAAAAACAGGCTTGGTACAATAAAGTCTGGCTAAAAATTTATGGTTATGCTGGCTCACAAGCCTCAGGAGTGACCCTTCTACCATTATTTTGCTAAATGGGCATAGTTTCGAACTTCCCTTTAAATTTGTATCTCTGAATCTATAGACCAATGCAACTCTCAGTTCTTATCAGAGGTATTTCTCTGTATAATTCGGTAATGGCTGTTAATATAGAAACTCATAAATGGTCAAAATAAAGAGAATATGTATCAGTGAAGTGCTCAGCCCCACATGGGACATGACTATCCCACCCCTTCCCAAGGATTAGAAACCACTGAAGAAGTCGGGGCAAAAAGGTCGCAAGACATAGAGGTGGGGAAGACCCCAGCAAGATTTTGCCTCTAGATATGACAGGAACTCACTCAGCTGTGGTTGCCTGCACAGGACTTATATAAAATCAAGCCAGGACTTATATAAATTCAAGCACAGAGTGGGGAGGGGCTTATCAACCTTTATCCTTGACTGAGGAGCTACTGGTGGTTGATGGGTTGTGGGGAAGTGTGTGTGTGTGTGTGTGTGTGTGTGTGTGTGTGTGTGTGTGTGTGTTTATGGTGATGAGCTGGTAGGTTGACCCTGATCCAATGGATAGCTACAAACCAGCACAAACTGGGATAGGCAGATTATTAAAAAACAAAACAAGGCAAACAAGGAAATGAGGACGAGAAGTTGGGAGAGGGTAAGTAGGTAGGGGCTAGATCTGGGCGACTTAGGGATTAAGTGGATGATACATATATGATCAAAACAGAAGCTGTGACAGTTCAAAAGAATTAATAAAAAAAGGAAGACTACAGCAGAGAATTAAAATGTTAAGTCATAAGCATTTATATTTAACAAAAAGGAAGACATAGCACCAATTACTCTTTGCTGTTACAAAATGAGGGAAGAGAGTTAATTCTATAGAGTTAACTATCTGGATATAACCAGTTATCACTGTCTTCTATGCTGGAACAGGAAAAATTGGATACATATAAAATATTGACATATTTCTTCAGTATTTAAACAAGTTTATTATCTACTAATGTTGGATTTTAGGCTAATGACATTTAAAAATAATACTTAAAAGGATAATGTTATTGTGAATAAACAAAATCACATTTATTAGAATTTTTAAAAATTAAATTAAATGATAAGTAAAATTTTGAAATGTTAAATGAAGATAGGATCAATATTACATATCTTCAAAATCTTCTTAGGTTCTAATGCTGTTCGGGGGGATAGTATTGTTTAACTTACAATTATTAAGTGCCACAGGTACTGGAGGACTAGGGATCACATGTGCTTTCACATCTCACCTTGCTGAATGAAGATTATCTTATCACAAAAGACAGGTTGTTGAAATTATAATTTATTGTATAAATGTAAGTTGCTTAAAATAAACGCTATACTACGTTATTACCTACTAAATCATTCATTCTGATCAAAGGTACATGGTTTCTGGTGTCTTCTAACAAAGTCATTAACCTCCTTTTCTTTTTAATGCCCTTAGCAAAATGAATAATTCTTCTAGATACATTTTCTTTGTAGGTGACTAGTGTTTAATGTTATTAACCATCTGCTGCATTTATAATACTCTTTTCAATGAAAGGGCCATTTGTCCAAATTCCATTTCCCCCCCTCTGTGTTATAGCTACATTCCTAATGGGATAAGTGCATTTGATGTTTAGGAAAGAGTGCACAATGAGGTTGTGAATAGGAGACTCCTAGCTTTTGGAAATGAGTGGGAAGTGAAGAGGCCAGTTAGTAGTTACTAGGAGAAATGAGACTCTACCTCCAGGTAGGCATCTTCTTTGAAAGCCTGTCTCTCTCAAGGCCCTCCCCTCATCATTTTTGGTTATTTTTCATTCGAGACAGGATAGCTTTAGCTGTCTTGAAACTTCCTATGTAGACCAGAGTTGTCCTGGAATTCACTAAGTAGACAGCTGACCTTGAACTCACAGAGATATCTATCTATGGAGTGCTGCAATCAAAGGTGCTTACCACCAGGCCCAGCTCAAGGTCCACTTCTAAAGCTCTCTTTGTAGGACTCTACAATAACCTGTACACTAAAGTGTAAAAGGAAAGGCTAAGCTCAGGCTTAGGGTGATACTTCAAAGACATTCATCCCTTTGTATAATACTCTTTGTCTAGGGTAACGGTCTACTGTCTCCCATCATCCCAAATACTGGGTCTGTTTAAGAAAAATATAATTTTGGGTAGGAACATAGTTTAGCCCATTGGATGAACTATAGAAAAGCAAAGGACATCTTAGGAAAATACTTAAACATGAAGAAAGTAGCTACATTAAGATGGTTATGGATGTTTTATCTATAATTCTAATTTTAAAAAGTTGATATTAATGCTCAGCAACAAAAATAGCTGCATTTGCTTAGTACTGGTGCAAGTATTTTATATCTGCTTCACAATGAATTCTTGTGACTCCATGAAGGGAATATTATTTTAAGTCTCATTTTTCTGATGGGGAAAATTATGAACAGATTGTGCAACTTTTCAAGGTTCTATTGAGTAGTAGAGCTGGTATGTGACCCTAGGAACTGAAGTTGTGGGTGATCACCCCTGTTTCATGGGACATGTAGGAGCGGTGTGCCAACTCCCTGCAATAATATTCAGTCATTGCAATGGCATTGCATCCATGGGACAACAGGAAAATCTAATTTAAATGCTATGACTCTGTGGTTTAAGCTTTATAAAACATGTGATGTATAGAACAAAGCTGAAAAAAAACATAGCAGAAAAGAAAGAATCAAAAATCCCAGGTAGCAGAAAGAAATTAAATCACTCGATGGAAGTATGAACCGCCTCTCTATGGGCTGCTCCTAACTGAGCTCCATTTCCCAAATGAACAAAATTCAAAACTTTTTGACTTTTTAGTAGAAGGATTTTTAGGGAAACCTTTCACTGATGTGTAGTAGAAGGTTTTTGGCCTGGACTTTTGGGCCTTGCCTCAAGGTTACGACCCGCAGACCCACAGACCCACAGAGACACACATGCTTTCAATAGTTTTAGGCTGATTGGCCTAAGGCCCAGGCATATAACTTGCTAACCCTTTACCCTTAAACTAACCCATGATTCTTATCCTGTTCAGCCATGCGGTTCAGTACCTTTTCTCAGAGCAGTATAGTTGTCCTCTGCATCTGTTGGCTTCTCTCTGGCATTCTGCTCTGTTCTTCCTGTTCCCAGAGTTTTCTTACTCTGGTAGCCCCGCCCACACTTCCTGTCTGCCTTTGGCCAGTCAGCACTTTTTATTAAACCAGTGGGTGGGACAATTATTTACAATGGCACAACATAATCCCCCTACACTGATGTTAGTTACTAGTGGCAATTAACTTCATTAATTGCTCAGTTGATACACTAACTCACCCTACTAGGGTCAACATCATGGCAAGTTTCCCAACCTGCCTGCATACAATAAAGACCAGGGGAAAACAGTCCTTGCTTTATGCCAGTGAGGTTATGTCTATCATTTTCTCTTATCCTCCAGGTTTCTAGCTCGATGTTATCTGCTTCCTAAACGCTCAGGACAAAGGGCTGACTGTGGTGCCTATTATACCGAAGCACATGCTGACCTCCAGGCTCAGTACCTGTGGCTCCTCTCAGCCCTTCTCACCCCCCCACCCTAAACTTCTCAGCTTACATTCCTACATAACCCTGCCATTTTGGCCATGTGCTTTAAGCTTTCTATTGCCAGGGATGCCACAGTGGGCTGAGCCCTTCCCATGGATCACTACAGGCTTGCGTAGGGCTTGGTCTTACAGAAGTGTTTTCCTAATGGAGGCTCCCTCCTCCTCCTCTCAACCTGACAGGAAAACAACCAGCACAGTTGTTCCCTTGCCAGCTTGACACACAAACACACCACTGGGAGCCAGAAGCTTTCCTTTCTCATTCAACCCCAAGAGCTCACTTTAAAACCCGTAAGTAGCCTGAGGGTGGCAGCACACACCTTTAATGGCAGCACTTGGGAGGCAGAGGCAGGCAGGTCTCTGAGAATTCAAGGCCAACCTGGTCTATAAATCCAGTTCCAGGACAGCCAGGACTGTTACACGGAAAAACCCTGTATCAAAAACAAAACACAAAACAAAACCCACAAAAATTACCTTAAAAGTCCCACATCTTTGCAAAATTAACCCATTAAAACTTCAATCCCTTAGAAATACCCAGTTGCCTTAAATTCACAATCTCTCTTAAAAGTTTAAAATCTCTCAACTGTGGGCTCCTGTGACAATCAAAATTAATTTAAACACATTCTTACTCAAGTGGGAAGAACCTGGGTGCACTCATAAGCATAACAAAGCAAAACTTTTAGATCTCAAACTCAGGACAAATGGCTAACTGAGGTACCTATAGAACATGATACTAGCCAATCACTCAGTGCCTGGGGCTCCTCGCAGCTCTTCTTACCAGCCTTGTGTCCTTGTACTGTAAACTTCTCCCTCCCAGGAACTGAGCTTCCGTTTCCCTCCCCCCAACCTGATCCTTGGGTAAGTCAGCCATTTTGGCTACATACCCTCTTCATCCACACCCTCTTTGGCCTTTGGTCTCTGGGTTATAGGCTCCTCTCTTTTCTCTGCCCCTCTTTCTCCTCCTATCCTCTCATGGCCCAGTTCAGTGTGCTGGACATATTTAGTCCAGATGCCTGTGACTATCGTCTCCGTAATATCTACAATAAAACGTCTCCTCAACCATATTTGGGAGAAGTTATGTCTTTAAACCTAAGTTTTTCTACCTACTATCTGTTCTTGAGAATGGGATCTCCCTCCCTGGTCTTGGGACTCTCTACGCTCCCCCAGGTATCAGGATCATAGGCCTAGAAAATTTAAATGTACAGGAACACTCTCCCATGGTCTTGAAATTCCTCTCCCCATGCCTTTGAGGATGATGGGCCTGGCATTTGTTTGTTTGTTTGTTTTCTTGAGACAGAGTTCCTCTGTGTAAACAGTCCTGGGTGTCCTGAAACCCACTTCATAGAATTTGGGCTGATCCCAAATTCTCAGAGATTTGCCTCTGGACCCCAAGGGCTGGGATTAAAGGTATTTACCACCATCATCTGACAGAGTCTCCAAGTTTTAAATGTACACTCAAGATAAATTTTTCCCCCAATCCCAAGTGTCTTAACTTTACCTTTTGTTTCTAGTCTGTAGCTGTCCCATCAAGTGTCTAACTGCAGGCTGATGGAAGCCTGAGGTGTCTTTTAAAACCTGCATCCCAGATGATTCCTAAGTGGCATGTACTTCTTTATCCCCAGGTGTCCCCACAGAACCTGGGCAGCAGAGAGAGAAACAAATACCCCCCAGCCAGTTCTTTAATCACAATTCTAGCCTTCCTGTGTCCTGATAATGACATCCCAATTACAGCAAGAAGTAGTTATACAGGGGATTACTTCACTCCTTATTATCAACAAAAGACTAGAATGTTAGGTCTCAAACCTAGGACAAGTCTCACTCAGTACCTGTGGCTCCTCCCAGACTCCTCACCTCACTTCCTACCCTAAACATCCCAGGGGCTGGGCTCTGCTCCCCTTCCCCAGCCTGATCCCTGTATAATTCAGCCGGTTTGGCTACTCAGGTCCCTTGGGCCTGGCCGTCTCTTTTGATCTGTCTTCTCATGGTCTGGTTTAGTCTGCCATCCATGTTCAGCCTGGACTCTTCCCTCTGCCTGATTTTTCCTTTATATCTGCCATAAAACTACCCTACTATCCTGGAACCGACTGTCATAGTTAGGGTTTCTGTAGCTGTAATGAAACACCATGACCAAAGAGCAAGTTGGGGAGGAAGGGATATATTTGGCTTATACTTCTATATTACTCTTCATCATCAAAGGAACTCAGGACAGGAACTGAAACACAGCAGAAGCCTGAAGGCAGGAGCTGACGCAGAGGTCATGGGGGTGCTGGTTACTGACTTCTTTCTTATGGCTTGCTTAACCCACTTTTTATAGAACACAGGACCACAGCTCAGGGATGGCACCACCGATGGGCTCCATCCTTCCCCATCAACCATTAAAAAGAGAACACCCTACAGGCTTGTCTATAGCTTGATCTTATAGAGACTTTTTCTTAATTAAAATTCTCTCCTGTCAGATAACTTAGTCTGTGTCAAGTTGACATAATACTATCCCACACAGGCTCCCTTAGTTCTCTGTCCTCTGTCTCTCTTGGTTCTCTCCATTTGCTCCCCCTCCCCCCGCTTCCCCCCATCACCCTATGGTCCACTTTAGTCTACTGGCCATATTCAATACACTACTTTCTTTGCCTGCTCTAGACGCTTCCAGATGCCTCTGATTATATGCTTTCTCATATCTATAATATCATATCCCTTCAATCATACCTTGGAATAGACATGTTTTCACTTTACACATAGGGACCTATTACTATATGCTATAAATCTAAATAAAATAATTTCGACTTGAGCTTGTAAGTTAAGTATTTGTATAATGTATGGTTTTATAAGAAGGGGGAAGAGTTGGGGAAAATAAGTGGTACTTGGAGAAAATGGAAACAGGGTGTTTGAGATACAGTTTTTGATTGATCTACAGAAATCTATCAATTTAAATAGATGTTGAGAATACAATATGCCAAGCACTTGATATATGTGAGGCATTTAGCAGTGATCACAACTGACCAGGTTGCTAGATTATTGGAATTAATTGTATAATTAGTGAACTAAGGCAATAAATAGAAACAAATAATTACTAACTGTTGAAAACATGAAGAAAAAGCCAGTGTCATAACTAAAGACAATCTGGAACATTTTCCTTAGGCTGAGCACTTAAAAATCAGTCTTCTTGAAAAGGCTAATTTAGTATAATAACTGAGAGACAGAAGAGACTCAGTGTGTTGGAAGTCAGTGTAAGTAGGGAGAGCACTAGAGCCTGGGAGCAGACTAAGGCAGCAAAGCAAGGTCGGAAAGCCTGGAGTGCAGCAAATGTAGAAGGAAATGAGGTAGCTGGGCTTGAAGCCTAAGTCACGCGAGAGGATGGGATTTAACTATAACTATAAGATGCCGAGAATCCTTCTGGCTGTTTGCAGAATAAACTAGAAGGTTATGAGAGTGAAGATAAAAGATAAAGAAATAATTGTACATTCTCAAGCACGATGCAGAGGGTCTCTATCCAAGGGTGTCGGCAATGAGCACAGAAGGGAGGAATAGCAGGAGATCATTGTAATAAGAGAATCCTCGGGATCTGCATATGGGATTTGGGCTGAAGAAAATATCTGAGACAAACAATGTAAAAGGAGAAGACTCTTGGCTTTTTGTTCACGGTTGCTTGGACCTGAAGGCTTTGAGCCCATGGTAAGGCAGAGCGTTATGGTAAGGAACATATGGGAGGGTGAACAAATAATGTCATGGGCATCCAAGAAGAAGGAGAAGGAAGAGGATGAAGGAGGAGGAACGGGAGGAGGAGGAAGAGAAAAAGAAGGAAGGGTGGGCTAGAGAGAGAGAGAGAGAGAGAGAGAGAGAGAGAGAGAGAGAGAGAGGATCCAGAGAGTTCAAGGGTGAAAATTCCCTTCAGTGGCATCCATGATGACCTGACCTCCCTCTAGAAGATAACACTTCCTAAATTTTAAGCTAATTAAGGATATTGCCACAGGTCTGTGGTCACATCCTTAACAAGGGCCCTTTGGAAATATCCAGGAAACAAACCATGAGGAGATTTCACATGGGAAAAATAAAGGAATAACAAAGCCATGTATTAGTTAAAGTCGGAACTTTTAAAACAACCCCTCCTAATCTGTGTGAGCTCACTTGCTGATTCACACTGTACATGGCCCAGCGTGGACCAAGAGTTAGGAAGTTTGTTTCCCAGGGTTAGGCCCTCGTATTTCATAAGCCTCTGTGTTATTTTTGCCTGTAAGGTAAATTTATTGTTATAAGCTTATTAAGTATTGTAATAGGCAGGTGCCTCTAGAGCACCCCAAGGCACCCCAAGACCATGGCTAATGACCACTGTTAACTTTAAAGAAAAAGAGAGTTTAATGAATATGAATGATATACTGGTACACGCATACGTGTGGGCTCGAGGCACTGTATAGAAGCCTAGAGCCCCCAATACTTTCAGGGTAGAATTCTTATACCACACTCTGGGGAGGGGAGGGGCTATGGGCGGGCTCGTCATGATAACAGGGCAGGGCCAAAGGTCAGTTTAGGACAGAGTTTAGGAATGTAGGCAGGCAAGCTATTTCCTATGAAACAATAGGACCACCTGAAGACATTCATTTCCTGGACCCAGGTTGTTATATCAGGAATGCAGTCCTAGTGCCTTATCTGGAGTGACGTCCAAAAGGTCAAGCTGCTGACCAGGTGGGTCCCAAGAACTCAGGAAGTATATCCTAAGCAGTTGAGCAAGCTGCCATAAATCCTGTGAACAAAGCTTTTCTGAAAATCTGAGCCCTGAACAAACTAATTTAGTGATACAATGGAGCCAAAACTCTGTTCTGAGCAAGCTTCCATTTAACAATGGAACCAAAACTCTGTCAACTTTGGCTAGTTTCAGGGACCTCAGGAAGGGGTCGAGAGGGTGAGAGTTACAGGATTTTTCTATTTTCACAGTATAAGACTGAATTTAAACAAATATTTATAGTACTTCACAATTTTGTGCTTTTTTTCCTAGAGCTCATTTCTCTCTTTTTACAAAGGTTATAATATGGTTACATTAATTTTTTTCCCTTTCTCCCTCCAAACCTTCCCATTATCTCTCCTGGCTCTCTTTCAAATGTATGGTGCTTCCCCTTGATGGTTTTTAGAGGCATATATGTATATACATATATTTCCCTAAGTATAACCTGTTCACTTTGCACAATGTTACTTTTAAAGTGTTTTCAGAGACAGTCATTTGGTATCAGACGACAGACAGGTAAGACTGTTTCTACCATTCTCAACATTCCTTCGTCTCTTACAGTTTTTATGTAGGGTTGAGACCTTGTGGTTTTTTTGCCATCCTGTAGGCATGCCTGCTTTTGTCCTCATTTGGGTAATATTTAGGTGGTGATTTTGGTGAGAGTTTATGGAGGTGGCTTCTGACATCCTTGGGGAACACAATCTCACAAACTTCCCTCTGGTTCTAAAAATATTTCTGCCCTTCTTCCACAATGTTCATTGAGTGTTAGGTGCAAGAGTATTTTGTAGATGTGTCCATTACAACTAAGCCTGTATTTTGATGGTTGTAGTTTTCTGTATTTGTCTTTGTTGTAAAATAGAAATTTTCTTGATGAGAATGAGGGTTGTGGTGATTTGAAAGAAAATATCCCCCAAAGAAATGGTAGTATTAGGAAGTGTGGCCTTGTTGGAAGAAGTACATTTTTGTGGAGGTGGGCTTTAAGGTCTCATATAGGCTCAAGGCACACCTAGTGAGATGGTTTACTTCCTATTTCCTATGCAAAATGGAGAACTCTCAGGTACCTTTCCAGCACCATGTCTACCTGCATAACACGATGTCTCACCATGATGATAATAGACTGAAACTTTGAACTGTAAGCCGTCCAATTAAATGTTTTCTTTTAAAAGAGTTGCTAGAGTTAAGGTCTTTTCACAGCAATAGAAATCCCAACTAAGACAAGAACTACACTAATCTGTGCCTATAAGGACCAATGTTTTAAATATACTTAGGGATTACGCTGGCATAGTAAAGTGGTAGTTCTAAGTATTTCTTTAAGATCCATGACATCGCTAACACTGGGTAGTTAGCTCAGTTTCTAGTACCAAGTATGTTTTCTGTTGAGCAGACCTTAACTCTACTTAGAGAGCTGTTAGTTACTTCCAAGATATGAATACTACTAATGTAGCATTAGTGTTATTGTGCCATGCTTATCATTTTTGTGATTCACAGGAATCATAGATGGGCAGGACTGTTAGTTGTTTCCCTCCTTTGGAAGAGTCCAAGGCATGTTATCATCTGGCAATATGAAATATCTAGTCTTTAGGGAGGAGACACTCAAGTTTCTACCAGCTTGGGGCCCTCTGGGATCTGTGTATAAAGTGCATGGCATCTTCAGAAATAGGGACATGCCTTCTGTACTGGAAAGAACCAAGGACAAGACCAATAGCCTGCGATGTTTCTGGAATCTCTTCTAGAACCTTGACTAACAACTCAAAAGAGGGTCAAGAAGCTTCTATTTTTATTTTTGTTTATTTTTTTATTTTTAAATTGCAAAGACTACCCCCCTCCCCCCAGACCACCACATATACCCAATCCACTCCTCTTCCATTGTTTGTCTTAAGCCTTCCATGGATATCAGTCAACCTTGGTATACCAAGTTGTGGTGAGACTAGGAACCTCCTCTTCCATTAAGGGTAAACGAGGCCACCCAGTAGGAGGAAAGGGTCTCAAAAGCAGGCAATACATTCAGAGACAGCCCCCATCTCACTGTTAGGAGTATCACATCAAGATCAAGCTACACAACTTTAACATATATGCAGAGGGCCTAGGTCAGTCCTATGCTGGCTCCCTGGTTTCCGGTTCAGTCTCTGTGAGCCCCTATGAGACCAATTTTGTTGGTTCTGTGGGTTTCCTAGTGCTTCCCTTGATACCACTGTCTCTTACAATCCTTTCTCCTCCTCTTTTGCAGGGTTCCCTGAACTCCATCTAATATTTGGCTGCGGGTCTCTGCACCTGTGTCCATCAGTTGCTGGGGGAAGCCTTTCTGATGACAGTTGGGCTAGGCTTCAATCTGTGAGTATAGCAGAATATCATTAGGAATCATTTTATTGACTTTTTTTCTTTTTGCAATTCATGTTTGGTTCTATCCTAGTTCTTTGGGGTATCCCACCTCTGGGCCCCAGCCCTCAGGGGTGAGCTGCCTATCATAACATGGGTCTTTATCTGTGCCAAAAATTAGTCACTCCCACAACGTCTGCACCATCTTTACCTCAGCACATTTTATAGGCAGAACAAATTATAGGTTAAGGAGTTTGTGGCTGCATTGGCCTTAGTCCTTCCACTGGAAATCTTACCTGTTTATAGGAGATGGCCAGCTAAGGCTCTGTATTCTGTGTTACTAGGAGTCTTAGCTGGGGTAATCTTCAGATTCATGGGAGTTTCAATTGCTCTAGCTTTCTAGCTCAGCCCAGAGATGTCCCCAGATTCCAGTTGTTCCCTCCTCACTCCTCCCCTACTAGATCCCTCTTGTTCTCATATCCATTCCCTGTCTCAGGCCCCTCCCCCTTCTCTGGAAAGTTTATTCTCTTTTACAGTGAGATTCACGCACCCCACCCCCTTGAGCACCCCTCTTTATTACTTATTTTCTCCAGGTCTGTGAGTTGTAGCAGGATCCTCCTTCACTTTATGACTAATTTTTACTTATGGGTGAATACATACCATATTGTCTTTCTGGGTGTAGACTACCTCACCCAGGATGATCCTTTCTAGTTTCATCCACTTGCTGGCAAAATTTCCTGATGATACTATTTTTAACAGCTGGGTAATACTCCGTTGTGTAAATGTACCACATGTTCCTTATCCGTTCTTCAGCTGAGGGACATCTAAGTTATTTGCAGCTTCTGCCTATTATGAATAAAGCTGCTATGAGCATAGTTGAGCAAGTGCCTTGTGGTATGGTAGAGCATCCTTTGGGTATGTGCCCCAGAGTGCTGTAGCTGGGTCTTGGGGTAGATTGTTTCCAAATGTTCTAAGAAATCACCGTATTGATTTCGGAAGTGGCTGTACAGGCTTCACTCCCACCAGCAGCAGAAGAGTGTTCCCCTTGCTCCACATCCCTCCAGCATGAGCTGTCGTTAGGGATTTGACAAGTGTAAGGTGGGATCTCAGGGTTGTTTTGATCTGCATTTCCCTGATGGCTGAGACTGATGAACATTTCTTTAAGTATGTTCAGCCATTTGAGATTCTTCTGTTGAGCATTCTATTTAGATATATATCCCATTTTTAATTGAATTATCTGGCTTGTTGACGTCTAGTTTCTTGAGACCTTTTATATTTTGGAGATTCTGATGTGGGTTTGGTGAAGATGTTTTTTCCTCCATCATGTAGGTTGCTATTTTGTCCTTTACATGCTGTCGTTTCTCTCACAGGAGATTTCAGTTTCATAAGGTCCCATTTATTAGTTGTTAATCTTAGTGCCTGTGTGATGGGTGTTCTGTTTAGGAATTGTCTCCTATACTAATGCATTCAAGGCTATTCTCTGCTTTCTCTTTTTTTAGTTTCAGAGTAACTGGATTTATGTTGAGGTCTTTGATCCACTTGGACTTTAGCTTTTGTGCAGGGTGATAGATAGGAATCCATTTGCAATCTTCTACATGTCACCATCCAGTTATGCCAACACCATTTGTTGAAGATGCGTTTTCCCCCCATTGTATAACTTTACCTTCTTTGTCCATAGATGTGTGAATTTATTTCTGAGTCTTTAAAAATAATTCCATTGATTAACCTGACTGTTTTATGCCAATAACATGCAACGTCTTCCTTCTTTTTTATTACCATTACTCTGTAGTATGCCTTCAAATCCAGAATGGTTATACCTCCAGAAGTTCTTTGAGTGTACAGGATTGTTTTAGCTCTCCTTGGTTTTTTTGTTTTTCTATATGAAGTTGAGCATTGTTCTTTCTAAATCTGTAAAGAATTGTGATGGAATTTCAATGAGGGTCACATTAAATCTATAGATTGCTTTTGGTAAAATGGCCATTTTTACTATGCTAATCCTGCTGATCCGTAAACATGGAAGATTTTTCCATTTTTGATACCTTCTCCAATTTCTTTCTTCAAAGACTTGAAGTTCTTGTTGTTTGGGTTTTTTACTTGCTTGGTTAGAGTTACACCAATATATTTTATAGTATTTGTGGCGATCATGAAGAGTGTTGTTTCCCTGATTTCTTTCTTAGTCTATTTATTATTTGTGAATAGAAGGGCTACTGATTCTTTTTAGTTAACTTTGTACCCCACCACATGACTGAAGGTGCTTATCAGCTGTCGGAGCTCCCTGGTAGAATATTTGGGATTATTATGCATACTATCAAATTATCTGTGAATACTGATACTTTGACTTCTTTTTTTTCCCTCCAATTTGTATCCTTTTGGTCTCCTTAAGTAGTTTTATTTCTAGAGCTAAAACTTCAAGTACTATATTGAATAGAAATGGCAAGGTGGATAGCCATGTCTCGTCTCTGATTTTAGTGGTATTGTTTTAAGTTTCCATTTAATCTGATAGAGTATTTGAAGTACGACTGAATGATTCTAGGCATTCCCGTCTTGTCTGTTGTTATGTCCTTCTTTCTGATTTTAGTTTTGTTAATCTGACTATTCTCTCTTTGCCTCTTAGTTAATCTAAATAAGGGCTTGTTTACCTTGTTCATTTTCTCAAAGAACAAACTCTTCTTTCTTTGATTTTCATATTGGTTTTTGCTTCTATTTTATTGATTTTAGCTCTCAGTTTGATTATCTTCTGTTGTCTGTTCTTGACTCTGTCTGCTCTTGTTCTAGAGTTTTCAGATGTTCTATTAAGTCACGGGATGTAAATTCTCTAAATTCTTTATCCAAGCCTTATGCCATGAGTTTTTCTCTTAGAGCTGCTTTCATTGTGTCCCATAAATTTGGGTATATTGTGCATTCCTTTTCATTACGTTCTAGGAAGTCTTTATTTCTTTTCTTTATTTCTTCTTTGACCCAGTGACAATTCAGTTGAGAGCTGTTCAGCATTCATGAATTTGTAGGTTTTCTATTGTTGTTGAAATTCAGCTGTAATCGGTGGTGGTCTGATAAGTTATAGGGGGTCATTTTAATTTTCCTGTTTCTGGTGAGACTTGCTTTGTGAACCAGCTTTGCAGAAGGTTCCATGAGGTACTTAGAAGAGGTTGATTCTTTTGCATTTGTGTGAAATGTTCTGTAGATGTCTATTAGGTCCAGTTGAGTCATAACATCTGCTAGTTTCACTATTTCTCTGTTTAGTTTTTATCTGGAAGACCTATCTGTTAGCAAGGGTGGGGCATTGAAGTCTCCTACTACTGTGTAGGTTTTGATGTGTGATTTAGGCTTTAGTAAGATTTACTTTACAAATGTGGGTGTCCTTACATTCGAAGCATAAATGTTCAGAATTTAGATGTCATCCTTGTGGATTTTTCTTTAATAAATATGCATGTTCTCTATCTTTTGAAAACAAATTTTGGATTGAAATCTATTTTGTTAGATATTAGGATAGTCACAAGCTTGCCTTTTATGTCCATTTGAATGGAAAAATCTTTTTCTACCCTTTATTCTGAGGTGATATCTGGTTTTGATTTTGAGGTGTATTTTTGTACATAGCAGAAGGATGGATCCTGTTTCATATCCATTCTTTTAGCCTGTGTCTTTTTATTGGCAAATTTAGTTCATTGCTATTGAGAAGTATTGTTAATTCCTGTCATTTTGTTGGTTGTTGTTGTGTGTGTATTTTCCTTCTTTAGATTTTGCTGGTGTGAGATTATCTATTGGCTGTGTTTATGTGGGTGTAGTCAACTTCCTTGGGTTGGAGTTTTCCTTCAAGCACCTTCTGTAGGACTGAGTTTGTGGACAGATATTATTTACATTTGACTTTTTTATAAAACATCTTTTTTTCTTCATCCACAGTGACTGAAATTTTGCTGGGTATAGTAGTCTGGCCTAGCGTTCATTGTTTCTCAGAGTCTGAAGGACATCTGCCAGGTGCTTCTGGTTTTCAGAGTTTCTGTTGAAAAGTCAGATGTAATTTTTATAGGTCTGCATTTATATGTTACTTGATCTTTTTCTTTACAGCTTTTAATAGTCTTTCTTTTCTCTGTGTGTTTAGTGATTTGGTTATTATGTGATATCACACTTTTTTAAAAAACCTTTATAGGCATGTCCTTTTATAGGTTAGGAAAATTTACTGTATTATTTTGTTGAATATATTTTCTGGATCTTTGAGCTGAGATTTGTTTCCTTCTTCTATTCCTATTATTCCAGATTTCATGAATTTTTTGTTAGGATTTTTTGTTTGTTTGTTTGTTTGCTTTGTTTTTTTTTTCACATTCTCTTTGATCAATGAGTCCATTTCTTCTATTGTTTCTTCAACATCTGAGATTCTCTCTTCCATCTCTTGTATTCTGTTGGTGATGCTTGTGTCTGTAGTTCCTGTTTGTTTACCCAGATTTTCTATTTCCTGAATTCCCTTTGTTATAGTTTATTTAAAAATGGTGGAAGGCCACCTCGGCAGGTTAGAGCCTCTGGAGACAAGAGCTGAGGAGAGAAGAGATGGGACACGGGCAGGGCCCACCTTTTATGGGGGACTTAGCCATGTGCACATGGACTACGTAGTGACATAGTGGATGACATTGTCAGAACCCTGGGCTGGCCAGCGTAACTGCCTGAGTGCATGCGCACAGGGATGACACATCCTGACAGGTCCCCGAGGGGCAGGCTAACGTATTGCCTGAAAGCTGACACCCTTAGTCTGTGGGTTTTTTCAATTGCTTCTACTTTGGTTTTCACGCCACAGATAGTTTCACTTCTTTGTTTTTTCTTGGCATTCTTTAAAGGACTGGTTGTTTTCCTCTTTTTGTTGTTGCTGCCTTTTCTACAATCTTTAATAAGGGAACTTTTCATTTTCTCACTAAGGACCTCTATTATGTTGATAAAATTGTTTTTAAGGTTATTTTCGTGTGCTTCTGCTGCACTGGAGTGTTCAGGCCTTGCTGTCACAGGATAGCTAGGCTGTTGCCCTGACTGTTGTTGACTGTATTTTTACACTGGCTTTTAGACATCTGGATTTGGGATGATTAGTTTTAGTCCCTGATTTCTGAGCTTGTCTTTTTAGATGAGTGCTTTGTTCCTTGGTTTCTGTTTCCTCTGTGGTTTTCTAGTTTTTGTTCCCTGAATTTCTGGTGACGGTTGAGATCTCTGGTCTAGTTAGTTGGAAGTTTCTGTCCAAGTGGAGAATTGGCTTTCTGGTGCTAAGCCTAGTCTTTTGTGCAGCAGGGGTTCTATGTTCTTCTTATTGGTGTGGTCTTGCACCTGAGCAGCTGAAGCCTGATCAAGCTGGTGTGGCTTGCACGTGAGTGAGGGAAGTCCACTGGGGTTGGGACAAGGTCCAGCAGCAAGGCTGACAAGAAGCTGGGATGGTATGGCTGTGCGAGGATTTAAGGATATAGAATCTAGACGTCCACTGAGGTTAGGGCCAGGCCCAGCAGCAGGGTCAGCAATGAGATGGGAGGCATAGGTGTGACAGGGGTGCAGTTCTTCCGGGTGTGTCACTCACTGGCTCTGGCTGGTATGACCTGCAGAAGCTTTTATTTTTAATACAAGAGCAGAGAGGTATGCATAGAACATTCTAGAAACTAGGGTGATGCTGACTCTCACCTGCATTATGCTGATCAGACATCAATGACGTATCCAAGTACTGCAGGTGGCATTTTGGTGTTTTCAGGAAGAGAACAAAATATTATTGGGGACATACTGCATCATGTCCCCAAATTACTACCTGGTCTTTTCTTTTTCATTTCATTTTATTTTTTGATTCAGTGAGCTCCCTAGCTAGCTATAACTGTGGGAATTTTCCTCATAATCCCTATCCTTCTGATCATATAGACTCCGCCCCTGCTCTCAGCTGGACCAGGAGCTCTGCCCAGTGCTCAGCCATGGATCTCTGCCTCCACCTCTATTCATTATTGGATATAGGTTCTGTGATGACACTTAGGGTGTTTATTCATTTGAATATAAGGGATGTCCTTTAGACACCTCTTCCACTATTGTTTGGAGACTTGGCCAGGGACATCCTGTGAGTTCTTGGAGGTTTCCCTAGCACCTGGTCTCTTTCCAACCCCACATTTGCTTCCTCTATCGAGATATCCATCTCTTTCTATATCCCTCTTTGCTCCTCTCACTCAACCATCTCCTTCTTCCAAGGTTAGTTTCCAACTCTTCTTGATTGTAACCTGTTATGATACCAATTTGCTAAGGATGAGGTGGTCGAGCGGTTAAGGTGATGGACTGCTACTATCTGGTCTTAATCTGGTCTTAATCACCTGAATAGTATCATTATTAATTATATTCAGGATTAGGGAAGACTCCAGAATAAATAGTTTATGAAAAAATTTTCTATAGTCTGAATTATTCCCTTCCCAAATTCACATGCTGAAACTATGCCCTCAAAGATGGTGGCATTAAGAACCTGGGATTTGAAAGGTACTTAGATCATGAGGTTGGATCCCTCAGGGATGAGATTATGACCCTTATAAAAGGAGGTTTGGGGAGGCTTTTTCTCTCTTTTGCCATGTTAGAGTATGATAAGAAGAATCATTTGTGAGTCAGGAAATATTGATCCTCATCAGATGCTGTATCTCTCAATGCCTTCATTTCAGATTGTCTAATCTCTAGAGCTACGAGGGGAAAATTTTATATTTTATAAGCTGTTCAGCCATAGATTATAAAATGAAAATCCTGTTACTTGGTGTGCAATACATTCTATGAGCTAATGGCCAAGGAGGTCCTGAAGGTCTCCCAAACAATACAGGCCATCACCATTGCTCTTGGTTGCCCACCAAAACTAAATAGTAAAACTTTATGGCTGAAGACACTCTTACAACGAGGTTCCCAGCCCCATCCGGCCAGAGGTCCAAACTCACAGACCTGCTGTCTCAAACCACTTGGCCACCCGCCACTGCTTAGGCCCCCCAAAATGACTCAGACGCTTATATTAAGTTCACGCTGTTTGGCCTATGGCTCAGGTACATCACTAGCTGCCTCCTTCATCTTAACTCAACCCATTCTCATTAATCTGCCCATGGCTCACCTGTGTTCCTTACATGTTGCTCCTTTGGGCATCTGGCTTGATCTGTCTGACTCTGTCCTGCTTCTCCTACCTATGCTGTCTCTGGCTACGGTGTTCACCAAAGACCAAAACAGCCCCTTTATTTAAAGATTGATATTCACAGCATACAGAAAGACATTTCCACATCAAGACATGTGGGAGGTTGTGTTGTTTCATTTTAAATAATTGTCCCACCCACTGGTTTAATAAAAAGAGCTGATTGGCCAAAGGCAGGCAGGAAGTGTAGGTGGGGCTACCAGACTAGGAAAAATCTCTGAGAGCAGAATGCCAGAACAGAACACCAGAGGGAAGACTGTGGGTCTGCGGGCCTGCGGACCTTAACTTTGAGGTTAGGCCCAAAAGTCTGGGCCAGAAACCTCTTACTACAAATGGCAGCCCAACGTGTGGCAAATATGCCCACATAAAGTCATAGAAAGCTTAAAAATGGTCTAGAGCCAAAAGCAGCCTCTGAATTGTGTCTCCCAGATGAGCCCAGAGACACCCTGGTGAGGCCTGTCAGCTTGAGCTACAATGGCGGGCTTTTGGGGTGCAGCTTAAGGTGTAAAATGGCTCATTCCTGAAGTCTCATGGAAGTCTAGATGTAAGCAAAAGGTTGTAAATGATTTATTTAAGGTTTCTGTTCATAAGGAGAAAAATGGAACAGAATCAAAGATGGCTTTCTAGTGACAGTGTTTTCTTTGGATCAGCTCTGTTTGCCGGAGGCAAACTGTGTCTTGGTTTTAAGAGAAGCTTCCTGATTCAGCCTTAAAGGCAAAATACTTGTGAGTCTTTTAAAAGGCCCTGCTGCCTAATACTTAAATAGAGTTAATGAGAAGCACATGGCAGTTTGACTTGGTCATTATATGGACCCTAAAATTCCCCAGAGTACCTACCTGGGTTAAAAAGATAAATTCTATGAAGTTAGACTAGGAGCTGGGTGGAGCCATCCACCCATCCTACAAACCTTGAATCCAGACAGATTAAAGGTGTGTTCAGAAACTGAAAGAAATAGAAAAATCTGGGTAGAGTTAATCTCCCTAGCCAAGCAAAGGTGTGGTCAGAAGCAGTGGCTGATTAAAGGTGTGGTCAGAAACAGAAAAAGTTAAGAAATAAATATACAGTAAAGACAGTTTTATTTAAAAAGTCTAAGTGGTTTAGAGTGTGTTGAAAATATAGATACACAGGCTTAGAGAAAGAAAAGGAAAGGTATAGAAAGCCTTTAAAAAAGAAATAGAGTAAAATAAATAAATAAATAGATAAATAAATAAATAAATAAATAAATAAGCAAGCCACGTAAAAATGGAAGATACAAAGAATGTCTGGATACTGTATATTATTGTCTTATCTTTAAGTTTCTTGACTGAAAATGACTTAGTAAAAGCTGCTAAAAGACAGCTGATTATAAATGTTGTAGGATTAATTCAACCTATATATTTTATAAATGAGTTTACTTTAAAATTGAAATGCAAAGATACGCTACTTTGGAGAAGAGGTTTTCCTTTTATTTTCACAGAAAATGGAAGACTGTGGATTTCTTCCTGGATAAAGAACATAAAGTTTGATAGAGGAAGACCCCCTGAAAAATCTCCAATGGAAATGGATGGACCAGATGATTCAGCATTTCAGAGCACCTCTGTTGAAGTTCCAGAGCTCTGAATCCAAAACAATTTCCAGGAGACTGGCTGAGATGACCCAGTCTTTGAGACTACTCCACTAAAGACTTGTCCATAATCCTACATTTTTCTTTGGATTCCCACGAGATTGTCAGCCGTCCCCATTCAGCAGTAAGTAGCCTAGAGAACGACGCCCACATTTCCAAAACATGGATAATGGATGTTTATTTACAGTGTTGCTTATAAGCTGTTATAGATAAGGGGGGGAAAGAATTTTAGAATTGGAGTTCTTTTTGTTTTACGAAGAGAAAAGGGGATATGTGGGAGGTTGTGTTGTTTCATTTTAAATAATTGTCCCACCCACTGGTTTAATAAAAAGAGCTGATTGGCCAAAGGCAGGCAGGAAGTGTAGGTGGGGCTACCAGACTAGGAAAAATCTCTGAGAGCAGAGTGCCAGACAGAGCACCAGGGAGAGGCCCTGAAGAAGCAGAGGACAACCATGCTGCTCTAAAGAAAGGTACCGAGCCACATGGCTGAACAAGAGACATGGGTTAGGTGAAGGGTACAGAGTTAGCAAGTGATATGCCTGGGCCTGAGGCTGATCAGCCAAAAACTAATGAAAGCATCTGTGTGTCTCTGTGGGACTGCGGGACTGCGGGTCTGTGGGCCTAGACCTTGAGGTTAGGCCAGAAAGTCCGGGCCAGAAACCTCTTACTACAAAGACACATACTTTTTTGTTATGGAATATATGCAAAGTAAGCTAAAATTGTACTAGAAGTTTCCTCCAGGCTGGGTATCTTTCATAGTGCCAGAAGATGCTACATAGGCTTCTAAGAGAGAAAAGTGATCCCTTATTCAGCAATAAACTTTTCATGTTATAATACTGACCTGATAGGTAAGATGTAACCACTAGTGTAACAGTGGTACAATTGTTAAGGGAGCTACCATTGTCTGATTAGATTTGAGGCTTGCCAATAAGAGGAAATTAGTACCTGGTACAATAAATCTGGTTGAAAGCCCATACTTGGAGAGGCTGTAGGCCTTAGGAGGAACCTAATATTGTTATTTTGTTAAACTGGTGTGTTGTCACATTACCTTCTAAATATTTATGTTTATACCGTAGATTAGTGCGGATTCAACTTTGTTCAAAGAAGCTTTTTTTTTTTTTTTTTTTTTTTTTTTTTTTTTTTTTTTTTTTTTTTTTTTTTTAAACAAACAAACAAACCAACAAATGAACACCTTTCCAGCAGGTAGTGGTTAATGGATAGACACATGATGGATCAAACTACAGAAATAAGTAAGAGTTTAGAGCTAATCCCTAAACGGGGTAGCTGTATTACACATAAACACACCCAGAGGCCATGGAACATTGCAGAAGAAGGAAGGTGGGGAGAAGTGTCATGAGTCTGGTCTACATATCAAGTTCTAGGCCAGGCAAGGCTACATAATAAAACATGTCTCAATAAACAAACAAAAACCACTGAACGCAGCATTTGAATATCAAAGTGCTCACCTGGTATCTCCATCTGGGATACTACCATTCATTTCAGGCTTAGCAAGTTTGAAATACGTTGTTTAATCTCTGTCCTAGTCCATTTTGGCTGCTTACTTTTTTTTTTTTTAATTAAACAAAAGTTACTTATAAACTAATGATTTCCCTAAAACTTTTAAAAAGCATTTCCACTTTAGGCTAGCCCTCCTCCGTATCCCATTGGAAGCATATAGATAATCTGGGGAAAGTTCTTGCCTATTGACTCGTATTTGCATAGATATCAATCAATCAAATGTTTATAAGCATCTACTATATTCCTAGTATTACTCTGGATACAGGACAAATAGTTCTGTATAAAACAATGTTTTTAGAGCTTTATTTCACTGGAGGTAGGAGAGAGACAAAGTAATAAATGCTGTGGTGACAAGCTCTAGAGAAAAAACAGAAAGGAAATAAGAAGTGAAGTATGAGGCCACAACAACTTTAAAGGGGTGTCCATGGGAAATTTCACAAATCAAAGACTGTAGTGATTAGCTTTTGCCAACCTGAGACGAGCTAGAGCCATCAAGGAGGGGGATTCTAGCTGAGGAATTACCTCCATCAGATTAGACTGTAGGCAAGACCAGGGGGCATTTTTTTTTTTTTTGATGAATGACTAAAGCAGAATAGCCCAGCCCACTTGGGTGATGGTCCTGAGTTGCAGAAGAAAACAAAGTGAGCAAGCCACAGACAACAAACAAGTACGCAGCCTTTCTTCACAGTCTCATTCAGTTCTGTCTCCAGGTTCCCATCTTGCCTTCCTTCCATGATGGAACTGTAAGATGAAATCAGTCATTTCCTTCTCAGGTGCTTTCGATCATGATGTTTGTCACATCAACAGTAAGAAAACTGGGAGAGACTTAAAAGGAGATGAAGACCAAGGGCCATGGGTAGCAAAGGAGTGGGGATCCGAACCGAGCAAACATTAAATGTGGATGTCTTCAGGCTGAGCTGTGCCTCTAGCTCTTCAGTTGCGGGGTGAGGATTGAACTGGACTGTGAAAACATTTTAGGATTTTGTATAAGGACTTTAACTTTGAAAACATAACTTACATTAATTTAAAATTTTATTCCAAAAGCCAAGAAATAACTTACTTTCCAAATTTTCTCCTTTTCCCCCTCTCAATTTGGGATATTATATAAAACAGGTAGAATCACTTAATACTTTTGTATAGATTTTACATCTACTGAGCTAGATACTATACTTACAGATGCATTCAACAGAGTCACCACTAAATACATATATTTTCAATGGTCTATTCCTTACTAATAACTGGGTTACACAGTGAGCTCCTGTTACAATGTGATTTCTTGAAATCCTGGCAGTTGTGTATTTTGAACACATACTAACACCCTTACTACTAATTCAGTAACTATCACTGTGTTACAATGTGATGTCTTGGTCTGGGGCAGCCAGAGGCCCAGACTCACAGACCTGCAGCCCCAGACCTCTTAGCCGCCCACTACTGCTCAGGCCCCAGAAATGACTCAGACGCTTGTATTAACTTCATGCTGTTTGGACTATGGCTCAGGCACA
The DNA here is from genome assembly GCA_033318265.1 of Phyllotis vaccarum. NCBI lineage: Eukaryota > Metazoa > Chordata > Mammalia > Rodentia > Cricetidae > Phyllotis > Phyllotis vaccarum. Next base: position 3,495,351 of record JARWLC010000012.1, read on the forward strand.
TTTCTAGCTTGCTTTTACATCTTAAATCAACCCATTTCCATTAACTTTCCTGCCACGTGGCCCGTGGCTCACCTGTGTTCCTTACATGTTGCTCATTTGGGCTTCTGGCTCCTTCCATCTCTGTCTCTGCCCCTGCTCCTCCTACCTATTCTGATTTCCCCTCCTACTTCTTCTATGGTGCCTGTCATGGGCCAAAACAGCTCCTTTATTTAAAGATTGCTATTAACAGCATACAGAAAGGCATTCCCACATGTTGAGTCACCACTAAATACATACATTTTCAATGGTCTATTCCTTACTAATAACTGGGTTACACAGTGAGTTCCCAAAGATAAAAGACAGGTAGCTTTTAAAATTAAATTACTATAATATGTGGCATAATAGATGTGTGAAAACAGTAGGAAGCACGGAATGGAAACCCTCTGCTTAGACAAAAGGAATCATGTAATGTTGGAACAAAGACTTAACAAATGAGTAGATACTAGCCAAGCAAACACAGCTGAAATAGGAACAAGAAAACCCAAATGGTAAGTCAAGCAGAGTGGACACTGTCACCGCAGTGGACAGCATCTCAAACGGAAGGCAAGAGAATTTGTACTGGAAACTACTTAGAAAAGATGAAGTTCTCACAGCATATATTTTTATTTAAAAAGAACTTCCAACTTTAAAAAAGAGCACACAAGATCTCTGACAAACACATGTTGTCTAGGCCCAGTCCCTCTCTCTCTCCGTCTCTTAGATGGGAGCATTAAGATCAGAAAAAGTAAAAAAAAAAAAAAAAAAAAAAAAACAAAAACAAAAAAAACAAAAACAAAAACCCAACCAAACAAAAAAACTCCCCCAAACAAACAAACAAACAAAATAAACAAAGCAGCAAACCAAAGGCTAAGGAACTCATATCATGGGTTTTTGCCTAAGTTGATGTTATGAAATAGGTGGACCTTACTGAAAACAATTGAAATAAGCTTACTTTTGTGGTACTGGGTGGGGGGCAAACTTAGAACTTTGTACACCTTAGGCAAGTGATCTACCAATGAACCACATCCTTTGTTCATAAATATATTTTTTTCTTTAATTAAAAGAAAATCTCTTGGAATGCAAACCTCTTTGGGCCCAAAGTGGTCATCCAACTATTATTTGAAACTTCAACACGAATCCTAAACTCTCCAATGATTTCATTCTCCAACACCTGTTTGAATTGGTTCTGCATGGAGGAGACTCATTGGCTTCTGTTTGGAGTTCTGTATCCAGCCAAGTGGAAGTATTCTTCTAGAGCTCCCCAGGAAACATAACATTTGTTGGTTCTATTTCATTTTAGAGTTTGTTCCGTTACTTTTTCTCCCTTGGTCTTGGAGAACACTGAGAACTTATGAGACTAATTTAGGTCAGATATGCTGAAAGGCAAAAGTGATGTTTTCTTTTGCAGGAAAAACCCCAGGGGCAGAGAATGCAGGAAATTGCATGTCTCCGTGATGGAAAACAAATGAAAAGCCTTCACAGCAGAAATGCCCATCTCTGATCATCAGACACATCCATCACAGTGTGCCAATGCAGATGTGTTATACAGGCAACAGCCAACTGAGCATCCCAAACAGCCTTCCCTCCACTTCCTGTTCACCAGTGTTCTCTACAGCAACTCTTCGAGATTCATATGCAGCCTAAGGACATGGGATGTTTCTGAAATATAATATGATCACATGTGTGATTCTTAAAGGTAAGTGGCTTGGGTTATAACAGATAATCCTATAGAATGAAACAAATATCCTGAAGCTATTAGTTGTGTTTTCTCTTGTTGAATAAAACCCAAGGATATTTATCTTGTTAAGATACACTTATCCTGGAGAGGTCACTCCTGTTTTATTATCTTGGAGGAAGACAGATACCCTACAATGGGCAACAAGAAGACCTGGGAATGTAGTCTAGAGCAGACAGCCATGGTTGGTTTTTTAGACATTTCATACACATGTAAAGACTGTTTTCTGATGAAGGTTTTAGGAGGCATTCATTCATAGAAGTAGTGGCAAAACAGGGCTTAGGAAGGAATTTCAAAAGACCGTTTGTCCTTCGGGAGCTTCTCTCAGCTGTGGTTTGTTACGGTTTGGATACACTATGTCCTTTGAAGGCTTAGTCCCTAATACAGAGGTTTGGGGAGGGGTGATGGGTCATGAGGGCTCTGACCTGATCCGTGAATTAATCCACCAATTGTTCATAATTGAAGGGATAATGGGTGATGGCAAACACCGTGGAAGACGAAGCTGATGGGGAGGAACTTGTGACGTGGTTTGGAAGAGTTATTTTTGACTCTGGTTTCTTCTGGAATTTGGCTTTCTCAGTCACCATGGGATGAACCACTTTGCTCCACCACATGCTACCTGCTATGATGTCCAGTTTCACCACTCACAGAGCCAGAAGCAGTGGAGTCAAGCAACATGGCGGCAATATATACTTCCCTACTTACGATGGTTCCTCAGGTACTTTTCTCACTGTGACAACCTGACTAACACACTTGTGAACTGAATTGCGTTGATTAACTCTCCTCTGGATTTTTTTTTGTCAGTTATGGCCCTGAACAAAGTATTTTGAGTGTATTTGGGCCTATTTTGAGGCATGAACAGTGCTGTGCTGAGGCAGAGCTAATAAGCAACACGTAAATTACTGGTTCTATATGGTGTGTGGTTTATCACACAAAGATCTTTGCTGAGAAACAACTGGTGGCAGGTGAGGTGTTTGGCCATTTATGGCCCATATCTGGGATACTGTGGAGCTGATAGAATGGAGTAGGTCCTTGGGTGGCGGTCATTCATCCTGCTATACACAGGCCAATCCAATACAGAAAGCTGCAGCTGGAGATTCATAATGCCAAGGGAAAATCAGCCATAAACATAAGACAAACTGTAGAACATTGTTGGTATCCAGTGGCCCAGATTCTCCCAGCTCTTTTCAGAGCCGTGTCTTCTAGGTTTTTAAGGTTACTATGACAAGCAATACTCCTTTACCCTAATTTTAGGTAACAGATTTCTACTATTCCTTATTCTGAGAGGTATCTCTCTACTCTCCAAGTCATTGAACCAAATATTTATTGAACGTATACTACTACTTCAAACTAAACTATACACCAAGAAAATAAGGAAACAAAAAATTTGAAATTCTGATTGTTAGAAGAAATGATTAAAATCTTAACAGGATGTGCATCTTGACATTGTCCTCCCCAAATTCCTTTTTAAAAAAGGAATTAGATGCTTTGGGAGCATGGACCCCACTAACTGCCGTGACTGTATGGACTTGAGTCTTCTGGCTTAATCCCAGAGCCCAGAAACCACTGTTGGCATGAGGGACAAAGATCTGGGACATCAAACATTTGTGGCCCTCTTAATAGAATCAGCCACAGAGTCAAAACATTGCTTGGTACTAATTGTGTAAGATTTACAAACTATGTTCCTCCCCTCCCCTCCCCTCCCCTCCCTTCCCCTCCCCTCCCCTCCCCTCCCCTCCCCTCCCCTCCCTTCCCCTTTACTCTCCTCCCCTCCCCTTTACTCCCCTCCCCTCTACTCCCCCCTCCCCTCCCCTTTACTCTCCTCCCCTCCCCTTTACTCCCCTCCCCTCCCCTCTACTCCCCCCTCCCTTCCCCTTTACTCTCCTCCCCTCCCCTCCCCTCCCCTTTACTCCCCTCCCCTTCCCTTTACTCCCCTCCCCTTCCCTTTACTCTCCTCCCCTCCCCTCCCCTCCCCTCCCCTTTACTCTCCTCCCCTCCCCTTTACTCCCCTCCCCTCTACTCCCCCCTCCCTTCCCCTTTACTCTCCTCCCCTCCCCTCCCCTTTACTCTCCTCCCCTCCCCTTTACTCCCCTCCCCTCCCCTCTACTCCCCCCTCCCTTCCCCTTTACTCTCCTCCCCTCCCCTCCCCTTTACTCTCCTCCCCTCCCCTTTACTCCCCTCCCCTCCCCTCTACTCCCCCCTCCCTTCCCCTTTACTCTCCTCCCCTCCCCTCCCCTCCCCTTTACTCCCCTCCCCTTCCCTTTACTCCCCTCCCCTTCCCTTTACTCTCCTCCCCTCCCCTCCCCTCCCCTCCCCTTTACTCTCCTCCCCTCCCCTCCCCTTTACTCTCCTCCCCTCCCCTCCCCTTTACTCCCCTCCCCTCCCCTTTACTCTCCTCCCCTCCCCTCCCCTTTACTCCCCTCCTCTTCCCTTTACTCCCCTCTCCTCTCCTTTACTCCCCTCTCCTCCCCTTTACTCCCCTCCCCTCCCCTGCCCTCCCCTCCCCTTCCCTCCCCTCCCCTCTTCTCCCCTCCCCTCTCCTCCCCTCCCCTCCTCTCCCCTCCGCTCCCCTTTATTCCCCTCCCCTCCCCTCCCCTGCCCTCCCCTCCCCTCTCCTGCCCTCCCCTCCCCTCCCCTTTATTCCCCTCTCCTCCCCTCCCCTGCCCTCCCCTCCCCTCCCCTGCCCTCCCCTCCCCTCTCCTGCCCTGCCCTCCCCTCCCCTTTATTCCCCTCCCCTCCCCTGCCCTCCCCTCCCCTCTCCTGCCCTCCCCTCCCCTCCCCTTTATTCCCCTCCCCTCCCCTCCCCTCCCCTTTATTCCCCTCCCCTCCCCTCCCTTCCCCTCCCCTCCCCTCCCCTCCCTTCCCCTCCCCTCCCCTCCCCTCCCCTCCCCTCCCCTCCCCTCCCCTCCCCTCCCCTCCTTGTCTTGCCTTTCCTTCCTTCCTAGCTCTCCTGGGGATTGAACCCATGGTCTCCCTATAGAAAGCATGCACTACACCACTGAGCCTCGTTTTGATTTCCTCATGGATTTTTATATCTCAACTATGTTTTGCTCATTTTATTTTCCTTGATGGGTTAAAAATCAATTTATTTCTTAAAAAATTTGATTAAAGACAAATATTTCTGAATTAAAAAGATTTAGCTGGCTTTGTTCTTGCTGTCTGGACTCTTGAGGCAGAGTTTCTCAGTTTCCTGGATGTCCTGGAGCTTTCTCCGTGAATCAGGCTTGTGTGAAACTGAGATTCACCTTCCTCTGCCTCCACAGTGCTGGGACTAAAGGCGCACACCACCACCTGGCTTTGCACCATGGCTCAGCCCTTGTTTTTATTTACTGTGCATGAATGTATTGCTTGTATTTATGTAAGGACACCACATGCCTGGTGCCTGCTGAGACCAGTACCATATTTTTTGGAACTGGAGTTATACAGGTAGTTGTAAGATACTGTGAGTGTTGGAACTGAACTCTGGTCCTCTGTAAGAGCAGCAAGAGCTGTTAAGTACTGAACCACCTTTCTAGTTTCTTAATTATAATATATATATATATATATATTTTCCTCTTCAAAGGAAGGTAGGGCTGGAAGATGTAAAATCATTCTAGAGCATATAATTTTCCAATTCTAGGCAGATCTAGACTTTCTGGGGCTGCATACATGATATTGTTCTTATACCTAGACACACAGACACAAAGATTGACATACCCGGGGTCAGACACTGCTGAGCATATTCACTTAGGGGTGGAGATATGAGTCGGGTAAGATAAATTCAGACTCTAACATTCTTTTTTTGAGAATTACTTATTCTTTATGTGTATGTTTGCACACTTGTGTATGCTCTAGTATGTGTGGAAGTCAAAATTCAACTGTGTAGAGTCAGCTTCTTTTCACCTTTACGTGGGTTCCAGGGATCGACTCAGGTCACCAGACCTCTACAGCAAGTGCTTTTACACACTGAGGCATTTTGCAATCTCAATTTTTATAAATTATAAAAGAAATGAGGAAAGTATGTTTAGTTACAAATATTAACACAGTACTGACATCAGTGTTTTAAAATGACAGATAGTTCTGTCTACAATACAATATTTATTTCCTACTTCTTCACAGACTATATATTTTTTATTTATTGATTTGAGGTTTCCAGTGGCTTTTTGTCCTTTATAGATTATTGGTCATGTGTCAGTTCTGAAGTTTAAGCATTCTGCCAAGCAAAATGGAAGCAAGCAAGGCAGATGCTGGAGATGTTCTACATCAACAAGCCATTGAGGATGAGACATACTTCTTGAACTGGATTGAGGACCTGATCACAGAGGATAATTCAGTTGAGTTACATTCACTTTCAGAGATACCTATACATGGGCAAGAATTGGGATGAAGTGTTTTCCTTAAAATTAATTCCACAACACCGATATCTTGCCACGTTTCCTGGAATCCGTGCACAGTCAAATTAAAACCTGAACTAACACAGGCAAATTAATGAGTATTCACGAAGTGGCTTCTCTGTCTGAAGAGTGGTTTCATTTGTTAGAGTGCAGTGGAGTTTGGGGACCTACAGGAGAACATTCCTAACTTCAAGGAGTCAATTCCATACCCATGTGGTAGAGGGGTGTGTGTGTGTGTGTGTGTGTGTGTGTGTGTGTGTGTGTGTGTGTACAGTTGTAGTGGCAAGTACACACAACACCTTTTTTGGTACTAACAATGAGGAAGAGGTAGAGAAGGGACCACTTCTTCATACAGCTGTAGAGAAAGTTAAGATCTCTCACAAACAACGAGGATTTATTTATTTGGAAACTGGACAATTTCAGATCGCTGGAGAGCTGCCGAAATAAACTCATGTATTACACTGTGGCTGTAGCAGAGGATTATTCCCTCCCTTACCCCTCCCTCCACGCACAGAAGTGTGGATACAAAGGGAAGGAGGCAGGTGTCTGGTATTTACATGAAAAATTACTCTACCCCACAATCACCTTCTGTCAATAAAATGCGTATTTTCTGACATGCCAATTAGGTGATTCATAATCCAGATGACCACCCCCTTCCATTTAGGACTCCTGGGCTGGCTTAAATGTCTCAAGTGTTTACCTTTGTGACCAGTGGCATGGGTCTGTTCTCAGTCAAATTGGGCCACTCCTGACATGTTTGCCTACAGGGTTTCTCTGGAGGTAAAGGCACCATTATTATCAGATTTGAACCTGAACAGCAGATTAGGACAGTGGTTTTTCCAACAGCAATGGAATTGTTTTTTATAGATCTGTGTGTCCAAAATATGGAGTTTTAAAGAACTGTTACACAAATGAACAGCCTGTGATATCTGAAAATCCCATGAAGGATGACATATGTTGGAGCTGGATCTTAGAGGTCGCTCTACTACTCCAAAGCTGGATAGTAGGGAGGGCTAATGTCTTCAGTTTCATTAGCTAATTTTCAAAGATGGGGGTGATAATGAAATAGTCATTTTTTCCAGATTAACAGACTCAGAAGGCACAAAAACTTGACATTTAAGAATGAACAATTCAGTAACTTCTGGTACATGGAATGGCTTAAAAAATTTTATTTAAGGATTCAAAGGTGATGAGGAATGAATTTTACTACATTGAACTATATAAATACATTTAATTATAACCCAAGTATTAAGTAATTTAATATTGATACCAGTCATATATTTTTGAATTTCTATGATGAAATATTTTAGTTGATAGCATATTTAAATTTCACCAAAGGAAGGAATTCTTTAACATTTAATGCTATCAAGGCTTTTTTTTTTTTCTTCCCCATTTCAATTCTGAAGAAAATCTAGTAGAATTTACAGGTTGCAAAATGATGTTAGGAGAACCTTTGAATGGAAACTTGGCTTTTGGACAGATCAAAATAAGGTTGTGTAGAAAGGTATTTATTTGTGATGGAGCAGAGCTGGGAGAAAAACAGTGTTTTACTGTTTGGGGCAGAGGAACCAACACCAGAAATCCAAACTTCCAGCCACTGTTGTAAAACAGGTTGGTCAAGCAAATGACTTTGGCTTTAGCAGAACATAAAAGGAAAAGATTTGTTTGAGATGAAAAGTGATCCTCTTACCTAGAGTCTCCCAGAGACAGGACATGTTTCCATGGGACAGGAACAACCTACACAGGCACTTTCAAATTGCATGTCCTCTGTATGATGCCATCCTGCTTTTCTCCCTAAGATTCTGATGTGTCCTCTAGCTACAAGGTAACAGCCCCCTAGTTAAGAGCCAAGGAAAGGAAAGAAAGTTCCTTGCCAAGGAAGTCTGGCTATTAGGCACAGAGCTATGCCTTTCAAAAAGCCGAAAGACCAAACCTTATAATAATTTTGTCAAGGGTTAAGAGTTTGACAAAATATTAAGTAATTTGCTACAGTGAGTATTAATGTATTTAAGAAATTCATTTACAAGTCTCTCTCTATATATATACACCATCACTAAACAGCTAGAGTGTTATTTCATTAAAATTGAACTATTATGGGCCTCTGCTTGACTTCTTTTTTTTTTTATTTTTTTAATACTGTGGTTGTGTTTCTTGAAGAAGTTGCCATAGGGGAGAATTTAATAAATATATCCTTGATACATCAGGTTAAACAACTCAAAATTAATTTTTCGGACTTCATAGTCCCTTTAATTTGCTGCTAACACTACAAAAGAATCCTGTCTGATATGTAAACTGAAATTTTCTTGGTGTCTTTTTTTTCCTTCTCCCCTTCCCCTCCCCCATCCTACCCCATCTCTCTCTGGAATGGAACCCAAGGCTTTGATGCTACTATAAGGTCTCGGCCACCCGAGAGGTGAAATTGACAGTGAAGATTATACAACCAACAAAACCAAACAACTGGAGATTTGAAAAACTGCCAATGATCATAACTAAGAACTGATCAAAAAAAATCTTCCATTTCTCTGAAATTTGCTTTTATGTGTACTACAAGGGGGAGATTTTTTTCATGAATATTCAATTATCCTAGCACAATTCTTTTGAACCACCTCATTTCTTCTCATTGATCGGAAGTCACTGTGTCATATGACAAATCTCTCGGTGCATGTAAGATTTTTGTGCATGTGGGGTCAGTATACAGTGTTTAAATATCTGTTTAACTTATCAGACATTTTCTTAACCCCTTTGCTTCTTTGATAAAATGTGATGACGCTTCTTGTATTTTCCTTTCCAACCTTGCTCCAAACATGCTTTATTAAGATTTTAATGGGAATATTAATGATTTTATAGGACCATGTGGAAAATAATTGACATTTTAATAGTACCAAGCTTTCTTTTATTGTTGTTAATCTTCCATATATTTTAGTCTTTAGTTTTAATCCTAAACGCTTTGCTTAAGTTTTTCTAAGATAATTCTTAGGTGCTTCATCGTTATGTTGCTGTCACATATAATCCCTTTTAAAATTAAAATTTACCTGTGTTTACTGTTGGAGTAAAAGAAATTAATTGATATTTGAAAGTTAAGCTGATATTTATTGTTGAGTTTTCTTTGTGTTATCCTCTATTACTTTTGATTTATTAGTTAGCTACAATATCTTTAAAGGGTATGAACTAAATATTTATTTCAAAAATATATCACTCATATGTATGTGTCTATATCCCAAATATGTATGCACACACATACTTATCTCTCTCTCTCTCTCTTTCTCTCTCTCTCTCTCTCTCTCTCTCTCTCTCTCTCTCTCTCTCTCTCTCTCTCCTTGATTCGGATACTGAGGGAAATGTTGAATTATTAGCCATGGTTAAGGATTTTTTTTTTCTTACCTTTGAGGCTGCTCCAGATGTTTGCACAATTGTGAGCCATATATCTCACCGATACTGATACCAGTACCAGTTTCCACCTCTTGGCACATGGCAACTCCAAGTTTCTAGATCTTTTGGTTGAAAAACTTTGGCGATTTTTGGTCTCCACTCCAGACTCTTTCTCAAGTTTTATCTCCAACCCATGGCTTCTCCCATGACACGATAATTCAGGTTGCTTTATTATATTGGCTTCCTATCTGTTCTCACTAGCTCTGTGATGGTCATCTATTATTCTCAAAACTACAACCAAAAAAAAAAATGACATAATTTGTCAGGACTCCATATTCGTTTAACCACAGCACTCTGAGAGGATTACCATGAGTTTGAGGCTATTCTTGGCTGCACAGTGAGTTTGAGACCAGCTTAGGCTACATAGAGTCTGTCTCAAACAAACAAGCACAAAACCAACCACGATTTATAATTGTGACTCATGTAACCACTCTCAAATTCTTCTAGAATGCTCTCTATTCATTCAGAGGAAAAGCTGAAGTTCTTCCAGAGTCCACCGATACCCTGGAATATCTGCTTCCTCTAACTTGTCTTTGATGAGCGCCTGTTTATTTCTACTCTCTCCAACTCCTTTATCTTTTTAAGGCTCATGCATCAGATTTTCAACAGTGTCATGCCTAACCACCCCATTCACTCTTTTATATATTCTTCTTCCTGGGCTACGGTGCTGTTCTGTTTTCCATACACTCCATCAGTACCAGCCGCATTCTGCACTATATTTGCTATCCATCTCCCCTGACTAGATAAGTGCCGTGCATGCAGGAATTTCTTCATTTGGTTCACTGCTCCATTTCTGTCGCCCAGACCAGTGCTCGGTTCTAGACATGATATGATTTCCCCTCTGCAGTTTGTTTATTTTAATACTTTTTTAGTGATTGTGAAGTTACATTTGTGTTTCTACACAAATTTATTGGTTTTGATGAATACCACTTTTTAATACTCTGCTGATTTTGAGTTTATAGTGTTTTACTAAAGACTTGCATTTCATAACAGAAGATCATGGCCATTTTTTGTTTGTACTATAATCACTGAATTTTTGTATTAGAATGATATTTTTCTCATCAGAGCAGTTGGAGAAGTTTTCTATATGATTATTTCTGTGTGCCTTGAAACAGTTTGTATAACAGAATTCACTAGGTGCTCTTAAATGTTGGTAAGAAGGTACTTGAACTTGGTGTGGAATTTGAAGTCTGTTGACTACATCTTTCCCTTTCGTGAGGACCGATTTCATCAAGTCTTCAACTTAATTTTGTTAGCTTAGAACTGGGAACACTGCCATGGGCTCACAGTCCTAGCACTTGGGAGGCGGAGGCAGGAAGATGATGGATTTGAGGCCAGCTTGGGCTACACAGTAAGTTCTTGACCAGTCAAGAGTATGTAAATGTTTTAATTAGGATTCCTTAGAGGAACAGAACCCAGGGGATAAATATCCATAATATATATGGTTGTGTGTGTGTATGATAAATACTATGTGGATTCATGCATATATATGAATGCATTAAGTCATCCTTAAAAGAGTATCCAATATACGTCATACAGAAGAAGCTAAGGGCCCAGGAGTTCCATACTAGCTGTCTGTCACTGGTGGCTACTCAGTTCACAAGGAAGGATGTCTCAGTAGCCTTAGTCTTCCTGGCATCCTGGAATGTTCCTGGAAGACTGCTGGGTCCTAGTCCACCTTGAAAACTTGGAATGAACAACCACAATGCTAGGACTGATAGAGGAAGGCCAAAGGAGCAAAGGGCAAGGTGATCTCCGTCTCAAGCATCCTTTTTATCTGGGCTGCTACCAGATGGGACTGCCATGATCAGAGTGAGATTCCCATCCATCAAGGCCATTAAGACAGATCTACAAGTGACACTCCCTACTCAGGTGTTCCTAGTCTGTGTTACGTTGACACAAAATCCAGCCATAACAGTAACCATACCCTGCCTCAAAAATAAAACTAAACAGGAACAAAAGTCAATAATTAGATCTGCTCAAAAATTGTCCTCCATTATCTTAAGATATGAATATATACATATGTATATGTAATATTTTATTTTGATTTCTACTTATGTTTGTATCTTTTCTAGTTTTTATTTTAAAATATTGGGCTAATAGCTGGTCTTTTAAATTAAGCTTTTGTTTTAATTTTGTTACTTTTCTCTTTATAAATATTTCCTGTATGTTTAAATTGTCTCTAATTGGCTGAAACTCACTGAAAGCCTTAAGGCCACACTAGATGCTTATATTTTCCTTTTTTCAATGAGAATATCTGTGTATAACATACATTCGCACTACAGACCAAAGGGTTTTACACATTGTTTTGTTTTTTCTGGTTTGTTTTCCTTTCTAAAAATCTGTAGCTTCTATTTGGGTTTTTGTGCCCATGAATGACTATTTCACAGTGCTTCAAGATTTCCAAATAACATAAACAGAGATAATTTCAATGTTCTAACTTACTTTTGTTTAGATGTTTTATTACTGTGTGATTCTGAACTTAGGGTCATTTCATGTTTGTATTTCAAAGTTTTCTTCATTAAGCATGAAGCAAGTGTATGAAAACATATATTTTTCTCTTTTTTTTGTTGTGTGCACAGTATGCTGGTCTCCTCTCTGACCTCTCACTGGCCTGTTGATCACAGAATTCCTGCAGGATTGTGTCTCCATTGCTTCAGTGTCTGCTCTCTGGGTTCAAAACTATACTGTTAAGTGCACGGCCACAAACATAAAGACTCATTATCTTTTATTCTTACACTTACTAAGCCCAAAATAAAAATTTAATTTGCTTATTTTTATTTTTCATTTTGAATTCTATTTTGAATATATTATTTTAAATTTTTTTTTTTAGCTCTTTCTTGGTATATATTTCCAGGATCTGTTTATAACTCTCCTCTGTTACTTGATTGAAGTAACATGTAGCTGAATTCCAAGGATGAAAATATTTTTGTGATTATAGAATTTTACCATTAAATTCAGTAAATTATATTATTCATAAACAATGACTATATCACAAAATGAAATCCAACTTCACTAATATTCAGGGAGTACAAATTAAGATAATAGTGAAACTATCTTTTAATAAGAAGATTAGCAGTTTTTCCTCTATGAGAATACTTCCATTACTCAGGTAATATAGAATTCTCAAACATCTAGAATAAATATAGGTAGATTTTTACATGTTATGACTTTTCTTTTGACAGGCAGGAGAATGTGTCTTCAGCACTTTTCAAGTAATCGTGAAGGACTTTAACTGGTCCTAGACTGGTCACTATCCACCCAAAACCAATTTGCCTTGGTGAAACTGATGTATAAAGTGACTCTGGATCCAACCAATATGGAGAAAAGTCAGGGTCCAGTGAGACTCTCTGAGAGAGGCGTAGAGTCGGGGATCAGATCTCCTGATAACACAGAGAGAGCTGCTGAGCAGACTCAGGTGTCATAGGTGTTAGTAGCCTGTACTTTACCACTTAAAAAATGAAGAGGACAACACAATAATTTAGATATATGGACTGGGGAATTAATTTTACTATTTTTCTCAAATAAGCATCGCTCGGAAAGCTTTCTTGATCTAAAGGGAAGTAAAAGCAGGTAAGTGAGCCCATGTTTATGATATGTCGAATACAAAGGCAATGTGGTGTTGGATACATCTGAAGCAAGTAGAGCAAAGACAAGCACACATAGAAGCTTTCATAATAAAACCCTAAGTTATCCCAAAGAGAAGTTTATAAAAATCTTATCTGGCAGCTAAGAGATTTTCATCAGTCCGGAACTGAAGGGGAATTTCAGATTGTTCATTCGCCAGGCTCCTCATGAAAACCTGCGTGCTGGATTTTACAGTTTGTTTGAGATGGTCCTGATGTCTTTATTTCTTTTTTTTTTTTAAGGTTCATATTTATTAAGGGGTTATAGGAAAACTTAAAAATACAAAAGATTAAGCAGGAAGGCTAGGCCAATTCACTCAGCAGAATGATGCTTCCTTCCAAGGGTGAGTAGGAGGCAGAAGAGGTCAAGCCTATGCATATCCCATCTTAAGATGCCTTCAGACACTCCTCAATGCAGCAGCCTCAGTGGTTGTAGGTAAAGCCCAGACCTACATTGTCCAAGAGGCCATGCCTTTAGGACCAGGCTACGAACCTGCTCCCACTAATGTCCCCCTTTTGTCTAAATAAGAAAGTTCTAAACCTTTCTTTAAAACTATATACAATAGAAACAATTATCAAGTAATGTCCAGGAGAGGAAAAAGGCAAATAACATAGAATCAAAATACAACTAGCAAGAACAAAAACCACAAAAACATGTATTAAATGTCCAGAATATTGGTACGCGGCAAGATACGGAGATTATTCCAAAGCTGGCTATCTTGAGTAATATGAGTTTAGCACCTAAATTCTCCTTAGCTGAGATATGAAATGGTCATAACTGTAATTATCTTGTTTCCAACCCCATCAAAGACTCGAGAAGGAAAATATATTACCTGAGTAAGCTGGAAGTGCAAGCAAGCAAGTTAGTAAGAGAGGTCGGTGACAGCCAGCTGTCTGGACAGTCACCCAGAGCTTTTCTGCAAAGTTGGAAGGTCCGGTTTTTTGACTATAGGCCTAGGATATCTGACAGATTTTTTTCAGAAGCTTGGTACTTTGAGAAACAGTCTTATCTGTTCTTGGCAGGTTCCAGCAGTCTCCTATCTTTTGTCCTGCTCATTCAGGTTGGACAGTGTGCTTACTGTCAGCAGTTGAGGCAAAGACAGTTCTGTTCCTAACAGGCAATTATACACCAGGGAAGACAAACATTTAAAAGCCATATTATGTAGTCTATGAAGTGTTTGAAGACTGCTTATTTATATGAGTATTTTAATGTATATCTAACTTAACTATTATATGACAAACTTAGGTGACTCTGTCCTGTAATTATTTTCAACCTAGATAACCTACAGAAAATCATTAGGTCATACTTCAAAAACCTGTACTTCACTAAACTGAAAAACCTAAAAGAAATGAACAACTTTCTGGACAGGTACCATTACCAAAATTAAATCAAGACCAGATAGATAAATGACCTAAACTGACCTATAAACCACAAGGAAATAGAAGCTGTTATTAAAAGTCTCACAAGCAAGCAAACAAACAAACAAACAAATAAATAATAAACCCAAACTACACAAGGATGCAACAAAGAGTATTACCCTCATTAACATAATATCTTATACTTAATAAAATATTGGAAAACTGAATTGAAGAGCAATACCCAACATGACCAAGTAGGCTTCATCCCAGAGATACAGGGATGGTCAACATACAAAAAAATCTGTCAATGTGATCATCCATCACATAAACAACCTGAAGGAAAAAAACAAAACAAAACAAAACTTCATGATCATCCCATTAGATGCTTAAAAAGCCTTTGAAAAAAATCCAACACTCTTTCATGATAACAGTCCTTGAGAGATCAGGGATACAGGGAAAATACCTAAGTATACTAAAGGGGATATACAACAAGCCAACAGCCAACATCGAGCTAAATAGAGAAACACTCAAAGCAATCCCGCTAAAATCAGGAACAAGACAAGGCTGTCCCCTCTCCCCTTATTTAGTCAATATAGTTCTCAAAGTTTTATCTAAAGCAATAAAAGAGCATAAGGAGATCAAGGGGATACAAATTGGAAAGGAAGAAGTCAAAGTATCTCTGTTTGCAGATGATAGGAACATATACATAAGTGACCCACTAAATTCTATGAGGGAACTCCTACAGCTGATAAATACTTTCAGCAATATAACAGGGTACAAGATTAACTAAAGAAAAAAAAATCAATAGCGCTCCTACACACTAAGGATAAAAGGCCTGAAAAAGAAATCAGGGAAGCATCACCCTTTATAACAGCTGCAAATAGCATTAGATATCTTGGGGGAACTCTAACCAGAGAAGTGACAGACCTGTACGACAAGAACGTTAAGTCGTCATGCTTTCTTAATGAGTACTCCTGCACAGCAAACGTTTACTCGTGGCATAAACGGCGAAGAAGAATCTGCGGACTGTGTAATTTAAACTCAGAATTAAGAGAGGAAAAGGAGAGCACCTTTTTCGTTAACAACCTGAAGATATTTAAATGCCTGTAATTTTATAAATCTTAAGTGTATCTTGTGAACTGAGATACAAATAGCCTTCAGTAAGACAAGGCCAAGGGGGATTGCAATTTACCTGGAGTCACATCACAAAATAAGATGGCCTAGTATAATAAGAGATGCCAGAAACCTCAAGAATCTTAACTAGTCCTGTGGTTGTCTTGGGAAATATATGTTGTGGCATTAAAAACACGTCACATTGTAATTATTCAGTTTCATACATCTCAGCTATTAGCAGGCCAGTTCTCTGAGGGAAGGTAGGTGGCACTCATTTTATAATCGCTCTTCTCAGACCTCAAATTGTACCTGATGCTCAACAAAAGTTTGCTAAAAGAACCAGACAACAAATGGATGGAGGACATTTATATGGACCATTTATAATCCTTCATGCTTCTAGCCCCGAAATATTTAAATCCATTGGTAAATGAAGCAATCAAACTAGACATAAAATCATCTAAGTGTCTTCACCTACCACAAAATAGAGTTCAATTTCTCGAGAGCTTCCTGTGTTTACTCATCAGCAAGGGACTTCACAAGGGCAGGATTGTGCATAACCTTCTGCCTTTATGTTCCTCTGCAGTGTGGGTAACATTTTGCCCCGTGTGCCCAAGTGCTTCTGGTTTACCTATTATCCCAGTGCAATAAGTCTATATTTACTAAGTAAATACTATAGTTACTATATTTATCTGTGTAACATCTTTTGCAATCCTGTGTTACTAAACTTACCTGCAGTTTTGAATTATGGAGAGCCTACTATACTTAAATGCTACATTTTCCCAACAGGAAAATCTCATTTTCTGGATAGATCTAAAAAAAAACAGCTTCAAGCTGTGGGAAACTGAGGTTTATAGCTTGGAGATGCCAGTCTCAGTTCCCTCAGCATGTAGGGATACTTTGTACTTCAGTGAGACTTCAGAGGACCAAACAATTTTGAATCTGAACTGCACTCTGATTGACATTTGACCCATTTGAAAAGGAGGAAGTGTCATGTTGCTCTGAGTCTTTGAACATGAAATTCTTACTCTGAATCTACCTGCTGCTGAAGTGTTCATAAATGTGGGGATGGTAGTGACAACATTTTAGAGTGTAATAGGACTTCAACCCCCAACTGACAGATTTATGGAAAAGGCAGATTACAGATCCTGTAAGGAGTGTTTGCCTTGCTGACACTCTATTCCAATTCATCTTCCTTTACGTCTCACATCTGGTCAGCTAGTTTGCTCCATACTCTCTGCCTGATTATTCACATGAGTTACAAAAGGAGGGGCACGGCTGAGGGCTGTCTGGGAGGGGATACATTTATGGAGATGACATTTTTTTTAATGAAAATAAAATTGAGCAAAAACAAAACAAAAACAAAAGTAGCTACTTTATCAGACATTATTTAATTCTCTGTTCTCAACCACCCACCAAGTGCTAAAACTCATGAGTTGTATAAACTCATATGTTATAGGAAACATACCAGATATGTCGACTGGCGTCTTTTGTAGCACACTCAGAGCAGTAATAGTTAATGTCCAAGTGGAGTCAAGACAGTTAATATAGTAGTTAAGTTTGAAAGATGTTGTCAGATGTTCAAGTACGGATGCTTAATAGGTGGTTAAAAATATGGACGTGGTGCTAGCAAATGAGGCTGGGGCTGAAGGTGGAGGATTTTAAATCCCTGACATAGTGGTGATAGCTGAAGTTTACCAGAATGACACAATGGATAGCCCGGAGTTTTAAAATACACGCTGAGGTTTAAGTTAAACTTTGTGGTTTCAAAGCCTCCTCTGGTAGAGTATCCAAAGAGCTGGTCTTCTTTTTCCCTCTCTCTTTTTGAGTAGTGTGATTTTAGTTACATTAAATCATTTCTGTTTAAGGTATGCAGGCCAGGTAATATGTCAGTAAATACATGCAAAACTTCTAAAACTTTTTTTTTCGTTATACAAAAGAAATTGATTTCCTAGGGGGCAGAACTGGGCTTACTTTATCCCACAGCTCTAATCTTCTAGTTAGAGTCTGTCACCTACCCACCTACTGACCTATCTGTTATCTGGACCAAGTGAACACGCTTCGTTTCTAAGTGGAAAAGGGGAAAATTTTGCCAGGCAAATAATCAATGGAAGCAACTCCTAGTTTCTCTTGTTCTATAGTGTTTTCTCTTAACTCAAGGTGTGGGGTATGGTGATCTAGATTTTATCTTGGAAATAACTTGGGAACCTAATCCTGATTGGAGACATCTGGACAAAGAATGTAATTACACCCTTATTCTCATCTACCCTCTGGGCAGAGTAAGAATGATACCAACTTCCCTACCCAGTGCCTCTCAAACAAAGACCTACATCATTTGACAATTCTTGGGTCTTGTAATCACCACTCACTTTCCATTCTATTGCCAGAGATCATAAATTATTTTTTGGCAGCAGAAGATTAGAGACATCACTTTAACAAAATGGCGTAGCGGGTGGGAATCACATGTGGGAGTCTCTCCAAGAGTGAAGTTAAGTAGTGTTTTTGTTCGGGGTTGGCTTGCTTTGAAAAAGACAATGACCTGGAGAAAATGAGCCTGCTAAGTAGATCCCATATGCAGAAAGTAAAGAAAAAGACATCCAATCCAAGAACACAAGGTATCAACACTTAGAATATTATTGATAGTCGGGAGATTGTGGTAGCAATGAATGCCAGTCACTCTTTAACCAACTTATTTGATCTTAATTATTTTTTTACAAGGACAACCATATGAGTCAGGAATATGGAAATCTCCAGATAATCACAAGCAACAGCCCTTAGAATGTTCTTGAAGCAGAAGTGTGAGTTTAATTACAATAACTTTTCTTGAGTCAGACTTTCTGACCCAAGACTTTAAAAATAAAGCAAAGACATAAGAAAAAACTGTGGGAATTTTCAGAAGAATGTGACATTAATTTTTAAAAACTCTATTTTTGAAATTAAATTATTCAATATATGCCTCTGAAATATTTATTTTTAATCCCTTGAAATTACCTAATTTTAGTTAACTCAAGAATGACACAAAATAACATCTGTACTTAGCTTTGAACTTACTTTGGGGACACTTGGTTTTGATTTCAGCCGGTTGCTCTTTCTCTCCAGAACCTTCACTCAGAGTAGACGGTAAGTGAAGCCTCAGAGAAAGGCCAGGGGTAAATCGCCGGAGATCCAAGAAGGCTATGTGGAATTTGGAGAGCAGATCTATTCTTTTAAGTCCTCAGAGAGTTTGAAACTTGGTAAGATATAAAATTAAGTGGACTTAATTTAATTAAACTAAATTTCAGAGTATGACAGAGTGGGATTCACATTTATAAAACTGCTCCAAGGCAGTTTGACTCCTTGGAGTCTTGACGAAGGACAAAACATCAAAGCACAGTTGAGAAAACCAAGGATGTCATCGACCAAATCTGTAAATTTCAACTTCTCATGGCTCAAAGCTATTTCTGAATCTTTCTTCTTAGAAGGGGAAAGAAAAGTGTATATAGCTTTTAGAGTAGTGAACAGTGTGTAATTCAAGAGTAATGAATGTCTATGCCAGGCGCTTTTGTGTGTGGTGCTGGTGGGAAGTCACTTATTGGGTAGGCAGGAGGTAGAGTCTTAGGATACCAGCGTATGCCAAGCTCGGTGAAGACACGCCAACATCTGTGGTCAATGTGTGTGGGAGAAAACACATGAAGGCAGCAATCAGGAGTCCAGAGCTATGACACAATCAGAAGGTGGCAGTGAGCAGGATGCTTGAGGGCTTGGTAACTGAGGTTTTAATTATGAAGTGGAAACACTGTCTAGTTTCTTCTTAGGCATAGGATTATACCAGATGGTTCAAATAGATTTAGCGAGAACAGTGCAAAATTAATGTTTTACTGATGGTAAAATATTAGACATTTTATTTATTCTCCAAATTTGTATTAAAATTTGTGACCACTACATGATACACAAAATTCTAGGCACCGTAATTTAAGAGTGAGTAAATTAGAGACATTACTGGGGGAAAGAGACAATGACTAGCTAATTGTATATCTACGCATATAAACAAATATAGGCAAAGAATATTAAAGTATATATATATATATGTATATACTTGTGACACAAATACACACATGGCTAAATAGCAAATCCTAGTCAGGCAGTGATGGTGTACACCTTTAATCCCAGCACTCAGGAGGCAGAGGCAGGCAGATTTCTGTGAGTTGGAGACCAGCCTGGTCTATAGAGTAAGTTCCAGGACAGCCAGGGCTCCTAGAGAAACCATGTCTGGAAAACCCATAAATAAATACATACATACATACATACATACATACATACATACATACATACATACATATATACAAATAAATAAATAAATAAAGTAGCAAATTTCTCTAAGATATAGTATCTTTAACTAACAAGCAATTGTATTTGACACAACTTTAGAGGGCCAGGAGCCTGCGAGAGGTTCTGCTTGCTTTTGAGGCTCAGGGATTCTGATGAGGTTGCAATCTGGCTCTCATTATTTCAGTGCCTGGATGGGTTCACTTTTGCTCATCCACTGGTCAATGGTAGGAGGCTTTGATTCTTCAGGCAATGGGACTGTTCACAGGACTCCCCACAATATTATATCAGGGTGTCTGTATCACTCCTGAGTGAATTATCCAAGAGATAATTCAAAAGAGAAAGAGTGAGAGTAAGGTAGGAGCTTGTATCTTTTTTACCTGACACAGAAGTGGCATGTTATTCCTCCTTTGGTCTAATGGTTGCCAAGGCCAGCCTAGAACACGGTAAAAAGGGACCACAAAGAATGCACATAACAAGAGATGCAGATCAGAGTGGATTGTAGAACCTCTAATACAAGAAGTAGTAAAAAGTGCTGGGAAAGTAGTGAACTCAGAGAGAGAGAGAGAGGTGGAGGCCTTACTCTCGCTTTCAAAGAAACTGACTCACTCTTTACATCAGCAGTTCTCAACCTGTGGCTGGGACCCCTTTGGGGTTCTATATCAGATATCCTGTATATCAGATATTTACATTATGATTAGTAAGACTAGCAATAGCACAGTACAGAGTAGCAACAAAGAAATTTTATGGTTGGGGGTTCCCATGACATAAGAAACTGTGTTAAAGGGTCGCAGCATTAGGAAGGTTGAGGACAACTGCCTTCCCTAAGTGAACCTAAAAGGAGAGGAACCAGTGCTTGGGAGATCCACAGAAGAGCTTTTGGACCTGAGCTAAGGTCCTCTGGCATGGGGGTGTAAAGGCTCCAAGGAGAAAGGCCAGGCTCTCTAGGAAGCAGGAGGAGGATGCAGTAAATGAACAGTGGAGAAGGAGAGAGATGGTTTGCAGTACTGGAAAGTCAGGGAGGGCCGGATCACAGAGGCCACGCACTCATAATAACAGTTTTCACTTTCCCAGAGGTCAGAAAGAAGTGATTCAAACACTTTCTGTGGGCAATAAGCATGAGCATGACTTACGTTTTGCAAAGCTTTCTGCCTGCTTTCCAGACAAGCTGGAGGAAAAGCAGAAATGTAAGTAGGAAGACTAGTTTTAGGCTGTATTGTTAGTTCACAGTCCCAGTGAGTGACAGTGGGGCCAGGGACACACCACCAGAGAAGATGCACTAGAGGGGAAATCAGTCCTGAAGGACAGAGGTTCAAGACACAGTGATCAGCTGAAATGATTTTTTCAGTGTGTGAGGGCACATGGTAAGGACAAGGTCAAGATGCTTCTTAAGGTGATTCTCAGATGATTCTCTTTCCATTTCAATGGGAAACGATGAAAGGCTAGAAAGGATTTGGCTGGGATAAATAGGTTAGTGGGCCAGGGGAGAGACAAAATCAAAAACCCTTTTGCAGTAGATGAGACTCAGACTCTCGAAAATGAATCTATGAATTTGGGAGCTACTAACTTCCACATTGAAAGCCACACACCGAATGAGGTTCTCTAAGAAGGATGCAGAGAGAGCAGCAAATGGCCCAAAGGAATCTTGACCATTCTGAGGATGATAGACGGCTCCAGCCATCACTAGCACCCCACATCCTTCAGCCAGTGCTGAGGAAGGAGCCCTGCAGATGGGACGTTGGGGCACAGAGAGTAAGAAGGATGAGGGTGGGGACGAGGGCATAGTGTATGCTGTGTTAGAAAGTCTTCAGACAGTTGGGGTTGGGGAATTTATGAATGAAAGCATAGTTGATGCCAAAGTGAATGAGGTGTCTGGAAAAGGGCACAAGGGACAGGTAGATGTTTTATCTAGAACTTTTGCTATAAAAGGAGATGAAGGCTGTATCAACAAGGTGTGTGAGAGAAAGCAAGATCCAAGGGTTGAATAGAAGGAAACCTTAAGAGTAGCCAAGACACACTAAACATTGGGAAATAATTTAAAATGTAAACTTTTCCAGCCCCCCCCCCCCATTTACCCATAACAAAACTTAAAAGTTGATGGGGCGAATTTATTTAAGATTCCATAGTTAGAGTTTTCTCTTTGCCCACTTTTCATTTTCCTCCCCAGCAGTCTGAGTTATTCATTCTGACTCATGCCTGGATGGAGGATTTTGAAAATGGGGATAATATCGCCTACACAACATCAAGATCTCGTGATGCTCCATGGGGAAGATATAGGAACCAGCTACAGGAAACAAATAGAAGTCCTATTTGCTTCTAGCAAAAGGAAATGAGGAGGAATGTACACAGTCCGGGATGCTCAGTGTTCCTGCCACATTGGCAGTATCCTTCCTCTGCAGCCCTGTGCTATATCAATGCCAGTCAAGGCAATAGGATTATTTTAAGGGCTAATTTGATGATCTGATTTTATTCTCCCCCCTCCACTCTCTTCAGCCCTCCTCCCTGTTCTGTATTCATCTTTCTTCTTTCTCTCCTGTCTTTGATGCATGTTCCTGGCACTCACAGGACCAATGGAGTTGACGGCGCTGACGGCTGAAGTCATCTATTTATACCCAGAATAAGCACAAAATAGGGAAGAGATTGCGCAAATTAACATGAACTGTGCATCCAAAAATACTTTGGCCTTAACAGAAAAGAAGGAAGGCTGTGCTGATCCCTGACCTTCCCTTGGCTGGCTCAGAGTTTCTCTTGGTCAACAGGCAGGGTGCTAACTTCTACCCGAGTTTATGTCCATTATCTTATTCAATCCTCTGCTAAAGTTCTGAGAAGTAGTATTATGTTGTGTTTTGTTGGGGCAGGTGAGGGGGAGTTGCTTAGCATGGTGATACACACTTGCCTATAATCCCAGCACCCACGGGTGGAGCCAGGAAGGTCAAGAGGTTGAGTCTAGCCTTGGCTACATAGAGAGTTACAGGCCAGCTTGAGACACGGTACGAGCCTGACTCAGAAAAGACACAAACAGAAAAAAATAAAAGGGAATAAAAAGAAGGAGGTTGTGAGAGAGTAAGGAAATTGTAAGGGATAGATTATGTAACTTTGGTGGATAATGTTTTTTTTGACTTTTATTGACTCTTTGTGCATTCCACACGATGAATTCTGATCCCCCTTGTCTCCCTGTCATCTCATATCTGCCCTCTGCCCTTGCTATCTGCCCCAGAAAACAAAACCAAATCTAAAAGATAAACTGAAAACCAACCAAACAAAATAAACTGAGGGGAGGAGAATCTTGTCGTGGAAGCTGTGGTGCGGCCCGCAGAGTCACACTGTAAGTCTCTTCAGCTCATTCAGCTTCACTTCCAAGTGCTCGCTGCCGTGAGTCTAGTTCGGGCTCGAGGCCCCTGGCTTCTGCTCTACCACCAATGATGGGCTCCTCTTGGATACTCGTCCTGTGTCATGGAGATCCTGCTGTCTTGTTTTGGCAGGTCTGACCCCTTCACCTACTCCAAGAGTTTATAGGTGAGATGGATGTTGGGGCGGGCCAACTCATGGCCCTAGATCTGGGCCAGTGGAAGCTGGCTTGGTCAGCACTGCAGGTTTCCCCATTGTCATTACCCAGGTGCACTCTCCAGCATTTCCCAGGCTAGCTCACCCAATGCAGCTATAGCAAGGGGGGAGGGCAGTTCTTCTGCTCTAGGGTCCTCAGATCCAGCTCACCCACACTCACAAAACCAGGGCCAGATCTACTGCTTTACCCAGTAGAAGTGCAGGGCCCTTTCTCCCAATTGCTGTAGGGGCATAGCAAGTGGCCAGGTCAGCTCTTCTGTTCTCATGCCTCCAAGGCCAGCTCACCTGTTTGCAGACAATGACGGGGTGGGGGTGGGGCAGCTCTAGTGTGCCATTCAGGTGTGATGCAGAGTTTGTTCTCCTGTGTGCTCATGAGGGGCAGAGCTAGTTCTTTTGCTCTGGTAACGGAGGAGCCAGCTCTCTGGCCTGCTGAAGTTAGCAGCGGTAGGAAGAGGAAGGGCATCTTACCCTCATCTATGCCACTGCATGGCAGATGAGGCAGGCAGGGTTTATTTTGTTGCTCACACACCCTCAGGGCTGGTTCATCTAACTCCCCAACTACAGGGTCAGCTCTAGTGTGCTGCCTGAATAATTATTTCTTAATATTTATATATTCTCTCTCTCTCAACATAAAATGGTGCCAGGCAGTGTTCAGTGGGTTCATCAAAGAGCAGTATGGTCTTTAGCTGTTTAAACACTAGTGTACTGGTAATCCAAGCCTGTCAGTTTGACAGTAAATTGGATCCCTTTCCCTATTCCTACAACACTAGGCTCAGGTCAAAGAAACTTGCTCATTTTAAGAAGAAGAGTGGTTCAGGTTAAGGTCTTCTTACCATGCCCTTAATTTCTAATTCCTTCCTTCCTTCCTTCCTTCCTTCCTTCCTTCCTTCCTTCCTTCCTTCCTTCCTTCCTTCCTTCCTTCCTTCCTTCCTTCCTTCCCTCCCTCCCTCCCTCCCTCCCTCCCTCTCTCCCTCCCTCCCTGTTTTTTCCCTTCCTCTTTCCCTCCCTTATTTCCTTTCTTCACCCCCCCCCCAAGACATGGTTTCTTGGTACTGGAACTCCCTCTGTAGACTAGACTAGCCTTGAACTCCCAGAGATCTACAGAGATCCACTAGCCTCTGCTTCCCAAGTGCTGGGATTAAACGTGTGCTCCACCACCACCAGAGGGCTTTTAATGTCTTTGGTCAATATCCTCCTCCATTGTAGAGACTCACAGACCTTTCCATCTTTTTATGTTTGACCTCACAGAGAAAGTCATATAAACTCATTCTCAAAGGGATGCTAAATTGCACGACAACCCCCGGGTAGAAGTCTCTTCTGGGGCATTTCTTCTAAAAAGGGAGAAGAAATTTTCTATAACAAATTGAAAGCTTTGGAGAAAGAGTGTTTGTCATTATTGAGCAATTGGATTCAGTCTCATCTGGAAGATGCTGTGTTGGCTCTCATGAGTCTTCAGCAACTTTAAGGTAGCCTTAGCTGGGGAGGAACTATGTACTAAATAAGGTTTTTGCCTTCCATCCATCTTTGGCTTACATTCTAAGATTCATATCTATGTCCTGACACTTGTGTAGAAGAGAAAAATTTGATTTCACACACAGTGCTGATAACCCAGAAAGTAACAGGTATAATTGATCTATTGCTTTGAAGGTAAGCCTCAGCAAAGATAAGTCTACCCTACATAGTTGCTAGTTTCTTGCCCTTGTGAATGCATACTGTTATATAAAAGTAGTTTTATGACTATTAACCTGCCAGGAAAGATATGACCATGGCATGCAGTAAATAACCACTTTACAATTGGATATTTTCCTGCTCAACAGGAAAAAAAATGGAAGCCTGTTAATGTAAACCTGGGTCAAATGCCCATGTCTGGGAAAGACATAGGCTTCAGTAGCGAACCTATTCCTGTGGTTTTGTTAAATGAGAATGTCAAAATACCTCCAGTATTTCTTTTTCTACTTTCATATCACATTGTTCTATTGACCTCCATAGCCCTTTCCCTTAAAGCTCTTTTATACTCTCTCTATGGCCCCTTCCTAATTTCTTGGCCTCTGCATACACGTATTCCCACATAAATGCATACATATAGTGCATGTATAAAGAACATGCAGTTTTTCAGTATGGACCTGGATTGTCATGCTTAACGTGATATTTCCAAGTCTGATCCATGTCCCTGCAAGGTTTATTTTTCTTTATAATTGAATAAAATCCCATTGTGTATGTACCATATTTTCATTGTCCATTCATCAGTTGATAGAAATCTACACCATTACCATTTCCTGGATATCACGAAAACATCAGCAATAAGCATGATATGCAAGTGTCTGTGGTAACCCAAGAGTCTTGGCTATATGTCTACTGTCTACGCTGATACATAGAAATTCACTGAGAATAAATTGGCCAATGAACTAAAATGATGGTTCTCAAAAATAGAAATGAAATGGTCAATTAATACTAATAAATTCTTTTTAAAGTTTTATAAGGCCAGTGAGTGAGGCCTGAGTGAATATGTATTGTTGACATGGGCAGAATTATGCTAAGAGGCCCAAAGCCTCAGCCATGGGAATGACAAAGCCTTTCCAGGTGAAGCCAGAGTTAGGATGAATGTTTATGTTTATGCTTATGGATTGGTGCTGCTCTCAACCTTGGCTAGGGAGGTTTCTCTTTATAGTGGGCAACAGTCAATGCAGAGATTCATAATAGGTCAAAGTGCTGAGAAGGAGTGACTGCTGAATGCTCATCCCTAAATGGTACATCTATGCCAATCCCTGCAAGTCTCAGAAAAGATGGAAAAGAGAACACAAAGAATGTAAAAGCTAGAAGATGAGGAAGAGTACTATAAAATTGTTACTTCTGGATATGACATGACTTGCACTCATGAGCTTATAGCAGCTGTGGTTACGTAAACATGAATGCATGGGATCAACAATTCAGCAACAGTGGGGAAGGTTGCAGGAGATGTCACCTCTAGCTGAGGACATAGTGGTACTTAATGGCTGCTGGAAGGGGAGAATCGCAGGTGTAGCTCATTCTCAGTTGCCCATGATCCAATAAACCCTATTCCTACTAGCTAGGCTCAATGAGTTATTAAAAGAAAAAAAACATGAAAATAAGAAAAAGACGCACTGGGAAGACAGGTTCCTGAGCAGTGGAGGTTAGTAAGGAGGGGATAGAGATGGTTCAGCAATTAAGAGTACCCTCCTGGCTCATGAGCATACATACATTCATACACATGTGTATACATAAATAAAAATAAATCCTAACAACGGAAATACCAAATGATGGTGCTTTGAAAGGGTGTGTATGTTAAAGAAACTTCCTGTGTCTTATCACTTATATTCCAAGTCTCCCACAGGTTCAGTGTGAATGGTTGGTCCTCAGTATATGAATCTGTTTTGAGGGTTTCTGAGAACTGAGGACGTGGACCTTGACTAGAGCAAGTGGACTGTTAGGGAAAGTGTTCTGAAGAGTGGTTCTGGCCACATTCCTCCTGCTTCCTATCCAGGCCAGTTGAACAGCTGCCACCTCATGCTCTGTCACCTGTGGGCCTTCTCTCCTATCCTTTCCCTGCTGTGATTAGTCTGAGATCACTCTGAAACCATAAGCCAAAACAAGCCCTTGTTTCAGTGAGATCTTCTGTGACATTGCTGAGGAAAAGCAGCTAAGTACACTGTCAGGTAGGGAGGGCTTCACTTTACTCACAGGTCAGAAACCTGAAAACTGATTCTGTGGTCAAGTTATAGCATATTGCAAAGTTTGCAGCAAATGCTCAGGACATTTTTTTTTTCGATTGCTGCCTGTGTGTCCTAGAGACAGGAAGAAAAACAAAACAGTAAAACAGAACGAAGACTACCCTACCCAGTCACTGAAAGACCTCAGTGAGTGAGAACAGCTCTAAGCAAAAACTCCATGTAGTGTCCCACTTTCCTAAGAAACATAAGCCTCAGAAGGTGGGGCAGCCATGTGTTTTCTGGCTACCAGGAAGCGTGCTGCAGTTATGTAGTGAACGTTAACCCAGAGGAAAACTCCCCCAGAGGATGGCTCTAATTATTTTCTCAAATTGTATATATTTGCACTCAACTCTGACTCTGTCCATAAAACGAAATGCAAGCTTTTAATCATTTCCTTACTTTTCTGAAACTACCTGCTCTCTACTCAAGTTTCAGGGTGGTAGCGTTCCAATATCCTCTGGTGAAGGGTCAAGGCAAACCGTAAAGAATCCACGCCATCCAGCAATTGTAGCTTGTGATCTTACTGTGCGAAAACTTTGGGCAAGGCTGAAATGATGCAGTATCAGCCTTAGGAGCATTTGACAGCTCTGTTTGTAGTATGCAGATGGAAAAAATATAGAAACTGATTAGAATATAGTACATTAAGTATTAGAGAAAGGTATGATCCTCCTGGAGAGGAAGTGATATTGGGTCCTTGTACAGTGGATGGTTTTCTTTCAAATCTGACAGGCTCTGCTAAGCGTGACATTAGATGATGCAAAAAAGGGTGTGGTTTGGGGGTGACTGATGGAATGCACAATGGGGAAAAACTGTATCACCTTATGTTGGATAACAAGAGGGTATGCTGAACAGTACAAGATTCAACAAGACATTGCCCATGGGGCTCTAAATGAGGAAAAGAATCCAGGTAACATTTTTTTTTTAAACAAATTACAGAGAATTTCTTGAGACTCAAACAGAGCTGGTGACAGAGAAACCACCAAGAACACTAGTATGATTATGCTGAAGGGTAGTATGATGATCTGATTAAGATCACAGATAGAAGCATGTTTGTAACAGTAGGGTTTCTTTGGTCCCAGGCGGCCAGAGGTCCAGACCCACAGACCTGCCGCCCCAGACTCCTTAGCCTCCCGCAACTGCTTAGGCCCCCAGAAATGACTCAGACGCTTATATTAAATTCATGCTGTTCGCCCTATGGCTCAGGCACATTGCTAGCTAGCTCTTACATCTTAACTCAACCCATTCTCATTAATCTGTCTGCCACGTGGCCCGTGGCTCACCTGTGTTCCTTACATGTTGCTCCTTTAGGCTTCTGGCTCGGTCTCCCTCTCCACCCTGCTTCTCCTACCTATGCTCTGATTTCTCCTCCTACTTTTTCTATGGTGCCTGTCATGGGCCAAAACAGCTCCTTTATTTAAAGTTCGACATTCACAGCAAACAGAAAGACATTCCCACATCACATGATTTTAGGGTTTAAAACCCATCGGTCATTAGTGATGTGATCTTGGGCTGGTTACTTATTACCGCATCAATAAGTGATGGTAAAAGATCCATCTCATGTAGTTACTGAAGAGTTAATACTTGCAAAGTGTTCAATATAATGTCTAACACATTGTGAGTACATTGCAGGTGATTCTTAAGCAAAAATATAAATAAGCCTAATGAAAATCAGCTTCAAATAATTGGCAGTAGAAATAGAAATGAAAGGCTGGATAGAATGAGAAATTCTTAATTTTTTCAATGTTAATGATTTACTTATTTTTATTTTATGTGCATTGGTGTTTTATCCTAAGATATGTATGAGGGTGTTGAATTCACTGGAGTTGGAGTTACAGACAGCTGTGACCTGTCATGTGAATGCAGGGAATTGAAGCTGGGTCCTCTGGAGGAACAGCCAGCACTCTTCACTGCTGTCTCATCTCTCCAGCCCTGAGAAATTCTTATTTTTGAGGTGGGACTTGAGTAGGTTTGGTGACAGATTGTATACGAAAAATTAAACAGAAGAGGCTACAGTATAGCAAGGTTCGGAGTAGCATAGCCCTGGGATCCATGAGCAAGTTGCCATTACTCTAACGCTCCATTTCCTTCTCTATGAAATTACTAATATACCTTAGCCTCACATGGTGGCTCTAACTACCCATCCAGAAGATGCAGTCTTTAATAAATGCTACTTCCTTATTTTGTGATGACTAAAAGTTTATAGAGATGGTTTATGGTATCATTCACTCAAAGGCTGTGTGTGGTGTTGAAGGGGTTGAGGAGAAGTTCACTTAAAATCATATTACTCCCCCTCCCCCTTCATGTGTGTGTCTCTGTGTGTGAGTGTGCACGTGTGCTAGCTTGTATGCAAGCCTCAGCATATGTGGAAGTCAGAAAAAAAAAAACTTTGTGGACTCTGTTCTTTCCTTCTGCCTTTACATGAGCTCTAAGGATTAAACTCAGGCTTGCTAGGCAAATGCTTTACCTGATGGCTTTAGCCATCTCCAGCCAATTCCTTTTTTTTTTTTTTTTTTTTTTTTTTTTTTTTTTTTTTTAACAGAGACTTGCAAAGTGAACCATGTAGCTGGGAAATGGCTCCAGAACTCCAGAGCAGGTTCTATTCACTTCTCAGAAGTGAGGTCACAAGTAATAGCTTCTGTGACTACCACTGAACATCAGAGATAATGACAGAGATAACAGAGGTAATAGACATAAAGAAAGATGGCTTGTGATTTTAGAGGCTCCACTCCCTGACTATTTGGTCCCTTGACTTTGAGCTCATGTTGCTATCATACGACAGAATAAAACTACTCACTTCACCACAAGCCAGGTAGCAGAGAGAATGAGAAGGGATACTTTCAAGTTTATGCCTATAGTGACCTAAAGATGTCTCCATGTTGTGGTTATGTTGCAGGATCCTGACAAGTTCCTTTTGGGGAAGGGGGTGAGTAGGTGTGGAGTTAATGACACAGACATTGGGAGCAATGTTGAAAGCAACAAGCTTAATTTATTCAGGAAGGAACAAGCTTTATCCCCCACCCCTTTGCCCCGACAAGGTCTGTACTTCTGGCATCTGCTTAGTATGGCCTGGTCATCTCTCATTGGTCCAGGTCATCTCTCACGGGCACTCTGCCTCTGTTACTGAGGCCCTCAGGCAGACCCAGGATGGCTCTCTGAAAGTATTTGTGCGTGTTTCTTATACAGCCTAGACCTATTTAGATGGACTGAACCTTAGGCCTGTGGAGAGCCTTAGGACGTAGTTATCGACCCCACATCTCCTTAGGAAGCCCAATGTTCTAAGAGTTCTACCATCTCTCAGTATTTCTGCCCTGTAGGCCAAACTTTGGATGTATAGGTCATTGGAGACACTTATCATCCAAGCTATAGCAAGATTGACTTGGTCGGCCGATACATACTGCACAACAACAGCTTAAAAATAAATCTATGATATTAGGAGGTGGAGCATAGACACCAAGACAAATGTTGACTTTCATGTTCAAGTAGATATGAGGGAAACAAGATGGTAAATGCATGGAAGGCAAACAATATCTATAAACAGACAGGATTATCAATGGTCGGGGTTCTTATATGTGAATGATCATGGAAATGTTAATCTCCCTGGAAATTTGCAGGAAAGGTTTTGGTTGCCCTGGGTTTAGCCAGTCTCTGTCTATTCAAGTAGTTGAGGATAACCTTCTTAGGGTCATCTTATGCCTTGTCACCAAGAGATGGAAAAAAAAAAATAACCATGGGAACTCTGCCAGAGAGAGGTGTGACTGCAGCCAAAGTTAATTACAAGGCAGGACAGGTCACAGAAGTCTACAGGACTCAGCACATACAGATAGTTCCAAGACTAAACATGTATTCCTCAGGATATAGGTTAGCGTCATCAGAGCTGTAGAGCTGCTGGATTAGTTGGTGCCATCAATGTATGAGGCCTTTCAGAAGCTTCTGAAGATAGGATTACATACTCCTAACCAGGCAATGAAATAGTTAACACAGATAACGCTGAAACAGATAGCCCTTGCATCTCAGTGGCTTGACTCACAAGGATTTTTTTTCCTAGCTCACACCTCAGTATCACATGGCTCAGCTGGGGTAGGTGGACTGGGAGACTAAGCTCTGTGATGTCCTTTAAGTGCCCAGATTCACTCTTTGTAGTGGCCCTGCTGTTACCTTGGGGTATTAAGGAAACAGGTTAAGTTTATGTCATAAAGATCGATATTTTTTATTTTTAATTCTGACAAGAAACTCATTTTAAATATCATGTAAACAAGAGACTGCTGGGAGGGGTAAGAAAGCATGGTTAGGCAAACTTCGTTATCTTCCAACAAAATTTAATACAGCCTTATTATGCTCTTACTCACTGGAGATATTTCTTCTTGTGAAAGTATGAAGCTTTCAATACTACCAAACCCTGTCTAGTTTTTCCTGTGTGTGCACATCTACATCTACAAAAGTTCAATTTATAAAGTGGATGCACTGAGGGAAAAATGCAAAAAAATGATATTAAAGAAGAAGAAGATCTATGAAAATACAATGTAGTAAGAGTCATCAAGTATATTTTTTCCAGTTTTTTGGACAAGTTTGAGTAAAGGTAAATGCTATTATTTTACATCCCCTCAAATGCATGTAACCAACTTCTGTACTGGATTCTGTATAGACATATGACCTCTGCTTTAGATGAACAAGGGTACCTCCAGAGCAGCATAAGCACTGTGTATTAGTGAGCAGAAGATGAATTTGAACCCATACATGCTGTTTTTTAAAGCACACTGACTTCTTGGGGTAAAACATTTTAGTTCAGATGTGTCCTATGCCATTGCTCAAACATCACTGACAAAGCCCTTGAAACACGAGATTCTTTTTAATTAACATCCTTATGAACCTTATCACCAGGTTCAATGTGATTTTTTTTTCTTGATATACTCACTCTTTTGCCTGAGGCTGCCTACAGGAGGCCATGCCCCAACTTACCCATAAAAATGACTTCCACATTCCACACCCCAATTACTCTGAAGGGCCTGCCCAAGATGCCTATAAAACCCTACTACAGTCTACACCACCTTCTGACTAATATTCGACATGTGTTTTTGATCATTGAATCATTTTCTGAAGTCAAGATAGTTTTCCACGTGCAGTTTGAACAAACTTATAAACCTTTGTTATTTATATACATGGTTAAAAAAAAATAACACGTGAGGCCAAAGTTACAGAAAAGGCATGGCACTTGGACTCCAGCTCCTGGTTCAATCACTTATTCTCAGGGGACATTCGGAAGGTTGGATAATCTTCTGGTCTCAATTTCATGATTTATGGTTACTCCAGGGCTATGGTAGAACCCAAGCAACCCGCAGGCCAGTGGCCAATGGCTAACATATCGAGGTCCAAGTGATTAGGGATAAGCTTGGCCTTGCCTTTATTAGGTGCTTTTAGGGACCACAACAGAAACACATTCAGGTCAAAGTGTTCTTGGGAATGGTTTTGGTTACAAGTGACAGAATCTTAAATCTTAAATTGATTTAAATGTTATAAGAAATATATTGGCTTATTTAACTAGAAATTCCAGATGTGAAACATCAGGCCTGATTTGATCCAAAGCTTCAGAAAATGACCAGGGTTGCAGATTCCAGTCTTCCAGATTCTCTTGGTTCTGCCCTTCTTCATATTTGGGTTGGCTACTTTATGTCACATGGTTGTCAGCAGCTCTAGGACTGCAGAACCTGTGTTCATGTGCAGGGTGGAGGGGATACTTCTTCCTCCCAAACACATCAAACAAAACTGGTGACCTCCTCCTGGGTTAGACTGCTCTAGGAATAGGCCCATCCTTAAACCCATCATCACAGCTAAGACAATCTGAGCCTTGAATTGGCTTACAACCATTACAGATAACTTGTGAAGGTAAGAAGTGGAGTTAAATTTTATCAAATCACGAATCTATGGGGTTTTTATTCTGCATTAAAAATGAGAGAAATGATGTAGTCAGCCCCTTGGCAAATTGAATCCTCTAGCTTCTTACCATGCCACATTCACTTTCCTTACCATGCACACCTAAAACTTAATGCCAGTCTAAACCTAGTGTGATTCATTTTCAAAGGGAAGTACCAAAGTCTCATCTGAGCTTTACATCCAGAAAGTGCAGCCGGTGGATCCTCCTTCCTTTGAGGTTCTTTGCAGCTAGAGCTCCTTAGGCTTTGCTGTTACAGCTAAATGATATTGTCTACTCTTTGGAAGATCTTGGAATATACTCTCCCCATTATTCAGCCTCCCAGTCTTCCCTGTCATATCAGACCTTCTGACTTTTAACACATAAAGAGTCTATGGCTGAGCTTTGAATAGGAGTAGCTGTAAGTCTGAATTTTCAACAAGACCATGCCAGTAAAGGTCACATATGCAACTTACTTGAGACACCCTCAACATCTGTCTTTGTCACCTATTTTCTTTTTCCTGCCTGAGAATAAGCTGTGGTGTGGCTAATCAGGCAGTAGATCATAAGAGCCAGGAGAGTGATTCTAGTCCAGGGGAGATATTACATGTGTGCTTTAGGGTCCCAATCCAAGTCTGCTGATTCAGAGGGTGTGGCAATGAGTCCTCACAACTTCTTTGTGTTGCTATCTTTTGAGAAGTGTTTTCTCTGTTTCCCTGCTAGGTATTCCTCCTGCTTCAGCCTCCTGAGTACTGGGAATGAGCCACCATGCCTGCCTGAGATCTTTGTCTCTCCTGGGGTCATGTTGCTTCATGATCCCTGACACTTTGCTATGATTTTGATTGTCACTATCATTGTCACTATCATTAGGAAGGCATGGGAAAAGCATACTCTAACAAGCTTAATGGCTCTCTGGACAGACACATCACACTCAAGATTTTTGTGGTTTTTGAAGTAGATTATGTCCAGGTTGAGGTAGCCTGCATTAATGGATGTTAGGATAATAAAACAGACTGTGGCTTCCTGACGGACCTGAAGACACTGATCTATTTGTCCAATCTGTACTCTGCACTATCCAACATAGTACCCACCAGCCATTTATGGTCACTGAAAATGGCATGGATAGTTTACATTGAGATGAGGTATAACTTGGTACCAAAAGTAAAACATATCCTTTATGTTTTACACTGATTACATGTTAAAATGGTATTTTGGGGACATAATAAGATAAGTGAAACATTATAATCAATTTCAGCAGTTTATGATAAGTTCATTAGAGAGTTTTAAACTATAAATGGAACTTATATCACATTTCTTTGATGCTTCACAAGGTAGAAAAGAGGGTGGGCAGATCTTACTTCTGTCTTCTTTGAAGCACTGAACCTTGGGTGTTTTGTTGTGGCAGTGAGACCTGTACATTTTCTTATTAAAAATCACTGAATTTGGAATAGTACAGGGTAAGTTCCTGAGAACCTATTTTTGGTTTATTGCATTTCTAATATCTAACATGACAGTGAAAGTGAGATGTCCCAGGCAGTTCAGTGAACTACTTTCTTATGGTGTTTTCTGTCCGGGTCTCTTTTCCCATTGTCTTTGGGTCACTTGAGATGGACATTATTATATATGCCCTTTCAGAGAAGCACATGTCCTAGAAGCTCTTTTTGGAGGGTGCAAATGGGGGGCAGGGCTAAAAATTGCCTCAGGGGTTGTGTAATCACAGTTTATGTCAGCCAGTCTTGGGTTTCTTGGGCTGATCCAAATTCTCTAAAAATTCAGAAGGCTCCTGTCTATTTTCCTCACATCAGTCCCATGAGCTGGTAATCAAAGCCAGCGTTCTTGTCTCGCCACCACTGAGCCTGGGAATTCTTCTCTTCATAGCAAAACACTTCTGAGTTTCTTCCTGCCAAGACAGCTAGGGACAGACCTTTGGCTAGAATCCAGCTATCTATTGGCTGTTCTGCACCCTCAAGGAACAGCCAACCCGAGGGTCCTGCCCTGCATGGACATGGGGCACTTTGTGCTAAAGAAGTAGATTGCTTGATTGGTGTGACAACCAATCCAAATGTGGAAGCAGCTATAAAGGTGGAGATAAAGGGAACTGACTCACGATGGGGTGGGTGGGATGAGATTGGCAGCATTTTCACAGGAGCAGTGGCTCCCTCCGGCCAAACGGCCATAGGTTAATAGGCACAAGAGCTATTTCTACCTTGAATATAGATACAGTTTCCAAATATGGCTCCAAGCTGGTAGTGTAGCCAGGTAGGATTTGGTAATGAGAAAAGATTGGCCTGATAGATAAGAAACTCACCAAGAAGAGCCTTTTTTTTTTTTTTTTTTTTTTTTTGGAGTACATACACAATATACTTCTGCACAATATGCTGCCATCTATATGCAGCACAGTGTGTTCCAGGGCTGCTTTTCAGGCTCTAGGACCCTGGCTTGTGAATCAGACAGAATAACACGAGCCCCCCCCTCCCACTCCAGCCTCTGGATTTGCATAGAATTTCTGGCAGAATAATGAGCCCCCTTTTGCCATTAATCTTAATAGGCTTTGGGGCTAACAGAATCCATTTTCCCAAGCTTGAAATTATTCTTAAGTGGACTTTGGGAAACAGTTTAACCTTTTTGTCACTCAGGCTGAAGAATTAAAACACATTTCTGGAATTTTTTTCTGAGGTTACTAGGAAGCCAGATTGAGGCGTGGTGGCCTTTGTGTATTTTCCTTTACAAAACTTTGATATCAGGGGATCTGGATTCCCCTCTGCAGTTCTGGTTTGTGTTTCCATGTATCAACCATGTGGGTATTTCTAGGAAAACAGTCGTGTAGTTATGGACCAAAGAGTACAGAATGTTTCATGAAGCAAATGGGCCCAGACTGAAAAAGAGCGATGATAACAGAGGGATGCTGGTAATTCTTATGTTCAGGCCACAGGGCCATCAACTCTGTATTAGATCCTCAGGCTGAATCCTAATGGGAAACAAGGCATGACAGCCGAAATCATTGCCCAGGTACAGTGACATGTGAACTGTCATTCTGAATCCTCTCAGATGAGAAAGACAACAGATTGAACGTCTGTGAAGATGCAGAAAATGGATACTACTCATGATATCATTTATGATTCACATAAGGGCGTCCAAGTGATCTGAGTTGCTCACAGAAAGACTCTTAGCATCTAGCTTACGTGTCTGGTAATGAAAGTCACTTCATAATTTCTGGCACATTAGCGGTGGTCAAGTCCCAATTAACATTCCAGGACCTGAGTTCAGCTAACCTCTTTGGAAAATTTGAAGAGTGGGTATTGTTTTGGGTGGCCTATGCCTCAAGTGGACATGTGGTGTGTGGTGTAGATGATTAGATGCCCTTGGCTTTCTTCCTGATAACAGAATGATATTTATTCCTCAGCCTGAAGGTTTCCTATGTATCTCATACAAAGAAAAGCACCTCTGTCAAGTGCTAAACTATTTGACTTCCATGTCTGAAAATGATCCATGAACATAGTTGGCTTGGAAAGCTCACATCACACACATCTCCCACCTCCAACATGGATTCGAGCCATATCTTTGTGGTCCACTGTCCTCTATAATAGACAGATGGCAGCTTTCTTTTTCTTATTTTTTCTGTAGCATGACAGATTAACCCAAGACCTTGTACACAATTAGCAAGCTCTTTACCACTGAGACCCACTGCCAGCCCTTCTCCAGTAAGTTTTCCTAAAATTCTAGCCTAAGAGGAAATACATTCAAACAAATTTGAAATATAAAAATCAAAAGGATTCTACCTCTTTTTCAAGGGTCATAACAGGTAGTATTTCACTGAGCCATGGTGATTAAATGGGGAACTTGGTGTGAGAAGTAAATATCAACATGGCTGATAACTGTCTCTGAACTCATAGTCTATCGAGGCTGAGGAAAGAGGTCAGCTAAGCCAATACTTTTAAAACAGAGTAGCAATGCCTCCAATCTTTGGGTTCATTGCAAGTCACTTACCAGAATGAATAGCAAGCAGGCTTCCAGAGCAGACAATTCTGTACTGTTCTTGTGGAGGTTCTAACTTTCTCTGAAACCCAGGACTGCCCAAGAATCACACTAGGGCATCTGTAGACTGGGAAGAACATGAAGAGACAGTGCAAAGGCCTTCTTCAGACTGTCTCAAGCAGACTTCCTGTGACTGGTGTCTGAGATAAGGGTTTATGAGCCTACTGCTTTCCACACCTGGTTCTGTGTTCCATGTTTGTGGTGATTTAAATGAAAATGACCTCCATAGGCTCACAGGGAGTGGCACTATTGGGAGGTGTGGTCTTACTGGAGTAGGTGTGTCACTGTGTCAATCCAGGCTAGAACCCATTGCTTCTCTTCAGCACCAAGTCTGCCTGCATACCTCCATGCTTCATCCTATCATGAAAATAATGGACTAAACCTCTGAGCTGTAAGGCAACCCCAATTAAATGTTTTCCTTTATAAGAGTTGCCACAATCACAACGTCTCTTCACATGATAAAACCCTAAGACAGGTGTCACGTAAACTGGTTTACTATCTTTGTGGACATTGCTTTTAAGATGATATCACCTGTCAATGGGGTAACTATAATGTCTCACAACTGGTCTTTCAGCACCCATCTACATTTTCCCAATCCCCATCATTCCTGCTGAAGATGATCTTTCTAGATTAGGAATCTTACCATCTCATTTTCTTCCTTAAACTCCTTCATTTGTTCCTTGGGTAAAGTCAAACTCCTGTGCTGGTCCTTAGGAGCTGACTGATGGAGTCTCTTCTTTCTTCTCTACCCCCCCCCCTTTTTTTTTGGCTATTTTACAATGTGATCAATATCCTTGGACAGTTCCTTTTACAAAGGAAGGGACTGGGGAGATTTTGCTCCTTGATGGGGTGCTAGTGTTGTAAGGCATTGTGGTTATTTGAATAAGAATGGCCCCTTTGGCTCATATAGCATGCTTGGTAAACTATTTGGGAAGGATTAGGAAGGATTTGGCCTTGTTCAAAGAGGTGAGTCACTGGGGGCGGGTGTGTCGTTGCCTCTTGCTGGTAAATCAGAAAGTGAACTCTCAGCTACTGCTCCAGCAGCACCATGATGATAATGGACTAACTCTCAGAAGCTGTAAGCCAGCCACCAACTACAGTTTTCTACTACAAATTTGGTTATTGTTTCTCTTCATAGTAACAGAACGGTAACTAAGATAGGCATTTATACAGAGAGAAGACTGATTCTTCACTAAATAAATGAACTTACCAAATCAATTGGAAGATTAGATAAATCTATTTATCATGTTATTTAAAGACAGATAAAACCTTCAGAATCAAGAATCATCATGGATTGTGGATAAATACAGGTGGAATAAGTTAGTTATGATCATATGTTAAACAAAATCAATGCCCGTAGACTTTAGAGATTTTAGATGAATATCTGTATTTTCTTCTTGTCTGAAACAGGAGTGGTGGGATTGTCAAAACATTATTCATCTCTGGGTGGACTCTGACATGATGGCAATTTAGGCTTTTATGTGTATATCTTCATGTTTATGTGGCTGTGAATTGGTATGTC
This sequence comes from Phyllotis vaccarum, assembly GCA_033318265.1. NCBI lineage: Eukaryota > Metazoa > Chordata > Mammalia > Rodentia > Cricetidae > Phyllotis > Phyllotis vaccarum. The sequence goes on from JARWLC010000012.1 coordinate 3,534,060, forward strand.
TCTGGTTCCATACATACATCATTTCATAAAGAAGAGAGATGAAGAGCTTCATTTAGCTGGATGAGATGCCTTCCTCAGAGGAGCCTGGACCAGTGTCTTGAGTACTTGGCTAGTTACTATCTCTAGGAGGAAGAAGAGGCAGAGATATACATACATAAATACATTTACATCATTTACGTACCCATGCTCAAACAAGACTTTACTATTGGAACCAACACAGTAAGCTGATTTCCAATGTCCCTGCCTCAAAGAGTCTAAATAGGTGGTGATATTTTGAGAGAGCACCCTTTTCTGACACCAGCTAGAGTCAAGTACATTTCACTTTGTCAGGTCAGTGTGTTGAGAAGCAGCACAACCGTATGTAGACAGGTGCATCTACTTTGATCTATCATGCCATTAGTAACAGCATGTGTGAGAGTTGCTTGGTTCTGATTGATCTGAGCACTACGGTTATTTTGTATATATACCCCTCAAATAGATAGGGCTCTCTTTGTATTTGGCCATTTGTAGATGAACAATTTAAATTATAACTAGACTGCTGGCTTCTCTCTTTGCCCACAATGTGTGAATATGAAGAGACCCACGAGCTTTCAATGAAAACAATGAGTATCTTCCTTTCTCTGCCTTTTGATGAACTGACAGGCAGAAGCACATAAAAATGACCAGACTTCACTAGATCCTTTTACAAACGCCTGCTCTCCCTCCATCCACTTGGATAAAGTAACCTGGCATTTGGATAGGCAGAGTGACTCTAAGATGTACCTCTTTTAGTTATGCCCTGGTTAATGAGATACAGAAGTGCTTCCTGGGTCTTCTATTGTCTCCCTAAAGGCAAGAGCCCATGTTTTTATCCCTCCCTCTCAGAATCTGAGTCTTGGGTGTAGGTCAGCTGTGGGTGACATATTTCAAGTATTCTTTTCCTGAGACAACTGGCCTTGTTGAAACCCCTGTGTCTATGTCATGTGTAGCCAAAGAAAATGTTGACAGCTATTCAGTGGATGAGGAAAGAAAGAATACATAGAGTAAGCTTTTTTGGGGGGCAGCAGAGGGTGCTCATGTAGTACCTTCTTCCAGCCCCCAGATATGTATCAGTTCTATATAAGGCAGATACACAGATACACACTTCTCAGATTGTAGTTAAAGCAGCACATGGCAAAACTTGATTGAATTCTGTGCATGGATCCATGGAGATGTGGGTTATTTTTTTTTCATTTAGATGCTCCATCTTGTCACCTTCAAGATCTTGAGCAAAGAAGGACTATATAGTGTCTGCATTCTACAGTAGGACTCCAGGTGTGGCATGTAGTGATTTTATGATGTTACATTGTAAATAATTGTCCCACCTATGAGTTTAATAAAAAACACTGATTGGCCAAAAGCAGACAGGAAGTGTGGGCGGGGCTACCAGACTAAGAAAACTCTAGGAACAGGAAGAACAGAGCAGAAATGCCACAGAGACTCCAGAGAAGCTAGAAGATGCAGAGGACAACTATGCTGCTCTGAGAAAAGGTACAGAGCCCCATGGCTGAACAGGATAAGAATCATGGGTTAGTTGAAGGGTAAAGAGTTAGCAAGTTATATGCCTGGGCCTTAGGCCGATCAGCCTAAAATTAATGTAAACATTTGTGTGTGTGTCTGTGGGTCTGTGGATCTGTGGGTCTAAACCTTGAGGCTAGGCTCGAAAGTCTGGGCCAGAAATCTCCTACTACAGTGGCACATGCTCCTGTTAAAACTTCTTCTACTATACAGTTTATTAAAGGCTAGTTGGCCAGTAGTGTATTAAATCTGGTTTATACTAGCTTGTAAGAGTCATGTTTGTGTGTCTCTTCCCATCTCTATACTCAGTGACGGAATGTCAGTTGCTTGAAATTGACTTTACCTTTGGTGAGAATATTTGCACCATAGAAATTGGCATGCACTGAAAAATCATTTATCACATTTTTCTCCAGAGATGCTTCTTGCTAACTGACCACTGGTCAAAGGGCTTTTCTTGGCATAATATGATTCGAATATTACAACAGCTTGAGAGATTTGTAGGGAAGACTTATCCTTCTATAAGGGGTGACCCACAGGTTAGAGATACACAAAGAGAATGAAGAGTGAAATGGAATTGACAGAGGCATAGCCAGTGCTTCTTATTCCCACAAATGCCAGTGGAATTCACCAAGTTTCCCTGAGTACGCAGGAAGGGGAAATTCAGCAAACAGAATTCCAAAGGAAGACACACATCAAGGAAGGTAATGAATCTTTGTTTCTCCATAAGTTGGTTCTGGAGTGGACCTGCTTGGGAAGGTACCATTCAACCAGTCCCTGTGACAGAAGAGAACACACAGCTCCTTCCTTCAGTGCTTCTGTTTAGTGTCATTATCTGCATGCCTGTGGCGAATGAAGAAAGCTATGGGTTCTGGGATCCCTGGCTCCAGTGCTGGCCTTCCTCTGTTACTGCTGTGCTGGCCATCTTTCCTTATGTAAAATGGGACCATAGTGGTTGCCATGGGAATCAAAGGATATTACTGTTCAGAGCAGGAAGCCTGCTGATCATTGCCTGGTGAACACTCACACAGGTTATGTAGTTCCCAGATTTCAAACTTCAATATACTGATTACCATAAAATTTATTCCAAGCTATGATTCATACCTATATTTTTCTTAAAATAATCCAGAGTGTCTTTACTGTAAAGATGCATTTATGTGTATTACACACACACACACACACACACACACACACACACACACACACACTCACACACACACACATTACAAATGGTCTGAAGGTTTTCTGGTGTCTCAGAGTTTTTTTTGAGAAAAGACCCAGCAGTTTTTAATTCTCCTGTTTGTGTTACATTCCACGCTGCTTTTCAGACCAAAACTAAACCTGGCAACAGCAGGCAATCATAGAGTTTTCATGTAATTCAATAATTTATCACAAAGAATATTCATTTATAAACAATGACTTGTTTTGGAATGATAGCAGCTGTCAGTTTGGAGGCCTTGTTCTTCCCAGTGGGACAGAAGTCTGGCTTCCCCTCTGTTAAATCATGCGGGGTCGCTGGGTTGGGAATCTGAGACTGAATGCACTTTACAATGTGTTTATGTTTTGGTATGCGCATTATTTCATTTTTACTCTGTGGTCATGAAATCCATGTTGCCAGATGCCTAAAGTGCCTCTGTATATGTACAGGAAATAATCTTGTTCAGAGCTGTAATTGCACCTGAAAACACTTGGAGCGGAAGTTGAGACATTATCCTCTACTACGACAGACACACAAATGTCCTGGTACTCCTCTGTGCCGCCACTTAGATTTGCTTCACCAAGAAAGAATCCTGGATCGTTTGTTTCTTGGAAAATCTATTGCCAGAATGATTTGTACGTCTGAATGTTATGATTGTTTCTTTCCAGAGTCTTGGGAAATTTAGTATTTTGTGCTCCGTAGAAGCAGACTGCCGGCTGGGGATGGAGGACTTGCTGGCCTATCTAACTACCTGATACCTTGCACTTCTTCACAACTTCCTTTTCACTAAAGGCCAGTGACTTCTCTCGGAGCTTTGCAAGCTTTACTGAGAGTTTGGGAAGCTGTTTAGTAAATAAAAGGAAGAATTTGCTCAAGTGCCTTCTAGCAGGCATTTTCATTGCCTACGACAACATTTTCATTGTAGTTTAGTTTTTGAAAGTTTTACCAAGCTGACTTCCCTATCAAGTGACTACTTGCTACCTGTGCCAATTATAGTATCTGTGTTATGGTCTAGTGACAGAAGGTTGAATGATATATTTCTTCTCCTCCCAAATATGTTGACATCTAGACCCTCAGATCTTGTAAATATGGCCTTAGCTACAAATAATATCTTTGAATATGTAATTGAATAAAAATGAAGTCATTAGTGTGGGCCCTGGTCCAATGTGATTGATGTCTTCATGAAAAAGAGGAAAAATTTGACATAGACACACAAGAAAAATCTTATGTGATGTTAAAAGACATCGATAGTGCAGCTGCAGGACATCCATTGTTTGGTAGCCACTGTGGAAAGCTAAGAAGATGCAAATGGAATGTCTCTCTCTACATGTCAGGACATTTCTTGACCCTGATTATAAACTGATTTTACACTTAGTATTCAGATATGTGAAACAGGACATTGGTATTGCTTTATGATACTACATCTCTTCTATCAAAATACATATATATATTTTCTAAGGCAACTGTAACAAAGGGCCATGAGCTGGGTGACAGAAACTTTCCCAGGACCTCTGTGTTGTGTCTCCAGGAAAAGTTTATTTTTCATTTATTTGAATCATGCTGTTTTGATGCACCTCCCTGTATCCACCCCTCTCCCCTTAACGTCTTACAATGTTCTTCCCAATGCTTCACTAACCTCTGAACCTCTGAGCACATCACCATTCTAAGCAGATGCACTTAGGCTTTTAACTTCCTCTCCTTACCAAGGTTCCTTTGCTTTGTGTCTTCCTCACTGCTCCATGATCCTTTACTTATTAAAATCAGTCATTTGACTGGATAAGTTCCCAGTGCTCTGATGGCTCTTTCTAAGGGCTGTGTTTCCTTAATCCAGGCCCATTCTCTGAAATTTTCTTAAGAACACAAATTCTTGCTAGCATCATCAGGGGAGGTATCAGGAAGTCTTCTGACATCTTTTACAGCACACAGAAGTGGTGAAAGGTTTTCATTCCATTTTACAAATGAGACTATAAGTCGGAAGAAAGAAGCACTTTCTCTAGTTATTTATCAGAAGTAGTACTTCTTTAAACTCTGCCATTCTGCTCAGCCAGATTTTATCTTAGGAGAAGGTATTTTTCTTGCAGTTGAGAGATTATATATGGTGTCTGGTAAGAAGATCATTATTAAAGAGTTTGCACTGTGTGAGCAAATAGACTTTACACTAGTGGGTATAAACTCTTCATCCAAGGAGTATCACACAAGTAGGGAAAGTGTGATGCTATTAAGCCAGTTCATCTCACCCCTTTCTTTCCTCTAAGTTGGAGGCAGTGTGCCACCTTCATGTGGTCTGCTTGTGTGTAACAAGTAGTCCGTGAGAGCCCCATGGCACAAAGAGGCATGTGGTAAGTTTCCACTCCTGTTTCTCCTTAAATATAAACTCCCAGCTGGTTTTTTTTTTTTTTTCCTTCCCGAAGTTTTGACTTGGTTTAAAATAGTTATAATGAAGTAAGCCATCTAGGGTGCTTTAAAATATGAATATGACAATGGGTGACAGAGAAGGGAGGGGTAGGGAGGGAGAGAGAACTGGTACACATGAGAGAGTATGAACCTAGAATCTGAAAGAATGTGGGACATTTGAAACTGGATAGGCTACTTCTTCTGTTAGGATACCTCACTGCTTATAACAGCCATGCACCATTTATTTTGGCTAAAGAAATACATAGCGTCTTACACAGGCATAGTGCACACAGGTATACACACACACACACATACACACACACACATACACTCACACACATACACTCACAGAGGTCAGACCTGGAGCACACCACATCTGAGCTGTCTGCCTATACCAAAGTCTACATGTGGAGATGCCACTGGAGTGATACTACAAGGAGACCCATTTTAAGTAGCTGTTCAGTGTGTTTCTTCAGGGTATTCAGGAGATCTGGAAAGTGGGAATGCAAGCATGAAAAGGGATTGGATTATTCCTGGACTGAGGTATCTAGCAAAGCACAGGAAGGAGCAGGTGGACCAGCACGTTCTCTATCATCATAATTGCTACCGTAAGCACTGGTCATGGGTGATTTTTGTGTTCTGGGCACTTAGGATGACAACAACACTCTGAGATGTGTTTTATTCATTTTTGTTTTCTAGAGGAAATCTTGAGCTTAGCACATGCCTGACCTATAGCTCACCCTTAACAAATGTGTTGACTGCATAATGGAAAGTAAAAAAGAAAAAATATGATTAAGATCACACAGTAATTGACTGAGGCCACATTTATGTTCCCTCTGTATGGTATTTTCAATTATGCAAATTCATGTACTTTGACCAGAATTTTAAATAGAAATAACACAGTTGGAGCTGACCTGCCCAAGTAAGATCCAAGAATCCATGAATAGTAGCATTGAAATACTGTTTTTGGCAGAATAAAGGAAGGGGGCTGGAGCTGACTGAGGTAGAAGGGTAGGAGCCACCTGAACAGGAATATGAACGGGCAGGAAGGTTCCTTCAGGGCAGTATGTGGGAACAGACTTTAGTTTCAATGAAACCTTTGAGGATGGATGAGGTAAGGCCTAGAGGAACCTTGAGCCTTACTGGGCATGAACATAAGGAATGGGCTAGCTGAGTAAGGGCAATCCTGGACCAGTCAACGTCAAGGGATCAATGATAACAATCTTGGATCCCTTCTTCTTTTCTTTGGAGGAAATTTCTATGAATACATTTAACAGACAGTTATTCAACTTAAGGTCCTATTTTAGACCCCTGAGGGTTGGCAGGGCAATGAAGTCTGATTCCAAAGAGGTTGTATCCCACTGGCCCATCTAAAGATGGCCACTGTTGAGTAGGAAACAGTTGTGTCACCGCACTCATACATGGCCCTCCAAAAAGCAGCTGCTGTTGGAGCTAGTGGAAAACTTCTCGTGAGTAGAAAAATGTGAGCCATGTGCCTGCACATCCTGCCCAGTCGCCTTCCTCATCTAAGGCATGGCCTGCCCTTTGAAATACAAGGAGCAAGGAGTTTGCATGCAGAGCCTGAGTGTTGTGTGACACGGGAATGTAGGGCTGCCCACTTCTCCAGGAAACAATTTACATTTTAGATTTGCTTCTTACTTTGTCATTTATCTACTGCCAGGTAAAAAGTGACTGTAACCAGAGAACATCACCTTTCAGGTGTGATTCCTATAGTTGATGATGCTTCCTGCACCCTCCATGATCAAAGAAACAGTGGAGGAGATGTTATGATTATTTATTCCTTCTGGTTACACCAGTATAAATAGGTAAAGAAAACCTGACCTGGTCTTGCTATTAGATATTGGTAATCGTCTATGTGTTATCCCCCCCCCCCCCCCGTTCTGTTTTGTTTTGTTTTTCACAATGGTGTGTGTCCCAGTAGTGTTCATAAAACTTAAGGACAGTTGCTCATTTTCATCTTCAGATGTGAGACTCCATTAATATAAATCATCCATGGGAATGTAGTCTATTTGTCAGTGAGCTTTTTAGGCATAAACATCTGGCCTAGTGCTGGCCCGGGAGAGGGTTTCTAGAGCCTCTAGGACAACCTCTTTCTTGCCTTTAGGAAACAGGCATTAGTCGGTATCTTTTCTTTCATGGGATGTGAATGAAGAAGTCCTGTGATTCTTGATCAGTTGCTGCTGGCTGCCGACTTAGGACTAGAGGCGAAGTCAGATTCAGGTTAAAGCCGCCAAGTAGAAGAGGACAGAGACTCACAGTTAAGTGCAGCCTCCTATACCAGGAACAGAGCTGCTAACCACCAACTTCAGTTATTCAGCCAGTTCAAGCCCTTGGCATGTTGGACCATTTGAGTTGGATTTCTTGAAAGTCTCTAGACTGATAAACCATAAAAATGCCATAAAGAGATAGGCAAGACTGAAGACAAAGCTATGTTGGTAGATAGATAGATGATAGATAGATGATAGACAGATGATAGATAGATAGATAGATAATAGATAGATAGATAAACAGAGGTGATAAATTGATTGATAGTTATATAGTAGATAAAAAGACAGATAATAGATAGTAGATAATGATAGATTTATAGGTAGATAGTAGATAGATAATGATAGACAAATACATGATTGATAAAAAGATAATAGATAGTAGCTAGATAAGAATAGATTGATAGATAGTAGATAGATTATGATAGATTGAAAGATGATAGATAGATAGATAGATAGATAGATGGATGGATGGATGGATGGATGGATGGATGGATGAATAGATATAACAAATAGTCTTAAGTTAAAGGGTGGTTATGAAAAGGAAATCTTGAAATAATGAAACAAGGTAGACTTTGCCTTAAGTTGCTACTTCATCGGAAGGTACTTACAGTTCACTTTAGACTACATTTTTCTTATTTAGTTGTTGTAAGTATAAATAGCTGACGTCAATGTTTCTTTAGCCCAATGGAATGCAACTGAAGATTTGTCTAAATATGTGTGCACTCTGTTTTAAATTTGCATGCTACAAGAAACATGACATTGCTCTACAGTCTATGAGGTCCCCTTTGTCATCTGGATTAATGAAGTCTCAGCCTAAAGTACAAGACTTAAATAGCTACATACAAACTGAGAATTTTTTTTTAAGTTCACTGTTTGCAGCTGTCCTTATCTATTCAGAAATATGTGTTTTAATTACTTGTAGTGTGGATCACTGGACACTCAGGTAGCCATATGGATTGTCTTGTTTGATCTTTTGGTCCAGGGCATGCACCTGGAAGATATCAGTTGGAATTTGGAGTGTGAACAGAGCTGAAGACCATCCCTCAAAGCAATGATCTAGTTTAAGATCAAATATCTCAAATCGTAGAATGACCACAACAAAGATGGCATGTGTCTCGGGCTACAGTTTTGCCTCAGTTTATAAACAGTATGCTGAAGTGCTGGATATTTTCCCAGACCTCATTTCAGGCATAATTTTTCCAATAGCTCCTACACACACACACACACACACACACACACACACACACACACACACACACACACACACCAGGGAAGTAATAAAAGAAAAGAAAGACTATTATATTTATATAACTGTTACTTCCTAAATGTGTCAATAGATATTTGTGTTTACAGAAAGTACACTTTAGCTGCTAGAACACCTAAGCACCCATTTTTTTTTAAATTCACTTTGCATAACACAAAGACCTGAAATGCAGAGTAAAGTAATAGAAAGGGAGATGGGGACGTATTGTATTGTGTTGTATGTTAAAAAGTGACCCAGAGAACCACAATTCCAGTCATGACATGTATTGAGCCTATAAGCACAGAAGTTTCCAATTATTTTCTATTGCAGCCAGTATGACATCAGAATGCCTACACATCCTCAGGAGTGTGCATATCAGGACCTTATCCAGAATTCTAGGTTTCCCCAAAGGGACTGGACCGATTAGACTCCAAGTGAGTAGTGAACACTGAGAATATTGCTATTCAGTGTGACATTATTATAGAGTTGACTCTGAAGTTACATCTATAATGAATTAATTGTGCTGGAGAATCAAACTTATGCTTGAATCATTGGACTGGGGAGATTACTTAGCAGATAAAGCACTTTGCTGTGCAAGTGTGAATTCTAGAGTTCAGATCTCCAGAACCCTTGTATAGGAAATGGGATGTGGCAGGCCACCTACAATCCCAGAGCACAGGAAGTAAAGGTCTCCCCAAAAGAAAACAGATAGACTGCCCTAAACATCAAACTATAGATTCAGCAAAAGATTTACCTCCATATATAAGATGAAAAGTAATTGAAAAGGACACCTGATATGATTCTTAAGCCTCCACAAGAATATGCACAATATGCACATTCACCTACAAACATGCATACATGCATACTTGCATGTCTATTCAACACGTACACATATAAAAAAGGTGAAGCAGTCACAAATTTCTACATATCATTATTGGTAGCAAATGACCTGCAACGTATCTCAGAGCTTTTAACTTAGCACTGTTTGTGAAGTTAGCAGACATCTGTATTTGATGTTGAGAAGTCATTTTCTTGGAAACATGTCAGCCCAGCTGTCACATCTCACTCTATAGGTGGAGTTCCATTGTAGTTTTATGTGGCTCAGGAAAAACGAGTTAATATAAAGTGAGGAAAAAATAAAACAGCATAGAGCACAGGGTGTAATTCAATGGGCTAAATACTGTGACTGGAGCACACTGTTGAATAACTGAGATTTCAATCAGAATGGCCATGAATTCATGGCAATCCTTCTGCCTCAGCCTCTAAGAGATTTATAAGCATATACCAACTTGGCTAGCAGTGGACTCTTTAAAATAAAAGTTCATTTGGGAGTTTATATGGTTTAAGCATAGCTAAGCATCATGTTTTTTGAGGGAAAAACTGGTTGACATATTCACCATATGGTATAGCAGCTCTTCTCTGGGCTGAAGGGTGAACATTCACTGGCCTAGGTAAAGTTCTGCAGATTGAAGTTTAGGGAAGTCTCTGCGGGGACTGGCATTATGCCAGTGTCTATACTGTGGCTGTAACAAATACGACGGATTTCTTCACTTGTTCAAACTTCCAGTAGACCTTCCCACCCCCATCCCCCACCCCCGCATACCACTTGTAACTGCCCCCCATCATTGGGAGCAAAAGCTACTTGGGAAATTGTGGGAGAATATTCAGAGCTTGAGTTGCTCCCTCTGCTTTTGAGAGCTCCTTGAGAGCTCCTTCCCCTCATTTTTCTTCGCTTGGTTGACAGGCAGATAAAACCCAGCACAGTGGAAGTCTTAGGAGGAATTCATTCAGGTCAATACTCTCAAATAGGAACATTGGTTTAAGTACAGAAGTGGGAAGCCCTCCTGCAGTGTAAATCAGTGACTCAGGACAGGTTTACCACAAAGAAGTGATGCATATACCTGCAGGAACATGCACACATGCAATCATACACACTTCTGCTTAAACACCTTAGCAACAACTTCTTACTCAAGTCTGAACTATAACTATATATAGTTATATATATATAACTGATAATGAGAAACATTTTTTAAGGTCCACCATTGACTAAAGCACCCAAGATTTGAGTTGGAACTGTTTCTTCTTTGTACCTTCTTCACCCCAGAGGGGAGGGCATATCTTGTCTAAATACTACTTAATATTCAGGGAAAAAAGGTTCAATATTCCACACCAATGTAGAGCCCATGGGACATGTCAGCCCTGACCAAAGGAGATTTGATGAGTTAAGTATAATGAATCAGAAACAGATGGATATTTTTGTTAAAACACACATGGATTTTAAAATTAAGAGAGCAAAGGGAAGTTGTGAATAACACATTAATATAAATGCCTCAGGCTCTGTTGGAATCAATGGGATTGTTCACTGAGCACAGAGACAGAATCTTATCATTAATGGATAACATAACATATATAATCACACATAATCACTTAAACCACTAAAGAAGTAATCCTAGTAAGGTACTCTATTTGTGACAAGAATAGAACATTATGTCAAAAAGAGGGTCAGACATATATCCCACAAGTGAACTTGATCTTGATGAGACTAAAGAATGCTCATACCTCACTTCCTCTCCAGGACCTATGAAGATAACAAAGAAGCAAAGCTTCAATATTCCCTTGGCTTCCTTTGCTTTTTCCCAACTTCCTTCACTGATTGAAAACTGACAGTAAAAATACCCGAACCACAAATATCTACAAGAAAAGAGAGACATTTGGACATATTGAAATGCTTTGGGTTTTATGAGCTCTAATAAGGTTAATCAAGGATCTGGAAAAAATTTTTTGGTTTCATGGTAGACTCAAAAAAACCCCAACAACAACAACAAAAAAAACCCAATGAGCTAGGACCTGAAATGATTGGCCTCTGTGTGTGCGTGCATGTGCATGTGTGTGTGTGCGTGCGTGCATGTGCATCTGTGCGTGTGCATGCATGCGTGCGTGCATGTGTGTGTGTATGTGCGCGTGTGCGTGTGCGTGTGTGCATGCATGAGTGCGTGCGTGCATGCGTGCGTGCGTGCGTGCGTGCGTGCGTGCGTGTGTGTGTGTGTGTGTGTGTGTGTGTGTGTGTGTGTGTGTGTGTGTGTGTGTTGGGGTGAGGTGATTTGAGAGCCAGAATATGACAACCTTACTGGTCAGTTTATTTGAGCTGGGCTTCTCCTGGTTCCCACAGTGATGCAATCTCCAGGGAATGTCAGCACTTTCTGATGCTTGGCCATTGGTCGGCTGTCAGTCTTCTGTCCCTGGAGATCTCAAAACTGTGATTGCTCAGTGAGATGGTTTTCTGAGAAGTTTGCTCTGTGCTGGAGGAGTGTCCTCCAACTCATTTCTTTAGTAATGTTATAAATCTTCACAACATTGGAAAGCAATGTTGAGTTGACATAAGGGTGTCTCCAAGGAGTCAGGGTCCTACAGTTTCTTAGGGAATAAGGGAGGCTATGTCAGCTGATCGGTTCTGGACCCTGGCGTCCCCCCTCCCAGTAAACTAGGCTGCTCTGGTACCCAGACAGATGCAGCTGCTATGAGGTCTCCATGGATGTCAGGGTGGGGCTTTTGAGTTTTTAACTCTTCTTATCCCTTCTCTGAAGTTTCTCTCCTTTTCCTCTTAATCTCTTCCATGATTTTTTCCCCCTGTCTTAGTGTCTGCCACACAAAGGTCAGGACCTGATGCTCTTTCTCAGTTAACTGACCTCTTTTCTCCCCTCCTCCTGCATGTGCTCATGTCTGTGTGCTAACACTCCTATGACTGGGCAGGTTCTCAGAGGACACCATCCCAGAAGATAGCTAAGAAATTACAAAAACTCGGGCATCATATTATTTCCTACATCAAATTTCCTCCACTGTGTGTTTGCATATGGAGGTAATCCTTACTTCCCTGCTAATGTGCCTACCTGTGAATGGGACCCTTAGTTATCTTTTGAGGATCACTTACTTCCTTTAGAGATGATGCGTCAAGTCCACTGGTATCTCCTATGGTAGGTGCCTCAGGCATCATGTTTCTGCGCTGGAGCACCAGGGGAAATGTGCCAGGGCAGACTAGTTTGTTCTGGACTATTTCAGTCACATAGCCCCCAGAGCCATTGGACCCCAAAGGCCATCTTCAGGATTATTTTAAGGAAGAGACTAAATGAACTACAACAATCTAGCACAGTGCCAAGCATACTGTGAAGGCAACTTCCCTTCCATTCTTTAAGTTTCTCCATTATGGCTGTAGGCTAAAAAACTAGTCTTAAAGCATGTCCTTGCCAGGCTCTGGGATTATGCTACAAACACTGCTCCACATAAGAATTTCTTTTTTATTGGCACTAGAAGCCTGGGCATTTTCACTTCTCCAGCAGCCCCCATCTTACCTTAGCTCTTGCCAGCCAGGTGCCCTTTACTTGGTGAGGTTTGTGGTCTCCACACACGCATGCACTTCTGTGCTGTGTCCTGTCTGCGCACCGCAGCTCTTGCCTCTCCTGGCCAGTAGAGATGAAGACTTGCCCTTCTCTTCCTGTACCTACTGGCTTTGTCCCCTCAGAGCTGTGGGTCTCTCTTCCCTGTGCAGGAAGAACTCTCAACTTCCTTTCCCAAGAGATAGCACATAAGATTCTGTTCCTCTTCAAACAGAAGAGGGTGGGGCAGGCCAGGAAGCTGAGCTCACATCAGATCCCCTGGAGAGTGATGCTCCTGACCCACTAGCTGTGGCAATGATAAATATCAAGCCCTTCAGCAGGAAAATACATTACCTTCAACTGCTAGGCAAAACAGTCTTGATAAATTGTCATTTTTGCCACCAGTGTTTAAAGTAAAATCAGTAAAGTGTCAGTAATGATGGTCGAGTGAAAACAACTGTATTAAACACTATGTTCTAGGAGTCTAAGAGGAGAGAGCAGTATGCAGAGACAATGGAGACAGAGAAGAGGTAAGGGGTGGGGAGGAGCAGATGGAGAGAAAGTGAGAGGAAGAAAAACCAGAGACAGAGAGATGAGACAGAGAGAGGCAAAGAGAGACAGAGGCACAGAGAGAGACAGAGAGGTGAGAGAGAGACAGAGAAAGACAGAGAGACAGAGAGACAGAGAGAGGAAATAGAGATGGAGACACAGACAGAGAGGTGAGAGAGAGACAGAGAAAGACAGAGAGACAGAGAGATGAGAGAGGTAGAGAGGGAGACAGAGAGAAGAAAGACAGAGACAGACAGAGACACAAAAAAGATACTTTGGATTTATTATTCTGATAGTTTTTCTGTACAGCAAACTCTCAAGTGTCCTGGGCAAAAAGTCAAAAATCTCCATTTACTAGAGATGTTTAGAAAACATACTCTCAAAACAGAAACTAGTGAGCACTTGACTGCACAACATAAATGCAATCGAATTCTTCTAGTGTGGTGATGCATCTGAAAGGGCCACAGTTCTTAAAGGTGATGTTTAGAAGGATTTCTGCATGAGGAGAGACGAGAGAACTTTCTCTTGGGAAGGTGACTTTGTGTTTCCATGCTTTGCTGTTCAATCCACAGCCCAAACTCACCAATACCAACTGGATTAGAAAAGAAGATGGATATGAGTTGAGGGCATCAGGCACTAGCTTTGATGTTCTAGAATCATGATTGTAACCAGAGACAACAGGTAAGATTGGGAACTTACTAGCTGTGGGAGGTTGTGTTGTTTCATTTTAAATAATTGTCCCAACCAAGGTTTAATAAAAAGAGCTGATTGGCCAAAGGCAGGCAGGAAGTGTAGGCGGGGCTACCAAACTAAGAAAATCTCTGAGAGCAGAATGCCAGAGAGAGCACCAGAGAGAAGCTGCAGGATGCAGAGGACAACCATGCAGCTCTAAAGAAAGGTACCGAGCCGCATGGCTGAACAAGAGACATGGGATAGCTTAAGGGTAGAGAGTTAGCAAGTGATATGCCTGGGCCTGAGACTGATCAGCCAAAAGCTAATGAAAGCGTCTGTGTGTCTCTGTAGGACTGTGGGACTGCCAGACTGCCGGTCTACGGGTCTGTAGGTCTGTGGGTCCTAGACCTTGAGGTTAGGCCTAAAAGTCCCAGCCAGAAACCTCCTACTACAACTAGCTTTAAAGTCCTCTGTGAAATGCTTTATATGATTTAAACATGAATAACTTTCCCAGGGTCATATACATGCAAATTATACAGCTATATGATTCAGCCTCAGGACGATGTCTAAGTATGAGTTCTTACCCATATTATATAAGGCCTCGATGGCCAATCAGGAAACATATTTATTGTAACCCTGCTGAGGATTACTCTAAATAATAAAGAAACTGTGATAAGTGGGCATCCTGAGGGTTTATGTTGTGGGAATGCTTTTCTGTATGCTGTGAATCTCAATCTTTAAATAAAGGAGCTGTTTTGGGCCATGACAGGCACCATAGAAGAAGTAGGAGGAGAAATCAGAGCATAGGTAGGAGAAGTAGGGCGGAGTCAGAGGCAAATCGAGCCAGCCGCCCAAGGAGCAACATGTAAGGAGCACAGGTGAGCCACGGGCCACATGGCAAACAGATTAATAGAAATGGGTTGATTTAAGATGTAAGAACTAGCTAACAATGTGCCTGAGCTATAGGCCAAACAGCATGAAGTTAATATAAACGTCTGAGTCATTTCTGGGGGACTGAGCGGTGGGAGGCTAAGGGGTCTGGCACAGCAGGGTCTGGGCCTCTGGCCGCCCTGGACCAAAAAACCCCACTGCTACAGGTTTATGGTTCATGATGACAAAAATTTAATTAGTAATATTAATAATTATCATGCTAATGATTGCTAAGCAAATTCACAAATGGCTAACGGGTTAGAGGCTTTAAAATGGCTTGCTTTTTATTTATGTTTTATTTATGCTATTATTTATTTAATACCATTTATATGTGCTATTAACTATAGTTGGCTGAAGGCCTGATGCAGCTTAGTGCATACATACATTGTGGATGATCCCATTAAGGTGAGAATTACAATCCTAAATCCCCCCTACTTTTTCTGAGTGAAATTTTGCCCAAGCAAATCACACTTAGATGCCAGTTCCTGCAGATCTTGGGTATAATATTTTAACAGGGATATATTTGTTATTCCTGTACTTGGTTGTTAATTTAACAGAAATTTTTTTTTGTGGAAAAATGCTTGGGTAGTCTATAGAATTGAGGGAAAGATAGGGCTTAACATTTAGACAAAGGCTACAGGAACTAGCCACAGAGAATAGCCAGTGCCTGCCTTTAGGAGTTGAGTATTGTCATAACCATGGCAACTGGTATCCTCTGCATCAGGAACACTTTGCTGTTGGATAAACAGTCTTGATAATCCTTGTATTATTATGTCCTTTCCTGTCAGAACCAAAGTTGTCCAAGACAGCATTTTTATATAAAAGATACACTTGTATTTTAGCTAAACCATCCATTAATTTATATTTTTAGTTGTGTACCTGAGAGACATGGTAAATAGTTTGTTTATTTATATTTATTTATATGTTGGCTTATTTTCAGGAAAATTCTGACCTCAGGTAACAAATCAGGAAATGTTTTTTCTTTTACTATTTTCTGAAAGTGTTAAGGAATAATTGGTATGACTTCATCTAATTATGTAGCAGAATTTGCCAGTAGAACCAGGAATAGGTGTATATTTTGTAAAACTTTTCAGTGAATCAAATGAATTATTAAAAAATATAAGACCATCTAGGTTTTCTATTTCTTTATGTGTCAGCTTGGGAATCTTTAAAGAAATGTATTTCATCAAAAGTCTTAAGTTAGTGTAAAGTTCACAGTTTTTAAATTTCTTTTGAATATATGTGTGTTTCTGATTCGCCTCTTCTCCTGGTCAGCACATTAGTTCATCTTTACTAATATTTAAAAAAAGTCAAATTCTAACTTTGTTCATGTTTCTCTGTTGTCTTTCATCTGATCATTTCTCTTCTCGTTATTTACTCACTTGGATTTTGTTGGTCCCTGGCATCAGGCTGGATTGAATGCATAGAGTGTGCCTGTGGAGAATTCCACCTTGGCCCTCGCGGCCCCCTCCTCCCTGAAAACTGACAGCTAGGGGGATAAACATGTTTTTTCTGCTCTGCAGTTTTCCTGTTATTGCTGCCAACCCCAGGGGGCATTAGTCATGGGACTTCCTATTACCTCGGGTGTGGGGTAACTAGCAGGAAGTATTAGAGGTATAAAAGGTTGTGTTGACTAAAACTCGGGTCTCTGTGATCCTGGATGATGGAACCTGACGACTCCTGAGTGCTAATTTAACCTCTATGTCCCTCACCTGATTTGGTCCACTTTAGCTGGACGCGGCAGATTTCACTCACTTCTCTTCACTTTCATAAGTTCTTTTGCTCACTAACTTGAGATCTTCCCCTTTTTGGTACTATTAGCACTTAATATTATAAATCTCCCTCAGGACTGCTTTAGTTCATATCAAAATTTTTATGCTTTTTTCATTTTATTCATTTCAAGATAGTTTTCTTTTATGCTTTCTTCGTTAACACATCAGTATTTAAAAATATGCATTGGGGCCCAAATACTTGCGAGTTTTATTTTTAAACAGCTGTTACTGATTTCTTTCGTGGTTAGAGAACATACATTGTGCTGTTTCAGTCATTTTAAATTTATTAAGCTTTGCTTTGTAAACTAAAAATGATCTATTTCCATGACTATTTCTTATTTGCTGAAAAATCTGTTTGAAGCTGTTATTGAGTGGGATGTTCT
Source organism: Phyllotis vaccarum (assembly GCA_033318265.1). Lineage (NCBI taxonomy): Eukaryota > Metazoa > Chordata > Mammalia > Rodentia > Cricetidae > Phyllotis > Phyllotis vaccarum. The sequence goes on from JARWLC010000012.1 coordinate 3,551,392, forward strand.
ACAAATATGACTTGGATGAAGCTGGTTGGTGAATCTTTTATATCTTACACATCTTTACTGATTTTGTGTTTACTTGTTTTATTAATCCCTGGGAGTTGGTTGGAATTTCCAGGTGTGTTTGAGTATTTATTTACTTCTATTTTCTATTCTTTTAGACTGTACTTCATGTGTTAGAAGGTTCTAGTATTAGAGATACACAGTTGTTGCTAACATACTGCTTTGGCTTTATCATTATGATATAGATACCTCTTTCTATTGTAATAATTCTTGTATGATATTAACATAGGGCACTCAATGCTTAAGCAACATTGTTTCATCTATCTTATTATTTGTGGTTTTTTTGGAAAAGAAAACTTTATTTATAAATGACATGATTTTGTACATTCTCTACCCAAACTAAAATAAAGCAAAATGAAAGACAACTTATTAGAACTCATAAGAAAAAACATACAGGCACAGGCTAAAAGGTTAAAAAAAAGAAATGAAACCACAGTTACATTCACTAGAACATCAGAGAGAATAAAATACTGAAGGAAAGCTAGAACAGAAAGGTACATGACATTGCTAAGAAAGATCTAAATGTGAGAGGAAACATTTTGTGCTTATGAATTAAAAAGCTCATGACTTCCAACCAGTTCTCTCCAAATTGACCTATATACTCAACATAATTCCTAATAAAATCTCAGCACTTCTTTGAAGGAACTGAAAGAGTGATTCAAAACTGTATAGGATTTGCAAAAAAACAAAAAAACAGAATAGCTAAACAAGTTTGTATATAAAAGTGTTGGAGAAGTCATTTAATCCATTCTGGAAGCTTACATTAATTTCTAGAAAATGTGGCAGTATGGCATCAACTCTAGATAGGCACATGTGCTAGTAGAGTCCAAAAAGAAAGCTAGCTTCAGAGTCATTTTTTTTAAACAAAAAGTCTAAGAAATTGGAAGGATACAATTAACAAGCCGAAAGCCACAAACAACTATAAAGCAAACATATGAACCCACTCCACACCAAACACAAAAGGAAGACTAAGCCAAGTGTGGTAGTGCATGCCTTTAGTCTTAGAAATCGAGGCAGGGCATGTGTTTTACATAGTGAGTTCTAGGCCAGCCAGTGCAATGTGGAGACTTATTTAAACAAACAATAAACTAGCTCTTTTTCACTTTAACCTTTGAGTGGTTTAAAATGTAAAGATTTTTTTTTTTTTTTTTTTTTTTTTTTTTTTTTTTTTTGCTATTGAGACAATCTCGGTATGTAGCTCTGACAGTTTGAAATTCACTTTATAGGTTAGGTTGAACTCCATCTAGCAGAGATCTGCCTCCTGAATGCTGGGATTTGTGTCCAACACTACTCACGGCACAATTTTACTTATAAAGCTAATCGAAATAAAGACAACATTTATTTTTATTATTTGGGAATTCATATCATATAATGTGTTTTGATTAAATCTTTCCCCACTTCCTTTCCTTCATTTTCTCTCATATTCTTTCCATTATTTCCCCCTACGAACTTCACGATCTCTTTCTAAAACCCTCTGAGTTTAGTTAGTTATTTCAGTATGTGTATAGGTGTGAGGCCATCTACTAGAGCATGCCTAACGTCATGCAGACATCAATCCTGTAGGAAAACAGCCTCTTCCTTTTCCAGAGGCCATCAGTTGCCAACAGCCATTCATCTGGGGGATGGAAGTACTTCCCCGTCTGTGTTTGTAATCCATCCCCCATTTGTGTTTGTAACCCATCCCCCATTTGTGTTTGTAACTCATCCCCCAATCTGTGTTTGTAACCCATTCCCCATTTGTGTTTGTAACCCATCCCCCATCTGTGTTTGTAACCCATTCCCCCAGCTGTGTTTGTAACCCATCCCCCATCTGTGTTTGTAACACATTCCCCCAGCTGTGTTTGTAACCCATCCCCCATCTGTGTTTATTACCCATCCCCCACCTGTGCTTGTAACCCATCCCCCACCTGTGTTTGTAACTCAACCCCATCTGTTTATAACCCATCCCCCATCTGTGTTTATAACCCATCCCCCACCTGTGTTTGTAACCCATCCCCCACCTGTGTTTGTAACCCATCCCCCATCTGTGTTTGTAACTCATCCTCATCTGTGTTTGTCTTCCTTGACCTTGTGCTCATCTTCTTCATGTAGTCATAGCCACTGGGAGCCATGTGTGAACTGGTCTTGTCATGCAGAGAAAATCTTACTTACCTCCTAACTTCTTCTATCAATTCTACTGCTTTTTTGTCTATTTACCTGACTTTTTAGGATTTAAAAAACAAATCAATAATTTTATTTTATATGTATGGGCATTTTGCTTACATGTATGTATGTGCACCATGTGCATGCAGTGCCTATGGAAGCCTAAAGGGGATGTTAGACGTTCTAGTACTGGAATGCAGATATTTGTGAGGCACTATGTGGGTTCTGGAAACTGAACTAGTTTCTGTGCAAGAACAAAAAGTGCTCTTATCCACTGAGTATCTCCCAGCCCTAGATTTATTTTTTGAAACAGGATCTCATATAAATTAGGCTAATCTTGACCATTCAACTATCCTGCTTCAGTCTCTAGAGTAATGGGATGACAGGGTGCTACTTGTAAGAAGTGTAATCATATCACACTAAAGTATTAGCTCCTCGCCCCTCTTTTAACACAAATTTTCTCATTTTCCTTAGTAAAAATCTCCAATAAGACATTAAAGGCCATAGCAGTGAAGTCTGCTTTGCTTTTGACTTTATATGCACTAATTTTAAAATAATTGAAGTGTAACATTTGTGGAACAAATTTATAGATTTCTTTCTTTCAATGGGGCCTCATGTATGTAACTAAAGGTGTGGTTGTTTAAATGAGAATGGTCGCCATAGTTTCATAGATTTGTATACTTGGTCACCAGAAAGTGGCACTATTTGAAAGGAGTGGCCTTGTTCAAGGAAGTATGCCACTGAGGCTTAACTGTGAGGTTTCAAAAGCCCATGCTAAGCCCAGAGTCTTTCTCTGCCAGCATAGTAGGATGCAGCTCCCAGATACTGCTCCAGCGTCATGTGAGTTGCCAGCTTCCTGCCACAATGATAACAGGTTAAGCCTCTGAAACTGTACGCAAGGATCCAATGTACTATTTCCTTTATAAAACTTGGTCATGGTGCCTCATCACAGCAATAGAATAGTAACAAGAAAAAAAGTATGATGGCTATTCTGGGATGTCAAGTTGGCTACATCTGAAATTAGCTAAAACCCTCAAAAGGAGGGCACATCTGTGAAGGACTTCTGCTTGATTTGAGTTGGAAGATTCACTTCTAATCTGGATCTTTTGTAGTAAGAAATTTCTGATCTAGCCTAGCCTGGAGGTTTGGACTGGCAGTCCCAAATAATTATACAAACTGTTTAGCCTATGGCTTAGGCTTATTGCTAGCTAGTTCTCACATCTTAGACATTTCTATTCATCTATGTCTTGCTACATGGCTTTCGGCTTACCTGAAATTCATTATATCTCACTTCTTGGGGGGCTGGAACATGTCTCTGTGTGACTCTGCCCTCCTTCCTCTTTATCTAAGCTGGCCTGCCGTAGGCCAAAACAGTTCCTTTATTATCCAATGATAATTCACAGTGTACAGAAAAACATCCCACATCAATTTTGGAGGTGGGAAGACACAGTTTTAATCCAGATCTTTTGAGATGGGAAGCCTCACCTCTATTCTGGGCCATGCTTTCTTTCGAAAGCCTATATAAGGACATGAGTGAGGAAAGCTTCCCTATACATCTATTCCCTACATATGTGATTCTGTTTTATGACAGAGTTTAGCTAGGACTGTATGTGTGACCATGAGTTTAGAACCTCGTGGGCTCACCAGTGACTCAAAGCTGATGACAGTGACTCCCTCTCTACAAGAATCTTTCAGTAGCCAAGAAACCATTAGTCAAAATAAACCCTTCCCTCTTCCCTCCTTAAGTTGTAGTAAGTTGTAGTAAGTGCAGTCACAGCACTGTACTGGTAACTAAGATAGACAGGCTTATGTCAGGTGGAGACTTTTGGCTGCTACTATAAGCACTTTATATTTTATCTGTATATCAGGACAGGGGCCCTTGAATATGTCCCAGGAAATGTCATGCATCACACCAGGCCGACTGTGGGCCTGGGGTGAGGTAGACCTATGACCCATTCTTCTTAGATTTGGGTTGAAGGACAAGGATCAGGGTTAAGGCAGTAAATATAGGAATCCAGGTGAAACCTGATTCAATTAATGGAGAAGTGTCAGGGGGCCGGGGAAGGGGAGAATTCATGCATGAGTTTTACATTTTTGACTGTGGGTGATGAAATAGGAAGAACAAGAGATTTTTTTAATGGGTGCTGAGATTCAAGATTTATTTTGTGTTGACTTTCATTTATATTGGTCAGATCTGTAGCTCAAAAGAGATATTTCTACTGGAAATAAACATGCAATGATTAAAGAATGAGTAGCCAGTGAAGTGAGGGGAACAGATGACATTGCTTAATAAGATGTTGGAAGTGAGAAGAAACTGGGGCCAGAGACCTCTGGAGAATGTCAACATTTGAGGGACGAGATGGCAAGTGGGGAACGTGAAGAATGGAGCCAATTGATGATTTATTCTGAGATATTCCCAAGATGATTGTTTGGTGATGACTGCCAGGACTCATCTTCCCCTTCCTTCGCTCCCCTCCATATTCTTCTCACTTCCTGCTCATCAGCTTATCTTCCTCTTTCTCCATCTCCCCTCTCTCCACCCCATCATCCTCCCTCTCCTCTCCCCTCCATTTTTTCTCTTCCTCATTCTCCCCTTTTCATTATTTCCAAGTCAAAAGCTCAGATTCCAACACTACATTTTTCTTATTCTTTCCCTGCTCAATCTCAGTCATATTAACTATTTGCTTCATAAATGCTACATAATGTTAATAAAGAGAACAAAAAAGAGCAATATGTACATCCCTTTGAATCTCTCCAAGTTCTACGAGGAATGTATGCTAGTTTTCTAACCAGGACAGGAGCAAGCTCAGGAAGGTTACATGGTTAACAAACACCACACGGTGAGCCTCATGTGGCAGTCCAAGGTGTAGACCTGGGCTTACAACTACCAGTCCTGTCCCACAAGGCCCTTCTCTATTTCTTGCTACTCACTCCTCTTTCCAATCTCTGTTTCTTCCTTCTGCATTCACATTGCTTCGGCTCTTAATTTCTTTCAGAACAGAGAATGTTCTTTCTTGACTCTCTTTTAGTGGCTTCTATATGACTTGTTGGAGGCTGGATCTGTTCCAGCTTGTGGGCTTCACCTCAGAACCTTGGTAGTTCTGTATGTACAGCCCTCCATTCATCTGTCCTCACTACTGCCTGGGATGCTCTACACCTGATGGTTGCTTCTGTTGTTGATAATGGTCATAATTTCTATAATATTAAATGCTTGTACTTGTTATACAGCAACCATACAGCAGATCCTTTGTCCGTCACAGCATCCCTGAGGATGTGGGGTGAAACCTACTCTGATTGGTCTCCTGGGAGTCTCACATATACTTGCTCTCTTACTCTGTGGGTCTATGGTCAAGTCTCACTCCATCCCCTTCCAGCTCACAACTTCTCTCTGGCTGGGTCCTTCTGATTAAATCTTAAGCAACTGACTTCTGTTTTCTGGGACCGACTTTTGCTTCCTTTCAACTTCTACTGTTAAAAACAGAATGTCAGCCTGCCTCATTTGCAAACAGAGAAACAAACAGACATGATTCCCCTTCCAGTGCAGGCTGGGGGAAAACAGGATTCTCTGTCTGCCTGTCACACCTCTCTGCCAGGGGAGTGGAATGTTGTTTATTTTCTTTCTAAGCTGTAGTAAACTAGGAGGCTACTCAGTCTTTCTACAGTCATGGAGGATGGAGGGATAAGTCCTATCCTTCAACTTTCAGATTCCTGCTCCTTGACATGAAATGGAAGGTCCCACCTCGGAGGCCAATGGAAGTGGCCTAGAATTTTGTAACCATGTGTTTAATTAGCTGCATCTTTATATAGCAACCATTTTACTCTATGGAAGAATTACTATAACTATACTCTAACTCATGGAGTAGAACATACAATTCATGTCCATTTGTGGTGGTTGAGATAAGAATATCCCTCCCCAGGCAACTCATCTAGTTGTGTTTAGTCATCAGAGAGGAGATTAGGATTAGAAAGTGTGGCCTTCTTGGAGGAAGTGTGTCACTGAATGTGGACTTTGAGCTTTCAAAAGCCTGTTCCAGGCCCAGTCTCCTCTCTTAATGCCTGCAGATCATTGTGTAGCTCCCGACTCTCCTTCTCCAGCTCCATGCATACTGCCATGTTCCCTGCCATGATGATAATGGATTAAGCCTCTGAAATGTAAACAAGTCCCCAGTTAAACACTTTTCTAAGGGTTTTATGTGATCATGGTGTCTCTTCACAGCAATAAAACAGTGACTAGAACACTGTTTTATGATAAAATGATATTTTAAGGTAGGCTTGGTGACACAGGCCTGTCCTCCCAGCACTAGGGAGAAGGAGGCAGGAGGATGGCATGTAAAAGCCCAGCCTGAACAGCTTACTGAGACTATGTCTCAAAATATAACTATAGAGGGCTTAGTTTAGTAGGTTCACAGCATGTGTGAAGCACTAGGTTTAATCCTCGGGTTTCCTATTGGCCAAAGGCTTCATTTCTACAGGTTTTCATCACTTTTCTCTAAGATCAGAGGTATTGTGTGAGCCTCTGATCTGTAACATTTGTGAGCTGAGGCAAGCGAAAGAACGTGCTGTTTATTACATGCTCAATGAATTCTCTTCTCTTTCCACCTTCTCCTCTTTCAATTTTTAAAACAGCTGCTAGCTTTTTTCCTTTCTATCTTGGTGAAATGTTACCGTCAGTGGGAGTCGTGTGTCCCTGGCAGTTTCTAAGCATTAATGTGTTTGAGAACTGTACAACTGTCACAGTCTCAAGAGGCCACAGTGACCACAGAAGCCCATTCCTTTCACATGCTACAGAATCAAATCAGTCAAGGTCACATTGCTGGCTAGTGGTAGAGCCTGACAAGACCCGGGGGTTCTTGGCTTTGGATCCTGCGTTCTTAGGAAAGTCAAATGGGCTTTGAACCAAAGTGTTAGCTCTCATTTCATGGACAGATTGTGGGATTTGTGGGTCATTTGCTGCTTCTGCTATAAGAACAAGATCGTGATGATGATAGGTAACTGCTCCAGATTGGTGGGAGAACAGCCCTCTGGAAATGCCAGAGCTGGAGTCTATGCCAGACTGTAGCAGTCAGTGCCCGTGAGACCTGGGAATCCAGATCTAGCCAAAACCAGGGCCAGCTGCACAAGGGGAAGGAACAAACTGTTCTTCCCTGTGCATCTGGGGAGCTGGGCCTGTCCCCAGGCAGACCACAGTTACCACAGCCGCTTTGCTGAGGGGAAGGACATCATGGGTGCCTTCAAATTCCTGCATCCTTGTTCTCCTTGGCAAATGGCTAGTTGTTTTTCTCAAATATTTTACAGTGGATTAATAACTAAAAGCTATTTTTAAACATTTTATGGGCAAGTATAGATCTCCTTTTTTCAGAAAAAAAAAAAAAAACTATTGTTACATGAACAATAGACTCAGAAGCATCTAGATATGACAGGATGACCACAAAATTTTGAGTCCTCTTTTACTCTATAAATATATTTGAGAAAACTCAAAGTTTTGTAGAAGGAGGTTGGACAACAAATGTGAGACATGGCTGTTGACCTCTAGAATCTGATCACATGGTAGTTGGGGGGTATTTAGTTTTGTATCATCACTATAGCATCCTACTGCATATCTGGTGGCTTAGGTGATTATTTTACAGTTCTGTGTCAGAGTCCAAAATGGACCTTATTTAAATCAAGGTGCTATTTTTCTTCTGGAACCTTTAGGAGAGAACCTATCATGTGCCTTTTCTAGCTCCTGAAGTCTACCCACATTCCTCAACTTGGGGCCCCTCTGTCAAGGAGTCAGGAGAGGACCACTAAAGCTTTCCTCTGCTGTCAAATACTCAGTTCACCTCTATGCGCTTTCAAAGGCTGTTGTGATCACGTTGGGTTCACACATGTCATTCCCTCAAGTCTGGTTGGCAGCTTTGACATGGAACTCACCCAAACACAAGAGTTTCAGAGATTAACTTTTAATACCTTGAGAAGTTGTCTTTCTTCTCAACATAGGGATTTAGATATCCTTACAGATAATGATGAACAGTAGGTTAGAGCTGAGATGGAGCACATGAGGAATACCTAATACAATTGGGAGGGGGATGGTGGGGCAGCAGTCAGGGATGCTGTCTGGGAAAAGTTGAAGTATGAGTGTGTAGTTTTAGCATGTGTGAGAGTCTGGCTGTGTAGGAGAAAGAAGAAAGAGAAGAAAGAGGTATAACTGAAGTGGTAGCATGGAGTTTTGGAAGGAGAGAGACAGGGACAAACAAGGTGGGTGGAGTTAGCATCAGAAGTGCTAGTAGAAAACAGATGGCATCCTAAAAGGAGCAAATGACAGACTTTCCACAATGTTTGGACAAAGGGCCTTTCATAATGAACATGTTGATCAAAGACAAGGAAAAAAGCTTTTCAACACTATCAAGAACCAGAACTTCTACTATCCTCAAGTCTGGGGAAAATTGAATAAGTAGAGATGTGGAGAGCTTTGACAATGGCAACATACTGTAGAAGCCTTGGCCTAAAGTGCATGTGTGTATCCCTTACCAACACACACACACACACACACACACACACACACACACACACACAGGTGAGAAAGAGAGGTGGGAGGGAGGAAGTGAGAGGGAGAAAGAGAGAGAGAGAACAGCTTAGCAAGAGAAAGAATGTCTGTAGAACTCAGGCACAGAAATGTGTCTTCTTCATCTTCTTCTTGAGCTGTCTAAAGGAAGCCAGGGGCCAGTAGACATGGTCCGTGGAACTCAGCCTCTGTGGCTCAGGAGACAGTGCATCTAGATGGAGCTTTTAAAGGACCATACAGGAGTGCCTGGCATGTTGGGCACTAAGAAAGAAAACTTTAATATCTATAAATAAGAGAGAAGGTGTGGTGTTTTGTTTCTCTGAGTCAATGTTACCTAACTCAGGATAAGAGTTTTCATTTCGTTAATTTACCTGTAAGCCTCAGGATTTCAGTTTTCTTTACAGCCAAGTGTGCATTGTGTGCATACACCATGTTTTCATTATCCAGTCAAGAGTTGAAGGATACTTAGGTTGTTTTTATCCCTCCCTGTTGTAAATACAGTAGCAATGAACATGGCTGAGCAAGTGTCTGAAAGCAGGATGCCACATCCTTCGGGCATATGTTAAAGAGTGGTATAGATGAGTCATATAGTAGATTCAATTTTGGTATTTTAAGAATTATTCTTGCTGATTCCTATAGTGGCTTCACCAGTTTGCAGCCTTACCAACAGCAAATGAAGCTTCCCCTTTCCTCACATCATTACAGGTGCCTATAAAATGTATTCTTGATCTTAGCCATTCTCACTGACCTATGGTGTTATGTCAGAGGATTTCTAATTTACATCAATAGTTATAACAGTAGAATGTTGAACATGTTTAAAGATTTTTTTTGCATCTTTGTTAGTTTTGCCTCCTCTTCCTTGAGAACGCTCTGTTCATATCCATAGTAAATCTTCCAGTTGCGTCCTTTGTTTTCCATTCTTTGTATTAGAGTTCTTTGACAATTCTGGATATTAATCTCCCATTGTATACATAGATAGCAAAGACTTTCTTCTCCTCAGTAGGCTTCCTCTTCATGTGATTGACTCTTTACTGTGCAAAAATATTACCTGAACATGTCATGTGAGATGTACCCATGAAATATCAACATCATGGTTTCATGGATAAGGAGGTTTGATGACATGCCATTGTGTGCCAGGCAAATTCCACATGGTACTTTAGGCGGCCAATGTCCACTGAGATTTGAGAATCTGTTTCTGCCATGAATAAACTTCCACATAGGTTGTTCAGTTCCAGGTGGTCAGTCCATCACACATGTATGTAATGAAATACTAAATAAACTCATATGTGTATAAGCACACACACACACACACATATATATATATATATATATATATATATATATATATGTAACAATAATAATTGAAAAAATGAATTTAGGAGGAGATAAGAAATGAATGAGCAATAGGAGTGATATAAGTACTCACATATGAAGTTCCCAAATTATTTTTAAGAGAGTTAGGGGCAGACTGAAGCAGTCTGACTAAAATGAAATGTGATATCTTTGAGGAGATAGATATACTTACTTATTTGAACATATGTGTATATACAAAGTATTCGTTAAAATTGTGTCACTTCCTGGGAAAGAGTTCTACTACTGTATCAAGGAACCTGGCATGATGAATCAGTACCTAGACAAGTCTACCCCTCCTGCCAGACATGTGTCAAAGCCAACCCACAGGGGTTGCTCCAGATATGTCAGTCCCTGTACCAGCCAGCCCCTGCACCAGCTCTGAGAACACCAACAATGCAAGTCCAGACAGATTGATTTTACCCACATACCTACACACAAAAAGCTCCATTTTCTCTTAACTATAATTAACACCTTTACAGGATGGACACACTCCCCACCTCCAGGGAAACAGTAGATATGATGGCTCAGGTACTCTTGAACACATCATCTCCCAATTTTGTGTGCTAGCCCTCAAGCTCCTGGAACATCAGTGCTGCTACCTGCCTTCTCCATCTCCTCAACAAACAGGTTCCTGAGGTCTCCAGGATGGTAGTTAACTGAATGCATGCTCATACATACCTTCCACTGAGTGTGAACCCACAGACTCTCAACTCTCTCTCTCTCTCTTTATGTCATTCCTTGCCAACAGAGAGTAGCCAAACTTGAACCAGTGCTCATATATACCCCCAAAGGTTGAGGTGATAGGGATCTCCTACTTGGGCCCCATTCCAAACCCCATCCTCAGTGTACCAAGCAGGGGCCCTTCACCTGAAGCTGCCCTCTCCAGACCACCTCACCCCTCAGAAAGCCTGCCAAGAATCAACTCCTCCCCAGGGCTGCTCAAGACCATGCCTACAAAGTATTGTAAGACCAGGTCCACAGATCTGCCATGCCATTTTCTCTCCTTCCTTTCTCACTAGGGAGTTGGTTTGCTCTGTTTATTAAACCTAGACTTAATAATTCAGCATGAACTCACTTATTGCATTGGTGGAATTACTCACTACCTGGGGTTATATTTTCTTATCTTGTGCTTTGGCCAGGGTGAGCTGAATCTCTCTGCCACCATATGGTGTGGACATAGGAAACCACTCTCTGTCCCTCCCCCTTCACCTCTACTAAGAAGGACTTTAGCCTGGTAAATCACCCAATTCAAACAAAATGCTTATTCTAAATCCAGGATCTCTTTCAAGTATAGAAACCTCTGGGCTAGAGGCTTCTGGATTGTCTGCCAAACCATAGCAGTGCCAGTTGATTCTGGCTGGTTCTGGGGTAGAGACAGTTCCTGCTTCTTGGGGTTCCTTTGTCTGGGAGATGTTCTTCACTAGAATACCCCAACTCTCTCCCACTCTTTTGGCCCTAGACTATCTTGGGGGAATGCCCCACCATAGTTTCTGATCTCAGGCTAACAGCTTGTGAATGGATATCTTCAGCTATAACTCCAATCCCCAGAAACTCTTGGAGTGTCTCCTATGAAATTTATTCAAATTGGAGCTGTCTTACACCATATGCCTCATCCATTTTTATAGGTTTACATTCCCGCTTTTTCCCCTCTTGCTGTGTATGTCTCCACCCCTCCCCACCAATTCCCAGCCCACTGCTGCCTGTCTCTTATACATGCAATAGATCCATTCTCTTTGTTCCTGCCTGCTCTCTCAAGCGCAGCTGCTTAAATGTCTTCTTCTGTTTGCTCAGTCTCTGTTCATCCCGCTCTGTGTCTCCTACCACCACCTCCAGCCAGCCCATAGCAAGTACAAATTCTACCCACCCATGGTGGGCTACTTCTTCTGACATGGTTTAATTTTTTTTTTTGTCTTTCTGTTGAAAATTTCCATCTACTTTGTGTTTGTGGATAGAACTGTGGTCACAATATGCTTGTTTCTGATTGGTCTTTAATACCTGAATGTATGTGTTCTTATGTATTTTAGTAACAACTACTTGTTTTGCTTAAAATTTGCCTCTAGGTTTTGCTCAACATGATGTGATAACAGAAAAGTTATTTTGTGCTATTCTACCTTTAATAAAAAAGTCTAATAAATTGGACATGGTTAAAAATTTGTGAGAAAAGTTAACTTAAGACTGGTAACTTCAAATTGGAACTGTTCTGGAAACCAATATGTGGGCCATCACCATTTTGACTAAGGACAGAAAGAGGAGGTGTGACACTTGTGCCACCAGTACAAACTGCAAGTCAGGCAAGGGTCTGGAGATTAAGAAAGACACAAGAAATGTGGGTCATTCTTAAACAAAGAATGCTGTTTATTGAAGCTCAGAGAAGGTCTTATATACTGAGGCTGTTTTTTATCACCTCAAATAACCTTTGCAGCTCACATGCAACACCTGGCCTGGGGCAACTTCTTTATTCTCTACTGCAGCACCTGCTTGGGTGATGGAACTGGTTCTGGTAAACACTGCAGACCATAAATAATGCTAATTTCTGGGAGCAGCAGGCCAATCTTCATGAGTCTGCCTTCCTTTTATACAAAAAGGAAATCCAGACTAGGCCTATTTTAGGTGGCACAGGATGTCAGATTGTATTTTACCTGTCATCCAAGAATTCTGCAGCATAGGGCAGAACCTCCTGGCTTAGGTTGATTACAATCCCCCCATATCTGACCAGTCATTGTCTTGCTAGCCATTTTTTAGCATGTTAATCCACACCTCGCTAGGTGCTGAACCATAGGCAATAGCACAAAGCACAGTTTTGGCCATATTGATTTGGGCTTCTTGCCATCTCTTCTTGGGAACATGATGAGAAGCAATGTTCCTCCCAGTATCAAGCTACCAATGAAATAGATCCCACCCATGTCCTAATAATCTCTATGCCCTGATATATACCTGAAACTAATTGATTGACTTTACTGGCTGGCATTCTGGTCTCATTCACTGCAATAATCTCTCTAGATAGGTGCTGCATATAATTAACAAAAGCACAGTTCCAGGGTCCCTATAAGAATTTATTCAGTGTCTGCATTTGCTCAGTGAGGTTTCTAACTTTTCTGGTGTGACACAAATATGAGTAAAAGATGGGGAACAAGAGTCCATATGTGTTTTCCAAAACAAATCTACCTGCTCTTGCAACAGGGAAATCTGCAAGTTAAGTTGTAGAACACCTTGTCTAGTGTGCTAATTAATATTATTTTGAGTTTCAAAAGCATCAGCTACTCTTCCTGATAACTGATCCAAAGTGGCTCCAATGGCTACAGGTTGACTAAGGGCAATCCCTGCTGCAGCTCCCCCCCCCCCCCCCCTGAAGCAGCCACAATTGCAGTAACAACAGCTGTGGTAATGCCAAAATCTCTCTTAGGATGAACCATGATGAGCTGATCAAACCACCAATGCAAGTGTCTATTTTTTTCCAGTAGCCAGTCAGAAAACAGGATTCTCTAGAACAATTCAAACTTCTAGATACATTAGTAGCATTTGTCACCACAAAGAAAAAAGGGAAGGGACAGAGAGTTTTCAAAGCCTGTACTTGAATTCCAAGAAGCAGTCTCATTAAAATAGGTTGCCTGTATAATTGCCAGAGGAGTAATGTCAAGGCATGCATGCCATATCTGTATATAAATTAACAGGAACATCTAAGAATTGTTTTAAAGCTATAAATACTGCAGCCAATTCAGCAACTTGTGCAGACTGAATTTTAATCTTTTCCTTTAAAATCATATCATTAGCAAAGACTGCAGCCAGCCATCCCATTAGAAGATTCATTTGTAAACACATTCACTGCCCCAGCTATAGGGAGCTGAGAAACAACTTTAGGAAAGCACACAGGGTGATTCCTTTATAACTGGGCTAGTGGTGTCTATAGTCTTAACAAGTTCATGAGCAGTCTTGTGTTTTATTCATGTCCCCTGTTTCTTTAATAATTCTGTCAGTTGTTCAGTTAAATTCTGCCAGGACTTTGCAGCTCCCATGTTTCAATTCACCCTCCTCTTATTAATTTCTTATGTTCTGGCTTTCCAAGGGTGGCCTCTTAGAGAATCCCTAGTTCCCGATCTCAGGGGTCTCCACTGTGCTGCCTGTACCACCATAATGAACCACAAGTCAGGCAAGGGTCTGGAGATTAAGAAAGACACAAGAGACATGGGTCACTCTTGAATGATGAATGTTGTTTATTGAAGCTCAGGGGAAGCCTTATATACTGAGGTTGTTTTTCTCACTTCAAATAACCTTTGCAACTCACACACAACACCTGGCTTGGGTCAACATCTTTGTTTTCTGATGACTTCCTGATTCCCTAACCACAGCACCCGCTTGGGCAATGTTTCAATAATGGAAAGGATCAACTAGTTCCGGTAAATGTTGCAGGCCATAAATAGTGCTACTTCCTGGGGGCTGTAGGCCAACCTCCACAAGGAAGGTCATATGATTTCACTGCCGTCTTAGATGGAAGTAACCATGAATGAATTGGTCCACCAGGAGACATTAGGTGTCCAAGCTATTTTGGATTAGAATAGATTTCTGATAATTCCTGTCCTGTCCTAAAAACAAGATTTATAAATGATAAGGTTTAAAACAGTGCTGATTTACTGAAGTATTAAAACTGCATCTCCATGCGTTCATGTACAAGTATATATCTTGCTGGCAGCCAGATTTTGTAATGTAAATGTATTTCCCTTATTATTGATTTTATAAACACTAAATTGTTTACATTGTTAAAACTTGGTTTTTTCCTCCAAATTATAATTATGCTCTATGTCATAGGACCACAGTTGAACACTAGAGACTGAGATATTCCTTCTAACCTTCTTGATTTTACTAACATTAGTAAGCTGTAACTATTTGGGTAAACTATATGTCCACATTTTTCTTATATATGCTCTCAGAGTTAATCTTAAATAACATTTGTCTAATAAATAGATATGCCTAACAGACAATTATACCCTGATCCTCAAATGTTTCAGAGATCTGAGAACATGGCATTTTAATAAAGAGCTCATGATAGAGACAGAGATATCCTATATCTCGTCCTGTATCTCGTCCAAGAAAGATAGATGGACATAGACGAATTTCCACATGGAAACTTGCTTTAAATGTAACAAAGAGAGCCACAGAGAAGCGAAATGTTTTGGAGAATCTCTAGGAGGAGTCTGCATGGGAGGGGGTCAGGGACCTCTACAGCATGCTGGTAAAGGCTGAATACAGATGTTACTGGAGTCTTTTCATGTGGCCTTCCTAGGGCTTTGCAAACAGTTCTGACTTATTCCTGATAGGCCAATGCTAAATTCCATTCATTAGTAAGTTTCCCAATTTTATTGGTTCTTTGAGACCTCCTCTCTTACTTTTCAGGTCTCTGTTCATCTAAAATGTGGTGTCTTCAGCAAATTCACTTAGCTCATTATGTATGATCTCTCTTCTAGGCCATTTAACTCTTCTCCAAACTCTTAATAAATAAATACAGATTCTAAGATCCAAACCCAAGAGGCTATACATTTAATTGCTTTCCATGCTGAGAAAGAATCATTTATTAGCACTGTGTAAAGCACTAAACCCCAAACCACATGAAACACACAGTTATGAGCCAGAGTTTGGCATAAAACAGCCAAGTTTCATCTGAATTTTGTTAGGCCTTTGTGACCTTTCAC
Source organism: Phyllotis vaccarum (assembly GCA_033318265.1). Taxonomy (NCBI): domain Eukaryota; kingdom Metazoa; phylum Chordata; class Mammalia; order Rodentia; family Cricetidae; genus Phyllotis; species Phyllotis vaccarum. The sequence goes on from JARWLC010000012.1 coordinate 3,567,172, forward strand.
AAAACCTCAAAGCAAACACAATCCAGACCCTGGATAGGCTCAGATCTGACCTGAGTGCTGTCTGTCATGTGTTCAATTTCTCAGGTGTTTGGTTATGTGGCCAATTCCACTCCTGGCAAAACAAAAACAAGCAAAACACCAATAATAGCTTTAGCCAAAGATAAAACAACAAAACAACAAAGATAGCTTTAGCCCAGTTTGATGTTTTGCTTTATTTCGTTTTGTTGCATGTTCATTCATTGTGAAAGTTTAGCCTTTGGAAAGTTAGTTCCACAGAAGCAGTTATGGGTGTAGGACTAGGAGATTAACATGTAATACAGAGAGAAGCCAACTGGAAAGTAACTTTTGTGATTCAAGAATGTGGAGACAGGAGCAAGAGATTAAAGGAGAATAGCGTTGTTTTGTTCTAAAGAAGTTAGGCCTACAACCCAAACTCTAGGCCCTAAGCTCCAGGGAACATTCTGTGGGTGTCACTCTCAGTCCTATATTAGCCCCAGTTAGGCCCTGCATTCCACTCTGGCAGATCTCTATTACTTTGGAGAAGTCCTCAGCAGCCAGCCAATAGACCTGTGGGCAGGCTGCACCCCCATATACACACCCACTGGACTCTGTAAACTCTACAACCCACTCTGCTGTCCAACCCACCCACTCCATCATCCTCTCTTTGGTCAGCCATGTACTGCAACATTAGAAGTCCCTATAGGCTGAAACACCTTCTATTCCAGTTGGAAGAACAGCAGCCCCTATAGGTACCAGTACCACCTATACCAGTTGGAAGAACAGTCTCCATTGGCACAGGCACAACCCAAGCAAGTAGAAAGAACAGACTACATAGCACAAGTAAAGCCCATACAAGCATGAAGAACTGAAGGATGTACTACATTTAGGTACCAAAATCCCCACAAGTCTCATCTGAGACAATACTACTGAACCTGAGGACCAGCTAAACACCACGTGGACATTCAGGCCAAAAGACAATAAAGGAACAAAAGACTATTTAACATGAATACCTCAGGTATTAACACCTGTACCTACAACTATCCCAAACCGAGATAGGTAAATGGCAGTGTGAGAACACATGCAGTAATATAAGGGCAATATGGTTCCACTAGAACCAAGTGTTCCTACAACAGGACCTAAAAATTTCAACACCGATGTAACAGAAGAAAATGACCTTAAAATAACTTTATGAAGATGATAGCAGCCCTGAAAGAGGAAATGGAAATTTCTCTTAAATAAATTAAGGAAAAGACAAGTTTAAAAAAAATGGAAGAAATCAATAAATACCTTATAGAAAACAAAAACAAAACAAAACAAACAAACAAAAAAAAAACAGGTGAAAGAAACAGTTTAAGACCTGAAAACTGAAATAGAGACAATGAAGAAATACCACCTCCTACTCCCATCCATTTCCTAGCAAACCCAACATACATATCCTGCCCACCTGCCTACCACCTGCTTCTGGTTGGTAATTTAATTGGGAACTCAGTTTACCTTTTCGGTTGAAATTTTTTCTAGTTACATATTTTGTGATTAAGAACTTTTGTTTAAAGATTATATTTTAATTATATTTCTCCTTTTCCTCCTTTCCTATTGTCCTTCAAGTTAATAGCCTCTTTTTTTCACTAATTGTTACTGCACATGTTTATGTATTTGTACATATTCCTAAATAATTCTTGTTGAGTCTATAGTGTTACTTGTAAATATGTTTTCAGTGATGACTGTTTGGCACTGGACGACCACTTGGCATGCTCTTCCTGGGGAGGACCACCTCTTCTTCTCCAAGGGCTTATGACTCTGTACAGTTGAGGGCTTGGGTGCTTTTCCATCCAGCTTGGCATGCCCACTAGTGTCATCCTTGTTCAACTCATGTTTGAGCGATCATGTTGATGTTGATTAGACTTTACAGGTATAGCTTCTGTTGAAACTAGAAAATGCAATCTCACAGCATACTCTCTCATCCTCTGGTTCTTTCCATTCCCTCTTCCCCAGTGTTCCCTGAACCTTAGGACTAGCTAAGGTGTAGGACTGTCTTAGTCCTGTGGATGTATTCATTATGACTGAGCTCCGAAACTGCATTTTATTGGTTGTGGTTTTCTCTAATGGTCTCCAACTGTTGCAGTAAGACATTTTCTTGGTGAGAGGTGAAGATTACACTTACCTGTGAGTATAAGGACAGATGTTTATAGATAGTTGTTATAGATTGTGCTGGTTTAGTAAGTTAGTGGTTGTAAATTCTCTTCCAATAATCACTAGCATTACATTAGTTAGCTGTGTTTTGTATATAACCCAGTATGGAATATCTCTTATTGACTGGGTCTTAAATATGATTATAAAGCTATTGGTTACTTCTGAGGTATCTGTGCCACAGCTGCATTCAGAATGTTTATGAATTTATTTGCAGAAATATTTTAAGTGTGACAAGATTTTCTTTTTTCCATTTATTTTGGTTAAATATTTTAATAACTATGTATGATCATAGAAACTGTAAATTTTAATTTAAACAACTTACTTCTACCAAATATGCTTTGGCCTTTAATTCATTGGGTTTTATTTCAGACCTTGTTTACAAATGCTAGCCTTTTTACTACTCCTGTGTGTGTATTGCTCTAGTGGTATTATCACTTGTAAATAATTGTCCTTCCCACTGGTTTAATAAATTCTGATTGGCTGAAGGCAGACAGGAAGTGTGGGTGGGGCTACCAGACTAAGGAAACTCTAGGAACAAGAAGAACAGAGAAAGATGCTCTGGAGACACCAGAGAAGCCAGCAGAATCAGAGGACAACTATGCTGCTCTGAAAAAAGATACTGAGCCACATGGCTGAACAGGATAAGAGTCATGGGTTAGTTTAAAAGGAAGAGTTATCTAGCAATATGCCAGAGCCATAGGCTGATCAGCATAAAATTAATACAAGACTTTTTATGATTATTTGGGACTGCTGGTCTGGAATCTTGGAGAATGTCTGAGCCAGAAACTATATATTGCTTCTAGCAATATGTGAAAAGAATTAGAGAAAAATCTGCTATCTAGTAAGTATTATGATAGCCTCGGGAAAGAATGCAGTGTTTGATATCAAATACAAGACAGAATCTAAACATCTGAGCCACATACATATACCTGTCTAGTTCTGCCTTTCACCAGGTCACCCTCATATGCAAACCCAGTAACTGATAGCTTGTTCTTGAGAAGTTTACTAGAATGAGCTATTGGTTAGTTTTTTCACATGCATGACCACCTCACCAAAGGGTAACAAAGAAGGGTATTAGAAAGGCAGGATCTAGAGACAAACCATTGCTTGTGCTGGTTAGTTTTTTGTCTACTTGACACAAGATATGTTCATCCAAGGAATGGAAGTGTCCATAAGATTCACCCTCAGGCACATCTGTGTGGACATTTTCTGCATTAATAGTTGATAAGTGAGGGCCTTATGTGTGTGGTGCCACAGTTGGGCAGATGGTCCCAGGGTGTGTAAGAAAGCAAGCTGAGTAAGCCATGGGAAGAATACTGGTAAGGAACATTTACCATGGTCTCTGTCTCAGCTTCTCCAGTTTCTACTCTGGTTTCCATCAGAGATGGGCCATTATCACTATACACTATGCCACTATAAACATGATTGCTATAAACAATAAGCTGAAATAAGCCATCTCTTATCTCAAGTTGCTCTTGCTCATGCTCATGGTACTTATGATAGATATAGAATACAGCTTTTGGTCATGATATTCATGATATAGAACACAATCCGAAACACTGTTTCATTATGATAAAATTCTAGATCAAAGCTAAAACTTTCCAAATTTCTTTGACAACAAATTCTGACTCAAGATTGTCATTCTCAAGTTACAAAGTTATTGGATTTGTATTTTATCTTAGGGATTCTATTGATATGATAAACACCATGACCATAAAGCAAGTTGGAGAGGAAACAGTTTATTTGGCTTATGTTTTCATATTATTGTTTATCATCTAAGGAAGGAAGTCAGGACAGGAACTCAAATAGTGCAGGAACCTGGAGGCAGGGTATGATACAGAGGCCGTGGAGGGGTGCTGCTTACTGGTTTGCTCAGCTTACTTTCTTATAGAACCCAGGACCACCAGTCCACTGATAGCACCACCCATAATGGCTGGATACTCTGACATCAAACACTAATTAAGATAAAGCCCTTCAGACTGACCTTCACTCAATCATATGAAGGCATTTTCTTAATTGCGGCTCCTTCTTTTCAGATGACTTTAGCTTGTGCCAAGTTGGCATAAAAATATCCAGCATGTATCTTTTTAATCTTTAAATAAAAATTTAAGATTTATATAGGCTTATAATAAAACATATAAGATTAAAAGAGAGGGGATTGTCATGACTCTTGTGAAGTCTATTATGCATAGAATTGAAATAACAAGAAGAAAACTAACCTAAGTGTTGAAAACATATATTGCAAATTATGTTGGAAAGAAGAGTCTGGGAACACAGATATGTTTTGCAATTTTAGAATATTTTCTTTCTTTCTTGATAGATGTAGACTATTTATTTAGTCTCTTTGAGTATCAAATGGCTTCTCTAAGAGACTTGCAGTGTCTCATAACATGATTTTTGAAGTTTAAAAAGCATACAAAAACTCTGGCTAATGCAGAGGGCACAGTACACCACAGTGATTACTATTGGGCATAACCTAGTAGAAGAAAGTCTCCTGGCCTCTATCAATCTCCCCAACTCCCCTCTTCATCTCACTTCCTCCTTATTTCCCTTTAAAAGGTATGCTTCACATAATCCAAGGGTGGGAGAAAACCTCACCAAGAAAAATAAACATTATAGACTATGGTGAGGGTTATGGGTCACATTGGATCAAGTGACCTAGAGACAAAGGTCATCTGTGTGGCAATTAGCCAGTCATATCTGTATAGCACATATGAATTCCAGCAAGGTGGTATATCATGGGGACAGATGAGCTCCACATTTGAGACAAACCAAAATAAAACCCTTTTTAAAGCTAATTTTGTATTTGTCCCAGTGATGGAAGTTTACCTATACAGGTATGGACATAAAAATGTATTCTTAGTGCAATTATTATCATACAAATCTATACTCACTATGAATGAATTTACACAAATTGATAATCTGAGTGGACCAGCCCCTTCTTTTATTTGGATATTAGACAACCTAGAGCTGTTTCTTAATTCTCTGATCTTGTACTCTTCTTTGCTAAAATTATTTATTAATTTAGTATGTGTGTTTGAGTGTAAGTGTGCACACGATACACACACACAAACCAGAGGATACCTTTTCCAAGTTGGTTCTCTCAACTTTCGTTTGTAAAGCAGTGTCCATCTTGTGATACTATAGAGTACACCAGGATAGCTCACTAGTCTGTGCACTTCCAGGGATTCTCCTGTCTTAGCCCCCCATCTTATCATAAAATATCTGGGTTTACATTTGCTCAGTCCTGTGCTTGGCTTTTTATGTAGGCTCCAAGCATGAAAGACAGCTCATGAGGCTCACATGGTAATACTTTCTACCCATTGAGCCATCTCATGGGCCCATGTTCTCTTTCTGCTTACAGCATTTTTTTTTTTTTTAAAAAAGTTACCTCTTTGAGAGTTTTATGCAAACTGTTTTGATCACATTTGCCTCTCCCCCAACACTTTCTTAATCCACCCATTTCCCTCCTCATTCAAGTTGATATCTTTTTTTTCTAGTCATTCAAGACCAACTTTCTGCTGCCTAAATGTTCTTGGGTGTGTAGTCTTCTCCTGAAATGTGGTTGACGTGTGTGTGTGTGTGTGTGTGTGTGTGTGTGTGTGTGTGTGTGTGTGTGTGTGTGTGTGTGTGTGTGTGTTACAATAAGGTTTCTTGGCCCCAGGTGCCAGAGGTCCAGACCCACAGACCTGCAGTCCCAGACTGCTTAGACACCTGCCACTGCTTAGGTCCCCCAAAATGACTCAGACACTTATTAAGTTCATGCTATTTAGCCTATGGCTCAGGCACATTACTAGGTAGCTCTTTCATCTTAACTCAAACCATTTTCCTTAATCTGTCCTGCCACATGGCCTGTGGCTCTCCTGGGTTCCTTACATGTTTCTTCTTGGGCAGCTGGCTCAATCTGCTCTGACTCTGCCCTCCTTCTCCTAACTATTCTGATTCCCCATCTACTTCTTCTACAGTACCTGCCTGCCATGGCCAAAACAGTACATTATTTAAAGATTGATATGTACAGCATACAGAAAGACATTCCCACATCATCTCCCTATTTGTGTTTAATCAAAAAGGAAGATTTCAATTTTAACATAACAAAATAGCTATCAAGCAAGAATTACAGTTAAAATATCTAGTCGATTTATATTTACCAAAATTAAAGAAAATACTCTATCATCTACCTTATCCTTGTGAATCTAAAGTTTCATATCCAATATACTTTTTAAAATAGCTAAGAAAAACTATACCTATAACTATCTAATCTTCAATTACATCAAAGACCACAGAAGGATATATTTACCCAAGTAAACCAGAAGTGCAAGCAACTTTCAAAATCTAGAAAGGACAGAGATGACACCTCTCTGCCTGGACAGTCACCCAAAATTCCTTTATAAAGTTGGGGCATCCATCTTCAGCCTACAGGCCCAGAGTCTCTTTTCGTTTCAGTGAAGCAGGAAATCTGCTCTTCCCATTCTAGTATAGTTCATCAGCTACTTTTCCTTGAGTCCTGAAGAATGTCTGACAGTTTTCTCTGCAAAGCAGGAAACTGAAGGACCATCTCAACTTGTTTTGCCAAAGTTCAGAGATCATTTTCCTATGGAACCTGCCTGTCCAGTTTAAGCAGCATACTGTCATGCAGTCAATACAAGAACAGGGTCTTGTCTAATGGCTAACCATTGCCACAAAGAAAGTAGACTCCATATGGAGTTTCTTTGATGCCCATTTTTCTATTGAAGAAGATTGGTGCTGCCAGGAGCAGACCTGTCTCACTGTCCAGAAAAGTCTAAGTTCTTAAAATATTTTAAATTCCATATTCTGTAGGTCTTAGAAGTGTTTGAAGATTACCTATCTAATTGAAATATATCTTTGTATACCTAAAAATCTAACTAACATTGCTATAGGTTTGGTTATCATATGTGACTATTAATCTGCATTTCTTAATTGTACATTACAATTTTAAATTAGTTACATGAACATCATACTCTTAAAGAAGAGTAGAAAAATAAATACAGCATAACAAAACTGACCTTAAATTTTAATCAATAAACCTCCATACTACTTCCTGCTGATTAAGGAGTATTGGCAATCTCAAGGTTCTTGAGACTGGATCATCTTAGTCTGCAGCCCTGAAGCTGATGTGATAATCTCTTCCCATCAGAGAATTTTCAGGTTGTCTTGGCTGATGAAACCATATTTACCTGAAAGCAATCCACAGGTTCTCATCTTTTGTGGAAACAAAAGCATAACTCTTTCAAAGCACCATATTCTTAGACACAAACTTCAAAATTAAGATACCTTTAAAATATATATTCTTGTTTAACTTAGCAGCCTTGGCAATCCATTGTCTTTCTGCAGTTAGCTCATTAACAGTTAAAAAATTAAAAGAAAACCCAATAATAACCATAATCCAGATTCTGTGTCTATTTTTCATCTTTACATGGTTTATTATATTTTTATTACTCTATTGCTCTTTTTTTTTTTTTACAGACTTTCTCTACCTTCTTTCTTTTCTCTCTGAACCCTATGTACCTTTGGCACACATTGTAACCCATTTACAGGTTTTTTCATCTGAATCTATTTTATTGTGAATCCTTAATCATCTTTCAACCAGAAGAGCTTTTAAAATACACTCTCTTAAAGAGCCACATAGTTTTTGCAGATAGAGCTGAATCAGTAAGTTCTCTTAAAGGGGCCGCATCTCTGTTCCCTGCTAGTAAACAGAGCAGACCCAAGAAATGCTGCTACTTAGAAACCATGTTTGACTCTGTTTCCCTTTTGTTCAATATAAACATAAACCTTAAATAAATCATACACTACTGAGTCTTCTGTGAGACTTTAGGAACCAGCCTGGTTGCAGCTTATGCTCCTACCACAAGTCTGCAGATGCCATTTTGAATGTGGCCCTGATGCCATACTATCTCTGTACAATGATCTGCTTCAGATACACAATTTGGAAGCTGCTTTGGCTCAGTTTCTGTGATCTAGAGCACTTTCTAATCTTTCTCTGGCTGTATGTGGGTGTTCAGTCCCACGTTGGGACACCATCTGGTACAAACAGGTTTCTTGGTCCGGGGTGGCCAGAGGTCTAGACCACAGACCTACGGTCCCAGACCGGTTAGCCGCCCTCTGCTGCTTAGCACTCCCCCCACCTAAATGACTCAGATGCTCATATTTATTTCATGCTGTTTAGCCTATGGCTCAGGCATGTTGCTAGCTAGCTCTTCCATCTTAACTCAACTCATTTCTACTAATCTGTCTGCCGTATGACCTGTGGCTTACCTGTGTTCCTTACATGCTTCTTCCTTGGCTGCTGTGTTGATCTGCTCTGTCTCTGCCCTCATTCCCCACCTACTTTTTCTATGGTGCCTGCCATGTCCAAAACAGTCCTGTATTTAGAGATTGATATGCACAGCATACAGAAAGACATTCCCACATGGGGAGGATGTGCTCTTAGAGAAACCCTCCCCTCCTTTCCCAGAACACAGCAAGAGCCAGCGTTGCCATGGATTGTTTTCTATTGATAATTTTCTCTCTAATTTCTATGAGATTCCTCCAAATTTCATTCTTAAATCTTTAATCCTTTCTTCCCATGTTTGATTTCCAGCAACTTTTGCTGTTCTGTTTAATGTTCCTCTTAAATTTTATCTTGTTTTTTACTCAAGAATCTAATTCTTTCCTTATTTTCTGAAAGTTCACTACTTGTAAATTCATTGGAATTTTCTTTCTGTTCCCTGCCTTATGTCACCCCAAATTCCATCCATGTCACTATCAAATCCAGTCAGTTTATTATTCCAATTTAAAAACTATGCTGTTTGCAGTTTTGGCCCACCTTAGGAAAGGCCATCATTGGTGGTAGCTTCCCTCTCTCTCAATAACTTGAATTTTTCTCAAAAGCTCAAGCTCAGTGTGAACCCAGAACTCATGCTTTTGTACAGATGTCCTACAATCCCCTGTGCACAGCCAATCCAGGAGTCATGTGGTATGGTTAGCAGGCCCTCCCCCAGCCTCTAAGGTTCTGACATCACTAAAGCTGCTGCAGTATTTTATTAGTCTTTGTAATAGCCTCTATCTCGAGTGTAAGTAATTTTCTCCTTGGCTAAGAGCCAGTGTAAAAGATGTGACCAAAATGTGCATTGTCATGAACAGTGGTGCCTGAATTATTGTGTCATACTCCCTTACCCCACACATGGACCATCCCCATCACATCAGTTGGTACTTTGTAGGAGCCAAGAGGAAACATCAGGATATGCTGTGTGCTGTCTAGCACCTGATTATTGTACTGATAATTTTTCAAGTATGTCATTTATCACATCAGTAATTAATATTAAAAAAAAACCCTTAAATGCTATAGAGTTCTATGAAATATGCATCATAGTTATGGCATAACTGATTTTTTCTACCATTTTAAAGGCCCATGGTGATCACTTTATCCAGCTCTCTTTTATGTTTGGGGTAACAATGTGGGTGTCAGTGATGTGCTACAGGTACCATATTGGGTCAGCGATTGTTCCAGCCTTCAATTCTAGCTCTGTCTTTGTGTTCCTGAATTCTGCATCTGTCATTGGTAAAACTGGGACTTTTAATTATGTCTCACATGTTCCTACAACTGTACTTTTTGAGGAAAACAGAACGTAAGTTTCTGTTTTCGTAAGAAGAAAGAAAACTCTAAGATGTAGAAAGGGTTCTTATTTTGACCAAATGGACAATTAAATTGATCCCGTGTGCTGAAAGTGGTAACTGACATTTCATCAAGGGCAGCTTTCTACAAAAGGAATGAGAAAATAGGAGACAGAGACTGAGGAAGGCCTGAGGTCTTGGTGCATAGACTTCCTTGATGCATATTGAGAGGATCAGGCCCATTTGTAGGTTATACACAAGCAGCTCCTAGGGAGAAAGAGCTACCCTGTATGGGAGGCCTTCTGAAAAGCTGTAGTTTCATCTGTTCTCAAAAGGGACAATGTAGAAATGCTGGTGTATTTTAGAAGTATGACAAAGGATGCCTTCATTCACGTATATGCCTCCTGTACATGCCCTCCGTGAGCGCTGCATTTCCAATAGGAGTTGCATTGAACATGGAAGAAAGGATCCCCTTTCTGTAGCATGGATGTATGAGGGGGACACTGGATAGAGTTGAGGGTGGAGGTTGGTAAGGCAAGGGTGTTGAAAAGGAGCTGCCATATGGTCAGTTGTACACAACAGAGAAATCACTGCACCTCTTGCCACTGCCTTTGTTAGATGCAGCCAGTCGGTGGTGCATGTCCTTGGTAACTTCCATTTTATTTACAACCCAATTGCTTGGGAAAGCATGTGTAAATGTACCTCATCCACACACCCTTCTCAACCCATCCAACCCTTTCTCTCAGGGATGTTCATTTCCTTGGCCTCCACCTTTGAAGCAAGGGCAGTGATTGCCTAGTGCTCATCTTCAGTTTTCTTCATACCGGGTGACAGTTGTGTGCTCACTGTATGTAGCATCTGTTGGATGAAGTAAACACTTCATTGCAGGACCACTTTTTGTTTTTACCTCCTTTGCTTTATTTTCTATATTCTTTCTTAAATGACTAAAATATTGACACATAGACTATGTTAAAAAAAATAAAACAAAAAACACCGACTATCTGGCTTTCTATTGCTAGATGAAGTTTGGAAGTAAAAGGCAAGAACATTAGCTATGTTGTTGCATTTACCAAGCAAGCATTGGACTTATGGAAACAGTCTTATCTATATGAACCCCCAGAGTTGTCACTGTTCACAAGTCACAATTTGAAGGAAGGATTTGCTAACCAATAAGACATAGACAAAAGGAAGGATTTGGTGAGTAGGAGAAGCCATAAATTTTTCTTGTTTACATACTTAAAGCTGGTCATTTACATATACATTTCTAAATACTTATATCTCTTTATATAATTAGAATATATATACATACGCATATGTGTGTGTGTATGTATGATGTATGAACAATTAAAGAGAAGAGCCCGGAGGCCAGAGGCCATGAGTTTAGGAGCATGCAGAGGTGGGAAGTGGGATACAAAGAAGAGATTTGAAGGACGAAAGGAAAAGAGGAAATGGTATAATTATATTTTAATCTAAAAATGAAGGCTGGTAATTCACTTTTAGTCAGAACTGATATGTGAACCTGATAAATATATGTGAGAGATCTACTGTCTGCAAATCTGGATACTGAATTCAAACCAATTTTTATGAAAATTGTTTCCAGGTTCCTAAGTGACAGAGGCATAAACGGGCCATATTGAGACCTGAACAGCTTCTTTTGTATTGCTCTACACAGCATAAGCATTGTCACTGTAAGGATTCCTGCAAGTAGCAGCTCATGGTAAATGTGCTAGTCCAAAAACCCAACATGGAGTCCAGTGAGATAAGAATTCCTGGCATGGAGCAGCCACATGGCAAACCTAACATGGAACAGGACATGCTTCATATGGAGGGCATACCCCTAGGCGTGGCTACATAAATTGTGCCCACCTGTTCTCTTAGAAGGAGACACCACAAGAGAGTTTGTCTCTCTTTCTTCTGCTTCTCTCCCTCATACCCACTCAGCAGGTCTCCTGAATAAACTCTAGCATGGCATCTGGTAGTGTGTGTCTGATTGTGGGAATTCAATAAAAGTTTCAGAAGTTTTAGAGATATCAGAGGGAATCTACCCACAGTCTATGTGGGGGGTTAGTAAAAGCTCCAGAAGTTCCAGAGCTCTAACCACAGTCAGTCTAGGAGAATCAGAGAGTGGTGATTCACACCTTTAATCCCAGCACAGGGAGTATCCTGGGAGTGGTGACCTATGCCCTTAATCCCAACTGAGTAGAGGTCACTTCAGATTATAGAAGGAATTCCAGGCTCTGAAGCAGGCAATGGTGGGGCCACGCCTCAGTTTACAAAAGGGTACTTAAGAAGGATAGAAACACAGAGAGGAAGCCATTCCAAGGGAAGTGAGGCTGAGGAAGCTGGAAGACAGCTGGGTAAGATCTGACTGTGGTGTTTATTCCCTCTAGTATCTCCAACTTCTTCAGAGATCTATCCCTGAGTCTCATTCATTCGTGCGACATCTGATCTCATGCACAAAACCAACAGTCACCAATTTTTTTCTTCCCCACTGAGAAGAAACTAATTCAGTTCTCTTAATGTCATGTGTGAGTACTCAGTGTGAGGTGTCTTGGCACAGCTTGGCATGGATGCTCTCCCCTGAAGCTATCACCTGTTTCTTAGGAGAAGGGACTAGATTGGACAAATGTGAATTGGGTGCTACTCTCTGGGCTAATCAACTGTGGATGGAAACTGTATTAGTTCCTTTTCATGTTGTGTCAAAATACCTGCCAAAAGCAACTTAAAAGAGATTTTGGTGGGGGAACCATAATTTCAGATGATTCAATTACTAATTCTCACCCCTACAATTTACCTAGATAAAATATCATAGTGGGAACATGTAGTTGAGGAGAGCTGTTCACATGACTGACCAGGAAGTAGTGTGTGTAACCTAGCCTGGAATAGTCTATCTTACCCCAGTGACCTACTTCCTCCAACCAGGACCCATGTTTTAAAGTTTCTACAACCTCCTTAAAACCCTGATCAGCTAGTAGTGAAACACTCTAAATACACGAGGCTCTGGGGGACCTTTCAGATTAAAACTGTAACAGTAGATGTCATACCATACTCATGTGTAAGTTCCCTTGTTAATTCTGAGTGTCAAGGAGGGCCAGAGTAGAAAATACCACAGGTGTCAACTACAGCATTCAGAGCTATTTAGACAAACACCCTCTGTGACCTTGTTTTTCTTACTGCTCTGCCGATGATAGGAAAATGCTATTTCTTCAACCTCATGTGGAATGGAAGCCATGTCTGTGTTTGTGCCTGCAGGATAGTACTTGGCCAGGGGATGTTAGGCTCACACTCTGCCCAGAGTGAACTCTAATGGCATTAAATACTGACCTTTGTAAGAACCAAAGGATGCTAGCCAGCACCAGGATTTTGAGAGTATTGTGTTTCTCTTAGTTAAAGGCTATTAGGCAGCAGCTGTACTAAGGAAATACTTGACTCAAAGATCAGCATCTTACCGCTTGCTGATTTTCAGTGAACTGTGGACACACACCTCTTCCTGCCACTTAGAAGACTTTCTCTTCTGTTTCTATTTTGAGCGTGGCCATTTTCAACATACTACGCTACCTTTAGGTTATAATAATAATTTACAAAGGATTGCCACTGTGATACAACCATTTGAAAGCATCTCATCCCTATCTATAGGACACAAAACAATTGCTTGATAACTCTTGACTTGGTAATCACAGGATTGCTGAACATAGTATAGGATCCCATTGATAATGATAGAAAGACTGAATCCTTTTCTCTGTGGGAATACTTGCATTGATCCAGTCACACAGAAAACCCCAGAGGGCAGATCAGGATTAGAAATATAGTCAGATACCCAATTCGTGCTGACTGCTTCCATACACAAGTAATCAGAGATCTGAGGAGGAAATGGACAATCAGAGGCACATGAATCAGCGAGGAGAAAAAACACAAATAGCCTGTGAAAATATTTTGTAATATAAGAAACAGTAAATGGTTCATTGCAGATATAAAGGAAAACTTATGTTAGAGAAAAGCAGTTGACTCCAGGAATCCAAAGTAAATCTTTGAAAGCATCTGTTCCATGTTCTCAATAAATTTCCCTAAATCCTATCCTCTGTCAAACAAAAGAGGAAAGAAAAGATAAGTTAATAAACCAAAATTAAAAAGGGAGTTTCTATGGTATAGAAGGAGACAGAGAGGCTTAACAAGACTAAAAATTATATGGCAAACCAGTGTAAATGCTTCATACATCTTGGATTTGATATCCTAAGTTAAATGATTACAAGAGGTCTGCTTCCGAGAGTAAAGCACAAGCATTGGAGCCCCATGATCAGAATGTGGTCCACACAGTGCTGAGGAAAAGCTGGATGCAATAAAGACTGTGTAAGATGTAATTATAATTGCTGTTGTACAACTGATAAGGATGATGAAATTGAAACAAACATGTTGACAAATACCATTAAAGGTATAATTTTATTGGGAATACAGCTCTTTAGATGGTTAGGGATATTTGTCTTTTAGTCAGTTCCTGGGTTTAATGAAGAATAGTATCTTAGAATGAGAAATGATTCCATAGCATTCTATTACTTCTTTTGATAAAGGAACATGCAGGGGAAATCTTTTACATAAATAGAAATGGAAATTTTATTGTAATAGAGTTGTATTTTCTAAATTTTAAAACTCATATACCTAAAGTTACTTTGCTACAAAAACATCAAACTACTTTAGTTATGTAGCAGCTCCATAAATGTTTAGTCTTCTTTAAATTTTATTGGAAACAAGAAGTTGGACCCACATGATCTATCAGAATGCATGCTTCCAAGTTGCACCGGTCTTTTATGTTATTAGTACTTAAACTTATACTCAAGTGGTCTTTTCTTTGTCACTCTGGAGTTATGTTCAGGGACAGATGTAACTGTTTTGGTCAGTAGCCCTGTGAGACAAATGGCCGGAGAATCTGGAGGTGTAAGACAAGCTTCTTACAGACTCTTGGATCAGGAGTTGGGGAAGGCAGGGTGCAGGTACACTCTTCTGTGCCAAAAAGAACAACCAAAGGCTTAGATGACTTTCTCATACCAATTGAGACTAGAATTATCTATGCTACTTGTCTTAAACTGCTCATGCTACTATAATTAATACCATAGACCTGGCAATTTATAAGGAATAGAAATTGATTATGCATAAATATGAAGGTTGGGAAGCCCAAGTTCAAATGCCAGAAATTTCATGTCTTTTAAGGGTCTTTTTTCTTTGTGCTCACATGGCCAAGTGGAGGGACATAGGGCAGAGACTACAAACAGTACTGCGCTCTCACATGGTAGAGGAAAAAGGAATCCCCTTTGTATACCTCCTTTAAAAAGGCCCAGACACTGTTGTAAGAAGGCTGTGCCCCCATGAGGTAATTACTCTTAGAGTCTTTACCTTTCACAATGATTACACTGGAGATTTTGTTTCAACACATACTGTAAAATTTGCAGAGGGCAGCACTTCTCAAACTATAGTATAACTTCACTAACATGTCCAGTGTGTAATTGTAGACAGAAATCTCTTGAAGGCTGGGTTAAGCTGAAACTGTCCACCTGGGTGTGTTCACACATGGCTTTTCTACTGGCTTGGTCTACAACTCCATGACCTTAGTGTAATCCAATTTCTTCCAAGGTGGAGGCATTGGAAGTCTTGTAGCCTCCCTTCTCCTACACTCTGCTAGATCCAAGGAGTCCCTATTCCCCCACAGAAAATATGTCAAGAAACCTGTGACCACTGTTTAGAAACCATCAGAACACCATGAAGAGATGTGGAAAGAGAGATCTATAAAGAAGCAAAAATCAGTGGAAGAAAAGAAAATAGGAGAAAATTAGCCTTTTGATATATTGATATCACACCTTTTTAATTTTGGGAAAATTTACACAGAGAAGTCAGGAATCTTAACATGAGCTCCAAAGCCACCCATGCTCACAACCATATTGCCAGACTTTTCTACACTGCTGGGATACGTGGACATCAGTTTGAAGATCGCTGCCTTGGGATTCTGCTTAAAGAAGCTGACTTGTTAATATGTCCAAAAAGTGCAGGCGTCACATCCAGGGATGAATAAAGACAGAAAGGCAATGGGAAACCCCATCAAGAGCAGTAAAGACCAAACCACCTCCAACAGAGGGACACGGAGGAACCACACAGAATTTCTTTCTTGCAAAATCAAAACATAGACATGATTTTGAGTACAGGACTTCAAAGGAAAAAATGAGATTAAGAAATTCTGTAGGCAGCAAATTTTCATGTTTGTAGGCATAAAAATCAAACTGAGAAAAATTCCAGGAAATAGAGTGTTCTTATGTTCCTGGAAAGAGCAAAGAGCTGAAGTCCAATGAAAATACACAGTTATGGTAACAGTAAGAGTTAATAAAATCTTAAAGTGGGGATTAGAGGTGATCACACTGTTGGTGGCTACATGGTGTGTATGTATAATCCTAATTTCCACATAGGAAGCAGATGATTAGAAGCAGACAAAATTCATGGGTATGTTACAAAATTCAGGCAACATAGCTCTTTATAGGCCGAACATGAATGAGTTGCAAAAATCCTTCGTGACCACAGATTTCTTGTTATCTAACTGTGCTAGAGAAAGAATAAAACAATCTGTGAGTACACAGCTCAAAGCACAAGAGGGAATTATTTTTGGTAGATTAAAAAAATATATATGAGAAAATATATTAAATATCTTACCCCCCCCAGAACAATATTAAAACAAGTTCAGCAACTATAAAACATTTGAATGAATTTTAGAAAAAAATAAATTGGCATCAAAATAAGACAGGAGTTTTATGCAAAGTTTAAATAAAATTCTCACTCATCTCAAACACCAGGGTTCATTACTGATCCTAAAAGCATTCTCATACAACCAAATTATATATAGCAATTAAGAAGAGCTTAGAAAGACTACAAATACAGCATGTGTAGGTCTTGAAAGAACAATGACTTTAAGCAGCAAAAAGTTACAATAAAACATGTTCAGAGATGGGGTGCAGCTTGGCCATAGAACTTTTGCTTGTGCACACACAAGGACTCTGGTCCCAAAACAGCTCCCAGCCAGAGCAGCATTATACTCTCTGTCAGTTGCCACCACAACACCAGACAGGAAGCAGCTGAGGGGAGGAAACTTCTCAGAGGGCTTCAGACCACCATGGTCAGGCAGACAAGAAGACAGATAGTAAGGCTGGAGCCAGGAAAGCATAGCCTTCTCAACCCACCACTAACGATCCACTTCCTCTAAAAGTCCCCCATCCTAAACGCACTACAGCACCTTTCCAGATACTTCTCTCAGCTGGGGAACAATCATTTAAAACATGAGTCTGTGGGAACATTTCAGAATCAAACAGTAACTCCTAATCCATATGTAGAATGTATGTGGTGAGTACATGAATATAGTACACAAGGAGAAAATATGCAAAAGAATAAGTAATTGTTTAATGTGGTGATAACTTCACAAAGCTATAACACATCCTATATTTGTGATTCTGTCTCTTATTTGAGAAAAAATCTGGATCAAAGATGGAAAAGATAATATTTAAAATATCTAGATAGATGTTGGCTAAATGTATATTTAGTGTTATCATTCTTCATAAATTCCTGAATTTATAAACATCTCAAAGTAAATTTATCTTTATTGAAATTTGTTTAAACATCCTCAATGGAAACAAATATTTGAATTCACATAAACATATTTTTATTAATATTTGCTGACCTAAAGAGCTAAAGCCTCTGGATTTGAGACCATAAGGAGCAGAATTTTATCTGTTTCTTCTTGAGCAAAGAAGCTTCATTTCAACCAGGAGCTGTGAAGCACAAAATAGGCCAGTGACTGGTCTTAGTCCCTGGGAAGCACTTCTTGGAGAATCGGAGTCTTTCTGTTTTTCCAATAATCACAAAAGATCGTAGGTTTGATTTTATTAGGAGGGAATCTGTCTGTCTAAGAGTAGCTGTAACTGATGGAGTAGATTATATGAACAAAGGAGTCAAGATCATGACGGAGAAACCCACAGACACAGCTGACCCAAGCCTTTAGGAAGCTTACTGACTCTGGATTGACAGCTGGAGAACCTGCATGGGACCAGACTAGGCCCTCTGATGAAGAAGACAGTTATGTGGCTTGAGCAGTTTGTGGGACCTCTGGCAGTGGGGCCAGGATTTATCCCTAGTGCATGAACAAGACTTTTGGGGTTCATTCCCTATGGGGGAATGAACCCTGAGGGATAACTTACTCAGCCTTGATACCATGGAAGGGGCTGGGTCCTCCCTCAATCTGATATCCTAGACTTTGTGGACACTCCATGGGAGGCCTTATCCTCTTTGAGGAGAGGAGTGGATGATGGGGTGAGATGGAGAAAGCTTGGGGTGAGTGGGAAAAGGGGAGGGAAGGGGGGAAAGAATGATTCTAACTGATGAAAACGTAAATTCATTGAACAACAGATGTTTACTGGCTGTTTACATTGGGTCTGGAGACTCACAATGGAACAGGGCATGTGAAGATCTGTAATTCTTTAGTGCGATGAGATTTTTATCATTTTAGCAGATGTTAAACGAAATTTTCTCAAGAAATACATTATCTTTGATAAACTGCTTCAAGTTTCTTGAAGTGGAAGTTAACCTACGCAGAATACCAACAATTTGAGGCAGTAAGAACCCTATGAGGTACAAGCTTTCCTATGTGAGGTAATGTGCGCACCAGGGACACTTACAAACTGGATGGGCCCAGAGTCCTTACAGTGGGAAGAGCTCTTAAGCTTTTTTGGTGTTCAAAAGGAATTTTGAGAAAAGAAAGATACTTTACAAAAACGTCATTTGTTTTCTGAATTGTACAAGAAATTAGTCACTATCAATCTCTGTGTCAATAAATGATAAAGAGAAGGGATTTTGTGAAAACTAGAGCCACAGCTTGCACCAGGAGGCAAAGGAACAAAACTAAGGGGTACAAGGTTTTATTGATTGTGGGCTTGAAAGTCTTACTTGGGAATGAATAGAAATATTGGGTGATGTGGGAATGCCTTTCTGTATGCTGTGAATATCAATCTTTAAATAAGGAGCTGTTTAGGCCCATGACAGGCACCATAGAAAAAGCAGGCTGGGGAATCAGAATAGGTAGGAAAGGAAGGGGGGAGTCAGAGACAACCTGAGCCAGCCACCAAAGAAGAAACATGTAAGGAACTCAGGTGAGCCATGGGCTACGTGACAGACAGATTAATGAGAATGGGTTGAATTAAGATGTAAGAACAAGCTAGCAATGTGCCTGAGCCACAGGCCAAACAGCATGAACTTAATATAAGGGTCTGAATCATTTTGGGGAGCTTGAGCAATGGTGGGCGGCTAAGGGGTCTGGGGCTGCAGGTCATTGGATCTGGACCTCTGGCTGCCTGGGACTAAGAAACCTTATTGTAACAATTCGGAAAGGGTTTTGTATTCCCCTGGTCTAAAAAGTTGGAGACAGATACCATTGTTACTTAGAGCCTCAAAGGGTAGTAGCCCCAACTTTAGTACACTCATGAAAGTATGTGACACATGCTTTCTGGAATGAGGAAATATGTCTAGAAATATGACTCCATGGCAGTGACAAAGATTTCATGAGGGCTGCCATGGGTAGTCTGAGTATTGAAGCATGTAAATACGTGTTCTGGTTTGAAGAGGTGAGTAGAATGAAGTTTCTGGCCTGTTCAGCCCAGTCTACTCCTGAGGTTCAGACTGGCTCGAAGCCCCGCTGCTGCTTAGCTCCAAATAATCCCACAAAGTCTTATATTAATTACATGCTATTTGACCTATGGCTGAGGCTTATTGCTAGCTAGCTCTCACATCTTAACTTAACATGTTTCTATTAATCTATGTCTTGCCATGTGGTCCATGGCTTACCTTATTTCCTTATCATACTGCTTTTTGGGTGGCTGGATCAGCTCACTCTGACTCTGCCCTCTTTCTGCTTTATCTATGCTTGGATTTCCAGCCTGCCTCGAAGATGCCGTGCTATATGCCAAAAGAGTTCCTTAGTTCAGTGATAATTCACAGCACGCAGAAAGACATCCCATATCAGAGGTGAGAAAATCAGATGGGACTATAATGCAGCCACTGGTAGAGGTGGCTCAGTTTGAAGCCAGTCTCTGCCCTTTAACAGATACTTCACCATGGTTAAGCACCTCACCTTTTCAGTGTCTTGGTTACTGCTTGTGACAAATGGCATTACTGTTAATGTCTGACATCCCAGCATTGCTTGTGGGGATTAAATGAGCATCTAGTACTTGGTAAGCTCTGGTGTTGTCCTGTCCTACAGAGGAAAGCTGCTCCAGTCCTACAGAGGAAAATGGGCAGCAGTACCTGCCATGTGTCCAGACAGACTGTGAAGTCCTTTGTCCAGCAGAGACTCATTGTTGCTTTGTTTTTAAGCACAATAGCTTCCAGAGTTTAGCTTTAGAGAGGAGGTCTCCCTTCCATAGAGTGTGGAGGGTAGGAAGAATAAAGACATGAAGAAGAACTTGGAGATTTCTCTGTTGATCCCCTTTGACCCCTGACAGAGATGAGGTAAGCTTCTGGCTGGTGGAAATTGTACACACATGGGAGCTGGCAATTTCCCATGCATCCTTGTGCTAGCCTCAGAATCTACCATGTTCTAAACCATGGGTCTCCTGCAGAAACAAACCATAAGAACAAGCCACTGAGAGATTTTAAGTTTTCTAGTAGCAAAATTCTAAAAAGTAAAAAGAATATACAAACTTACACTTAATAATATATGATAAGCTAACAAATCCAAAGTGGTAATTTCAATCTATAATCAGCATAAAATTATTAATGAGATGTTTTACATTTTTTTCAGGCTAAACCCATACAAGTCGATGTGTATGCTATATTAACAATGCCTATTGCTATAGTTCAGATTTTGAACATCCCTTAAAGGTCCCTCTGGTGAGAATTTGGTCTCTAAGTCTTGATCTTACTGGGGGATAGTGAACCATTAGGAAACTGGCCTGATGGAAGGAAGTCAGGCATTGTGTGCACGCTCCTCAAGGGAGGAACTGACTGTCCTGCTCCCTCTCTCTCACTGTCCCCTCCAACAAGGCCTCCTACCATGATGTACTAGTAACAGGACCCAACAACCATGCGCTGAAATCCATGAAGCCGTGTTTCAAAATAAGACTGTCTTCTTAACTTATCCCAAGTATTTGTCACAGTGACAGACTGCTGACTGGTACACCTGTATGTTCAAGCTAATCATTTCAAGAATTGGATGCACATGTAGCTGTTGGACTAAGCTGGAAAAGTTAGTTTTCCTACCCCACCCCTGTCCTCTTTCGGGGTAGAAATACCAGATGATTTTAGAAAGACTACTAACTCCTTATTCTCAATTGCAAGAAATTATTCCATTAGTTATGAAGTTATTCAAACCAGTTCCTTAGTGAAACCTTGAGCTAAATGTGAAGACAATGTGTGCTAAAAAATGCTCTGGGTTCTTTCACATTTTGTTATTTTTGAATGATGTAATAACCTAAGGATTCCTACTAGTAACTGGAATCTCTGAGAATAGGGCTTCCCTATACTCTATTTATACTCCACAGGCCCTCAGGATACCTCATGAAGAGATGTCAGTTCTCTGTTGACTAAACAGTAACAGGACATGCTTAAAATAGCAAGGGAAGTGATGGAATCCCTTATGAGAAGTAAGCTTAAGAATAATAGTTGGATGTATGTTATTTTCCAGGTCCTGGGCTAATGTTTGAAGACACGTTGGCCACTTGGGACATGGCTCTTTTTCTCATAGCACTTCTACTTGGTTGGCCAGGGCATTTGGTGACAGAGGCCTGTCTTGATGTCTTCTAGAATGTTCTGGTTACTCTGGATGCCTGTTCTTGTCTGGGGACTTATTTGGGTCCTAGGAGAAATGGATGCCACTCTCTGAGCAGCAGATCAACATGGGTCCATGTAAACTAATAGGTGTTTTGCCTTGAACTCATGCTGCAAGGTGTGAATGTAACTTTTCCAGGAAAGGGGTCATTATACACGGGAGAGTAAATGCCTCAAGGTGATGTAATTACTGGAGAGACCCAAACCCAGACTAAGACGTTCTATAGAGAGAGGGGCAGAGATTGAAGTGCAGACTCACAAGCCAGTTTGCCTAGGATTCCTGACAACTTGAGGAGATTATTAGAGAGCCATGGAATAGATTTTCCATCTGATCTCCCAGAGAAAGCCAGCAGTGAGCCCACACCTTGATTTTAGACTTCTAATCTAGAGATCTGCGAGATAATAAATACATGATATTTTAAGCTGTCTAGGGTTAGGTTGCTACAGAACTCAGAGCAAACTAACATGGCCCCTTTCTTTTAAAGCTTAAACTTTGGAGAAGGGCACCATTTTCATTTCCTTTGCCCAATACCTGCTAAGCTTCATCGTATTCCTGGTGAAAATGAAGATACCTATATAAGCTGACAAGAAAATCGAAGCATCCAACTTAGCCAATCAGAAGTTCTCTTGATGACCTAAGACAGGCTTATTACTCTTGTCAGTATTGAGGATACAGGAGATGCCGAGGCAGAGACCCTTTTTTTGTCACTAAATATTCTCTTTTGTATCTTTTATTTAAAAAAGTTTCTTCTATATCTACCACTGCTCCCCCTCCCTTCCCTCCCTCCCAGTCCCTCCCTGTCCTCCCTCAGCCTCCACACACCCCCATCCCCCCCATCCATTCCTCAAGGAGTCCCAAGGTACATCAGTTCCATCTGGCATATCCAGTTGAGGTAGATGAGTCCTTCGTCCCAGTATCAAGGCTGAGTTCCTCTATTGGAAATGGACTCTGAGATGTCAGCTCAAGCACCAGGAACATAGTCTGATCCTACTGCACGAGGCTCCACAAATTGCCCACACCATTTGACAGTTGACCTTTTGGAGGGTTTAGTTTCTTTCCCTGAAGATTTCTCAGCGATCACTTCAGAGTCTGTGAGCTCCCAATAGCTCAGGCCAGCCGTCTCTGTGGGTCTCTGCCTTATGATCCTGCTCCCTTTTCTCATATGCTTTCTCCTGTCTCTCTCTTCAGCTGGGCCAGGAGCTCAACCTGGTGCTTAGCTGTGGATCTCTGCTTCTGTCTCTATTCATTGCTGGATGAAGGTTCTATAATGACACTTAGGATGGTCATTCATTTGATTACAGGGAAGTCCTGTTTAGGAACCCTCTCCTATTGCTTGGAGTCCTAGCCTGGGACATCCTATGAGTTCTTGGTTTCCTTAGCACCAGGTTTCTTTCCAACCCCACTCCCTCTCTCCCTCTATCAAGATATCCATCTCTTTGTTCTCCCTCTCTGTTGCTCCTCTCACTCAACCATCTCCTTCTCTCATGATTTGTTTCCACCCCCTCCCCGTTATGATCCCAATTTACTCAAGAGATCTTCTCTATTTTCCTTCCCAGGGGGGATCCCTGCATGGAGAGATGTTTCTGAGCAGTTGTGTCAGAGACGTCAGATAGACAGAGAGGATCTTATGCTTTCTTAATGACCTTCCTTCTCTGGGCCTTTCCACACATCTCATGCTATCAAGTCATCTTCCCTATAGTAACCACTGTCTTTTGCATAAAGAGAACCCTGGAAAATTCTATTTTCTCTCTTAATTTGCTAAGTCTTTCCTTGAAATTATTTATTTTTGTGTGTATCAATGTTTTCTTTCAATGTTCAGATATATCGTGTGTATCTGAAGAGTGTCTGAGTACCTGGAAATGGTACAGACAACTTTAAGCAACCATGTGGCTACTGGAAACTGAACCCAGATCTTTTGCAAGACCAGCAAGTGCTTTTAACTTCTAAGCCATCTCTCTAGCCTCCAAATTTGCTAAATTTTTGGTATCAATGAGAAGAATGTTTGCACTGAAGAACTGTAAGAATACCCTGCCATGGGATGAAATATTGTACCAGATGTTTGCTTGAGAGCCCCAGATGAGAGGGAAAAGGTATTTATGTCAATTTTCTTCTCTGGAATTATTTTTCAGCTTTGTAGTATCAAAAAATCTTTGCTTGAGTGTAGGTAGAGGTCTCTCAGCCTCTTTACACCCCTCACTTGCTGCTTACCTGCCTCTGATGCCATATGCTCCCCACTGCTCTTTACTTCCCAACTCAGCTTCATAGGTTTGAAATATTGTTTTATCCAAGTTCTCCAAATTGTCATTCACATGTGCTCAGAGTCTCTATGTTCTACACACACACACACACACACACACACACACACACACACACACACACACCCCTACCGAACTATGAGGTCTTTAAGGACACAAGCTGATGATAAAATTTTATACTCCGGTGGATAGTAGACACCCACCAACATTTACAAGATCATGGAAAGACCAGAGAAATGATCCATTGTTGACAGAGTAGAGTAGAATAATGATGTGGAAAGATGCGTTTACAATAGGGCCACTACACACAGCTTACGAGTACCTGATGTTTACTACTTAACTAAGCCAGAGGATAAAAAGGGCAATGCCAGTTTCCCCACAGTCCTGAGACTTCCTAAACTGTTGGACTGATGACAAGCACAAGAGAGGTGGTTTCTCAGGAGCCTCTCCCACTGGCCATGTCTCTCCTTGTCATCCCTAGGTGACATTATTCTTCCCATCTGCCACCACATTGGAAAGTTGCTGCCAGCCACAGCAGAAGTCGCCACTGCTGGATTTGAGCCACACACTGTCTTACCTTCTCCTTAGAAAGGAGATGAGGTTGCATTTGTCTCCTGAGTCATTCACTGGCTGTCAACAGCCTGCTGCTAGCCTGGCCTGGGTGGCCCAGGGAGCTGCAGAAGAAGCCTTCAGGGGCAGAGGCCTAGGCAGCAGAAGGTCTCATATGCAGCAGGTGCTTAGCAGCCACTAAAGAGAGGAAACGACCAAGATGCTTTCCCCTAAGAAGTGGTGTTACCAGAAGAATGAATAAGCCGGAAATCATCCCGCCAGCAAACCTCCTCCTGTCAACTCCAGGCTGGACAAAACAAATGCGCTTTATCTGCGAGTGAGATTGGCTTCTGAGAGTCTATGCATCATGCAGACACTGAGCTACTCCCTTTTAGGAAATCTCTCATCCTCTCTCAGTGCCTGTCCCTTGGCACATTCCTTCTGAAGGCCAAAGGAGTTCAAAAGCGTGGACAATAAAGGGTGGGAGGCTCTTCTCTGCACTGGCCTGGCCCTCAAGTCTGGCCTGACCTCTAAGTCCAGCCTGGCTTTAGGTGGGGCTGGCGGCTACAGCCTCTCTAGTGTACTTGCCAGGCTCCACTGACAAGCCTATTGGAGGGAATGGCTGACCTCCAACTGCCTCCATTCGCTCCACTTAGATGATGCAGAAGAAGCTAGAATTCCAGTCTGCTTAGTGTTCTCACTGCCTTTTTATCTGTAGTAGGAGGATTGGAAAGCAAGTGGACCAACCGCTCAGCCTCAGGATGCAGAAGTGTCCATCAGAGGTCTATCCAGCCTTGCCCAGGATCCAACTGTGCCATTGCTGGTTGGCAAATAGGTTGTGCTGGGAGGTCAAGATTGAGATGAAAAGTTGGTATTGGGAAAGAAAAGAACATAGGGTGGTTTATGTTTCCTTCTATTGAGATTACCAAACATTCTGAGTCAGACACTAACGAGAATTAATGGCCCATCATCCAGAGGAGAAGACTTGAGAGAAACAGAAAGGCTATGAAAGGAAAATTAAAGAAAAAGAAAAGAAAGAAAGAGAGACCCAGACCACTTGGTCACAAAGCAGGGAGTAGAGGGGGATGACAAAACAGGACCTCTATTCTGTTGAGGCTGCATTTTCACTTTTCCAAAATTCCATTAACCCCCGCCCCCCCCCCCCCCAGTGTCATATAACCTGTGAAAATGCATAGAGATAAGCTGTTGGCACACCTTGAACCTGTCGCATGAGTATGGAGACTTCTATTCTAGAATGCCAACTCTTGTAAAAAACAAAAACAAACAAACAAAGAAAAAAAACAGGAGATTGTTATTCAACCAGGACCTGCCTGGGATCCGCTCTATTGGAGGATTGTGATGAGGTGGCGAGAGTCCCACATAGTTCTGGACTTAACACTACAAACAGGAAGCAAATTCACTCAACCTTAGATCTCCACGGGTCCAACTGCAAGATAAACACACTCCGTTGTTTGTAATACCCTTTCTACATTTGAAACTGTGGCTGGTTTGTAAGTGTTGGCCAAGCAAGCACGAGGAACTGATCTTGGATCACTAGCTCACACGTTAAAAACAAACAAACAAAGCTGGGCTGGTGAGTCATATCCGCAGCCATGTGCCGGCAGAGGACAGGTGCTTATTGGCCAGCCCTCACTGCTGAACCTAATAGTTCTAGGCTCACTCAGAACAGAGGCTCACCAACTTGGTTAGGCTGGCTAGCCAGTGAAACCTGGGGTATCCTCCTGCCTCTGTCTCTCCAGATTATAATATGCAAAACTCTAAGCCTGTACTTATTTAAATGTGGATACTGGGGATCAAACACGGGCCCTCATGCCTGTATGGCAGGCACTTTACTGAGTTACTATCCCAGCTATACTTCTGTAGGGATATGTTTCAAGGACATTGTCTGTGACTTTTCTCCTTTTAAAAAATGTGGTAGAAATGAGAACTGTGTGGCAGGAATGTTTTATTTAATAAGAGAACCAGAACCAAGGCACCATGGGAGTGGCAGAAAAATGAACTATAAGACAGATGTATATGGCTCCCAAAGGTCTTTAAGTTATGTTTAGGAACTTCATGTGCTTTTGGAGTAAGAATGGGGGTTTTAATGCCTAGGGATGTCATTAGCAGCATTATCTCTGATCCTCAGAGGAAAACTAACTTCTGTTCATTGTTGTCTCCCGAAATAAGTGCCATTCTGGCCTTTAATGGCCCATCCTACTAAAACCCTATGTTTATAGAGGAAATAGGGAAAAACCTGTTTTCCTGTACTATAGACGCTGCCACCTGCTGAGTGCTAGCCTCTTGGGAGACTGGAGACCTTGGGTGTGCCGGATGAGGGGGCAGGGTGTGAAAGAGAGTTAAGGTGAAGCGGGAGACAAAAGGGGACACGAGGAGAGACACAGGCCGAAGCGGGAGAAGAGGGAGAAGCTGGGGACAAGCATGGGTTAGAGTCAGAGTCAGTGGAAGGGGCAGAAGGAATCCAGCATGGCGGGAAGCTAGAGGGGAAAAAGCTAGGCGAGATGCAGTGGCAGGAGAGAAGCATGGCTAAGAGACAGACAGGTCTAAGATATAAGATGTACTGAATAAAGCTCAGGTCTCTCAGTGTCAGAGAGAGCCTGAATGATGGAACCTAATAAACTACTCCTGAGTGCAGACTTAATTATTCTTGACGCTCCTCGCCTGGGACAAAACTCGGACCACAAAGAAACCGGACACGGTAAGTGGAGGTCCTAACGGAGATCCACTCGGTAGTTCATGGAGGATGGCATGTGGAAGGCTGTGTTGAAAATCCAGAAAGTTTGGCTTTATGAATATCTTTCTCCTTTTCCAGTCACCATGGTACTCACTTTCACACATCCATATTCCTAACTACAGAAGCAACAAGGCAGAGAGCCAGCATCTTCTTTTCACTTTATCTGAGAAACAATGAGAAACATGGTTCTGGAGGAATTGGGTTGTTCCAAAACTTTGCAAGAGACCCAAAAGGCACAAGAATGCCATTCCTCACAGAGCAAACGCAAGGCACAAACTTTGGAAGCATATCTTTATTAAAGGAAAAAAAATAAAAATTGTTGATTCCTGAATTGTGCCTATGGAAAATTCCACCTTGGCTCTTATGGCCCCTCCTCCCCGAAGGACTGAACCTTGTCACAACTAGGAGGATAAACATGTTTTCCTGATCTACAGTTTCCTTATCGCTGGAACCCACAGAGGTGTTAGTCTTTTGGGATCTTCCAAGACCTTGGGTGTGTCCTGACAAGGGGGCAGGGTGTGAGAGAGTTAAGAGGGAAGCTGAGAGCTGGGGGAGGAGGAGGAGGAGAGAGAAGCATGGCAGGGAGAGAAGAGGGGACTAAGATGTAAGGTGTACTGAATAAAACTCGGGTCTCTCTTTGTGATCCTGAATGATGGAACCTGACGACTCCTGAGTGCTGATTATTAACCTCGACGCCCCTCACCTGGACAAGACTCAGACCATTTAAACCAGACGTGGTAAAAAATGAAGAAGCAGAAAGAAGGGGAAATAAAATCACCTAAAGTCCTCTTAATTTTTCCCAAAGACAAATACCAGAAAGTGTAACTTATATACCTTACTTTTTGCGTTTTATACGTACCTTCACATTTCTCAAAGACTGTTTATTAGTAGTGATAAATATTAAATTATTTTTGAATATTAGAGTTTATTATTACCTACTATGTAATATTTAAATTGTTATGTGTTATATAATATAAAATATTAAGTTACTTTAAAAATAAATAAATAAATATAAAATATGGTGATACATTTATAATAGATAGATAGATTGATACACGTGGATGGGGCTAACAGACTAAGAAAACTCTGGGAACAGGAAGAACAGAGACAGCAGGGGAGACACCAGCAGAGGCAGAGGAAAGAAGACAGCCATGCTGCTCTGAGAAAAGGTTCCAAGCCACATGGCTAAACAGACTAATGAAAATGGATTGAGGGAAGATGAAAGAGGTAGCTAGAAGTATATCTGAGCCATAGGTCAATCAGCATGAACTTGGCATCAGCCTTTGTGTGATTATTTGGGGCTAACCAGCAGTAGAGCTGAGAACAGGTCTGCACCTCTGCGCTAGACCGGAAAGGCAGGGCCAGAAATTTCATATTGCAGATACTGTTTTCTCTAAGCAGCCAACAGCAGAACCCGAGGAAGAGTAAGGAAAGTTGAAGCTTTAATAACATAAACATAGAGTGAATGTATGGACATTGCTCTTCCTTGGGAGAAAGACAGTACCTTGAAGAGTGATTGTGGAAAAATGGTGTTTCCCTCTTCTGAAATCAAATGAAGCATTTTTGTGGCTAACTTTGGAAAGCTATGGACTTATAAAGGGGGGACATGAAGTATCTGCAGTTCATCTGCCCCCCAAGGGAATAATCAACCACTGTCTTCTTTCCTATATCATATTAAGCCAAAGAGACCCCAAACTTCAAACCACTGTCAAATATCAGTCCCTGAGAGTGAGAAATTGTCAAGGAGGTGTTGGGTCTATGTGTGGTAAATTTTTTCTGGGGACCTCCGAAGGCAGGTCACTTTAGACTGCAGTGGAGATTCCTGCCCTTATACCGTCTTCTACCAGGATCAGGTTTGCTTATTCAGCTGGAAGGTGTGTGAGATACTACTTCTCTCCACAGAAGAGACTGAGGGGTAACAGCCAAGAAATTTCAGCTGTCTCAGAACGAGACCCCCTAACAGCTACTTGAAATGCTGTGGAAAAGGCTTTGTTTAGGTAAATATCTTTGGAGAGGTGAACAGATGCCCACCACTGGTGCAGAAGCTGTTCCAGACATGAAGAGGGAGGAGTACCAATAACAGAAGGTTTATAAGAAGCTATGTCACTCTATTTGTTGTTGACTCTAAGTTGCTGTTAACTAAGCTGAATAGTTGTTGACTCTAGGTACTGATTAACTAAGCTGAATATTTCGTTTTATTTAAAATGCTGACTTTAAACCACATTCATACTCCGGTCTAGCTGATGTATTCAAAAGGCATAAAGAAAATGAAGAATTATAGTTAATTCTAGAATTTATTAAAACAATGAAAAGTAACTAGGTGTTCTGTCAGGATAAAGAACTGGAAAATGGGTTATTGTGTTAAAGGAATTTAAATGTATAGAAATGACTCTATCAGAAAGGGTTACAATTGGGAAAAAGTTTGAAAGACTTTTTTCTTTTTAATGCAATACTTAAACATACAATAGTATAGTGGAGATGCATAGTTATAGAAGACACGTACATATAAGTGATTAAATTATTGATGGATGACTTTAAGATATTCAGATAGCACTATCAAGCACTCTCCCAGGATGGGAGAAAATTTCACAGGAACAAGAGAGGACATTAGATAGGAAAAACTTAAGATGTAATTTTGGAGCAGATGTTTCTTGGGTAACAATCAGTTACCTTTGAACCTCTAACTTCAAATTACATCTCTAGTTCTCTTTCAAGTTCCCAAATGCTAGTTTATTCAACTATCACATGTTGAATACTTAACATCTCACTGTAAGATATAAAGTGAGGTAGTTTCAATGAGAATAATCTCATAGGCTCATACATTTGGAGCCTTTGTCCCCAGCTGGTGGCAGTATTTGGGGAGGTTTGGGGTTGTGTCCTTTTTGGAGGAAGAATATCACTGAAGAAGGATGTTGAGAGCTTAAAGATCCGATAATTTCCAGTTGCTTTTTCTGCTTCATGCTCTTGTTTGAAATGTAAGATCTCAGCTTTCTGATCGTGCCATCATGCCTGCCTCTGTTCCCTATGTTGTTACCACCACGAAGGACACTAGGTCACTGGAATCATAAGCCAGACTAAACTGTCTATTCTTTAAGTTGCCTTTATCATGGCATGTTATCAGAGCAACAGAAAATCAGCTAAGAGATAAGGTGGTTATCCACACCCAGCTTCCACCTCCCAACTCTTCTTGGACATCCCTGTACACACACACACACACACACACACACACACACACACACACACACACACATGCTCAGAGAGAAAGAGAGAGAGGGGGGGGGAGGGAGGGAGGGAGGGAGAGATACAGAGAGACAGAGAAACTTCTGAGTAAAATAGAAAGAGTTGTTGGCTACTGTGCTGGAAAGGTCATGAAGCCAAAGAATCTGAAAAGCGATCTACTAAAGTCAGAAAAGAAGGACACATCCAGAGTAATTATTCAAGAATGAGTAGGGGAACAAGGAACTAAAGAGGCACACAGGGTAGCTGCAGTTTTCTAACACTGCCTTAAGCTACAAGCATCAGTTGTCCACACAGCCTTTGGGAAACAGCAGCAGCTCAGAAAATAAACACAAGGACATGGAGTTGGGCAGCACAGGGTATAGAAGGACTAGTGTGTGAGAGAAGGAAACACAGGGAATTTCAGATTCAAGAAATGTAAAATCTTGGATACAAGGGCAACTAGTAGAAAATCTGTGTTAAGCCAGCTGCACACTTTCACTGTCCTTGGGAAGGAATGCACGCTTTCTTCTACTCTGTCTGGTAGAGCCTTGGAGCCAGTCTTGATTAAGTATTAATAAACACAATGAATATGTTTGTTTCTAATGTCCTCAAATCAGGAACAACTTAAATGTGTTCACCAATAAGAAACTGGACAGCCAAACCATGGGACATCTGCATAATAAACTATTAGTCAGAGATAGGAAAAGAAGTGAGCCACTGACACACTGTGGCCTGGATGAAAAAAAAAGATATTCAGCTAAGTGGAAACAAAAATCCTAGTCTCAGAGGACCATATATGTCTATTTTAAAGAGAAAACTTATAGCAATAAAAAACAGTCAGTTCTTGCATGAATTCTGGAGACTGTGTATGGCATGAGGGACTCTTATAAATATATAACAGTTCTTTATGATGACTGCAGAAATAAACAAATTTACAAAAATCTGTATAATGTATGAGATTTATGGAAACACGTGCCTGCATGTTAATATGTACATTCATGCAAAATGGTGGAGTTTGAAGAAGGATTATAGTTGAAAAAATAGTGTTATGTCAATGTCCATTTTCTGGTATTAAAAATGAGATTACTAGGGTTAGCTGACTATTTTTTTAAAAGAATTCCTAAGAATTTAAAACTATTTCCAAATTTCAAAAAAGAGACAATGAATTCTCATTTCCTGTGGTAGTTACATTCTCTAAAGTCTTTATGAACTGCATTGAATTGAAGAATATTTAGTGTAACGGCTAATCTTTGTCACCAGCTTGACATTTCTAGGAAGAGGACAGTCAGCTGAAGCATTGTTCCCATCAAATTGGCCTGTGAGCATGTGCATGGAACATTTTCTTTATTGGAATTGATATGTGAGTGCCCAACCCATTGTGGCAGTGCATCTCTAGGAAGAAGGGTCTGTGATGTGGGGGAAAAAGAAAAAAACAGCCAGAAAAGCCAGAGGGAGCAATTCAGTAATCACCATTCTCACATGGTTTCCCCATCAAACCCAGAGTTCCTGCCGTAACTTCCCTTGATGATGGACTGTAACCTCTAAGCCAAATGTCTTCTTTTCCCAAGTTGCTTTGGGTCATGTTGTTTAACACAGAAGTAGAAAGCAAATTAGAATACTTCCATTGTTTCCTATGGAAACACAGCCTTAGACCCCGGTCACAGTGTTATCAAGGTACCATGTTTTCTGTGTGCTTCTGTCTACAGACAGCTTATTTAATAGCATTGTTGCTTCACTAACATTGAACACAGCCAAGAACACGATAGCTCCCACCTGGACAAAGTTTATCTAACACATTTTGTTGGACACCATGTCAAGATCTTGAATTAAAAAGGATTTCAGAACTGCACATGAGGTCATTTAAACAATAAACTCATAAATAAAAGTCACAAAAGGTAAAAACGTGGCACTAACAAAATTGTGAAGAGAGCATCGCTTACAGAATGACAATCTGAGAGTTAAACCAGAAGGCAGAACGCTGCCTTGTTTGACTCATTTGGACTCTGGTTATCAGGTGATGCAAATTTTGTGCTTTTCTCTGTGTATTCACAGGTCACAGTGAAAAAACGTGCATTGACTGAAATGATAAGTCAATATTAGTGAGCATATAAATTAATAAATATAAAGTCCTTGAATAATTAGTATTGAATATATTATATTGTCTGTATATGTCTCCATGGATGCAGAACTACACATTTATGTATGCATATTAGCTCTCTGAATCATATAAGTTTTACATCTGTGGTTTTGCAAAAGTGTGAGAAAAAATATTGCATCTGCACTGAACACATACAGACTTTCTTTTGCCACTTTCTTTAAACAGTGTGTAACTGATTGCTACAGGATAAAGGTAGTCACATAGTATTTACATTTTACTAGATATTTTATTAGATATATTTACATTTTATTGGATATGTTAGTAATTCAGGGATGATTTAAAATAGTTGGGAGGAGAGTCATAGGCTACATACAAGCACAGTGTTATTTTACACAAGGGATGTTAGCATCTGCGTGTTTGAGTACTGCATAGGAAGTGGGTGAGTTTGGTGATCAATCTGAGACAAAAATATACATATCTACCTTTTAATATGTCATGGCACCTGTAGAAAGGGGTGGGACTCAAAATCACATAGTATAGTTTAATAAAACTGTAAACGTCTCCTATAGACAGAAACAATCTGACAGATTGTTGAGAGTTGCTTCCATTTTATTGGTAGAGTTCATGTTTTCTGAATTCTGGAACTTGATTGTCGTGTTTAAACTTTAGCTTCTTGGCTGGTTGGCTTAAACCAGTACTCTAGCCGTCAATCATCAGTCTGTCCCACGTACTCCCTTTTCTGTACCCAGTGCATAAATGTTTGAGTTGCTCAGGTGTCCAATTGATCTTAAACTTTATCCTTTTTGTCTAATGACTCACACTAGCTCTTTGAAAAATAGCCAATCAGGCACTCCTCAGACAAATGTGCATGACTGGTAGAATTCAGTGGGAGATCCTTCACCAAGGGACATTTTTTTCCATTTGATTTAGACAAATAAAATCAAACTCAAGTACCCAAGTATGAGGTAATTTTAAGTGGTCAGTAAATAAATATACATGTGTATTTTTCAGACTGTGTAAGTATGCACAGGGAGAATGCTATTTTTTGAAGCCCCCAAATTTACATATCAATATTATAATTGCCAAGCTGATGATATTATGAGGCAGGAATCTTTGGGGGGTTTATTATGTTATGAGGGAAGAACTCATGAGAGAATAGTGTCTTTTCACAGTTCCGAGGTGGGAGGAGCAAACTTGTTCATTCTGTCATGTGAGTGCACTGTGAAGTGACAATGCCTATCAACTGAGAAGCGAGTCAGTACCAGACACTGACTTTGATATCAGATATTCTGTCTCTGGGATTAGGAGAAATCATTTTATGACAGAAGCCTGAATAACTTGAAGATAGGATGAGTCTCAGAGGGAGGGATTCCTGGAACTCTTGAAGCTGACTAAATACATACAATTGACTAGTTGACTTAAAAAACTAATAGCATAATGTTGTCAAAGTATCAGCTGCCTGGATGTGATGGCGAATGCCTTTTAGCCCAAAACTCAGAGCTGGCAGATCTCTATGTGTTCAATGCCAGCCTACAAAGTAAGCTACAGGACAGCCAAGATTGTAGAGAAACCTTGTCTCAAAAAGTATCAGTTATTCTTTTACTCATTGGAGGTTTATGTCTGCAACTGCTAGGGAAAAAGGAGCTTTTAAAGTCTCACAACAAAAGTAATCACTCTCTCATTTTAGAAATTGCCAGAGTATTTTCCCACTGGTATCTTTTAGTGAAGGTAAGCCCAAGACTAATTCTGACAATCCAGAATGGCCCTTCTCCTTCTCGGTGACTAGAATCAGTAACTCTCCATTTTGAGTGAATTGGTTTTCTTCACTCTGGGTTCTTTCTAATCTGTGTAGGCACATGCTAGCTCTGGAACCCAGATCTCTGCTGAGTAT
The DNA here is from genome assembly GCA_033318265.1 of Phyllotis vaccarum. Taxonomy (NCBI): domain Eukaryota; kingdom Metazoa; phylum Chordata; class Mammalia; order Rodentia; family Cricetidae; genus Phyllotis; species Phyllotis vaccarum. Next base: position 3,601,585 of record JARWLC010000012.1, read on the forward strand.
GCGTCTGAGAACTGAGAGGGCCAAGCTCCGAAGCTTCACACAGTGATATAATGTCCAGCTGGTTTGGGCCAAAAGTCCTTTAATTTTCCATGTGCTCAAGTAAGTGGAATCGTTTAAAATGTAAAAATGTCTGAACATCTTTTCTCTGAAAGAAACACTTTTCCTTGGCTTAATTTCCTCTAGACATAAAAAAAAATCAAGACTCTCGTCAGTACCAGTGATCAGTAATGCTGTGCACATTGTCAGACTTACAGATTAGATAAGCATTTGGGTTTCCAGGAGTGTTCTCATGGAATTATCTCTATTCAGGTCAAATTCTATTTTGAGAACACCAGCTGATTCAACAGCCTATAATTTGTACTTTTGGTCTCAAAGTAAATACTTCATCTAACTGTAACAGAGAGAACCACACTTGTATTTGAGCCCTGACCCATGTAATTTTAATATCCATTAGCCCTTACTATGGGATGTAATTGGATGGATCAGATGCCTCATAGGTTCATACAAACAGTGGGAGAAACATTCCAACCACTTCCTTTCCAAAGCAAACAGTGTGAGTCTATTGGTTTAAGCAGGAATCCACTGTTAGTCCATTTTCTCTTTTCTCCTGTCATAGAAGGCAGCTAGTCCACACAGGAACTGAGTCACTGCCAGATACACAAAGGTCAGAACAAAGCTTAATCAGGAGTCTAGGAAGATGAATGGAAAACAAATGAATGAAGAGTGTCCACAATTGACATGAAATATTCTAAGTCCAGAGCAATCAGAAATCTGAAGAGACCAAAGAGGCATAACAGAGTCTCAGGAAGTCTTGATAAAATTCTTCCTCTGTGTCTGATGGAGTCAAATCTGACCTCAGTGTGCATAAATATGGTGTGCTGTAATTCTGAGATCAGTATTTGACCAATCCATAAGACTGAGCTCTATGCCATTTTAGAGACCTTAGACCTTGGACATATTCCTGGCCTTGTGCAACAATCCAAACCTCTGTTTAGAGCTCAGTCTGTTTCCACTTGGTGGATGAAGTTGAAGCTTAGCGAGCTTCAGCAGTTATATGAGTTTAGGTAACTTTGGAGGGAGAAGATTCAGATTTGGAAGCACACACAACTTTAACATTCACGCTCTTAACCACCAGCCAGTACCAGAAAGCTCTCAGAAGGGTTAAGTGGTGTGTAGTTTAAGCACTTACAGCTACTATCTGTGTTTCTAACTAGCCAGGGTACTTCTTGTTGTAACTAACAATGAGGGTAGCTACAACAATAAGAATACAATCAGGGCTGGATTTGGTGTTGTATAACTAAGATCCTACCACTTGTGAAGAGGGCCAAGGAGGCACACATCTGAGACTTTAGGATAGTTAGTTAGACAGTGAAACATAATGTCGTCCCCCACCCAAGAAAAACACTTCATAACATCATAAGGAAGTCAGTGTGGAGGGAAAAAAACACATTTCTAGTAGCCTCAATGCCTGCCATCTTCCGTAGATAATTCAAATGCCGGCTGGCAGCAGCTATAACTCTCATAACCTAACAGCACCTATGCCAACCAGCTGTCCCTTCAGAATGTGTTGTTTCTGTTTAGAGCTGCCAGCATGGGGGCTGAGACACCCACTATCTAAATTTCCTTAGCTTTTATTTGGCAATCTCTTCAGCTCTTACTCGGTGATTTCTTGTTACTTCCCGTCTTCATGGCCCTCAATGACTGACGTCTCTAACACCTGCTGTGGACTCACTTCCTTCTGCTTCTTTTCCATGTCTGTTATGTTTGTCTTTTTTTTTTTTTCTGTGCTAGACTTTTGTGTTTCCTATAAGGCGATATATAGCTTGGGTCAGGGGTCATTTCTGACTCTAGGGTTATGTGGAATTTTCTTTGGTGACCTGTGCATAAACAGCTTCTCTGAAAGAATCTATGAGCACAAATGCACACCTTTTCCATTCTCTTACTGAATTGTCTTTTTATCAACTAATTAATTATTTTTAATTCATTAATTCTTTTTAATTGAGACATCATATCTGTTTATATTTATGGGATACACTATGATAATTGATATATGTACAAAATACATAATAATTAAATGAAGGAAATTTGCACTTTCTGGCTCTTTGATCATTTTTATGTGGTTGAGATTTTATATTTTCCATTTGTAGTTATTTTGAAATACATTGGGTTTCTGTAGTTGGTAGTTAAGAAAACCAAACTTATGACACCCTCTCTAGCTTTGTTAGTGATCACCTTCTAACTTCTCTCCATCTTCTTTCTGGTATCTAAGGACCATAAGCCTACCTAACTCTTCTAGGAGACTGGCTGACTCAATTTCTTTATATAAACATTTCTGATGGGTGTTGAATTGTGGTAGCTTGATCTGCTACAAGACTCAGCCTGAGAGTCCCCTTTATCAAACCTGGGCATATCTTAAGCCTCTCAGAAATCAGAATTTGATGTTTTAATAGAGCTTCCAGCATGTTTACTTTTGACTTTATGTTTCAAAATATATGTTTTTGCATGGCTGTTATGTCTCTAATTTTCTCTCCCCTCTAACTGAAGGGAAAAACATCTGAACACTATTCTTTGATATGCAGAATTAAGTTCTGTCTATCCTTAATGAGGTAATCAAAATGCTGATAATAGTCCTTCTTTTATAGCACACACGTGCCTTTGACACTTTAGTTTTGTAGGAAGTGACTTCCTGACTCGAGTAACTTGGAAACTGACCACTATCTGACTTTGACACTTTAGTTTTGTGGGAAGTGACTTCCTGACTCAAGTAACTTGGAAACTGACCACTATCTGCAGGCACGGAAGGGAGCCCTTTTTGTTGGTTACTTCGGTCTTTGGATTCCAGTGTTTTATACATCTTGTCATAAGGAACCAATAGCATTACGGTTTCAGAAAGACATATCCTAATACAATCTGAGATTCTGAGCCTGGAGCTTTCTAATAGCACTCGATGGAGCTATTAAATCAAGATGCTTGCTTGATTCTTCCCCTGGTGATCTAGGGTTCTTAACATGGTGATCTGCATATAATCGATAAATATATATAACATGCAGAGGTTAAAATTATGCCCATTCAGGCTTTGATATGTGACAGGTGACAGTACTGATATTGCCTGGGACTCTGTTAGGTTGCTATCACCAGAGTTGAACTGTTTATTACTTCACCACCACTGACAGTGGTACCTTATGTTTAAGTAATGCTTGCCATGTGTACATGTCTTGTAGGAGGTTTCTAGCCCAGACTTTCGGACCTAACCTCAAGGTTTAGGCCCACAGACCCACAGACCTGCAGAGACACACAGATGCTTACAATAGTTTTAGGCTGATTGGCCTAAGGCCCAGGCATATAACTTGCTAACTCTCTACCCTTCATCTAACCCATGTCTCTTATCCTTGTCAGCCACGCGGCTGGGCACCTTCTCTTAGGGCAGAATACTTGTCCTCTGCTTCTTCCGGCTTCTCTCTGGCATTCTGCTCTGTGCTTCCTGTTCTCAGAGTTTTCTTAGTCTGGTAGCCCTGCTCACACTTCCTGCCTGTCTTTGGCCAATCAGCACTTTTTATTAAACCAGTGGGTGGGACAATTATTTACAATGTAACAACATAATCTCCCACATACATGTGATAAAACAGGCTCAGAGGAGCTACTTCTTTTTCATCATTAGGTAGTAGGCAGTGGATCCTAGATGTGAATGTAGGAAATGGGGCACCATAGGCACATTGTTTCTAAATGCCACCTGAATAATGAAAGAGATTGCAGAAGAACAGTCACTTAGAGCCAGCAAAGTGGAATTAGAGACTTCAACTCAAGGATTTTAACTACAGTTCCTCAAAAGATAACTTTGATGCGATGGAATAGGCTAAACATAGACTACTAATGACCAACTGGGCTGTCCCCACACTCTGCGAAATTTAGATAATGTAACCTCTATTTGGGAGAAGCCTGTGGTTAGGAACAGGTCCTGACTTAGTTTATTAGTCCATAAAATTTAGTGTGTAACCCTTGAGTGCAAAGTTGGACCAGCATAGTTGTCCTCAGCTTCTTCTGGCTTCTCTCTGGCATTCTGCTCTGTTCTGCCTGTTCCTAGCGTCTTCTTAGTCTGGTAGCCCTGCCCACATTTCCTGTCTGCCTTTAGCCAATCAGTGCTTTTTATTAAACTCATAGGCAGGACAATTGTTTACAATGGAACAACATAATCCCCCTACACAAAATGAAGAGAAAATATTTATTTCTCCAATTATAACTTTATTTTACAGTTTTATTTTGCATATGTGTGCAGCATAGCCTAACGTTTCTGGGCTGGCCTACTTCCAAGGTCTGGACCTGCCCGCAGCAGCTTAGTCCCAAATAATCACACAAGGGCTTATACTAATTACAAACTGCTTGGCCTGTGGCTCAGACTCATTACCAACCAGCTCTTACAACTTAACTCCACCCATTTTCAATAGTCTGTGTCTTGTCATGTGGCTCATGGCTTTACCAGTACTTCCACATCTTGTTTCTTTGGATGGCAGCTTGCAGGGCCTCGCTGCCTCTGCCTCTCTGCACCTTTATCTCTGCTTCATTGCCATAGGCCAAAGTAGCTGCTTTATTAACAAATGGCAGTAAAGCACATTTACAGCGTGCAGGAAGACATCCCACATGAGTGCGAGCCCACGCATGTGTCATAATGTGTGTGTGTAGATGGTGGAGGGAAACCTGCTATTGTCAGTTCCTCTTGGTCCACCTCCTTTGTTTGACGATTAAGCTCAAGCCACCAGGCTTGGCAGCGAGTGTCTTTACATGCCAACCATCTCACTGACCCTCTTTTCTCTTTTTAAAATGTATTATTTTAATTGTATAAATTTATAGGACAGAGTGTGCTCATTCGGTCCATGCATTGATGTATTAAGTTCCAATCTGGATATTTAACATTTATATTTCTTTAAACATTTATTCATCTGTATTTTTTTAATTTTTTGCATCCTAAAATATGAGTTTCAATATGGTATGTAGTGATATATGTATAGGACATGCAAAATTTCTCATATTCCCGTTACTTTCTTTTGTCTGCTTTCTGCCTGACTCTGATCCTCTTATCCATCCAAATAGTATATCCACTTGGATATACCCTCTCTTATACACACTCACTATGTATGTAAATGTATAGTTATGGTTACACATATTAGAGCTAAATTCTATATATGAAGGGAAACACATGGTATTTGTCATCCCTCTCCACCAAGGGACCTTTTCTTCTGTTAGTTTCTTTTCTTAGGATTTTTATTAGTACATAAAAAATACAAATATTTACAGGGCACAGCTAAACACATGTTTGCTAATTCTAATACTCTTTATGATGTAGCTATATAGTAATACACAAAAGTGTTTCCATGCACCTGCACATATTCAATAGTATGTAGTGTTATTTTTGGAGGGACTTCTGTAGTTTTGTTTCAGCAGAGTGAAATCTATCGCCAAGAATCATATCTTCCTCAGTATTTAAAAAATTCTTTTTTCAGTTCATGGCAAAGAGTTAGTGGTCTGAGCAATGCCTGCTACATGCCTTACATAGTGATGGCATAGTCACAGAGGCCCCCCCGTTTGGCTGAGGGAGACCACAGGCTCTGATTTGACCCTTAGCTGGGCTCAGTTTCTTACCTTCACTGTGGGACTTCAAATAAATATTATTGTTTTTCATAATAACATTTATTAAGCATCTATGTGGTTTCCAGTGCTGACGGAGAGCTCTCAAAGGGGGGAGCACATTGCACAAAAGTGTTTAGGAAGCTGTGCAGGTTCCTATAGCGATTCCCAGGACAGCAATGAGCCTGGATATTGTGCTGACTATAAAGTGCTTTCAGCCTCCCTGAAGAAAGCAGCTGTCAGCTCCCCTGAGATTGGGTTTTGTTTTCATGCATTGGGTGATTCATATGTCAAACTGCACATTTGCCTCTTGTTCAGATTCTGTTTGTGAAGAAACTCTTAGAATTCAGAAAATTGCTGATCTGCCAGGTTAGGTCATTTAAATATAAAACTCCAAGGTCACTGGGTGACAAATCCATGCAGGGCTGCTCTTCCTTCATCTAGTTTTCAACCTAGAACCCTAAGTCAGGATTTGTAACAGGGGCTTCAGGTGGTGCAAAAAAGACTCTAAGACCTATGACCTTCAGACATTTGTCACTAAGGACACCATCACAGATAGCTAGAAACCAAAGCAGGACGTCACAGGTGCCCAAGAAAGGTAAGAAACTATGATGTAGAAGGATGCAGCATTTCTAACATGGCTAAAATGCCCAGGACTCAAAATAGGAATGTCACATCAGATACTCTATGCATTAATCAAAGAACCTAATGCCCAATGTGGCCTCTTCCCTATCTAAGTCAGAATCGGTAGGAAGAAAGATGAGTGGTAAACAATGATTCTTATTGCTGATAAAGGCCTTATTAGTGGACCCAACTTCTCACCTAGATCTTGGAAAAAGCCCTCTTTACAGAAAGTTGGAATATACAGGGCAGACCCTCTTTGATAGGGCATTACACCACCACCCCCACCCCCCCAATACACAGGGATCAACTGATCAAGATTCCCATGCCCTGGATTTTCCTGACCTTTTTTTTTTTTTGCCACTATTCAAAAATGGTGGAACAGTAGGTGTAGCTTCTGAGAGACATTTACATCTCTTAAATCTCTCTGATTAGATGTAACATTATCAGATGTCTTCCTCCAGAGAGGACTGAGTTTTTGGAAAAAACACTTTACATAGAAAGAAGGTGTAGATAAGGGATGTCTCCTTAGAGTCTTAATTCTCTGTTTTTTGGTTTGCCAATAAATGGTTAACGTCACAAGTGTGGCCTTTACCTAGGGTATGGGTAACAGCAATTGTACAAACCTTTTCTATAACTGTGAAGCCCTGTACTTCTGTTGAGGGAACTTTCCAGAGTAGCATAGATTTTTATCTCAGAAATCAATAAAATTGGTCAGGATAGATCTTTCTTTAAATGTACTTTAGTGCTATATTGTACTAAAGGTCAGAAAACCTTACCTATTTTTGCCCCAAATTATTTCTATTAATGTATAAAATGTAGGCTGCTAGGGTTTCTGAATCATTAAGATGTGCCACTGTTGACATACACAAATGTGCTTGAATAATAAAATACCGGTACAATAGATGAACAATAGAAGAATTCAAATTTGGATCTAACATGCTTTTATTAGCAATCATCTTAGAAGCAATTAAAGCCTGCAAATTGGTTCCTTTTGCAAGTTAAAGACCCAAGAGCCTCACATTCAAAAGAATCAGAAACAACATGAAATTCTCATTCTCTGATAGGTTTAAAGTAGCTTTAAACTCATCTTTGCCTAATTTCTTATTCTGTTCTCAATTCCATTGCAATTTACAGGATGGTGGGGCACGCCAGAGGGATGTGTGCAGCTGGTACTCTGCAGGCAGATGATGCCCAGGCAGGACCAGCTCTCTCCGGAGTGGATAGAATTCCTTCAGGATCTCTGAAGCTGAGGAAGTTAAAGGCAAATTCTCTAATACTTGGCTTTGAGATAAAACCAAGGACTGTTAAGTCTATCGTGTCCGGGGCCTCATACCCACTGTACTTAAAAAGCAGCACCATTCTCAGGCTTCATATGAGTCATCAGAGGCACAATCATCTTGCTAGACACAAGTGCTCATGATAAACTGAGGAAGAAAGGTTTCTTTAAAAAGATACTTTTGCAGCATCTCAGAGGTGATTACACTGTCTAGCCATCTAGTTCCTAGAGCTACCAACTTATATGGGAAAATCTCTTCAGGGGAGTATGTTAGTTAGCTTTTCATTGTTGTGCCAAAAATAAATACCTGCAGTAAACAGCTCCATGGAGAACAGATATGTTTTAATTTACAGTTGCAGAAGGTTGAATTTATCACAGAAGGGGCAATGTGGGAAAACATAATGGTTTGTGTGATGGAGTCCAGGAAACGGATAAAAGGACATGCCTGTACGTAGCTGTCAAAGGAATTTACATCAAATCTGAAAATGCTTAAAGAAAAGTAGAAGCAGTGCTTGAGGGTTGAGCATAATTGTATTTTTGACAGTGCAATCAGGGAAGGCCAGTGTGTAAAGGGACTTCTTTGAGGAGCCCTTGGAAGATAAGAGAAAAGTTATGCCCATCTCTACAAACTGTTTTGCAGGTAGAATCCAACAACTGCAGAGCAAAGCCCTGCAATGAATCTGTGGGAACACATAAACGGTGGAATAGAGTGTGTAGTGTGGACATGATGCTGAGAGGTGAGGAGGTGGGTATCTCTAAGGCTCGGATAAAACACTCTAAAAGCAAGGGGAAGAAAGGCTTTCTTTGACTTAAAATTTCAGGCTACAGTTCATCATTTTAGAGAGCTCACAGAAGCAAGGACTTGTGATAACTGCTCACACCGTATCCACAATGGCGAGCAGAGGAAAATACAAGCACCCTTGCATGCTGTCTGCTTGCTTAGACCTTCTGACTAGGGAATGGTGTCCTCAGTAATGGGTCGAGTCTTCCCATGTTACTTAACAATCAAGACAACGCCTCACAGACAAGCCTGACAAAATTACTCAACTGATACTTTCTTTCTAGGTGATCCTAAGATGTGGCAAATTGGCTGTTAAAACTAACTATTGCAAACTTGGCTTTTTATTTAAGAGAAATGAGATAATGAGGAGAATTCTGAGCATAACAGTGACTGGAGATGTCAACGAGACAAATACTGAACCTGGGCCTGGTCTTCACCTAATATCATTATATTTCTATTTACAATTTGATATGACTTCTGCTTGAGTCTGATTCCATGTCATTGTAGGCATCTTTCCCTAGAGGCTAGAAAATATTTTCACTTATTTGTACACTCTGTTTTAAATATTCTTCATTGGCCCTTCTTGACATTTGTTTTAAACATGTCCAAGTTTTTTGCAGCTCTTGTTCTTTCTTAGATATTCTCAACTTAGTTTCACTGTGGGCTTGATATTTGTGGTGCGGAATTGCAACAATGACCTGAATTTTAACCTTCTTTGGAGGGATCATGGACTCTGCCTCAAGCTTATACATCTTTGTGTCAGAAAGATTTATCTGGATTCTTGTACTACCTTTGACATCCAGTTACAGGTGAGTCAAGCACCTCTCCTCCCAAAACTCTATTCATAGGCATTCAGTCTGAGTTAATCTTTTTCTGTTTACAGCTCTCTTGGTCTTCAGGATTTTATATTTATACCCACAAGTTCTTTCACCTCAAGTTTCTTTTGATGGAGGAATTTCTTTCTCTGATAAAATCACCTCACTTGCTTGTTTTCATTCTCAGAACACAGTAGTGCCCACTGAGGCTAGAAACTGTATCTTTAGCCCTCAAATCAAGCTACTAAAATTTATTCAGTTTCTGGCACTAAGTGTGAAATGCTACATAAATATTATCACAGATCATCAAATCTCAGAAAACCCAGACTTCACTCATGAATAAAGTTGCTCATTGTCACTTCATTTGAATAATGAGATTGGTAGAATTGTGACCCTTGTGAGTCAGCACCAGTCTATGAAGTAAATAAATGTAAAGTAAAAATTAAAGGAAGAAGATGAGGGGAAAAAGAAAGAAAGAAAATTTCCCTAGAAATATTCTCCTTCAAGTACAAGGAAGCAATAATTTACTTGAACTGCCAAGAATGATTTTTATGGAACTGGATCCATGAAGAACTGGCAATGGTCCATGTAGTATTGTGAGTGTTAGAATTTGCACTTTATCCCACTAGTCATTTGAGCCGTGTGGAAAAAAAAAATGCCTGTTGCCAGCCTACGCCCTATTGGTTACTCAGAGAGCAATATTACTCCACTTGAGAATTACTTTCTAAAATAGAGACTCCAATTACTGATATTGGCAAATGCTAGAATTTAAGGATGTGCTAGGGAATTTAGTTTTCTGTCACTCCCTTCTCTGTCACTCCACATGGGTTCTTTTGTAGTCCTTAGTGACCAATTTTGAACAAATTAATGTTGGACCCTCTACTTGTAAAGTTTAGCAGGCATAAATCTTATACTTAGATGCCTTGAATCTTTTAATTTTGGTGATAATTTGTAATTCTGACAAAGTTCTTAACTGGAGAGTTTTTCCAACAAAGTCAGTATATTTTCCTGAAGCAATATCACTTTAGACAGAGCTTCAAATGTTCTGGAGATCTACAATTGTGCACACCTAGTGTCAGGTTGAAGATGATGATGTTGGCTAGCAGCAAGCATACTTGAAGATGTCACACTTACAAGCTCCTTAGATGCTGATGGCTTATCCTTTCTCAAATATTAAACAGTTTTTCGACCACTGTGGTAGATGTATGATTTCCTTTGATAACAGCCCAAATATGCCACAACTTTGTCAATTAGACAAATCAAAACTTTTTCAATAGCAAGCTTTTAGAGGACTGTGTCATTCTTCCCTCTATATTTTCATTGCTGATTGCATTATAGGGGGACCCTCTTTGGAAGCACGGCTGAAAACCTCAATAGTACACTCACACTCATGCCTTATTTGTTTTCAGGACATCAACTAATCATTAGGCAAGGCAGGAATTGGTAAACACACAATATAAACTTTATATGACGCTGATTGACAGTGTTATAAATGTGTACTAAATTGGTGATGGATATTCCTTAACGGAGTGAGAATAGAGTCACAGGAAGGTGTTGCAGCATTAGGATGGATATAAGACATGCCACAAATCTAGCTTCTGGTATGAAACCAAATCTAGGAGGTGACCCACTAATTCATTCATTGATATACTACCTACTCAAGAACTATTGATTGAGTGACCACTAGTTATAAAATACAATGAAGAGAACTTGTCTTAGTTAGGGTTTCTATTGTTGAGAATAGATACCATGACCGTGGCAACTCTTAAAAGTAAACATTTAATTGAAAGAGTGCCTTACAGTTTAGAGATTTGGTCTGTTATTGTCATGGTACAGAGCATGATGGTCTGCCAGCAGACATGGTAGTAGCTATATTTTTGATCAAAAGGCAACAGGAAATGGCTCCAGGATCCTGAGTGAAGCTTAAGCAATACTGATCTCAAAGCCTGCCCCTACAGTGACACACTTCCTTCAGCAAAGTCATGCCTGTTTCAACAAGGCCACACCTCCTAAGGGTGCTACTTTCTATGAGTTTATGGAGCCCAATTACATTTGAATTACCACAGCACAGTAAATATAGAAGTAAGCAGGACATATTTGGCCTTTGTTCTCATAAATCTTGTAAATAAGGAAGGAGAAATTAATATTAAACAGAATATTCATACAGTTAACTTCTAATTATACCAACAGTGAGCTTGATAGTTGTACAAATAATGGGAAAAACTCTTCCCTGGTCTGAAGAAGTCAAGGATGCTTCTCTGAGAAAATGTGGATATGAGGAAAGAATGACATAAATGGAGGGGATGGTGTACTCAGGATGAAATGCTTAATAGGGGAAATGATTTAAGAAGTGAGAAGACAGAGGTATTCAACTCTAATTATATACTGCTCTATTTAAAAAAAAAACAGGTAACCTTCTTACTTTTATTTCTATATTAAATGTTTCTTTGTGCACTGTTCTGCAGAAAGGTTTGGCATAGGGAGAATGTAGATTTCAGACATTGACTTTTTATAAGTATTATTTATTATTGTCATTCAGTTTAAGAACATATGGCATACCTCTTACCATTTGCCACTTAGCTTTACAAGTCAACAGCAGAACTGAGTTGTGAACACCATGACTTTGAGAAAATAGAGGATTTTTAAATTGGCCTGGAAAAGCTGACTCAAACCCAAAGGAAGACAGCACTATAGTTATTCGTTCATATTGGTTTAGAAAGAATTTTCTCAAAGGCCATGAGGAAGTTTCAACAGAAAAGGGAATGTATTTTAAAAGAAAATGCCTTGTATTTTATTAGTGGGACAAGGAGGAGATGGGAAGAATAAGCAGATAAAACATGTCATTTCTTTGGAAGGTATCAGTAACCTTAACTTCTCAAAGGATTCATGAGAAGGACAGTGAACCAAACACTTAAATCAGGGGTAAGGAGGATTCCCAGAGTCCATGGTCCCATTGCTCCCAACTGCTCAACACAGCTTACACCTGATCAATGGATGGCACTTCACTCATCTTTTGCTGTATAAAAACCATCCCAATTAAGCCAATTCTAGTTTTCAAGGGTAAAACGTCAGGAGGGGCTCAGGCTAGGACATTCTGTTACAAGATCTCAACCATGTTTTAGATCATTGGACACAGGCCTCTGTCCCTGTCACCAGAGCAGGTGAGAAAAGAAAAATAAAGTACATATTCCAATGGAAATGCCTTTTCTTTCTTTCTTTTTTTTTTTTTAAATTTCTGGAAGTGACATCCATTGATTGTATCAGCTTGCAATCTTCTGACCAAGATTTGCTAATGTAGATATTCTTAGGTCCAGAAGGTTTGACAAATATGACCCTTTTGTAGCATTTCAAACAAAGTAGACTTCCTATAACTATGATTAAAAGGCAAAATATCTTGTGGCAGATGATTAGCAGTTTGAACTTCATTATATAATGCAAACTGAGCTACCTAGAAAGAATGGTAGATTGTAGAAATGTGGGTTAAAGATGATAAATACATGGACTAGATTGAAATAACCAAGTTTGGTGATGACCTGGAAGAAACAACCTATTAAAGATGTCTTCTGGAATCTAGATTCCAATGACTAATGTATCATTGTGGGAACCGGCAACAGTACCATTTGCTGAAATCAAAATCACTAGGAATAGAAACTGTCTGAAATAAAATAATAATTCCAATAAAGCTCTATTGGAATATTTTACAGCTTCCAAAAGACACATGACATAAAGAGTTGGGTACTAGGATTTGAAATTCAGAGATGTCTCAACTGAAAATATACATTTACAAGGGAAATAGATAGACTGATCATAGATCATCTCTCCTCTGCTCTTCTAAATCCAATCCCTGCAGACTCATCCACATCTCTGTGGCAGAATGCCTGCTGCACTCACTCTCATTTCTGACTCCACGCTGATTGGATCATAAAAGTCTTCTCCTTCCACCATCTTTGCCCCAATGTGCCCCATTATTCCAGCCTCCAAACCAGCAGGAATTTACTAAGAACACACCATCTGAACAGGTTAAGAACATAGATCCACAGAAAAAATTTCCAACCAGGCAGCACACAGCCATGACACTCTCCTAAAATCCAGAAAGGAAAGCAAAACCAAGGAACAAAACAACCACTCAACAAAGACAAAACCAGATATCAGCACATAGACCGATAATCATTCCAAACCCAGGTGTTGGAACACCAGCATAAAAAAATACAATAATAGCCAAGACAATATGTCTCCACTAGAGCCTGGCAACCCTACCACAGCAGGCCCTAAAGAGCCCATTATAGTTGAATCCCAAGGGTAAAAAAAAAAACTTAAAACAGCCTATATGAAGATAATAGTAATTTTGATAGAGGAAATGAATAAATTCCTCAAAGAAATACAAGAAAACACAACCAAACAATGTAAGGAAATGAATTAAACTGTTCAAGACCCCAAGATGAGAAGATAATCAATAAAAAATCCCAATCTGAGGGAAATCTGGAAATGAAAATTTTTAGGAAGTTAAAAATGAGGTACAAATGCAAGAATCAGCAACAGAATAAAGAGTTGGAGGACAGACTCTCAGGTGTTGAAGATATGATAGAAGTGGATACATTGGTCAAAGAAGATATTAAATCTAAAAATCTCCTTATACAATACATCCAGAACATATATGAGGATGATAACGATATGTGGAGAAGAATAAACTCAGGTCAAAATCCCAGAAAATATTTTCAACAAAATCATAGAAGAAAATTTCCCTAACCTAAAATAGGAGATGCCTATAAAGATACAAAAAGCATACAGAACATCAGATAGACTGGACCAGAATAGAAAGTTCTTATGACACATAATAATTAAAACTTTAAAGATATAGAATAAAGAAAGAACATAAAAAGCTGAAGGGGAAAAAACACCAAGTAACAAAGGCAGACATATAAGAATTACACTTGGTTTCCCAATGGACATTCTAGAAGCCAGAAGGGCCTGGATAATTGTCCTTCAGACTCTAAAAAAACCAAAGATGCCAGTCCAGACTTCTATACCCAGCAAAACTGGTCACCAAAGATGGGGAAAATAAGATATTCCACAATAAAGCCAAAATGTAACCAAGATTTGCTTACAAATCCAGCCCTACAGAAGGTGTCAGAAGAAATTACAACCTAAAGTGTTAAATACATCCACAAAAAATGGAATAAATAATCTCAGACCAGTGATATCTGAGAAGGGAAGCTTGCACACACACACACACACACACACACACACACACACACACACACACACACCACTGCTGCCGCCACCACCACCACCACCACCACCAACAACATAATAAGAAGGTTGCTGACATCTCTCAATATCAATGGTCTCAATTCCCCAATAAAAAGACACAGACTAACAAAATGAATGTGAATTCTATTCACACAAGAAACAGAACTCAGTATCTGGGTAAAAGGTTGGGATAAGATATTCCAAGCATATGAACACAAGAAACAATCTGGTGTAGCTATTTTAATATCTAACAAAATAGACTTCTAGCCAAATAAATCAGAAGAGATAAGGAAGAGCACAACATACTCATCAAAGGGAAAAATCTACCAGGAAGTCATTTTAATTCTTAATACTATGCCCCAAACACAAGGGCATCCAAGCTTGTAAAGAAAACACTACTACACCTTAAACTACACATTGACCCTCACACACGGATAGTAGGAGACTACAGTACCCCCAATCTCACCAACAGAGAAACAGTGTAGCTAATAGGTGCTATAAACCAAATGGACCTAATAGATATCAACAGAACACTTCACTCAAACACAAAAGAGTACACCTTACTCTCAGCACCTCAGGAAACGTTTTCCAAAATGGACCACACCCACAAAACAAGGTAAACAGAACTGAAATCCTAGCATCCTAGCAAAGCACCACAGCTTAAAACTGGATATAAACAAGAACACAAACCCATAGACACTGAACAACTCTCTCTTAAATGAGAATGGTAAGGAATTAAGAAAGAAATTAAGGACTTTCTACAATTGAATGAAAATGAATGCAAAACATATCCAAACTTCTGGAGCATGAAGGCAGTTTTAAGAAGCAAGTCCATAGCACTAAGGGACTTCATAAAGAATTTGGAGAAATCTCATACTACTAACTTAACAGCACATCTCAAGAAAAGAAAGAATGAATCACACCTTAAAGGAGAAGACAGCAAGAAACAAACTCAGGAGTGAAATCAATAAGATAGAACACAGAGAACAACACGAAGAATCCATAAAATCAAGTATTGGTTCTTTGAGAAAGTAAGGCCAACAAACTTTTATCCAAATTAACTAAAAGTCGGAGGAAAGATATCCAAATTAAGTAAAAAATCAGAAATAAAAGGAGGGAAATGTAACAACAAACACTGGGTAAATCCACAAAATCATAAGAACACACTTCAAAACCCTGCACTCTATCAAACTGGAAAACTTGAAAATAATGAATAATTTTCTTTATAAATACCACTTACCAAAGTTAAACCAAAATCAGACAAGCAATTTAAACAGACCTGTAACCTCTAGTGAAATAAGTCATCTTTAAAAGTCTACCAACCAAAATAAAGGTCAGGGACAGTTGGTTTCAGTGAAGAATTAGTCCAGTCTTTCAAAGAAGAGCTAATGCCAATACTCCTCAAATTATTCTATTAATTGAAACAGAAAGAATATTGCCAAATTTATTCTATGAGGTCCCAATTACTCTGGTCCCCAAAACACATAAAGATAGAATTAGAGATCCATTTTCCTCAAGCAAATGATGCAAAAAGTACTCAATAAAATACCTGGAAATGGAATCCAAGAGCTATCAAAACGATCATCCACCATGTTCAAGTAGGCTTCATCCTGGAAATGGTTTAATATGCAAAATCAATAAATATAATCTATCATATAAACCAACTGGTAGAAAAAAATCACATGTACATTTCATTAGATGCAGAAAAAATATTTAAAAGAAAAATCCAATCTCCTTTCTTAATAAAAGTCCTGGAAGGATTAGTGACACAGGGAAACACCATTATATAATAAAGATAGTTTACAGCAAGCTGGTAGCTACTTAACTTAAATGGAGGAAAACTCAAAGCAATTCCATTAAAATCAAAAATGAGACAAGACTGTCCTCTTTTTCCATATTTATTCAATGTAGTTCTTAGGTAGAGCAATAAGATAACTGGAGATGAGGAGCATACAACTCAGAAAGGAAGAAGTCAAAGTATCGCTTACACATGATATACTAGTTCAGGGAGCCCCATGGAATGGAGGTCTAAGGAGTGTGGGAACCAGAGGGAATAGAGGACACCAGGAGAATAAGGCCCTTTAAATCAGCTGAGCAAAGTTCATATGAACTCACATACACTGAGCAGCAAGCACAGAACCTACACAGGTCTGCACCAGCTGCTTTGTGCAAATGGTATTTATAGCTTTCAGTTTCGTATTTGTGTGAGACTCCAAATCTAAAAACAAGTGGGTGTCTAATTCTTACGCTTCCCTTGGGCTCCTTTCCTTCTGTTGATTTGCTTACTCAGCTTTGATATGATGGCTTTCTTTATCTTACTATATCTTATTTTCTTCAAAAAGGAAGATAAATATTTGCCTATTAGCAAATAAAAGGCGGTTGAAGAATTGAAGAATGAGTTATGGATCATATAATTTAACATAATTGAATGAAGTGATCACATGTGATAATTCAGGAGAGATTAAACCAGCAAAGGAGACAAGAGAGGAAATGTTAGAGTATAAATTAGAAAATCAGACTGTAAAGTTATGTGCAAACATGGGAGACAGAGTTCCAGGTGGGAATGGGGAGTTGTTACCAGTGGACAGAGACCTTCGCAGGAGTGATGTTTGGAACCTCGTGGAAGCAACAGGCTACACTAAGTGGAATGTAGAATTATACAAAGAGACCATGACATTCCTCTCTCCCTCTGGCGGAGGGGAGCAATCTGGTAGTTTCTGAGAGCCGAAGTAAAAGAATTTGTGCTGTGGTTTCAGAAATAGAAATTAGGAAATTTTAAATATTGTTTTCTTACCTTGTCTATAATTTAAAGTAATATGATATATATATGAACATTGATTTTGATTGGTATTTACAGTGGTGTCAGCGTTCTGATCAGGATCAGGTAATTTACAATGTTTGGGCTAGTGTACTGAAGCCTTACTAGAGTCCATACGTTGGCATTGATACAATAGATATACATTTTTTTTTTTGTTAGTGGATGAAGAGAGATTATTACACGTGGAAAGGCTTAAAATATTAGCATAAAAGTGTGTTCTAGTTCTCGCAAAAACAGAAGCACCCATCTTTCGGGTTTGTGTTTGAACCTGAATGTTGTAACTGTCCCAGACTGAGCTGTGGACTGGAAGAGGTGAAACTTACTACTCAAGCTCTTGCCCAGAGGTGCTTTCACTTGACTCCATCACTCAAGGCAGAAACTCTGATACTCAAGTCTCACTCAAATCTAGGACGTGTACAAATCAGAGTGGAACATTCTGTGTCTTTCTAAAAGATGTGAGTGACCTAATTGAGGAGTGCTATTGTGAAAATATATTATTGTATATGTGATATGATGTATATTTGTGAGCGTGAGTACCCCTGGCCACAGTGTGTATGTGGTGGGAAGGGTTCAGAAGACAACCTGAAGAAACCTGTTCTCTCCTATTGTAAGGAAACACCCTTACCTGCTGAGCCATTTTTCTGGCCTGAGAGTGCCATTGTGAGGTATTTAGATATATCTCTGGAACAAAGTGATGGGAAGGTCTTGATATGGCTGCCTTGGAGAACTGGATATGGGGAACAGGGCTAAGGGGCCTGGGAATTTAATTTTTACTATTTGATACATGTATAATTTATTAAAAGTAACAGAAATGTTAATCAATGATAAAATATACACAGTGTGTAGGATTTTATCTACCGAATAGAGAATTTTGTAATTTTATCTCACAGAATCTCTTAGAGGATGGAAGTACTTGACTTTCAGTGTCATAGAAATATGTTTCTTAGGCCAGAAAGATGACTCCGTGGCTGATATTGCCACCAGCTTGGATAAACCAAGTTCAGTGCCTGGAACACACACAATAAAAAGAGAACCAATCTCTGCAATTTGTCTTCCAACCTCCATATATATGCTATACATGCACCCATATAGCCACACCCCACACATAAACACTCACATGCACACACAATACATACAATGATGTGGGAATGCCTTTCTATATGCTGTGAATATCAATCTTTAAATAAAGGAGCTGTTTTGGCCCATGACAGGCACCATAGAAGAAGTAGGAGGAGAAATCAGAGCATAGGTAGGAGAAGCAGGGCGGAGTCAGGCAGATCGATCAAGTTGCCCAAGGAGCAACATGTAAGGAACACAGGTGAGCCACGGATCACATGGCAGACAGATGGAAATGGGTTGATTTAAAATGTAAGAGCTAGCTAGCAATGTGCCTGAGCCATAGGCCAAGCAGCATAAAGTTAATATAAGCATCTGAGTCATTTCTGGGGCCCAAGCAACAGCGGCGGGCGGCTGGGCGGCTAAGGGGTCTGGTGCAACGGGGTCTGGGCCTCAGACTGCTGGGGACCAAAAAAAAAAAAAAAAAAAAAAAAAAAAAACCCATTACAACAATACAAAGTGTAAAAGTTTATTTTTTTTAAATATGTCTCTCTTTTACTCAATAGAATTTTTTTATCTAATATATTTTTTTTCATATGGTAGGAGAGAAACAATGCATTAGGGGATTAAACTTTAAAAATGCATTTAATTAAAGTTACAAATACACTCTAAGTTCTCTTTAAAAGGAAAAGACATCTGGTGTTTGTCTCCTAGGGGAGATATATACCTAGTGGCTATTGGAACCAATACACAGGTGCTGGCCTCTGGAAGCCTAGGGTTCAGTGGAAGCCAGGAGAGTGGGAGTTAGTGATTTTCTGTGTTCCATGCAAACATACCTGAGGCTGTGTTGAGTCAAGTCCTGGAGACAGGAAGCCAGGTGAGAACCCCAAGTAAAAGGAGGAAATAAATCAGTGATTGTTATTCTGGGAGAGAAAAAATCTCCATTCTCTTCCTTTACATAGCACACGTGGTAAAATATTCTTTGTGGTACATGTAAGCCTAAAACATGTAAAGTCTATACTCTCCCTTGAAATACAGAATAATAAAATAGCTTCAAGGGTGGGTTCATAGCAGAACAAAAGGCTGTGTGCATAAAAATCTACATGTCCGGGCTGGGCAGCTAGGGAAACTACTCAGGCAATAAATGGAGACCCGTGTTATTTCTAGCATTTATATAAAAAGCTGGAGCAATCTGCAGTCTCAGTGCTGGGGAAATGGGGCAGCAAGATCCCTGGGGCTTGCTGGCCATCCAAATTGGTGAGCTACAGGTTAGGGAAGAGATCAATAATTCAGGTGGAAAGTAATAGAGGAAGACAGGGTCATTGCCCTCTGACCTCTGAATACATGCACGTATCTGTATGTGTGTGTATATATATACATGTCTCTCTCTCTCTCTCTCTCTCTCTCTATATATATATATATATATATATATTTAGATAGATAGATAGATTGATACAGCTACATCCATATACCACACACACACACACACACACACACACACACACACACACAGAGACTCACACACACACTCCACATTTTAAAAAGAAACAAATTGAAAGTGATAGGTTACCTTTCCCAGCACTTCCCACAGGATTCCATTTCCGTGAACCGTTACTTTAGATGATCAGTGAATCACTTGAAGGATTTGGACAAATATCTGTTGGGAGGTGGCCCAAGTCTTAATGTTTCAAACATATCTCAGTGATTTCCAATGTGAAAATTAGACAAAAACACAAGTAGTTTGCTCACACGGTTGAATTCAGTCACCCCGTGAGACTGAGAATTGCTTTTAGGATGCAGTAGCCACAAGAAGTTGACTTCAAGTATAACGTATAATAGCTTAAAGACAGCACAAAGCTTTCTTTAAACCACAAGTAGGAAAGTATATCTATTCTCAGCACAACCGTGAGAAGCATAGAAGCACATCACAGGACAGACATTCAGACACCCAGCTGTTTCTGGACACTTGACTGCCTTCTGAGGAGACGTCATTCATCAAACCCAAACTCCACTTGCATCATGGGTTTGAAGGTGCTTGCTATGTTTAATTGTTTAAAATTTTGCTTACAGATTTATGTACTATGTGTTATTAGTTTACTTGTTTAATTATATTTTTATTTTGAGATTATAATTATATAATCTCTCTCTTCCATTTTCTTCCTTAGACCTTTCTAATTTCTAAATAGAAAATGTAACCTCAGTTATGTAAGTAAATGCTCAGTCTGTACAGCATAACTTCTATGGATGTTTTCAAGGTTCACAGTTTGGCAGTGGATAGCCCAGTGTTGGGCTTTGCTTTTAACATGTTTCCTTCTGGTGCAAATTTAGGATAAAAATCACAAAGAATAAATTGTCTATATGTAAAAGTGCCCCTTGGTTTTCACAGGGGACAGTTTCTAGAAAAGAGTGGCTATCCATGATAGATCTTTCTTAATGGTGTTGTAGGGAAAGGTTTGGACTTCCAGCCTGGAGGAGGGAATATCAAGTGAAGCCAACACATGCATTCAAGAAGATTCTTGGGTGGTCAGTGAGAGGAAGTCAGTAATCTAGTTAGAGGGGACTCTGCTGCTTATCAGTGCTTGACTCAAAACTATTGGCATAGTTCTAATTAGGTAAACACTTAATATTGATTTAGCTAGAAAGTGTTATCTGATTCTATTGGCAGCTAAGGTAGGGAAGTATATGCCAGAGCGGGGTGGGGGGTGGGGTGGGTAAATCCTCTTATAGCATATCATAGACTTAACAGCTAATGTGGCACACTTGGAAAATCAAAGAAAATGTAAACAAGGTCATTAAGTATTTAGGGGGACTTACAGCAAAGAAAAACCTCAAAGTGTTTAAAGCATTTGTGTCTGAGAAAAGAGAATAGGGATGGGAGGGAGGACCAGGCTCTGTGCTGTTGCTTTTGATTTTTATAGGTCATACATGTGTTAGTTTTATATAAATAAAATCAAAGGATGCAGATTATTTAACTTGATAATTTTCTTTATACAACTAGATTGGGGAAAGGATGGTATTTGCCTTCGTGCTTCTGAATTGTCCTTTAAAAAAATGAAAGCATACCAATGTATCATGTCTATACTGAAAATAAAAAATATAATATAAAGGTGAATAATAGAGAATATATATATCTTGGGGTAGGTCTCACTTTAAAATTCCCTATTGGTTATTGAACAACATAGATAATATGATATACCTGGAAAAAGCATGACTTTGGAGGAGAACCAACATTAAAACAATGTACTAATACCTGGGCGGTGGATCTAGCTCAAGGGTAGAGCATTAGCAATTCACAGGTCCTGGATTTGATGTTATCCTGTAGTAAATAACTAATAAACATCATAAAGGTGGCCAAATGAAAGAGGGAAAGTAAACAGAGCAGACTGAAAGCATGATTCTCATTCTCCACACTGATTCTAAGAAAATCAGTATAACAGCTTCAAAGCCCCAGAGAAGATAATAAAACCAAAGTCCTTCATTTAGTGAAATGATTATTGAGAATAAAGGGGAAATAAAAACATTGGAATATTCAATATTTCAGGTAATTTTTACTTAATAACTTTCTCTAAGAATGTCAAAGGAAGATGTCCTTCAGTAAGATGAAAAAGAGGCTGCACAGGGAAAATACCACATCAAAGAAAGAACGTTCCAAGAGACAAGCAAAGTTATAGATGTTAAAAGACCAAGACTGAAGTCTAATTGGACTCTGTAATGTCAGTGATAACCACACAGAAGAGGTCAAAGGGTCCCATTCTCTTTGTTCTGATATCTACATGTTTTTGTGACAAGCACCATGTGACATCTGTGAATATATATATAAATAGCAACCATTAAGTCAACATTCCTATTGGGGCAAATTAAAAACATTACCAGTAATTTTTGCCAAAATTAGTTAAATACAGAAGCTGAGAGCCTGGTAAGTAATCCTAACTCTATATTTTTATTTACATACTCCTAACAAAAAGAATAAATGTCTTTTTCTCTGAAATATATGTGAAAAATTCACACACAAGGAAGAATAATAATGAAACACACACACACACACACACACACACACACACACGTTTCCATTTCTTCCAAAAGCTAAAAGTGTACTAAGCACATTGATTGTTTAAAGATTAAATTTTATGAAGTATAAATAGTGAAAATATTCTCTATTTGCTTTGCAAATTATTGGTAAATGGTAAAATAAAACATGATATATTCACAGATGAAGAATTTGTAAGTAGTTGTAGTCAAAGGAAAATTTATAGCCATAAAATTGAATATTATGAAACAGTAATGACTTAAATAAGTTATGATTTAATCTAATATTAAAAAAGAATAGCCAAGTAAGCTTGGAAAAATGGAAGAAATAAATTTGAAAATACAGTCACTAAAGAATTAGCCACATACGTCAATGTAACCATGCCTAGTGATATTCTGCTATACTCATAGATTGCAACCTATCCCATAGTCATCAGAGAGGCTTCATTTAGCAACTGATGGACACAGATGCAGAGCCATAGCCTAGCATTAGGCTGAGCTCAGGGAATCCTGCAGAAAAGAGAGAGGGGGAATTGTAGAAGCAGGAGGGGTCGAGGACACCACAAGAAAACCCACAGAATCAACTAATGTGGGCTCAGAGACTGAACTGACAGCCAGGGAGCCTGCATGGGACTGACCTAGGCCTGGTGTATATATATGTGACAGTTGTGTAGTGTGGGCGTATTTTCAAATACGATAAATAAAAGTCGGAGATATCAGAGGGATCTATCCACATGACTGTCTAGGATCAGACAGTGGCAATTCACATCTTTAATCCCAGCACAGGGAATATCCCTGGAGTGGTGACCTACGCCCTTAATCCAATATGAGTTTGAGGTCATTTTAGTTTACAGAAGGAGTTCCAGGCTCCCAGGCAGGCAGTGGCGGTGCCACGCCTTAACTGAGCGAAGAAAATATTTAAGGCAGACATAGAAAGAAGAGGCAGAAGAAGCCATGGCTCACACTGTTAGTCCCAGCACTTGGGAGGCAGAGGCAAGGGAATCTCTGTGAGTTCAAAGCCAGCCTGATCTTCAAAGCAAGTTCCAGGACAGCCAGGACTGTTACACAGAAAACTCTGTCTGAAAAAAAAAAAAAAAAAAAAAAAGACAGAAAGAGGTGGATCTGTCCTCTGATATCTCTGACTGTTTTCATTATATTTGAAAATATCCCCACAGTGTAGACTGCTCTTGTGAGACTCCTAACAGAGGGAACAGGGGCTGCCTATGACTCTTTGGCTGGAATTTGAGTTCCTATTCCTCATACTGGCTTGCCATGTCCAGCCTTAATACAAGGGGACATAGTAAATCTTAGAGCAGCTACGACTCAATATTCCATATTTTATTGATATCCATGTGAGGCCTGCCCATTTCTAATATAAACAGAGAAGAAATGGATCTAGCAGGGAGGCAGAAAGAAGGTGGGGATGGACTGGAAGGAGAGGAAGGAGAAAAAAACTGAGTCTAGATATGAAATATGAAAAAACTAAGGTGAAAGCAATTGAAAAAACAAAAATAAGTAATAATTAAAAATTGCTAATTTGCATCTAAGGTCATATTGTCTTGAGCATGCCCAATCTAGTCTAAATATTGCTTATTTGGAAATAAAATTAAAACAGTTGTTTTATAAATGCAATTAATAATTTTAAAAAGCTGAATCTTCATTAGAAAAGTGGAAGGACTCAAAAATAAGAGAAATATATTAAATGTAAGAATTTTAAAATATTATATGACAGCATGTTTATGTGAAATGAACATGTGTCTAGGAAAATGTAAATTACATAACATGTTCTCAAAACAAAATAGAGAATTGATATGATTATAACATGGGATAGAGAGGAGAGAGAGAGAGAGAGAGAGAGAGAGAGAGAACAAGTGCTATGGAGCTGGGATTTAGCTCAGGGGCAGAGTGCTTGTCTAACACTTTTATGTCCTTGGCTTCAATTCCCAAGACTGCAAAACTAATGTTACAAAAAATTGGTAAGAAGACTCAACACATGTATGAGCAATCTCTCTGAACCTTTAAGAAACACCTGTCTCCAAAATCTAAAAACTATTCTGAAAAAATGTAGAAAGTTAGCTGCTTTGAACACACTTTGTAAATTTGATAAAAGATGGAGGCTTGAGACATCTCAGCAGGTAAAGGTACCACCAAGCCTGCCCTTCTGAGTGTGATTCCCAGCCAGCTGCCTTTGTGCCTCCTTGCAGGAACAATGGCACTCTGGTGTACTCTATTCTCACATGAATGCACACATACACGGATAAATAATAATGTGATTTTTTTTTTAAAGAAAAAAAAGCTTGGTAGGGAAAAGAATAGGAAAAGAAAATATAGAACATTTTCTTTACAAATACAGAACACAAGTTTAAGTTAGAGATTAGCAAGTGTTAATACAACATAATTTTGTATCAGAAGAATAAAGCGCATGAGTAAATAAAGATATGCTAAGAATGTGAATGATGACTCATCATGAAGAACATTCCAACAATGTCATTACTCCCTAACAAACTGAGCACTCTTGCTTTCATCTTAACAGGAACTAAAATGTAATAAAATTTAATCATCCTTAAGACATAAACACATTTAGTCATATAAAAATACAATAGATTTTTACATTAAAATGTAAAGAGAAGCTAACGTAAATCTAGACTGTATATCATCCCTAAGTGAAACGTTAGAATTCGATCTGATGAAGCTGAGCCAAAAAGGATGTCTACATTCACAGAGACTCTAAACGTGGATTTGATGAAGAAAAGAAGAAACCTGACATGCCTTCCAGGGGAAAACTTGTCATTTATAGGGAATTTATATACACGTATGTATGTATGCATGTGTGTGTGTGTGTGTGCATATATTTTTTCCAAGAAAAACAACTGAAAACTCTAAAGATAATGAAATTACTAGGCAAAAGGATTAAACATAGGGCGAGTATAAAGTAAGGAGTCATAAACATTTGACAAACAATATCCAAATGAATGGAAACTCATTCTTTAGCATTGGATAAAGTCCCAAGGTAATTATTTGACCTTGGGATGGCCACTAACTCATTTGCATACAGAAGAATAGAGCTAGATTGCTGTCTTCCATCATACCTAACTTTCAATTTGCAATTGGATTAAAAACCTACAAAGCCTGATACCACAGGCTTCCTAGAAGAAAATACATGGCTGAGCTTTGTAATTTGAATCTCGCAATAATTATGTGTTTGTTGCACCCAAAATTCAGGCAATGGGAACAAATATTATGATACTAAAACAGTTATGTGTGGTAAAGCAAATAATCAATAACCTGATAAAGCAGCCCTTGGCTTTGGAGAAGATATTTGCAAATAACACATTCAATGAAGAGTCACAACCGAAATGTAGGAGGAACCCTACAGCAGAAACAAATAAGAACATATTTCAAAAAGAAAACCAAGGTCATCCAATTAAATAAAAGCAAAGTGCACAAGTAATTTCCAGAAAAGATATAAAGGTAGCTGTAAACCACCCATCATTGAGGAAACAGAGCAAATCTATGCAAAAAAAAAAAGGGAATTTATGAATACACACTCCTTTATTAGGTAGATCCCAAAAGAAAATAGGATTAGAACCTCATGAAGATTTTTGTGCCTCGATTTTCAATGCAGTACTCTCCAAACACCAAGCCGCAGAAAGAATGCCCAGCATAGGCGTCCATCAGTATGTCAGCAGATGAAGAAATCTTGATTTTCATGCAGAATAGAAGCACTTGACAGCCTTTTAGTCAGGTCATTTATCATGGTCATTTGTGATAATGTGGAAGGAACAAGAGGACAGCATGCTATACACACATACATATATATAATATATCCATAATTGGAGAGCAAACTAAAACACAGAGAAACAGTGATAGATTCTGGAACCAAGGTACTGTCTTTGCAGGAAATTTGAATAAATGAGTAAAATGTGAATAAAAACGACAGGGAAAACCTCAAAATTTGTATTATTTATGTTTTTTTTAAAAGTCTGTTTGCTTTTGGAATTCTGGTGAACTGTATAAAAATGCTGATAGTGTGCTTCCAGTGTTAGTGTAGGATGAGGGTGACACCCTGAAACCCACAAATGGGTCTGCTTTTGTCTTTTGTATATAAATTGAGATTTGAGTTTAGACCCAAAAGTTGAAGTTCACCTATGTGTTCTTACCAGTGTGAGAAGCTACATGAAGTGACAGGCTATACTATCACCAGGTTTTCAGGATGGTCTGCTGTCCTAGTGTAAGATATTGATTAGGATAAATCAGAATCCACTACAGAACATCTATAAATTTTACCATGCTTATTTGTTGGTGAACTTATGTTCTGTCCTTGGCTCTGAGTGTTGTTGATTCAGTACTAATGATTCAACGCTTTTTATTCTGGGATCCCATACCAAGCGTGGGGTACTCTTTTCCAGACTTCTTTCCATTTGCTGACTCTTGTCCCTGGCTTGGCTACAAGTGCCAACCTGTTCATGTGGTCTATGAGGCTCAGTTCTTCTATCTCAGAACAGGGTGGTGATTCCCCCGTTCCTGAGCTTAGGGAATGTCTTGCAGCTGTCTGAGAAGCATAGATCATTAGTGATTTTGGCAGGATTCTGCTGGAAGCACAGTGCTAAGGATAAAAGGTCAGTTTTATTTAACCGATGAAAACAATGAGTAGCAGATTAAGCTAGTTTTCTGGTAAACAGTACCATTACATTCCAGTAAATAGTGTCACGATGCCTGGATGAATAGCATCCATGGAGATAAAAAGGAGCATTTCTCAGTGATGGAAAATTAGGTATCTCCATAAACGCAAATGTGCCTTTAGTTTTCTTCTAGCTATGATCTGTTCCCTGAAACATTTACTAACAGGTCATTTGGTTGTTCTCATGGAAAAAATGAAGTATGTTCTGCTGAAGACACAGCCTACAGAGATGGGCCAGTTTAAGGGCTGTTCTTTTCATCTGTCTGAAGTGTTAAGACACCAAAGCAGAGCCGTGCATTCCGTGCTACTCCTGGGCTGCCCACCCATCTGTGGAAGCTGAGATGAGATGGAATGCAGGTGAAGATCCAGCCTCATAAAAACTGCATGCAGCATACCAGCCCGTCAGCATCCTTCAGTGCAAGATGGAAGACATAGTTTGGCTTGCTCACATGCATTTTTTTTTTTTTAAGAAGCCCATATTGACAGTGTAGGCGGGAAGGCAGAGCCTTGAACTTGAGACAAGCAGCTGCATCATGCTTGCCTCTTGAGAGCCATGAGCCCTCCAATGCTGTCTGTGTTGTTGTTGCATTAAGAGACTTGGGGTAGATGCAAAATGAAGAACATGAATTCTTCCAAGGTGTTCCCGTTCACAGGTTCGGGATTTCTGTGGTAATCTTGCTAGCTGTAGTGAAAATAACAGCTACCACTCACTGAATGTTCATTGTGCAGCAGCAGCACCTATTTTTTTAGATAATAATTGCATTATGTTCTCATAGTAACAGCAGGTTTAAAAAGGATAAAGTACACAATGTGGCTAATAATGGAAGTCGTGAAATTGGGATTTGAATTCAGGCAGTATATGACTCACAGACCTTGATATAATCAGTATATTTAATATCACCAAATTATCTCCCAGTAGCCTGAAGCAAATCTTTGTGATTTTTGTGGTGGTGTTTTTTATTTAACTCACTCTGACTTCCCATAAAGGCCTCTGTATGTTAAAAATAAAGAGAAAAAAATTGAACCAATTAAACAAGTTTTTCCCCCATTTATTTTTAGCATTTTTGTAGCACCCCTGGAAATATTTGGAGACACTCTGCTGAATGCTGAAGCAGATAGCAGTGCTCTGATCCGTGACCATGAGCAAATGAATTCTCCCAGCACTTACAGTGGTTAGGGTTTTCAAAGATTCTGATGCCCATAAAAAGGAAGTGAAAGAGGACCAGCAGGCAGTATGCCAACCACAATGAGCAGGCTACAACTGCTCACCTGTGCCTGCTTGTTGCCTTAGATGTGAGGGAAATCTTTTGAATCTATTAATGAAAAAAAAATGGACCCGTTGGACACTGACTCAGAACTATCGGCCTTGTTTTTGTTGAAACGATATATTGTTTTATAAGCAGCTCTGAGCTCCAACCCCGCATTCCTGCTCACCTCACTATTGTTATTTCGTGGTTTCCTCATCTTCTATGGGAACTCTCTGCAAAATTTTAAAACTCTAGATAAACGCGTGCGCATGTGTATTTGTGGCAGCAGAGAATAAAAAAAACCCCCGTGATGAGAGGATCTTGCCTTCCAAAGCAATTCATCTTTTTTCTGTTTTGTTTTGTTCTGTTTTGTTTTTTGTGAGTATGGCCAACAAAGCAGATGCAGCCAAAGAGCCCCCATGTCACAGCTCCCATTGCCACTGGCTTGCAGCAGAAGCAGACCGCTGGAACGGAACCGCTGGATGGCTTATTGGAGTAAATGTCTTCAGGAGATTACATGACAGCGCTAAATCTGTGGATGAGGATCCCCCACCTCTGGAATGTTCTATAGAGTTCTGCTAATTTGTTTTCCTTTCCAATTTCCAAGTGGAAGCAACAATGGAGCAAAGAACTTAAGTGGCCTCACACTACATGACACACTCATTAGTTTTGTTGGAGTCCCTCAATTTAAGCCTTAAAACCCAACAGCGCACTGTTGCACTTCAGGGGCATGTCTCAGATCACTAGATAAATCAGTGTCGCACATTTATGTAACATTATAATTTATAAGCTTTTGCAAATCTCTTTTTCAATGTGCTTCCTCTCAAATTCAGGCAAAAGCAGGCAGGCAAATTACCCCCATTTTCTCTTTTTGAGTCTGTTAAGACAAGGCAAGTAATAATACTCAGTAAATGGCTTATAGTTGGTGTCAGGAAAATCCAAACCTTCTGAATCTCATGGTGAGCCTTTTGCCAATGTCAGGAACTTCCTAGTCTTACATATGTAACAGTTGTGTAGTTATAAAGTCAACATAAAAAAATTTTATGAAATGTAGAAGAGTAAATTACCCATAATCACATTTACTAGGGCATCTACTGTTAGTTTTGTTACATTCTATTATACTTTCTGTGCACTTATGCACATACATGTATCATTTAGTGCATTCATGTCTGAATTTTAACAAGCATAAAGTATTACCCTTTTGTGACAATATCTTCAGGCTTATAACTTCCTTCTTCAAATATCAAATGTTAGTTTATTGGGTATTTTATCTTGAAATATTTTAACGTTTGTTGTTGTGGGAATGTGAAACGTGCCCTGTAGGAAGCTGGTCCCAGGCTCGGGACAATTTAGGAGTGGCACCCCATTGGAGGAGGTGGATCTGTGGGGGTGGGTCTTCAGGCTTTATAGCCTGGCACTATTCTCTGAGCGTTGATGCAGTATGATCTACCGAGTCTCCCACTCATGCTGCTGTGCTTCCCCGCCTTCTGCCATGGCTTTCCTGCCGTCGTGGACTCTGTCCTTCTGGACCCTTTCTATCTTAAGTCGCTCTCCTTCCAGGATTTTATCTCAGCAATAGGAAAGGGATTAAGACACCACAAAAGAGAGTATACATATGTATATATGTGTACGTATAAATATCTGTTATATATACATATATATAATATGTGTGTCTTTTGTGTCTATGTTAGGAATATGTGTTTACATACGTCTCATCTCTATACTCATTCCCACAAGAGGTAAAATATTTTGGCCACTATTGGGGTACATTTTCATTTTGCAAAAGATAATATATTCAGGATTTCATTAAAAAAATCTATCTTAGAAGTCTCTTCATCTAAATATACAAAGTGTGTGTTAAATTTTTGTTCTGTAGTGGTTACACAGATACACATTAACTTGTGCCCTAGTGACAGTTATTAAATTTTATTGTCACTCTTATTAGGTGAACGTAAATTAAAAGCTAACTTGAGTCAACTAATTTTGCCTTTAGGATCAATTCCGAGAAATAGAATTACAAGATTAAATGGTCTGACTTTGTCACTTTGTGACTATTAAGAAATCAATTCCTGCAGAGCTTGAGTCAAATTAATACATAAATAAGCAAGATACAAGTATGCCAATCTCTCCACACTGATACTAACAAAAGATGGTAGTAAATCTTTTAAACATCTGATACTCAGTTATGTGAACATGATTCTTTAATATAGTATATATATAGCATATATATATTATATTAAATTTATATATATATATATGTAGTGTGTGTGTGTGTGTGTGTGTGTGTGTGTGTGTGTGTGTGTGCAGGCCTGTTTATGTGAGACCAGATTGACAACCTTGATGCCCCTCTGACACCATCCACCTTTCTTTCTTTTTTAAGATAAAGGCTCTCATTGCCCTAAGCCCAGCAAGTAAGTAGGCTAGGTTGGCTGGCCAGTGAGTCCCCAGGAAAACAGTTCACATAACAAACCCAGCTTTTTAAATGTTCCTTCTGGGGATCAAATTTGACCTCCATGCTTAGAGCCCAGAAACTGAAATATCTTCTCAACCCACTCAGTATGCTTTTAAATTACAAGTTTCTAATGATGAGCAGAACTAAACATTTCGTCCTGCTTTCTGAGAAGAAAAGTTGTGTTTTCTTATGCAATTTCCCTTTGCTCATTATTTTATTTAAAAACAATTTATATGTGGTAATTAGTCCTATGTCATACAAATTAGTCCCTGATTTATAACATTACAGTATTTTTTTCAGTTTATTTTTTAAAAAGGACTTTGCTTCGTGATAGTTTTTGCTTTATAGTTTAAAAATTTGATGGTGAAGTCTGCCAACTTTTTCTAATGTGTTAGAAGTTTTCTCCACGCAAGGTTTGTAAAAGTCGTTCCCTCCTGTAGAACTTCTACAGTTTTGGTATTTAGAATTTGATCTTTCTAAACTGTCTTTTAAATGATACAGGTTCTCTTAAGTGGTTTGTTGTTTTGTTTCATTTTCTTTCAGAGTGGGTTCTTCTTTCCTTCTTTTACCATTTAACAGATACTATTTTTGTCTTACATATTTGAGATCCCGTCTTCTACAAAACCTAAATTCTCCTACGGATTTTATTTATACTAATTCTATTTCCTATCATAATGCAGTTATCTTACCTTATCTGCCAATAACATGGCATTTTAACTTTTGAGCCATAGGGACACCTAGACCTTCACTGCACAGAGCACGCTGGCTGCTTCTCAGTGTTTCCCCATTCATTACAGCCTTACCAGAACGTGAGAGTCAGCTTGTCTCATTCCAGAAGAAGTGTTGCTCTTTTTTTATTAGGATTATGTTTTGTTTATAGACTAATTTAGCAGAAAGCAGCATTTTTATGGTTTTGGATATGACTTTGCCATGTGTCTATCTTCTTTTTGTCCCTCAGGAATATTTAGAAAATGTTTACTCAGAGAGAGCTTGCATGCTTTTTCCGGTGATTTTTTCCTGGTTCTGTGAATGGATTGTCATCTTCCTTACTTCAGCTTATATGAAATCTACTGATTTTGTATTTTTACAGAAACACTAGAAAAATATGCTAAGTGGCTCATTATTACTTATTTTATGTGTTTAATTTCTTTGTTTCATCAAAATTAACAGCCCTCGCCAGAGTAGAAGTTGTTTGCTTCTCCTTACTAAGCAGTACACTCTGTGGTGCTAAGGCACTTTTTATTACAGTAAGGGTGTTTTACAACTCTTATTTACTTACTAGTTGTATTAAACTGTTTTCTTAGATCAAGAATAACTAGAAAAAAATTTGTATTATTATCATCATTATTATTTAGTAATTCCTAAGTTTTCTGATTTTAAGGGAAATAGCTTTTTCTATCATTGATTTTTGAGTGCATCTAGAAATGTGTTTGGTTCATTTCTTCCTTTGTACTTATCTACATACTTGATGACACCCCTCCCCCAAGGAAATCACACGCTTGAAGATTCCCTGATGTGTGTGTTTATATGGATAGGAACACTGTTGCAGATATTTCTTGGTTGTTCTGTATTTTACTTACTTTCCTTTACTGTTTATGAGTTCTTTCATACTCTTTGGATTGGATTCACAAAGATTCAGTATTTTAAATTTTATATCACTTTTAACAATTATCTATCTCTATTGACTTAATTTATTCTTTAACATTGATTATTTTCATTCCCTTAAGCTAGTATATATTGCTAACACATTCAGGTATATTTTAGTGTGTTTTCTGTTTCAGTTAAACTGATACGCCTTCTTTTTTTCTTTGCTATATTCTAAGATGTATTTGGTTTTTTTTTTTTTAACCTCCTCTAACGCTTTCACAGTTTATCATTCACAGGTGTCTAATAGTCTTGGTTTCTCTCATTACAAATCAACTGACGTGTTTTGGCTTCTTCTGCTATAGGTTCTTCCTCCTTCTCTTTCCCCTCAGTTTATCCGTGGAGGAGCTAGAGACCCAGGATTTGAAGAATTTACCATAGTCTAGTTTGCCAATTACATATTTGTGCAATTTCACTTATACTTTAAACTCTTGTTTTTTCTCTAATTTTGATCCAATGCCGAACTCTTTCCTCAGGGTGCTGTGGTCTGCTGTGCAGTGTGGGCGGACATTGACATGTTCTCATCCACTAGACTAGATCGTGGTGATTGTGGGCATAATCTACTTCCACCATTTACTTTCCCTTGCTATTTACACTCTGTAGGGAAACACTGTTCTTTGCCTACTGGCTGTGTTCAAAAAAATACTATTGTTTTATTTGGTTTGTTGTTATCACTTGAGCATGTCCAGTTAGATTTTCTAAAGCACATATAGTCATTATTCACAAATTTGAGTATCATTTTTGAGTTTTGGTCATCTGTATTATCCTTATGACGATTGAGTTGTTACATTTTTTGGCAATGAGCATCTCTCACAGTGCCTCCTGGGTCTCTTAATACATTCTCAGTAGTCCTTGGTAGGTTATTTGCTTTCTAGTGTGGTGAGATACTCCAGGCTCATCTTGTTCATTTTGTTTCCTGGACTTGGACCACACAATTCCCCCTAAAGCCTCAGTTTCCTGTAGTGAGAAATTGTATTTCAATATTACAATGTGTGGCTAGGAGTGCTTTTTACTAATAGAGTGTTCTCCTCAATGACAAAGCTTACAAACCCTCTCAAATTCACAAAATATTTCTGATAAAAGTCAGTATTATTATTTCCCCCAAAGGTTTGTACCTCCCACACTGAGAACTGGTTCTCAAAGATACACAAGATAATATAATTAGAATATTTCCTAATTACTCATTTTCTTTGGCTAGCATTACATATACAACATTTTCAGAATAACTCTAATACCATGCCCAATATAATTACTGAAAATAGCTCAAAATCCTTGTGCATGTATTCTAATATTATCTTTTATTGTTAATAGTTGAACTATCTCTGGATAGAGTCTGTCTTTGTGGATTTTATCCTTCATACATTCATTTTAGGAGCAACTGGACTTAGCCTTGTCTACCCAACTTTGTAATGAGTTCCTCTTTGTTTTGATTTCTGAAACTGTTTTTTTTCTAGTAACTTTATAAGAAAGACTCTGTGGAACAGTGTTTTTGAATTCTTGCATGCTGATAGTAGCTGCTTGTGAGCCTTTCTCTTTTGGCATAAAGTGCTGCTGTCAAAAAATAAATCTGTTGATGATTTAATTTAATTTGACTTTGTAAGTCCCATGCAATTTTGGCCTGAAAGCATGAGATTTTTTCACTTCTTTTCTGTAAATTGCAGTAACTTAACTAGAATATTCCCATGCTGATCACTGTGCATCATTCTCACATGTCTGCTGTGTGCTCTTTTGGTAGGAAAGTACACATTTTCAGTTTTTAAAATTTCATCAATGTTCTTTTGAGTTATATAATGTACAATTTTATATTTGTTTTTGAATGTATAAAAAGTGTCCCCATCAAAAGGCTCGTGTGTTGGAGTTGTGTTCCCTGATGCAAGTTGTGTCCAATTCTTCCACTCTGGGAATAGTTTGACCATGGGCCCTCTGACTGCATGAATGGATTAATCCGTTGACAGGCTCAAACTTGGACAGCCGTTGGGAGGTGGTAGAAGTTTGGACAAAGAAAGCAACTCACTAGGGGTACGTCTTTAAGGTGTGTCCTTCCCTGGATTCTTCTCTGCCTGCTGCCTGGCCCCTGAGTGGTGATCACCTTACACTTCTTCTTACTGCATTGTACTCTCCCTCTCTTCAGGTGCACAGTGATGGAGCTAAACTAATACAGACTGAAGCCTGAGCCCAAACCAGTCTTGTCCACTGTAAAATTCTTTCTTCGGGTGTTTTATCACAGTGAGAAAAGTCTTGACTGTTGTGGAATATTATTTTAAGGCATATTACTTTTGTTTATGCTGTGGAACATTTGCTTTAATGATGCAAATCAGTGTTGCATTTTTAATGTTGCATTTGTTTAACTCTGTAAAACTGTGCTAGTTTGTCTGTCTAAAAACCCGATGTTCTAATAAAGAGCTGAATGGCCAATAGAGGCAGGAGAAAGAATAGATGGGTCTGGCAGGAAGAGAGAATAAATTAGAAGAAAAATCTGAAAAGAGAGAAAAATAAAGAGCAAGAGAACAAGGAGAGGAACGTGCTAGGGGCCACCCACCCAGCCACCCAGCCACCCAGCCACCCAGCCACCCAGCCACCCAGCCACCCAGTCACCCAGCCACCCAGTCACCCAGCCACCCAGTCACCCAGTCACCCAGTCACCCACCCACCCAGTCACCCAGCCACCCACCCACCCAGCCACCCACCCACCCAGCCACCCAGCCACCCAGCCACCCAGCCACCCAGCCACCCAGCCACCCAGTCACCCAGCCACCCAGTCACCCAGCCACCCAGCCACCCAGCCACCCAGTCACCCAGCCACCCAGTCACCCACCCACCCAGTCACCCAGCCACCCAGCCACCCAGCCACCCAGCCACCCAGCCACCCAGCCACCCAGCCACCCAGCCACCCAGCCACCCACCCACCCAGCCACCCACCCACCCAGCCACCCAGTCACCCACCCACCCAGTCACCCAGCCACCCAGGCACCCAGTCACCCACCCACCCAGCCACCCAGCCACCCAGCCACCGAGCCTTCCAGCCAGCTTCAGAGTGAGAGTGAAAGGAAGACTTACAGAAGAAAGAGAATGGTAAAATCCCGGAGGCAAAAGGTAAATGGGATTATTTAAGTTAAGAAAACCTGGCAAGAAACAAGCCAAGCTAAGGCCAGGCATTTGTAATTAAGAATAGCCTCTGTTTGTGCTTTATTTGGGAAAATCAAAAGTAACCAAAAACACTTTGACTAAAGCAGTTCCTTTGCTCGAATTTTATTATTTAGGTATCTGCTACATGTGGGTACATGTTTCATTCAGCACAATTACTTTTTTGACAATTCTTCTTCATTTCCTCATTTCTTTTCAATTAAACAAAATTCTCCTCTATGGTGATCTTATCTTATTCCCAAGGTATTATTTGTATTGATCTGTGCTTTCAGCTTGGTCCTATTTCTGAAAAGAGATTTATTTTGCCCTTTTATATTTGTCCCTAAGGTCTGTCATCTCATTTATGATGCTTTGTGCAGTATGTCAATCTCTGTGACTGGAAGACACTGTTTCCTTGGAGTCACCCACCACCTCTGGCTCTTATAGCCTTTTCTCTTCCTCTGCAGCATAGATCCCTAGGCTCTGGTTGGAAGATTTGACAAAGACGTCCCAATTTGGGTCGAGTGCTCCAAAGTCTCTCATTCTCTCTACATCATCCAGTTGTGAGTCTCTGTGTTAATTTCCATCTATTGCAAGAAGACACTTTTCTGATGAGGACCGAATGGTGATCTGTTCTATGGGTATAGTAGTATGGTATTAGAAGTCATCTTGCTATACTGATTTAGCTGAACAATAGTGGTTTTCCCTCCCCTAGGCTCACAATATATCTCGTTTCAGGTTCTTGCCTACTTTAGCAAGTGTCAGATACAGGTTACACCTAATGCCCAGAGCCTTAAATTCATTTTTCCAAAGTATTTGGCTACTCCAATAACATTTGTACTACTATTGCATCAGTATATTTTCAGGGAGATTGCTGTTATAGGTTGCAGAATTTTGTAGGTTGTAAAAATGAAACATTTAGTTATTAGAAGCTTTACAGTTGTAACCAAGGAAATCACAGGGCCATTAGAAGCTACAAAATGCAAGAACCTCATTTCAGATTTCTGGCCTCGAGAGTTATATGATAAACTTTATTGCATGTTAATTAATTTTTTAATTGAGTACCAAGCATCGTGTTCTACATTGTGGAATATTGTGTTTTGCTGTATTCCTCTGAAGAATTAGACGTTGTTCTGCATACAGTTCAGGTATTTTGGATCAGTTTTCATTTCTCTTAAGAAAGGTGTACCAATTTTGAAGACCATATTAAATTCCCTATGAATCCTATAAATTTAAGATATGTCCTCATTGAATCTCCTTTGTAAATTCCAGAAATTGTTGGTCTACTATGTTTAATGATGTTTTTCTGTGTCCCCAAGGGATTTCTCCTCATGTGTGTACTCCTAACCTCTTAGCAAATCACCCAACAAAGATCTAGGAGGCTGGTGCATAGTTCTCAGGCTCTCACTCTATGCATCTCCCTTGCTTCCAGAGATTTCTCCCATGAATCTTAGACACCATCATCATCTGGAACTGCATTCTCACCGTATCCAGCAAGACTTGTATGCTGTGTTAATGCTTTTTGTGTTGTGCTCTAGAAAGTGCCTCTGTTCAGCAATCAGTTTGAATGTGAGGGCTTTCTAGATTTGCCCCTGTTTTCTCAGGGTTTAGTGCTGAGCACATTGTTGGCACATGTCTAACAACAGTGATTTTATTTGCTTTTCTTACCTTCTATTAGGAAAGCTGTTCCCACAGCAATTAATCATT
Source organism: Phyllotis vaccarum (assembly GCA_033318265.1). NCBI lineage: Eukaryota > Metazoa > Chordata > Mammalia > Rodentia > Cricetidae > Phyllotis > Phyllotis vaccarum. The sequence continues at coordinate 3,638,704 of JARWLC010000012.1, forward strand.
CAAGGAGAGAAGTGTCCCAAAGTTACTACTTTATAAACAAATTTCCATAACCTAGTAACTAGAAGGAAATTAGGTTCTAATGGCTCATTAAAAGTATATGATGCCTTTCTACATGCATGTGGATGAGTGTGTGTGTGTGTGTGTGTGTGTGTGTGTGTGTGCGTGTGCGTGTGTGTGTGTTTAGCATATGCATTAGTTTAGTTTCTTCTAGAATCTCGATGTAGGCTAATATTGGGGTGCTGGTAGTTTATTTGGAACTTTTCCAAATAAATTCCATACCAAATTCCACGAAGTGGTATGAGGTAATGGAATAAGCAAGATGGATCAGTAGGAAACTCAATTTAGATAGGAAATAGAGATTCATTCTATTGCAATGGCTGTAAAGCATGTAGAACTTTGTGTCAAGTGATTAGAGGCTGGATGGCCTCTGAAGCCTTCCATGCCCCTACTGTGTAGTCACTTCTCTACCAAGCAAACTCCCAGGTCAATGGAGAAGGCCTTACAGGTAGAATGGGTAGACAACAAACATGCTCTAAAGGCATGAGCTGTAAGTGCAGCAGGAACTAAAAATGTAACCAATGATGTAGCCTCAAAGGTGAACCAAGGATCCAGAACACAGTGTGTCCTCAGGACAAGACCATGAAAGAAAATCTGAGTAGGCTATAACCAAGCTTCAGTCTTAATAGAGTTTCCTGTTGAAATTCGTAACCGTGGAGATGAAGGGATCCTATGGCAGGGCTGTAAGTTTAATCATTTACACATTTGCCACCAGGGGACAACAAATAAAAAATACAGCAGAGCAAAGGTCTGTTGGTAGGTGGAACACTCATTTGATGCAGAAGGCCAGGACTCCCTCAGGGAGTAGACTTCCTTTGGCTTGGATCCTAGAGTCCCCTTTCCAACCATTTAACATTCTATACCTCTTCCTCTACCTCTAGAGTTCCGGTGTCTTTTTGTCCCAAAAAAACAGCCCTGTTAAGTATTGTTCAAGTGGAAAATGAACTTAAGCCCTCAGCTTTATCTTGGCCAGCCAGATGCTGACTTGCTGTCAAGCTTGAAGACTTGAGGCTTATTAAAGAGCCACAGAGCACTAACAGGAAAGATGTTTTAATAGCATACTGTTGCGCAAATTCTTCGCCTCTCTTTCCTCCATGTAAAAGGATATATCTTACCCCACATCTTCTGACTCTAAAGATACTCAGTCTAACTTTACAGCCATGGAAGCAACTCTTCCTTATAGCTCAATTGTGTTTATCTAACATTTAAGACATTTTCACAGAAGTCTAATTTAAATCAAAAGATTCAGTCTTGAGTCTTGATTTAGAGTTAACAGATTAAATGAGAGATTAACTGATGGAACCCTACTGTGAGTCTCATTCATGATGAAATAACTCGGAGGTGAGGATAATTATCAGAGTACTTTACACTGATAGTTGAAACCTTACTCTGTCTATAAAGACCCATCTGTGCCTATGGTAGAAAGGGAAATGTCAGTCATGGTTGTGGGAATATTCTACACACAGAACTTTTTCAAAACATATTTTAAAAAAATTTCAATTGCAATATTATTGCAACATTTCTTCCTCCCGTTTCCTCCCTCCAAACCCTACCATATGCCCTCTCCCCGTCCATCTTGACAGTATGTATTTTTATGTACACACACACACACACACACAGAGTCCTGATCATACATAACCTTTGAAACCATGTAACATTACTTATACATGTTTTCAGAGGTAACAATTCGATACTGAATAGCCAATTGATGTGATCTGATTTTCCCAGGAGGAAACCACTTCTGCTCTGATTTTTTCTTAGTTGCCTATTGTTCTTTCTATAGGGTTGAGGCCTTGTGGGCTTTTCCCCATCCTGTTTGGCATGCTCATTGGTGTCATCCCTGTTGAGTTTAAACTTGGGCACTCACATTGGTGAGACTTTATGAGTATAGATTCTGATATTACTGGGAAACATAACCTCACTGAAAACTCCCTGGTCATCTGGCTCTTAGAATCTTTTTGCATTCTCCTTTGCAAAGTTCCCTGAGCATTAGGTGTAGGAACATTTCTAGATGTCTTCACTAGGTCTGGACTATAAAACTCTATACTCTTGTTGGTTGTGGTTTTCTGTAATACTGTCTATTGCAAAGATAGGTTTTCTTGATGAGGGGTAAAGACTAAATTTATCTTCAGATGTAAAGACAAATGTTTATAAAGTGTTATAGGGATGATTACGGTTCAGTAGATCAGGGGTTGTAGATCATCCTCTAATAGCCCAGATGTCACTAACCACAGAGTAGTTATCTAGGTTTCCAGTGCCAGGCAGGTTCACCTTTTGTTGAGGAGGTCTTAAATCCAATCAGAGATTAGGTTATCATGAAGGCATGCATGCCAGCACTGTACTTGTAGGGCTATCATTCACACTGGTGGTTGATGTGCTTTTAGGCATCATATCTGGGTAGGACTCTCTTCTTGTATGGTGCTTGTATGGTGACTTCTGGTACCAAGGAAGCTTGTTCTCGGGGAGGAGGCCTTCAGGTCAGTTCTAGCTCAGGTATCTCTGGGCTCTGTTTCTGAAGTGTATTAACACAATGAGACTTTGTTCTTCTGCAAACTCCTCTCTCATTCTAGATCTTCATTTTAAGAGATGCTAGAAAAGATGAGTGGCCAAGCCATTTTGTTCCCTTTGTTCTATTCTAACTTCTGAAAAAAACTGATCTCACTTTATCTCTGTAAATCCACATAATTATCACAGCATATCAGTTTCTGACCTTAGCCAAACCAGCCTCTATTAGAGAAAATTTCCAGGATACAAATTAAGTTGCATCAGGATGTTACACAAAGTGATATGGGAACCACGCACCTACACTGTAACTAATTGTTGTATATTAAAAATGAACAAAAGCCAGTCCCAGAAAGGATTATGAAGCCATTTAAAATAAGAAACATAGAGCTGAAAATTTAAGCATGTTAGAAAACAGAATGCAAGACAGAAGAAAACAGGTTTGTAGTAGTATGGATGAGCCTTTCTTGATGGATAGTGACCAAGAAGGGTCATGGGTAGAATCAGGAAAGAAAGATTATATCCACTGGCTTATTTAACTGAAACTAACAGATGTCTTCAGGTTCATCCTTTTTTTTTTTACCTTATATTTTAGGGTAAAACCCTGTCCAGATGCTAAGCATTTGGAGGATAATGTAGTGTTGTATAATTTTCTATAACCAACATACCACCCAGAACAATGTTGTGCTCACTGTATGCTTTCTAACTGACTAAAAGCTCTCCTAACATATCAGCCATTTCTTTCAGCCTGGCCTAAATAACACTAAGTGATAGTTCATGTAAACTACATTTGACAAATCGGTGTTAAATGTTTTATGATTTATTATACCTGGCAATATTTACCAAACCAATTTTACTCTTTTAAAAAGTAAATCAAGAACATATTTTCAGGAGGTGTGTGAATTTTAAATCACTTTCACCTACATTAAATGGTCTCATTTAATTTAATGAGAATAGTCTCATTTCCATTAGGAAGTTCTCTTGTGTTTTACTACCTCAGTGCCTGAAAGAAAGAGTCAAGTTTATATCCCAGAAAAGGGGCAGAGTTTCACCAAATCTGGGCTACCTCTGTTATATTGAAAATTCCATCCTGCATTGATTACCAGCCTCAATAAACAAATTATGAAGGCTTTTATGGTTGCCAGTACTTGAGAATTATTAGAAAATATATTGAAAAATACTTAATATTGCCATATGATGACCCCTTACAGTTTTTTTTTTCTCATTTTAATGAGTTGGTTAAGATGGTAATGGTCACCTCTAATTTCCCAGTACACTGAAGTTATTGAGAAACTAGGGGGAGCCTATCACTTTAAAGAACCACTGGGCAGCCCTGGTGTGATGCTTTCCAGGTGGTTCAGTGACAGGCAGAATTATCTCTTAATCTCTAGGCCACTGGTGCTCAGGGTGACCAGAAAGGGCAGACACACTTGTGGCACATGAAACATCTCATCCAAGACCTGAGTATTGAAAATATAGGAAACTTGAAGGTGAAATGAGGTGTGCTTCTGTGTCCCTGCACAAGTGTAGCACCCAGAAAGTCCGACTGTAACTGATAAATTTTTGCCATGACCCATGAAATGTCTTTCTTGAGTTTTGAGAATTCAGCAGGGAGTACTGAATATTCAAAGTATTTTTGTAATAATTAGTTATTTTTACTTTGCAGCTAATATGAGAAGTTAGTGATATCATAAAGTAAGCAGTCTTTGTCCTGTAGACTTTTAACTACTCTGGTCAAAAAACATTTCCTGTCCCCCAAAGAGAAATTAAACAGAATCAGGGGCAGGGTGGTCTAATTTGTATCTGTGGTATATTTCCCAGTGGCACCTTGGCTAAGCTGGACTACATTTTCCAGAATTTTCTCTCCTGTATGTTTTCAGTAAAGGCAGAGCACAAGAGAGATGTATGAGATTTGTAGGGTGGAAGAAACAAGTTAGTAGTTCACCATGTTTTTGCTGTTCCCTTTAGTGCTGAGAAGTAGTAGCTAGTCTGTACTGGCTTCACCTTCTCACGGTTCCTCCTACAGCTTCTCTGGATGCTGGAGAAGTTAGATTTATCAGGCTCTGTGAAAAGTCCCAGAGCCAAGTGATAGAGGCAACAGGAGCCAACATAAGTTTCACTGTCTTGTAGGCCTGTGGCTCCTGTTTGGGTGTTTGTAGATTCTACCCAGCTCTTTGCTGCTTACCCTGTGGACTTTAAGGTCCAGGTTAAAGTGCTACAGTATGTGTGTATGTGTGTGTATGTGTGTGTGTATGAGAGAGTGTCAGTGTGTGTATGCGTGTGTGTGTGTATGTGTGTGTATGTGTGTGAGAGAGTGTGTGTGCATATCTGTGTATGTGTGCATGTGTGTGTGAGAGAGAGTGTGAGTGTGTGTGTATGTGTGTGTGTATGTGTGTATGTATGTGTGTGTGAGAGAGTGTGTGTGCGTGTGTGTATGTGCATGTCTGTGTGTGTGTATGTGTGTGTGAGAGTGTGTGTGTGTGTGTATGTGCATATCTGTGTGTGTATGTGTGTATGTATGTGTGTGTGTATGTGTGTGTGTGTGAGAGAGAGTGTGAGTGTGTGTGCGTGTATGTATGTGCATGTCTCTGTGTGTGTATGTGTGTATATATGTGTGTGTGAGCGAGTGTGAGTGTGTGTATGCATGTGTGTGTGTGCATACACATGTGTGTGTGTGTACATGTGATGGTAATTGATATTAATTAAGAACAATATGCTGTCCCTAGACAGTTGCCCTGCTTTATATTAAAAGCTTTTTGTTTCCAAAATATTTTTTGGAAATTGTGTACCAAACATGTACATACAATATTTTTGTTAGTTTCTAAACAATATAGTTTAATAAACAACTACAGACCATTTACATTGTATTAGCTATCATAAGCAATCTATAAAAGGTTACAAGTAAGTAGGCTGTGTGCAAACACTATGCCTTTCCATAGAACTTATTTAGACCTCTTCAAGATTTTAGATTTCGAGGTGTGCCTTGGAATCAATGATTTCTAGGTACCATCCACCTGCACACACACACACATACACACAGACACACACAGACACACACACATACACACACACATACACACACATACACACACAGACACACACACAGACACACACACACAGACACACACATACACACACACAGACACACACACATGCACACACACACATACACACATACACACACAGACACACACACAGACACACACACACATACACATACAGACACACACAGACACACACACACACACGCTTTTCTGGGTGATTTTGGATAATATTCAATCTCTACACGTCATACTGGCATTGAGGTTTTAGTCAAAGTTCAGACATGTCATTCTTGTTCATATTGTTGAACGTCATTCTTCATTACAATTACAGTGATGTGTGTTAGGAAAAGCACACCTTGTAGTGCTTTTTCAGCACCTTCCATGTGTAGTCACAAGTTTCCGGCCAGACCTAGTCCTGAGTTTTGGACCTGCAGTCCCTTAGCTCCAAAGAACCACACAAAGGCTTTTTATTAATTACAAGCTGATTGGTCGATTACTCAGGCTTATTACTTGCTAACTCTTATACTTTAAGTTAACCAATGATGATGTTTATGTTTAGCCACAAGGCTTGGTGCCTTTGCTCAGAGTAGTGTTCAGATCCCACTTCTCGGTACCTCAATGTCTGCTGCTCTGCTCGTTTGTGTCTGGTTGCCCCGCTGCTACTTCCTGTCTATCAACTTCACTAATCATCATTTTATTAAACCAATATTTACAGTGACAAACATTGATGGTTTATAAAGTCATAGTCCTTCAGCATTTCCCTCTTTTTCTCTGTTTTAAACAAGAACCCCAAATCTACTCAGCTTTGTTCAGCTTTTTTAAAAGATACTTTTTAAACCATTATCAAGAGCAATTTCTCAACCACCTTAAACAATAACAATTATTCATAATCTACTGAAAGACCAAAAATCCACCCACCCAACCTCTTGTGAATGTGGGTGTTGTGTTCTTAAATTTACTTCGTGCTGTCTACACTCAAGAGATTACTTCAAAAGACCTGCAGTTGTGAAATCTGGTAAGACTTCCAGATTTATTAACCTTCCCATTCTCCTCTTCTCCACTTGTGTCTCTATAGAAATGTCTTCTTTATATCTAAAAAAGGATATTGTGCTCATGAGTGGCTTTGGAAACATCTTTATTTCTTTTGTTTTAGAGGAAGAACATCTAGGAAGAGCTTCTAGTGGCCTATACTGAGAACTCAGTTGAACTTTTGAAAACCAAACTATGTCTTGTCTTGTATGAGGAAAGTTGGCTCAAAGATCTTGTGGTTTCCTTTATCACCTTGCTCTAAAATATGAGATGCAGGATGTAGATAGACAATGGACTCTAGACCCAATGACCAGGACCGTCATCCCCCTGTTACCTCATGACTTGGAATAAGGGGTTTATAAGTTTGCTTTCTATTGTTGTGATAAAAACCAGAACAAAAATTAACTTGGGGAGAAAAGGGTATATTTTACCTTACAGGTTTATAGTCCATCATTGGTAGAACCCACAGCAGGATCTGGAGCCAGAATTGAAGCATAGACCATAGAGGAAGATTGCTTAATGACTTGTTTCTTCTGGTTTGCTCAGCAAGGCCAAACTGCCTAGGAATAGCACCACCCACAGTAGACCAGACCACCATAAATCAATTGGAAAATTTTAAAAAATGCCTCTCAGACATGGTCCAAGGCCAATCTGATTTAGGAAATACTTCAGTTGAGGTTCCTTCTTCCCAGGTGATTCTAGGTTTGTGTCAAATGAATAATAGAAATTGATTATGGCAAGGACTAGTTTGAGTTTTGTTGATGACTTCATAAATAAACAAATGAAGAATGTGCTAGTTCTCTTGGCCAAGACAACATTGCCTCAGTGATAATGATAGAAGCAAAAGCTGATTGTGGTGATAAGAGAGATTAATTTCAGTCATAAGGGGCAGATCTCCTCTTTCTCATCAGCTGACGGGAGCTCTACCATTGCCATCGTAATAACCATCCTGGAGCTGCTAAGGTTTTCTGGACATATGTGAAAGCATGCTGAGCCCAAGATGGCTTGGGCCTCCTTGAAAGCCCATCTCCTAAGAACTTAAATTACAAAAGCTCACTTTGACAAAATGCTGATGCAAGCCCAGAGCCAAGTACCTTACAGGTACTTTCTTGCGAGAAGTATCTCTCTGAGAAAGGAGTTTCTATACCTATTGTAGTGATGCTGCTATGCTATCTGAAAGCCTTATGGCTAAGGATTTGAAGCACCAGGATTGAACCCAGGACATTGGATGCCTGCAATCACCATGCTGCTGTGGAATCCAGAGGCAAATCCAATCACTAAAAAAGAGGGTAATGCCATGCATTGCTGATTTGTAGTGATAAGATAGAAACTTACTCTGCTCCACTCATATCCAGTTTTGCTCCCAAATCCAAAGATATTGTAATGGTTTAACAAAAAGAAGGAACCATCACAGCCATCATCATACCCACACAGCCATCACTACCATCACAGCCATCACAGCATTCATCACGGTCATCATCATGATCATCATCACAGCCATCATCACAGTCATCATGAAAGCCATCACTCCAGCCATCATCACAGCCATCATCAAAGTCATCACCCCAGCCATTATCATAGGCATCATCAATCACAGCCATCATCAATCACAACCATCATTATAGCCATCAGACAGCCATCATCATAGTCATCACAGTCATTACCACCATCACTGCCATTACAGCCAACATCACAGCCATCACAGCCATCACAGCCATCATCACATTCATCACAGTTATCATAGCCATCATCAAAGTCATCATTACAGCCATAACAGTCATCATTACAGTCTCATCACAGCCATCACAACCATCATCATAGTCATCACAGTCATCATCACAGTCTCATCACAGCCATCACAACCATCATCACAACAATCATCATAGCCATCATCATATTCATCACAGCCATCAAGCCATCAGTACAGCCATCATTAAAGCCATCACAGCAATTATCCCAGCCATTATCATAGGCATCATCACAGTCATCATCACAGCTATCACAGCCATCACCACAGTCATCACAGCCATCACAGCCATCATCACAGTCATCACAGCCATCATAGCCTCATCACAGTCATCCCAGCCATCAGCACAGCCATAATCAGTCATCACAGCCATCATCACAGCCTTCACAGCCATCATCACAGCCATCACAGCCATCATTACAGCCTCATCACCGTCATCATCCCAGCCATCAGCACAGCCATAATCAGTCATCACAGCCATCATCACAGCCATCACAGCCATCATTACAGCCTCATCACCGTTATTATCGTAGCCATTACAGACATTATCACATCCTTAGCAGCCATCATCACAGCCATCACAACATCATCAGAATCATCACAGTCATCAGACAGCCATCACAGCCTCATCACAATCATCATTACAGTCATCATCACAGCTAACATCACAGTCATTATCACAGCCATCATAGCCATCATCACAGCCATCACATTCATCACAGCCATCACAACCATCACAACCATCATCATAGACATCACAGCCATCATCACAGCCATCATCACAGTCCTCACAATCATCACAGCCTTCACAGTCATCATCACAGCCATCACAGACATCACCCCTATCATCACAGCTGCCTCAAGAAGATTAAATGTCCTAAATATGTTTGTTGCTGCTTTTCTTATCACCAGTTATCAAAAGTACCTGATAGAAAGAACTCAGAGGATAGGAGCTTTATTTTGTTTCTCAGTGTTTTGTTCAACATGGCAGAAAAGTAAGGTGGTGTGAACAGCTGATCTGTGGTATGGTGGCTTCTCACAGGACAGCCATAACCAGAAGCAGAGAATTCATGCAAGAAGCAATATTAGACACAGCCTTTAAGGTTTGTCTCTAGTGACTCAGCCAGTCCCAAAGGTTCTATAATCTCCTAAGCCACCACTATCATCCAGGAAGCAACAGCCTTAACACTGGAGCTTATGGGATACACTTCATAGCTAAACCGTAGCAGCATATGAGTAGGTACCACACAGGCATTGCCTATGATTTATGTGGTGTACATTCCAAACAATACTAAGTCAATAATGGTATTTCTCTAAAGTTTTAGTAAACAAGTGGGGAAGTGACCTATACACATGTTCTCAGACTATTAAATTACAGCTAAATGAGCAGATGGGAATGAGACAGGGTAGATACAGTCTACTCTTTTAGGCAAGAAAAACAAACAAACAAAATAGTTGGATCCACATGATTCTAGTCATTTAATGTGAAGTGCTGTGCTACCTACACAGAAAGCATATTTTCTGCTCCATGTTAAACTGTCAAGGCTTGTTCTGCTGAGTGGTCCAGGACAGAGGAAAGCCAATTGCATAGACTGCTCCTGGGGCTGGGCCCTGCTGGTTCTCATTAACATTCTTGCTGCCTTCCCATTGATATCAAAATAAAGCCAACAGGATAACTCCCATCTGACTTACAATTTATGGCTTTCAGCATCACCACTGTCCTTCAGACCTTTAATAACTGATGAAACAGATTCAAAGTCAAGATTCCAGTTCAAGCAGTAGACCATTTTGTGAGCAAGGTTATACTGATTGTGGCATCTTGCTCCTCTCTCCTGCTTGCTGGTTTATTTACACTTAAGACAATTCCTTTATTCACAAGATGTATATGAAATGTCCTTCTGTCAGGTTCTGGAGATATCAGTTAAGTTAGGCTAACATCTCCACAGAAGTCGGCTGTGAGTTACCCACATCTCAAATATCTTGGTGCTCTCTGCAGGGAAGCCAGAAGCATCTCTATCTACAGGAAAGAATTTCAGGGGAATTTTTATAGAAGACTAAACTTTTGGAAAGATACGAAGAAAAAAAGCATAGGAAGCAAGCCTTGGAAACTTAGTCACTTGCACAGACTAGAGGCGTACGTGTATGAATTGTAGACAAGGAGCCTAGAGGAATCGCTGATATGCTAAAGAGTATTTATGATGTAGGAAACAGGTGGCAATGGCCTGAAAGAAGAGAGAAACACAATGAGATTAGTATTTAGGAAATTCTATTCATAACCTTGTTGGAGATGAGTGGGAATGTCCACACCAGGAAGAGAGAGACCAATGAAATGGCTTTGGATTATTTAATGAAAGGTGGAGCTATGAAGCAAACAAAGAAATGTAGTTTAGAGGGGCAGGGAATGTCTTTAGGCTGAGGATTTTCCAACAGGGAATTTCAAACCATGAGAGGACCAGGAGTTCTGTGAAGGAGTGGCCAAAAACATCACATGCTGTAGGCATCCTTGCAAAGATGGTAAAGTAGCTAGCTATGAGACTTGGCAGTCAGGGGGGAGGCTGGGATACTCGGTGTTCTTCACTTCAGTGGAAGAGTATGTAGATAAGTCAGTGAGGTGAAGTGCGGGTAGATTAAAGTGTGGACTGCTATTTTGAAAGCTGTTGTGACTACAAAGACAGATTCTTTTCATCTTTTCATTTTAAATGAGCAAACAACACTAGAAGAAAACTGGAGTGAGGTGGAGTGGAGTCAGTCCCCTGTAGTTTTATTAGGATTTAAATCTGAAGACACACTTGCAACTTCTTCAGAAGAATGGGATAACTGGACTCTGCCGCCATGACTGGACTTCATTTTTTTTGGTCAAGGACAGCAGTCCAGAGCATTTTCTTCATGCACTGCTGTGCCTCTTCCCTCATTATTGATGAACTTTCCCTAGTCTTCGTCCTGAACACTATTGTCTTGAGTTATCCCTGAACACCACTGTTGACAGCATCAGCTGCCTCTGGCCCCAGTTTTGATTCTTTTTACTCAGGTCCCTGAATTCTATCACACTGCAAAGCCATCTTTGGATTTAGTCATCCGTGTTTACATGAACGACGCCAAGATCTGAGTCTTTCTCACATTCATGATCTCCAAAAGAAGTGAAGGTTAAGAAGTTAGTGGAGCCTCTTGCAGTGGGTTATGATTATGTTCCTGGTGCATGAACTGGCATCTCGGAGCCCATTCCCTACAGAGGAGCACCTAACCCAGCCTTAATACTGGGATGAGGGACTCAGACCTACTCAAATAAATATGCCAGACTGAACTGACCCACTTTGACACCTTGCCCTCCTTGGGGAATGGGTGGGGGATGGGGAGGAGGGAGGGAACAGGGGGACTGGGAGGATGAAGGGGAGGGGGAACAGTAGTATATATGGGGGGAAAAAACCTTTGTAGATAAGTAAAAAGAATGTAAGTTTTGAAGCCACACTGCCCGGGTGGGAGTGGGTGGGAGGGTGGGTGAGCAGTGTCACCTGCTGGTGTGTGACTTTGTCGCCTCTCTGTCTTCATTGGCCCTACATAACCAATGTACATAAATAATAACAGAATCTGCCAATTTGCATTGTTTTAAGAAATAGTTATAATTAACATGACCATGAGGCTTATACTGTGTTTTGGCACACAGTAATTCCTCTTGTTTGTCCTTACAAATAGGGCACATTCCAGTGTGTTTCAGAAAGGGTTCCTACCTTTTTGCTGCCCTCTGGTGGCCAATGAGCATATTGGAGGACTTAAAATTGACCCTTTGTGTGCTGGATATAAAGTAGAACTACATGAATATATAGTAGACATATAATGATGAGGTCTAATGGCAACAAAATTTGCTTATTAAATTTAGCCCTCACAGCAATTATACTGAGGTAAATGGAAATAATTATTTATTTTGGGTAGTGAGAACAGATACTGAGAAAAGAACTGTCCAAGATAAGCTGCACACACACACACACACAAACACACACACACACACACACACACACACACACACAACACAACACACACACACAATTAAATATCATATGAACTAAAGTAAGTCTTATTTGAAGCCAGGAATTCAGTTTTAAAAGAAATAAAAATGTATTTGTTCAGTTTAAATTCAATTCAGAGCATGGTCTTATGAGGTTTTGTTTCAGTTCAATAGTTTCATAAAACATATAGTTTTGGCTTCAAATTATATAGTTTACGTAGTTCCTTTCCTTTCCTCTTGGAAAGTTGGTGCAACATGGTTTACTAAAGCATTGACATTTGGGTTTGGGTTTAGCTGAACACTGATGTGGAGTCAGGTATGGTTCAAGTCTTCTTCAAATAGTCCAGTGACGGTTAGATTGATGGACATCTTCAGGAAATAGTCAATGCCTAACAAAAATGTGTTGTGCCTGCTTCATCAAAAACATTTCCAAAGGTCTCTTGTCTGAAGCTGTATGATATCTGGTTCTCTTTAAGTTGGCTGTCCTGACACAGAATAATAACGCTGAACATAGTAGTGAGTGGAGTGGTAGTTTTGCAACACTGACAAATGAGCTCATTTTGCTGGACAGACTTCTAAACTTGAAAATTCATGAATTTCATCACACATTCATTCCAAAGGCTTTCACCTCACAGATGGGTGGAATCTGAGGGCCCCACACTTCATGTGCTAGTCCTGTTCTGATAGAAATGTGCAGTGTGTGATTGTAATATCTCACTGGTAAGTTAGACTTTTTTTTTTTTCTTGGAAAGATTTTCTGAGTTCTGAGGTTCAGCTTCATTATATTCAGAATCTAAGAGAGACGCGTCTTCCCAGGTTTATAATGCAAATATTGCAGTGTATGGAAATTTATTTATAGGTAAATTAGGAGGAGCATATCCATGTGACTGAGCAAGGGTAGGCTAAACTAAGATCTCATCCATACTGGGAGTAATAACTGCCACAATTATAAACTAATGAGCATAAACTATGAGCAATGAGTACTACAATCCTTTCACTTAATAGTTGATTAACAGCGATCTATAACAATATAGTTACATATCAAAAATGAGGATCTAAGTGCACATGCTATCCCAGTAAATTTTCATGTACTTGGCGATTGAGTTCAAATACACATTAAGATCAAGGCAAAGCAGAAATTCAGACATCAAGCAGACTAACAAAAGTCAGGACACGTGCAGTGCCCTGGAGTCAGGAGACGTCAAGGGTCAGAACCTTTTCACGCAGATGAAAACCAGAGAAAGGAGTAAACTATCCCAGTGATAAAAGAAGAAGGAAAAGGGGGAAGACAAGGGGCACAACTCTGAGGCAAAGCCGTAAAGAACGCTTGACTGAGCGTCTCTATCAATCTGTGTACCATCACCCGTATAGATAGCAACCAAACTAACATTCTTTGTTCTAAGTCCGGAACACGGTGTCTGAACTGGTCCAGCCTGAGCTGCCATGCAGGCCAAGAATAAGAGAAGCTTTGCAGTAAGCACAGAGCCTCAAACAATTCAGTTTCTCGCATGCCATGTAGTCCAATTCCTCACTTCAGGGGACTTCTTGTGTGGCATCTCTGCTCAGACGATCACATCTGTACTTCTTTTCTTTTTTCGGGGATGCCAAGCCCCCCAGCTTCTAACCAGGAACTCTCTTCTGTTACAACATTCTGGCTGCTGAATCATTCTTTTGCTGCAGACCCAAGATTTTATCTTTTGTCTTGCCTCTGTCAATAGAAGATCTCTACACGAGAATGGTGGAAATATTTTAAAAGAAGGGAAAATATTTGAATGATATTCAAGTGTGAAGTCTTGCATACTATGAAAGAGAGAGGGGAGGAGAGAGGGGGAGGGGGAGAGAGAGTATAGAGCAAGAATAGAAAGGAAGCAAGGGAGCAAACAAGCAGTGAACCCAGTCGGACTTTATTAGAAGATAACTCCATGTAGAGGAGACGTCAAGCTGAGGTAACCCAGTATCCCAGTTTTTATTTCTGCCCTAAGGAAAGATGCCTGTCTAGCTGTCAGCCATTTCATGGCAAAGCTTAAGGAATGCCCTCCCCCTTCCTTTAGAACACTGAAGAGTGAATGACACTACCTTTTAGAAATGTGCATAAATTACCTTTGTGGTAACAAGTTAATATTTCTGAAAAATAAATACATAAGAATTAAAAGGTAACAATTAAAGGGAAGGTGCTAAACAAATAATTATTCCCTGTATAACTGGGTGCCCACCGCCTTGAGGGCACAACATTGTAAGTCTTGTCTTCACTTATGTCACATGTTCGCCAAGGGCACAGCAGGGATGGGAGTTCAGGTAAGTGGTGGAAATGAAAGCGCTCTTTCCTTCTACTTGGAAAGGGAACTGGAAAAATTCTGCTTTATTGAGCACCTGCTGCAGGCATTTTAATCATCATGGTGATTTAGTAAGGAGGAGATATGTATCATGAAACATTTGACGGAATGAAAACACCAAGATTCAGAGTTGGCAAATGGCTTCAAGTGCTTATAATTAAATTTAATACTAGTAACAAATGTAAAATTTCTATCATTTGAATGGTTCAGAATCACTGGTGAAACTGAATCCCCACAGCAGCAGTATTAAGCGCTGACACTGGTTAGGATGACACCCTCCTCAATGACATTAGTGCCTTAAAGGAGCAAGGTCAGGGAGCATTACGTAAGTCATGTGACAACATAGCATTTGTTTCTTCTGGGAGCTCCCAATATAAATAATGCCATGCTAGCAACAAATAGTAGACTATGGCGCCTTGATCTTGAACTCCCAGCGTCTAGGACAGTGAGAGGATTTCTGTCTTTATAAATGATGTGGTCCCTAACAAGCATAGGAGTAAAATGACTCCTAGTGACATTTTACCATACCTATAGATCACTGGAGAAGAACTAACACAGAGACCCATGCTGGACAATGTGTGGAGAGTGAGAGACTTTAGAGCATACAGTCCTAAATGGAATAAATCTCCCTCAGATATCAGGGAGCAAGTCAGAAAAAGAGATGGAGTGATTGTAAGAGCCAGAGGTGATGAGTGAAAGACTGTCTTCCAGCCACAAGACTGATGCACATACGAATCCCCAGAGACTGAGACGGGATGCAGGGGGCCTATGTGGGCTCAAGCCAGATGGGGTTCTCAAACTTAAAGGGTAAGTGAACAAGGCTCCTGCCCTAGCTCCTAATCAAGACATTATCCACACTGATGCCTGCTTGCAAAGGAAAAATAGTTTTCTTCAATGGCAGCTACTGGGTGTATTAACCACTCTTGCAGGTAGACTCCATACCCAGAAGTAGTTGGCCCAAACAAAAAAAGCTCAGTAGTATTTTACAGACTTTTTGTTTCATATTGCTTTGTTTGGGCATTTTTTGCCTACGGGTCTTTTTCTGGTATATTTTGGTGGAGTTTCCATTTGTTTTTTGTTTGTTTTAGTTCATTTTATTAAAGAAAGAGGAAGAGAGGGGTGGAGCTGGGTGCATGAGGAGGTAGAGAGGACCAGGGAGGAAGTAGAGGAGGGGATATATGATGAGAATATATTGTACATATTTTTTTTCATTAAAAAAATAAGACAAAAATGTAGTCTGGGTTTTCTGTTACAATGTCACAAGCAGACTGTGACAGTCATCATTGTTTATTAGCTTTAAACACATAGTCGTCACTGTGCCTCTGACTGTTCTTTCTGTTCATTCATTTGATGCACAAACTTTACGGATTTAGAGCTAGCCTGGAATTTGAAAGTAATCAAATCGATCAGTATCTATGCACTGAAGTCTTATTGATAAACCCAGCAATGTACTAAGTTTGGCTACGTGTAATTAACAACACGTAACTCACTTTCAAAGAATTTCTATCAAGTCACCAAGAGCAGCGAATAAGTAAGCAATTATAATAGAGAACGATGAATGTTGACCTAAAAGCTGTGCTCTTCCTCCTCCAACACATTTGGAGAGTTTAAATCTGGAAACATGCTCTATTAGGCTGGGTGCCAAAGAATTTCCGCTTGCAAAGCCATCAGCTATTTAGTCTCTCTGCCCAATCTGCATAGTACAGGACCCAAACAAAATAGAGTGGGCTTGGAATGGCAGTGTGACACTTGGGAATGGTAATAGGCAAGGACTTGTAAGTGGATATTTGGTCATGTGTGCATGCAACCTCCTAAGAATGTATGCATACTTATACGTGCGTGTGCACACTCCTGTGCAAAAAGGGTTACAGATGGCTAAGTCCTTCCAATAAATACTTGCCAAGGTATGAATGACCCTTCTGCAGGTCACTGGAGAACTGGCTGAGTTTAGGAGCTGGGGTGAATTCAGCAGTGGTAAAGGAAACTGGTGTACTGTGGACTATGAAGACAGAAACATACATTTTTTCCATTAAAACAATGTTAAAATTGTTGGGAAGCCCATAAAAAGGCTAAGTTAGAGCCATTTGGGGGCAGCTTTTCTTTGAGTGGAGTTTATTAATATAGGTTTTTACATGGCTTTTTATTAAGAAACATATGGTGCTTTAGGCTATTTAACACCAAAGAAAAGGCATCATAAAGAAACATTCTGAACACCGATCTAACATAAACATGCACCGCTGCATTTTACAGAAACTCAAGCTATTGGAGGATTTATGGACAGTTTCTTCAATGCTCTCGAGTGGTCACTCACAAAAGACCTTAACTTCATTTAGAAGCTCATATGAAGCTTTTCAGTAAGAAAAAGAACATGAATATGCTTGTGTGTGTATAAGTGTGCATGCTCAGGAGTGTGTGTGTGTGTGTGTGTGTGTAAGTTGAAAGAGGATGAAGATTTGGCAATACAGGTATCCTTGTATTCCAAATGCCTTATTGATTCTTTGAAAGGTTTTCATAAAACTCTGAGAAGGTCCGAGAATATTGCTAAATATCCAATTGGATTTTAGATAAAATAAATTTACCCCTACCCCAAAGAACTACCTAATCCCAAATGCTAGAGTTCCACTGTTGAAACATCTCATCCTAGCTTAACATAGGAAAAGCCCTGCTGGGGACTCCCTTGGTGACTGATGTGTCACCGCAGGAGGAAACTGCATTGCACATGTGAGTGTGTGTGGTGTGGTGTGTGTGTGCATGTGTGAATGTGGTGTGGTGTGTGTGTGCATGTGTGAATGTGGTGTGGTGTGTGTGCATGTGTGAGTGTGGTGTGGTGTGGTGTGGTGTGTGTATGTGTGTGTGTGTGTGTGGTGTGAGATAGAAAGGTGGATAGGGAGAGGGAACTTACTAAAAGTTCAAGAGCTCACCTTGATCCCCTCCAGAGTCCTTTGAAGAACTCCTTGGTTCATCCAGTCCGGCCGCTGTGGATATGGAACACACGCAGTTTCAGGTAACCTGGTAGATGCCCTGGGAGGGTGGAGAGTAAGTCTATTGCTTTTCTGAAGGCTTTAAAATGGGACAACACAAGAGAAGTAAGTGATGTCTACTAGGACACGGGGAAAGAGAAGATACTTGGTGATTTAGGGCCTAGAAGGTAAAGCGAAAACCCCAAACTCCATCTTCCTTCTCAGACAGATTGGCATCCTGAAGGTGGCAATGTGTGACAAGAATGAAGCCACCTTGTCACAGTGTTCATTGGAAGGGATAAGACAGGACCATACATGGTGAAGGACTTCAGATCTGCTGGTGCATGCCCTCAACTACTCCCCCTTGTGGACATAAGAAGACTTTCCAATGTGTCTCCCGCCTGCATTCCTTGGGACCAGGCAGGGCATTGGTATCCCTGTCTTCAAGGAACTATTTAGAATAAACAATGAACCTGACCTAGAAAAGAAGGCAGAGATTCAATATATACCAAGCTTCTGTTTCTATCAATATGATCTAATAATACAAATCATAAGTATATTCAGATCATACAACTAGCAAAGTCATGTTCTTGATTCCATGGCATGAAGAGGAACACAGCATGGCTCCTGCCCTCTAAGACTCATTCTATATTAAGGGAGACAGACATATCGTCCACACTCCAGACTATAACTTTAATAAAAACCAGATTGGCTTAGGTGCCATAATAAATGTATCCCAAGTCACATGCAGTGGGACAAGACCGAAGCAGAGCAAAAGTTGATTTTACCTGGAGGCATGAGGGAAGAGTTAGGGAAGAAAGGGGTGTTTGTGCGGGACCTTGAGGATGGTGGAATATTGACAGATAGAGAATCTAGCGGGAGACGGAAGTCAAGGAGCACACGCCTGTGGGAGAAAATCCTCACTGATCTGATGTCACTGAAGCAGATAAAACATTTAAGAGAGCTATACAGCAGCCTAGAAAGACAAAGCTGACCACATAGCTGGTGTGTACTAAGAAGGAACAGTGTATGTCTCATCCTACCTGTGGTCGTAGACTGCGGGAAGGTGTTTGGACAGGAGAATCAGCTGTAAGGGAAAAAGTAAGATTTGACAGCAACATGTCAGATAGCATAGAAGTATGGGCTGGGCAAGCCGGCAGGGAAGTTTTGCATATACTTGCTGAAGTTTTTGTTTGTTTTGAGAGGCACCAGGAATGAACTCCATGGTCAGGTCAGAGTTCAAGAGGCTGGTAGGATGCAGCAGAGAAGAGGCCCTAGTACACCATTTGCCTGCCCGTCTCCCAACTCTTAATCTGCTACTGTGAGCTGTGCCCCTAACAAGTCACTGAACCTCTTTGTCCTTCACCTTTCGAATCTGTGAAACTGTGGAGTAAATAAAGTCTCCCATGTAAGATTGCTGTTGGGAGTTTTTACAAAAACATGACAGAATTATGGATAATAATAGTAGGTAGTTTGGCGTCATATTGGTTCCTGTGGTGAGAGAATGGAAGTTCCCAACAGGAGCATCAGAGGAATCAAGAGTGCAGGAATGGGGGAGGGGAGGGAACGGGTGGGGGAGGCTAACTCGTATACTCATAGCCTTGATGATGATGGGAACAATTGGGCTCTTATTAGTCAGTTTTCAATGCAGTAACTACTACACTACTTCACTTCTGTGGGACTAAAACTGCAACTGTGGGTTAGAAGAACTTCTAAGGAGTGAGGTAAAGTGGGCTCTGTCTACCAGACACTGGGAGAAGGATTTCTGACTGCATTTTTAGCCCAGGATACAAAATATAGAAAATGTCAGACAAAATCAGACGGCAACTTGATTTGAATCTGTTTTGAGTTTAAGAGCTTATGATTCATTTACCTGTGATATGTAATTTTTTTCCTTTATAAAGTGAGGGCACTAACAGCATCCTTAAGGTTATAAATAATTTATATATTATAAATAAGTTATAATATCAATTAATAGATGGATAAAGCTCTCAGAGCAGTGTTATTGCATCAACAGGAGAATCACAATGTCAATGACCACTTTTTTTTTAAATCATAGTAACCACATGACTTTTGATAAATCATTTGGTTTTTTGAGCAGTTTATCTTTCATAAAATGGAAGTGTTAAGGATTATACTGAGTGGTGAATATGAATGTGCCTTAGAAATCACAAATCTCAATAGAAGTTCCGTGTGATGGGAAACCATGTACGGAGGAAGGAAGTCCTAGCATGAGACTAGTAAGGTGAGCAAAGCCCACAGAGTGTGTGAACGCAGCAGGAAAATTAGGCTGAGCAAATCATAAGCACATCTGCCAAGCAAATATCAGCATTCACACGCAAAAAACAGACTGGAGGAGAGATCTTTATGACTACAAATACATAAGCAGAAAGCAGTTGTAAGGAGCACCAACACAAATTTAAAAAATGTATCCAATGATTGTTTCTGGAGGTGAAGAGCAACCAAGCAGGGATTAGTGATGTGGTGTTAGGAAGAGCTCCGTGAAAGCCTAGGTACCACCCTCTCTTCCACCAAACCCATTTCCACTGACGAAATAACACACCAGGCAGTGCTTCCTCCTTCATTCCTAAGAGATAGTCATTATTCTTAATTACTAATTTAATTTATTCATTTATTTTATATCCCAACTGCAGTTTTCCATTCTACTCCATCCTCCCTCCCCCTCCCCCAAGCACCCCTGCCTTGTTTCTGTTCAGAGAGGGGCAGGCCTCCCATGGGTGTCGACAAAGCACACCATATAAAGTAGAGGTGGGGCTAAGCTCCTCCCCTTGTATGAAGGCTGAGCAAGGCAGCTCCATGTAAAGATTCCTGAAAGCCAGACACAGCATTGAGGACAGTCTCTGCTCCCACTTTTAGGAGCTCTACAGGTAGACCAAGCTACATAGCTGTCATACATACATGTAGAGGGCTGAGGTCACGTGCAGGCTCCCTTGTTAGTTCAGAGTCTGTGAGCTCCTATGAGCCAGGTTAGTTGTTTCTGTGGTTTTTCTTGTGATGACCTTGTTGCTCTGGCTCATACCATTCTTCCTCCTTCCTCTTTCCGATAGGATTCCCCAAGCTCAGCCGAGTGTGTGGATGTGGCTCTCAGCATCTGCTTCCATCAGATGCTGGATAGGTCTCTATGATGGCAACTGGGGTAGTTACCAAGAAAAATAGTCACTATTAGTCTTCAATGTAAATAAAACTTGGTAAGAAGTCTCTATTCAGATCTGAGTATACTATAAACATTCTCTGAAGTGTGTGTGTGTGTGTGTGTGTATGTGTGTGTGTGTGTATGTGTGTGTGTGTGTGTGTGTGTGTGTATTGGTGGGATGTGGGTATGAAGTACAGATCTCACATACGTTAGTCAAGTGCCCTACCCCACTCCTCCAAGCCCCCCAAACCCCTCACCTTGAGGTTCGCCCCCATCCCCAGTTTCCTCTTCAAAGAAGAGCAAGCCTCCAAAAGATGACTCCAAACAGGACAAAACAAGATGCAGTAAGACAAATCCCTCATCTCAAAGCTGGACGAGGCAACCCAATATGAAGAGAAGCTCAAGAGCAGACAAAAGAGTCAGAGATACATCGGCTCCCACTGTTAGTAATCTTACAAAAACACTAAGCTAACAGTCACAACATACAATCAGGATCTAGTGAAGACCCACGCAGGCCTCATGCTGGCTGCTTGTGAGCCCACATGAGCCCTGCTTAGTTGATCTGGTGGGCCATGTTTGTGGAAGGGCGGGGAGGAGAGGGAGACTGTAAGCGTCAGAGGGGACAGAGGACACCAGAAGAACATTTATTTTAATCCCTCCTAGAAACCACCAGGTCTATATTCATTCCCTCGGCCAATGTCTTGGTTAAGGTTTCTATTGCTGTGACGAGGAAACACCAAGGCCAAAAAGCAGTGTGGGGAGAAAGGGTTTGTTTGAGTTACACTTCCGTCACATCCTTCATCAAAGGAACTCACACAGGGCAGGAACCTGGAGGCAGAAGCTGATGCAGAGGCCATGGAGGGGTGCTTCTTACTGGCTGGCTTCCCATGGCTTGCTTAGCTTGCTTTCTTACAGAGCCCAGGGATGGATCCGCCCACCATGGGATGCCCCGCCCCCCATCAATCACTAATTAAGAAAATTCATCTTCCCAATTGAGTTTCCCTTTTTTCAGATAGCCTTAGTTTGTGCGTCAAATTGACCTAGAACTAGTCAGCACAGTGGCCCACTAGCCACAAAAGCCTTAGATTTTGTTAACACACTTTCGACTAATATTTTTATCTTCAATTCTTATCTCTCTTCCAAACTCTGAATTCTTTATTTAAAACTCCAGTGAATGCCCAATAGGCATTCCCCCCCCCCAAAAAAAATGTTTATAGTGTTTATAGTCAACCTGGACCCTCCTCCCACATCCTGTTTCTAATACAGGTGTCTACCTCGCCGGTGATGACAAGTTCATTTCCTAACCACTCAGGCTTAAAATCCTGGAGTCATGACTTCTCTCTTTCATATCTCATATCCAGTCTACGAAGAAGTTATTCAGAACCCGACTCCACTTCTGCCCCTGGCTAGAGCAGCTGCTCTCTCCCACCTGGACGGCGGCGGCCTTCTAACAAGCTCCTAACAAGGTCCCCTGGTTCTCTTTCCCCAGCACACCAGCTAACAATTCCTTCAAATTCAGTCAGACGATATCACTCCTCTACTAAAACACCACAGTGCCGAGCAGGAGAGGAACATGTGGAAGCTGAGGGATTGAGAAAGGAAACCCCCACCACTCCCCTGAATCCTGATTATGCCTTTTGCTTGCTGAAGGGCAAGCATTTCAACACAAACTCCAAAACAACCTGCAGAATACTTACTCTGTTTGCTAAGAAAGATCTGCAATTGAGTGTTAGCACAGCCAATGAACAGCATTAAGGCGAAGGCACATCTGAAACTCTGAGACTTATGGGCTTTAGTTTTTTATCAGCTCTTCTCACCCATAAACCTGCACAGTGCAAAATGTATGGGGGAGTTTGTTTAGATTAGAGAAGTAAATGCATTGGCTTATTCTTCATCATTTACAAATCTTAATTTCTAAAAGCAGCAATCAATTATGTACTTCGAACAGCGGAATTAAAATTTTAATTTACTTTAATATCCACGTCACATGTATAGCTATTCTTAGGACACAGTGTATCTAGATTTACACCCACATCATTCCTTGCAGATGTGTGTTCTCCTTTACAAATGTTCCAGGGTCTCCTGAAACACTTGGGTGCATCATATACCATGATCCTCTCACGGCTTCAGCTGGACCCAGGGGAGGACCCCAAGGCTGCATGGGAGACAACTGAGTTAGATCTCCACTGCTGGGGCATGACTCCCAATCCCTCCCGTATCACTGGGACACAAGGCTAGCCCTGATCTGCACCTTCAGTTTTGCTTGGCTGCCTGTTTTTTCTCTTAGCTCACTCCCCCACCCCTGTCACTCTGGCTCCTCCCCTTCCCTCAGAAGCCATAAGTATTAAAGCTTTTGTTCAAGTGTCCCCATGCCTCTAGAAATCTCCCCAAGCGTTCCCGGGTTCACCCATCTTCTGCAGTTTGTTTAAAAATAACCTTTTGAATCAAACCTTCTCTGTCAACAGTGCTATGCTGCCGCCCACACCCATCCTTCCGTTCTTCAACTACTTTGACTGTTTAGTGCCTTCGTTAGGGGTTCATTTATGGATTTACAGTATTTACTGATCTTTTACTTAATGCTTTTTGCTGTTGTTGTCCCATCCTCTCAGGAGAACAAGATCTTCACATGCACAGGTGGGTTGCTTTGGGTTGTTTATTCTAAAGATCTGCCAAAGTTCCTACACATACACATACTCTGTGTGTCTTCCCCTCCTCCCCCCTTCCCTCCCCTCCCCTCCCTTCCTCTCCTATTCTCCCCTCCCTTCCTCTCCTATTCTCCCCTCCTCTCCCTTCCTCTCCCATCCTCTACCCTCCCCTCCTCTCCCCTCCCCTCCCTCCTGTTCTCCCATCCTCCCCCCACCCCTCCTCTCCCCTCCTCTTCCTTCCCCTCCCCTCCCTTCCTCTCCTGTTCTCCCCTCCTCTCCTCTCCCCTCCCCTCCACTCCTCTCCCTTCCCCTCCTCTCCCCTCCCCTTCCCTCCCCTCCTTCCTGTTCTCTCCTCCCCTCCCCTCCCTTCCTCTCCTGTTCTCCCCTCCTCTCCCCTCCCCTTCCCTCCCCTCCCTCCTGTTCTCCCCTCCTCTCCTCTCCCCTCCCCTCCTGTTCTCCCCTCCCCTCTCCCCGTCTCTCCTCTTCATTTCTCCTTTTTTCCTTTCTTTGCCTTTCTTTCTCTCACTCTATCTCACACTCAATATGTAGAAACTCTAAAAGCAAGACTCGAAAGGAGCTCAACTAAAAGTGAGCAATAATCAGACACGTCTTCACCAAAGAGCATAGCATAGCAGCATGTGCTCAAAACCATCTTCCACTACAAAAATGAAAACAACATTATATGACAACACAACAATTGAAAAGGAAAACATATCTCAATGTCAGCTCTAGTTTCCAGCAAAGATAGACAGCAGACATTTTCATTTATTGCTTGCAAGGGTGCAAAACTGTATAGTTATTGTACATAACAGATTGTAATTTTTAAAATTATTAGTTAATTTAGTTTACATCCAGACTGCAGCCTCCCCTGTAGTAGGAGGTTTCTGGCCCTGACTTTGGGCCTAGCCTCAAGGTTTAGGCCCTCGGACCCACAGACACACAGATCAGATGCTTTCAATAGTTTTAGGCTGATTGGCCTAAGGCCCAGGCATATCACTTGCTAGCTCTCTACCCTTCATCTAACCCATGACTCAACCTGTTCAGCCATGAGGCTCGGTACCTTTCTTTAGAGCAGCATGGTTGTCCTCTGCTTCTTCTGATTTCTCTCTGGCATTCTGCTCTGTGCTTCCTGTTCTCAGAGTTTTCCTTAGTCTGGTAGCCCCGCCCACACTTCCTGCCTGCCTTTGACCAATCAGCGCTTTTTATTAAACCAGTGGGTGGGGCAATTATTCACCATGAAACAACACACTCCCCTATACTCCCCTCTGTCCTCTCCTATGATCCCCCTCAACCCACCCCTCCCATGGGCAGCAGCAAAGCACGGCATATCAAACTGCCCCCCCCCCCATTCATGCTGCCCAAGGCAATTCAGCATGAGGAACATGTTCTCAGAAGCCAGTCAAAGCATCAGGGACAGCCCTGCTCTCATTGGTTTGAGACCCACATATAGATGAAGCTACACAATTATCATAGATATGCAGAGGCCTTAGGTCAGTCCCATGTAGGCTCCCTGGTTGTTGGGTCAGATTCTGTGAGTTCCCATGAGACAGGCTAGTGATTTCTGTGAGTTTTCCTGTACAATCCCTTCTCCTTCTCCTCAGCAGGATTCCCTGAGCTCCCAAGCTCAGCCCAATGTTTGGCCTCCAGTCTCTGAATCTGCCTCTATCAGTCACAGGATGAAGGTTCTCTGATGACAACCAGGGTAGTCACCAATCACATCATAGGATACGCATGAGTCTTAGATGGGGCCTTTTTTGTAAACTTTTCTGGAAGTTTCCCTTGTATCTGGCTCTGTAAAACCCCATTTTCAGTCATCTCTCTCAGCACTCTTCCCCTCTGGCCACCCTCCAACCTGATTTCTCAAGTTCCCATACCCTCCTCCTTCCAATCCACCTAGGAGACCCCCTGTATTTCCCCTTCCCAGGACGATGACATGTCTTGTTACCTCCTCCCTGGGTCTAAAGATAGTGGCATGGTTATCCTTTATTTTACAGCTTAGATCCACATGCGAGTGAGTATAAACCATGTTTGTCTTTCTTTGTATAATCGTATTATACAAAGGCCATGACATCCATCATGAAAGGTCAGTTTCAAACTGAAACTCAATCTATAATATCTCTCTCCATGAGGTTTTAAAGTATTCTGACACAGTCCCAATTCTCTATAGACAGGTGGCTAACCTATGTGTTGGAATCTACAGCCCTCCAGCTGCTGAGATTTTCATGCCACAGTCAGAACTCCCTAGGCAAGAAGAGATTAAACACTCAAATTCTAGGTTCCTCTGTTGGGATGGAGGAAGTTTAAAGCCATCGCACAGGAAATATCAGCTATTCTGTTCCTTGGGATCCATTTTCAGCTCAGACTCTCTTATAAAAAAAGAGTGTATGTTTTGGCCAAAAGCTTGCTAACCTTCTACTTTACTGCTACAGTGTACATGCCACCAAGAAACTTTGACAAAAAACAGAGTCTATATTTGTCATTGAGAGGCTGAGTCACTGTGAAGCCACTTTCGTTTAGCAAGTTTAGTGTGCAGCAAAAGGCACTGGACGTAAGAGAAACTAGCAAATGCCCCCTAAATCATCTGATTGAGGACATCATTGTTAATGGGACAAATTCCCAGCTAGGGATACAGACCTCCAATCAATCTGGAGGAGCTGACTTCGAGCAGTGGATAGTCTGAAGACTTTGTAAAAATTATTACTAACAAATAAATAATAAAGTAAATGTAATCAGCTATGCTTGGATAGAATAACCTAGAGCCTATGAGAACTATTCTTTAACACTCACAAAAATATTGGAGCTTAACAATGCTTCATAACTGTACACACTTCGTTGTCTCTTGGGAACTCAACACTTTTCATGCCCTGCTTTTCCATACAGTAATAAGTTGTTTACATTAGAAAAATCTGCCCCCAAATTTTGGTTTAAGTTTCTACAATGAAAACTGTTTCATTAATATGTTGGCTTTTTAAAAACTTTCAGGTACACTGAGGTCAACAGATCAAGCAGTAATTGACATTGCAAAGCTAGTTATATTTAAATAATCCAAACGGGGTGGCACGTCATGCCATGGAGGAGAATGCAGGAGATACCAAATCTGGTCAAGAGACAAAGGGAAAGGTGAAAAGAGACCAGGGACCTTAGTGTGGTTTCTGTAAGGAGTGGGTAGGGCAGGATCAGAAGGCTTAGAAGTGACCTGGCACAGTTTCAGCAGTCTGGGGCCTAGACACTGTCCTTCATTGTCTGGTCTGGAAGAGATGGTGGAAAGTCTCAGCAAAGGAGCAGTTAGCTGAACTAGTATATTTACAGCAATTTGTTGGCTACTGCTAAGAATTAGCAGAGAAGAAGTCCCTCCTGGGTCAGCAAAGACATAAGTTATCAAAGTAGAAAGTAAAGGTCCTCAAAGAAGTCTGGGGATGGTGGGGCAGGGACAGTAGTCACAATGTTATTCCTGAAGCATCAGCAGATGTGAAATGTTGTAACAGTCACACAAGCACATCTTACCAAACACCTGGGACTGTCGTATACTCATTGCAAGCACTTTGTTTCTCTCTTTTTGAAGTCTGTGTTTCCGCATTTGTTGAGGTTCTAAGGCTGGTAGCATCCCCAATATCTGCAGTAATCTCCTCTGAGATTCTTCTTCTGTTAATTGGGCTGTTACAGAGATCTTGGTGCCCAAGCAGGATAGAACTTGCTTACAAATGTTCTGATGGTTAAATCAACTTGACAGGACTTAGAAAACTCTAGAAGACACACTTTTGGTCTGCAAGGGAGTTTTGAGACTGGATTAACAGAAGTGAAAAGATCTTCCTAAAATGTGGGCAGCGTCATCCCATACACTGGGATCCTGAACTAAAAAGTGAGAATGTGAGGTGAGCAGCAGCATTCACATCCCTCTGCTTCCTGACTGTGGATGCCATGTGGCCAGCTGCTTCAAGTCCCTGTTGCCATGCCTACCCCACCATCATGGAGGACACCTTCAAACTAAAATAAACCCCTCTTGTCTTGAGTTACTTTTTTCTGGTTGGTTTGTTTTAGTCATAGTAACAGGAAAATAAAAACAAAATCATACTTTTATAATTACTATCTAGTGGCGCCATATCTAGTCTAGTAATTACCATCTAGTCTTCTCACCCTCTTTATTGTCAAGGTACTATCTTTATTTTTCCATAGTATGAAAATACAGGGTTATAGTAATTTGAGTATGCAATTTCTTCTTCCTAAAAGATCTGAGACTTCTTTTATTTCAAGGACTTCATATACCCCACTTTTATAGCCTCAGAGTTTTGCTTAGTTCTCATTATGTTGGAAGAAAATAGATATATTTCACAGAACACAGCCATGCCCAGTCTTAGCTAAAAGCAAGGAACAGATTTTAATAGCATAAACTGGTCACTATTTGTTGGTTATGTTGTCCAATTTGATCCTCCAAGACACCTTGAAGGTATCTACAACTGGAGCTGCAAGAGATTTGATTTGGTTCCAAGTCACACAGATAATAAATGCCGAGAGATAAATCCAGTACCAACATCACCAAAATGGTGTTCTTTTCACTATGCCTGTTCTGACCAAGTATTTGGAATGTGCCAGGCAGTGAGTATAAAGGCCAGAAAAATGTGAATGCTGGGATAAGGCAGCCTCTATTAGATATAGTCATCAACAGCCAGAATGTAGAGCTAGAGACTGGCAGAGAGATTGACTGACTGACAGAACTCACAAGCGTGGCCAGCCTCATACAGTGGGAATAAATGTGCAAGGGCTGATTTGAATGCAAGACCCAGTCACTGAGGCGCTTGGCTACTATTGCTCTGGCTGGTAATTTTGCATTTGCACGTTTGTTTACTTTGTTGTTGTCCTGCAACCAACCCTGAGAGTAAAGAATGAGTGACCTTTCTACTAGCAAGCAAAGTTCTTTCAAAGGATGCATCCTTGTCCGTCCCTTGCCTTCCTTTACTATTGAAAACACCAGGAGTCACGCAGAACCAGCTGAAAGCCCATTACGCACTGAAAAGAGGTATGGGGCACAGTAAACTCAGGGTGACCTGCTTTGGGAATGAAAATAAAGAAGAAAATGAAGATTTGGCTTTCAAGACTGGAGAACGGTGCATGGAAGCTTGAATTCCCAGCTGAGTGGGAGACTGTTTTCCCCACTCATCTGGCATCAGATCTCACTGTCTCAGAGGGTCAGAATGGCTCCAGCTCTTTCCCTCCACTTCAATCGGAGCTGGTTTGACCTGGTTTGGAGCTGGGCACAGCTCTATGAATCACACTATTTGAGATGTGTGTCTCCTTCTCTACCCAAGAGCTAGATGAATTAAGATGTAGGGATCTTCTCCATGCTTGCACTACTCTGCACAGTTCCTATGTTAGCCGAAGAAACAATAAACAAGCCAACAGCAAATACAACGCAAGTGAAGCCATTGTCCTTGGATGTAACCTGTCTTCTCTTCCAAGTAAGAACACAGAGGCCAAACATTGAGTCTTAAATTTATATATTTTGTGGTAAAGTTGCATGGGCTTTATAAAATATTCCTGGCAAGCAAGATTTGCAGATGGACCACTTCAAAAGCTTGATCTGCAGGACTGTTTCCTATCTGGTGGTCTGCTACTAAGCTCTTGAGATTGCTGCAGGCAGAGATTGTCACAGGCAGGTGAGCTCATGGAAGCGACAAGCAGTTTTCTTCTCTAGCATCAAAATGTAAATGAAACCGAATCCAGGGTGTGTGTGTTTGGGGAGGGGGGTGAGTACTAAGGCTGGACCAAAGGAAACACTTTACTCACAAGGACCTTCTTATTCTCTTTAAAATCACAAAGAGTGTTGCTTTTCTGTCTCTGCCAGCTGCTTCTCACAGAGTGCCATGCAGAGTGCCTAGTTGTAAAATAATCTGTGCTTGTTATCCAGGGCAGGGTATCAAAGGCGCTCGTCAGGAAAGAAAAAGCTTTGTGGAAAGACACTGGATACGCTAAATGTTCTTCGCCTTCCAAAACTTGAGCTCTTTTTTTGATCTGATTTTACACTTGGATATTTTGAACATAAGACATTTAGGGCAGAAACACAATGTCTCTACCTGCTGCTATTTTGCTGTGTTGATGGAAAGAGAGAGAGAGAGAAACAAGAAAGCCTTAGTTCTCTCAAAACACCCATGAAGGGAGTTCTCGCGTTCGTTTTATGTTTATAAAATTAGATACCACTTGTGTTATTTCAGAGTGTTGTGATCTATCTTTTTCCATTCCGAGTTATCTGAGTGATTTACATTCGATCCTCTCTACCTTTCCTTTAGGGAACTTGGAGGAAGACAAGCATTAGATAAATTGAAATCACTAGTGGTTGTCCTTGTAGACTAGTGAATTCCATCTTGGAAATCAGTCTCACGGTTATTTTAAAGGAAGGCAGGCTAAGTCCACAATTTCCACCACGGTGCCCACAGGAGAGGTTGCCATCTTGGTGTCACTAACAACTGTTTTCTGATGACTAGCAGCATAACCCCATGCCACCTCCCTTGCCCTGACTCCCAGAGTACTCTAATCAGAAGAGAAAGGCCCCCAGAATTATTGACCTGGTAGATCTTTGGCATTCCACATGGCACTTTCTCTCAAAGAATTTCCAGGTATGGATTGAAAACACACACACACACACACACACACACACACACACACACACACACACACACACACACACACCAGGTAAGCTCTTGCGTATCTCCTTAATTAGTGAACGTTCTCCAAAGCCAGACTTGAGGAGTATGATGTTGCAATCAGTGTTTCCATTTTCCATTTAACTCTGTGAATAACTCTCCCCCTCCCCCGCATTTGTTCTAGCCACACATCAAGTCTCCCAAACACGTAAAGAGCATGAATCTTGCAAATAAAATGACAACAAATGACCAAATAATTTTAGAGTTGCTTTAAGCAAGAACATTAACAAATGCAAACTTTTTCAAATATTCTAAGCATCTATCACTGTCTTTATTAGTCAATAATTTTTTGATTCATCCCTTGTGTCATTGCTATAATCTCCCTGGCCCCTTTAGTCTTTCTTAAAGAATTCCAAGTTATAAAGGAAAGATCTTTTGTATGAACAGAAATTCTTTATATTATTTTCTAACTTTCTTCCCTCCTGTCTCTTATATACCGTGCTTACCAAAAGTGGGACCCACAATAAAGCCTACCTCAGAGCTATCATGGACAAAATCCCAGCCAAGGGCACTTCTTAAACTAGAAAAAGCAAGCATAAGTGTCATCCCTGGTGTTTGTTCTCCAGGAGTGTATTACAGGAAGTGGAGAATTTTCTCTTAGCTATTAGTACTGGCCGTGAGGAGAGGAAAAGAGGCTGCTAGAGATTCTGTAAAGGAGTTGCATTGTCTCCAGGTATGGGCTGACCATAAAGGCTACACATCTGAAATTCAAGCTGTCCTTCAACAACAATACATAGGTCTCTTATGGCTGCTGTAACAAAAATATAACACCATGGGAGGATAGAAATTTGAAATCAAGGTATTTGCAGGACAGGTAGTTTCTTGGAGTCATCTTGTGTGTCAACACAAGTATAATACCCTCTCCATCATAACTATAGGCCTCCCCCAAGCTGTACTCTGCTCTCCTAAGGGCACACATCATTATAGTAAGACCTGTGTGCGCTCAGTCTGGCTTCCTCTTGACTTATATACCTACAAAGGCCCTATTTCTTAATAAAATCAAGTACTTAGGTGCCAGAGGTTAGGACCTGACTATATCTTTTGGAGGGATACAGTTTAACCAACAATAAACACTATAGTTATCATGTTTCTTAGAAACAGATCCTAAAATGGAGATTCTTGAGAAAATGAATGTCTCAAAAGAGAATGGAGTAAGCTGGCTAAAAGTCGGAGCCGAAAGCCAACCAAGGCAGTAGTTCAAAGAAAGTCCGGTTTCAGCCTTTCTCCTCAGGAGGAGATCTGAGCACAGATGGAGCCATAGACATAGAGATGTCCTGGGAGGCAAATGGACCAGGCTTTTCCTCTTCCCTTTCCTTTTCATCTGTTTGAGATTTGTTTTGTTGTTGTTGTTTTGTTGTTGTTGTTGTTTTTTGTTGTTTTTGCTTTGTTTCTATTTTTAAAAGTATTAAGCAATATGAGGCAAGCAGGCAAGCAAAGTTCGCCCATGTGCATTTTGGAATTTTCGCTCCACCTTACTCCCGTTGATGCCCCTTTATCTTCCCTGACCCTCTTCTTCCCAGAAAACTACCTCCTACTTTTATGTCTTTTTGTCTCTTACCCACTGCCTTCAGCTATAACTGCCTGGTGGGTGTGAGTGTGAGGGGTGTTATTCACTGGAACATGAACAACTTATCAGTGGCTTCACTGAAGAAAATGGCAGGCGTCTCTCCAGCAATGGTTGACTACTTATAATCCTTCCGTGAGGAGTAGATCCTTGTGATGAAGCTGTGGCAGGTCCAGTCTTGTGCAGATCTCTTGCAATTGAGCACAGCTGCCATTAGTTTATGACATTGGTGTCATATCCAGAAAACTTTGGTTTGGAGCACTCTTCTCCAAAATCCAGCTCTTATATTCCTTTTATCTCCTCAAATGGGTGTTTTCTGAGTCATGGAGTGATAGAAGACCAATTACAATTACTTAATCTTTGTACTTTGGCCATTTGTGAATCTCTGTATTAACCATCACCACCTGCAAAATTCAGATTCTCTGGTGAAACCTAAGAGAAGCACCAGTTTAGGGTTAAAGGTAAGTCTTTGGGAGGAAGTTTAAGAGCCATGAGAGTTTACTAAAATGATAATTTGTGATTTTCCTAGTGCATATGGCCTACTCAGCCATGTGCTCTTTATCTAGGTAAGTTGGCAGGCCACACCTCCAACCAGAAAGTAATGGGTTACTCCTGTAATAGTAATGCCGCTATTGTACTGGTGGTAATATCTTGGCAGGCCAGTCTTTATGTTCATGGAATCCATATTACCATCCCCATTATAAAAGCTAGCCACTATGGAGGAACCTTCCAGTTCAGATCAAGTTTGATTTCTCGGTATCTTGCAAAGTTTTCAATAATAAGCTCTTAGAATCTAGTTTTTGTGGTTAACCATGATCATTTACAATGGGCTGTAATGTTTTGGTGTATGCCGAAGATTCAATGACAAGAAATTCACTTAACATTAGGCTTCTGGGAGGTGCATTACTCACCCATATAGAGTGCCCCCTTTTTAACTTTATTAAAGACATTTAGTGGATTTACAAGATAGTAGTAGGTGCACATAGGGTATTTTCTTATACCCTTATGTTTGATTAACCCTTCCACCCACTCTGTTCTCCCCATCCCTCACCTCCCATCCCTGCTTCAACATTTGCACCTACATTTTTATACTATGATAAACCCTCCCTTAAGTCCCCCTTTCCCCAAAGAGACTTCCATTTCTTCCAGTTCTTGGTCTCCCCATGTAGTTCTCACCACCCAGGGAAATAGGATATGTAGCAATCCTGGTAGGTTTGCTCCAATTTGGACCAAAGTGGATTCTCTGGAGGAGGATGCCAGTATGAGTGGGAATTGCACAGGGTGTTGTTAGTTACTTTCTATTACTGTGATAGAACACCATGACCAAGGCAACTACCGAGTTTGCTTTGGTAAGAGTTGGGAACTAGGACCTGCCAGTACCGTGATAAATGTCTGATGGAAACCTCGGAGCATTGGCCTCATTATCCTCTTGATCTGCTCAGACCTATTTTCCAGGTGCACTACGTCCTTTTTATCCAGGCACAATTTCCTCCAGGAAATGCAGCACTGCTGAGTGCTGTATTTTACAGTAAAGCTCACAAGAAGAGGACTAGTTTTAAGTGGCTGATGCTGGTACGTGTGCTCCTTCTTTTCTACATTTCAGAGCTGTTGGATCCACCTTCTGCTGTAGACTTGAAACCTCTGTGTATTACACCCTAATCAGGGCTTCATTTGTCTAATTGGCTACTGACAATGGAAGACCCAAGGATCAATGTATTTCTTGTTGACTCCTGCTCATGGTTAGAATTAGCTACTCAATGTAGTTCTTCCTGGATCCCCTGCCCTCCTGGCATAAGTATCTATGGGGATCATCAGGTGGAAACTTGTTCTGGCTTTACTGGAACTCTTCTGTATTACTCGACAGAAACATCTGTTCAGCAGGATGCAGTATTTCTAAATACATATTGCCTAAAGTTGTGAGGTAAGACATACAAAGACCCGAGGAAGGTCAGTGGACCATGACGTTCAACTGAACATGTTAAACTAGACCACTCCTACTTACTTGCTTGGTTCCCAGTGAGAACTCGGTACCCACTAATTTAAAATATATATAGTACTTATTTAAGATCTATATTACATTTTTAAGCATGGAGCCTCACTACTCTCATACAAGAAATGCTGTTTGCCCTTTCAGGAGGCCATTCCAATGGTCTAGATCCGGAATTACACCTGTAGTCATTTGAGTTGAAATGACTTGGGCACTTGAACATTGGGTCGCCAGTTAGTGGCATCATCTGGTAATGTTTAGATAATACAACCTTTATGGAAGCGGTATATCACTGAGGGTGAGTTTTGAGATTAAAAGCCTTAAGCTGTTTTCAGTTTACTCTCCTTGTTTGGTGCTTACATTTGAAGATGTGGGCTTTCAGCTTCCTGCTCCTGGCAGCATGCTTGCCATTTGCTGACCTGTCTGCCAACCAGGATGGACTCTTATCCCTCTGGAACAGTAAACCAAAACAAACTCTTTGTTCTACAAGTTGCCTTGGTGATGATGTTCTATCACAGCAGTAGAAAGTAACTAACACACACCCTGTACACTATAACAGTGGATTCTACTGTCGTGTGTCCGCTGCCAACAATGTTTGGTTACAAAGCAGGTTCCTGTCTCAGAGACAGTGGTATGAAGTAATGATGACCGAGGAAGTCCAGTAGGAAAAACAAATCTACACCAAGAACATGTATTAGTCTCTTTGGAGATAAAAATACTTGTTTCACATTCAAAGGTAGAAAGGTCCTGATACTCTTATCATCTTGTTGATTCATTTTTTTCAAAGGATTATACTATTGGAATTCAGCATTAAATTTTTGTCTTGGCGTGCTAAATGCTCAGCTCTAACAATAAATAGTTGTCTTTTAAAGAGGACTACCTTCTAAGACCAACCTTCCAAAGAGTTCTTCTGGGGGTACTGATAAAAATGTTTTTAGTAAGATTAATTCAGAGAGTCATTTTATGTATGTTATTTTCCCAAATAATCATGACCCCTTTTTATTACTGAACAATTGGCCCAGGGGCACCTGATGCCCATTTCTAGACCATTAATGATGGTGGTCTGAGACAGTCATGACATTCTGATAACATTCTCAGCTGTCTCCCAGATATGGACAATGGGCAGGAATAGAGAAAGATAGCAATTTGTATATGTTATTGGCTAAATTCTTCCTACATGTCCTACCTTAAAAGTAGCATAATAACTGTAACTGTGTAGTCACTTTGTTACTGTATAGGAAAGTTCAAGAGATAAAATATGATGTCAGTTCTAATATTGTCTGTTAAATCAAAGCAGGCAATGCCTATAACTGAACATTTTATTTGAGAAACAAACTTGGGTGAATTAAGTCATTCACATCCATTTGAAGTTAAATTTGTTTATTCTTCAAAGTTAGTTTTATTTAAGAATGGTGGAAATGAAGCCAATAATGACTTCTGTCCTGTAGAGAAGGACTCTAGGGTGGATGTAAGGAAAAGTCCTAAAAAGTTTTCAGTTCCTCTCAGCCCCCTCCCCCGCTAATATTGGATTTTCCTTGATACTTCCTCTTGATTCTTGCTTTGGCTGCACTTCCACCAAACTGATTGCTGGAGATGTAAATCTTGTCAGATTCACTTTTAATTTTCTAGGTAGAGAGTTGTGTTACATACTTCCTGCACATCACATTTTGACATATATAATTCCTACTGGTGAGACTTAGCTTATCCCTCCATTATTAAGTTTTACCTAATGGTTTAGCATCTCTGAAGGCCATTGCCTGGAATCATGACTTCATTACTAGTAGTACAAGGGCAGTGCTTTCATTCACCCCCATGTCCTCCTTGCCCAGAATTCCTTTATAGAGAAGACCCATTACCTTAACATCTACTGTCAACTATCAGCTATAGTTTGAACAAGAAAGATTCAAAAATGCTCAACTCCTTTCCTTCATAAGAGTTCATAAAATAATTTACCTTCTAGCAATCTAAATAATGACCGATTGTACATATATGATTAAATATGTATACACACCCATATATTTTATATATTTACTATACCTAGTGCTGAGATTCATTAAGTCAATTATTTCGTGTATATCATACATGTTATTTGATGATAGGTGTGATACATCTTGCCCTCTCTCTTTTCTAATATCTCTTTTCCTCTGCTATGCTCCTTTTATAAGTGTCTGTATATATGTACGTATTATATATGTGTATATGTATGTATATGCAAGGAACATACTCATATATGACTGGTTATGTTAAAATCCACAATAGTCACAAACTAAGAGTTTTCTTCAAAAATCTTTGTTTTTCTCTTTTAGAAATGGTATTACACATCACTGTGTGCTAAGGATCCTCATTATGAATGGGTGATCACTGATCCTGCATTTTTAAGTGGATGTCACTGAAATATCTTCTTTTGAACTATTTTTTATGCAATATTTTTCAACATTTCACAATGAGAGTTAATATTGTAACTTCTGTACTGTTAATATAAATAAGCAGTGTTTGTAAAGACATGATCACAGCACCTATCATGTATGTAGGGTAGTCAAATGATGTGATGGAAGAAAATGATGGCAGAAAACTGTGAGACCCAAGACTCTACCTTGTTATAGCAAAGCTCTAGCTAAGAGGACTGTGGGAAATTATGTCGTTACATTGTAAATAATTGTCCCACATACTGGTTTAATATAAAGCACTGATTGGCCAAAGGCAGGCAGGAAGTGTGGGCGGGGCTACCAGACTAAGAAAACTCTGAGAAAGGGAAGCACAGAGCAGAATGCCAGAGAGAAGCCGGAAGAAGCAGAGGACAACTATGCTGCTCTAAGAAAAGGTACAGAGCCACATGACTGAACAAGAGACATGGGTTAGTTTAAGGGTAAACAGTTAGCAAGTGATATGCTTGGGCCTGAGGCCAATCAGCCTTAAACTTCATATGCATCTGTGTGTCTCTGCGGGTCTGTGGGTCTGTGGGTCTGTGGGTCTGTGGGTCTGTGGGTCTGTGGGTCTAAACCTTGAGGCAAGGCCCAAAAGTCAAGGCCAGAAACCTCCTACTACAGAGGACTCTCTGGAATTGAATTTTCCAGTGAGAGAAAGACCACAACAGTCTCCCTTTCTGCTCCAGCTCTAATATTCTCTATGGCTACAGAATATGTAAATAGAACACATATTTCTACACACTTAACAATCAATTGACAAAGGAGAGTAAATGTATAGACTACATACTTTAAAACAATCTCTTCACTGCACTTGTTTTAAAGTTTTGTGATTTGTAAACTCTTGTTGAATGATTTTTGTATGCATGATATTATTGTAGGTGTTCTGAAAGATCCAAATAAAATTGACATCTGTTTTTGTCTCAGGGAAATTGGTCTTGGGATTTAAAAATACATGTTATTGGGAAGTCTTGTGTATGAACCATCAGAGATCCTGGATACTCACTCTTCAGGGATATTACCTCCACAACATGGGATGGGCACATGCTCAGAGTGCAGTATTTGGAGTGAGGCAGACTCATAGCCATTTCTTTTGGAATGTTCTTTAAGTCAGAACATAGTAGAGTAGCATTCTAGTTTACTGGAGAAGGTCCTGTGTGGAGATGAGAAGGGGCCAGAGAGTGAGGCTACCTCGAGATGAATAAATCAAAGCTTTTGCTCTGGGGGAAGGGGTGTCTTTAAGTTCAGAAGGACAAATTTTAGGTTGAGAACAAAGACGATTTACTGTGATACCCAACCAAGCTGTGCCGTCATGAAATACATGACTTGCCACTAATCCATGTTACTGTGTTTCCTCTCCCTGGTGAAGGGGAAGAACCTTACATTTATGAAGCAGTTCAGGGGTATCCACATGATTCCATAGTAGAGGAGACCTGATGTAGGTTATGTCAACATCACTAAGACCAAGGGCTCAAAAGTTATTTATTGCCCATTAGGCACTATTCATATCAGTCAGGAATATCCTGTACAGTTTTTGTGAATGAAATAAATACACAGAATCTCAGGTTTTCAGTATGACTGTGGGGCCAAGGACATTTGTGCATTAGCTGGGAAATGAAAATTTGATCTAAAGCCTTGGCTTACAGGCTCCAGGTGCACCTACCCCATATTGACATATGGATCATAATTTATTCAGAGAACTGCCAAGTACTTATTCTGAGAGAGACTTTAGTGAATACAACATTAAAAGATGCATAAACAGACATCTATTAAAGCAAAGGGGGGTGTTCAAAGTCACACACCTCATCAGTGTTGAAGGATAGTTTTAGAATTATGAGAGTCTATCACTGTTTAACTCCTTCCCCCCTGAGAATATGTGGCAATCCAAAACTGCTTAATGGATGGCTTTTAAATAATTGGATATTAAGTCAACATAAATCATTAGATTCTTACTGAATAACACAATATAAATTCTTAATTACAAATAACAGTAGAAGTATATATTTTGTTCATAGAGGTAGACTACAATCTTGTAATATTAACAAGATAATTTAACAGATCTGATCAGACAAAAATGTAAAGCTATATAGTACAATGGCAAAATATAATACAAAGAAGGATGACATATTTATGATAATGATATCATAAAATGAATTAGACAACTAGTAATATTCACAGACAATCTTCCCAAGCAGGATATAAGTGCAAAACATACAGAAATAGCAAATCCTACTTATAACTACAGACACATTTAAGGCATAAAGGAAAATTATGCATGTTCACTTGTCGATTGAGAACAGGATTGCATTCTGAGAAATGTGATGTTGTGCATACAAGTTTATTTTGTGAGTCTTACTCTACATCTGGACTATATGATAAAGCCACAGTCACATATGTGTTTATCATTACGTGAATGGCCTTTTACTTCAGTTTTGCTGAGCATATGTCAAATGCTGAGTTTTCAAGGTGCCTCTTGGACCCTTCTTTCTTCTCATATCCTTCCTCTGCCCATGTTAGGAGTGTCTTCAGTATCATGACCATGCTCAGTGCCATAGCAGACTGAGGGGGACAAGGAGACCCACATACGGGCCTAGGGAAGTCTGCCTCAGGTGCCACGGAGGAAACACAGGCTACCTGACACCTTGGTGTCAAGTAGCTGGGCACTATTATTGTAAGCAAATGTATGGTGTGTTATGGGAGAGAGAGAGACAGACAGGTGGACAGAATGATTCATGTCCAATGGACAGTAGCATATCTGAAGAGGTGTAAGCAGTGAGGGATGGGCTGAAGTGGGTGGCTTGGTAGTCACCCAGGGCCACAGTTATGTCTGTGTCTGGGAGGCTGCTAGGGGCCCATGTCTGGGTTCATGTCTCTGATCAACTAAAGACCACTGGTCAAAATGAAAGAAAGCCATTCTGGATAACAAGAATAAAGATGGATTTGTTGGGAGTTCCCTGTGGAGTTCATAGAAGGGGAACAAGAGGTGATCTGTGAAGTGTGAGAGGGGATAGAAGCTGGAGCCGTTCTCTGGATTTCAGTAGGATGTCCCTGGGTACTGTCACTAGATAATTAGCTCCAACAGCTTCTCATGGCCGTGATATTTTTCATAATATTTAAGCAGCTATGTATTTTACAACCACTAGGTCCAACAGCAGGGTCATGAGATTTATTTTTCAGATTGATAGAATCCTGAACATATGGTACATATTTGATTGGTACAGACCAGTGAGAGGGAAGAAAAATGAGCCTGGCTGTGGCAGAGTGTATGGCAGGACACTGGGGGGAAAGTGACTTCAATGGGAAGACTTAGTATGAAGCCCAGACTTCTGATCCTTACCTGAACTGCTGGGTGCTTTTCTGAGGGGTGGAGGAGAGACAATATTCTGAAAACAATGGCCTCTCTTGTTACTAGTCAGCACTTCGGGCCCACATTCTTTGCAGCCATCACCTATTCTGAACAGAGCTCTGACAAGCGGGAACTGATAAAGCTCTTTGATCCCCTTAGCCAGGTCCTATGAAAAATCCCCTACTTTTTCTTCCTGAGTGATCTATTGTGCATCTCAGAGGTCGTATGAACACACCACCATAGCATAAAGAAGACAAAGGGGAAGCCTCATTAAAAAAAAAAAAAAATCCACCAGGAAAGGCTTCCAGAAGAATTTCCAGGGCAAGGAAATAACATCAGTCCATTTCATTGTTCACACGACAATGTCTTTCACCCAAAGAGAGTCATAGAACCTGAACCTCACTCCAGAGGTTACCTATGGCAGTAAGTTCAACCAATGGTTCTTCTCTAGCCAGCTCACTACTGGTACCTGAGTTTTGAAATTTGTCCCTGGAGTTAGGGCAGTTCTATTATATGGCACATTCTTTCCTTTCATGGGCTAATAATTCAAAAATTTCTGGGCTGCATGCTCCATCAAAGATGCCTATCATTTTCTATTGAGTATAACCACGGAGCATTAGACATCTATGCAACATTATGATCATTTTTTTCTCACTCTTACATGCTCTACAATAGTCACTGGGACTGTAAGACCACTAGCAACTATGAATTCTTCATTGATTTAGAATACAATTAATATAGTTATGTAATTCAAGCTCTTTCCTCATGAAAATTACTTTCCAAGATGTGTGCTTTTAAATGTTTTAATTGGGGGCAAATGCTTTTGCAAAACCAAGATACATTCTCTAGCAAAACAGTATTTTTAACCATATTCAAACCTGAAACTCTATCTTTTGATTTCTTGGACCACAAGAAAAGTAGCAGAATTTAGTAAGCACTGCCTAAGTGTCTGAAACATGTAGGAACTAATTCAGTTCTTACAAGAAATCTATAAAGTATACACAGGTTATTTTATACTTCTAAAGATACAGCAAGACTTAGAGAAGTTATAGGACTTCACTCAAGTCACTGCCCTAGTCATTACTGATGCCAGAACTCAATATTGCTGCTCCTGGGCCCTTATTAACTAAACTATACATCTCCTGTGATCTTCTCTATGATAGTGACAGCACAGAATTTTATTTCTGGAAAAATGTTTTCTCTCATCAAAACAGATCCTGTGCAGGGGTGAGTGAGTTGGCTCAAGAGGCAAAAGGCCTTGCTTTGAAAGCCTGGGGGCCTAAGTTCCTTTTTCAGAACCTCCAGTGGAAGAGGCCAACCAATCCCTGAAAGTCCACATGCTGTGGCACATATGGACCAGCACTTATACACATGATCATGTACATTCACTAATAGAAGACCCAATTTTAAAATTAAAACAAATCAACACTATCACAACTCTTTATGTTCCATTCAGAGTAGCAGGTTTATCCTGTAACCCAGGAATATGTGGTGAGTTGAGAGAGAGAGGCAGAGAGAGAGGGAGAGAGAGAGAAGGAGGGAGAGAGAGAGAGAGAGAGAGAGAGAGAGAGAGAGAGAGAGAGAGAGAGAGAGAGAGAGAGAGAGAGAGAGAGAGAGAGAGAAAGGCAGAGGGAGAGAGAGAGGCAGAGAGAGAGGGAGAAACACAAAACTATGGCATCTAAACTAGAGCCTGCAGGGACCTATACCCATTGTAAACCCAACCTCTTGATGATCGTTGTATGTGGTGGTCTGAATGAAACTGACCCCCATAGGCTCATATATCTGAAGCCTGGTCCTAAGTGAGTAGGCTTGCTGAAGGAGGTGTGTTACTGGGAGTAGGCTTTAAGGTTTTAAAAGCCCACACCTATGTCCTGCCTCTCTCTGCCTACAAACTGTAGATGCAACCCTTTAACTACCATGCTGGCCTACTCATCACACCATGATAATTGTGGACTAAGACCCTGAAACTGTAAGCAAGACCCCAATTAAAAGCTGTATTGATGGAGGAATCTCATCACAGCATAGAACAGCAGCTAAGACCTGTTTTACCTAATAATTAAAGTAGTATTATCCACAGGTGAGGAATCCCATAGTAAATGAATATCTCTGCTAACACTGAAACCTCTCCTGGTGCAGGGGGTTTGTGTTTCACCTGGGAAGTCCCCAGATGTTGAGATATTGAGCTACTGACTAGAATAACAACCCAGAATAGACCTGCATTCAGATCCTCCCATGCTAGTTCTGATCCCCTGAAGCATGTTAGATACAGGTGATGAAGAGTGGAAAAATCTATCTTTTAGGACTTCTG
This sequence comes from Phyllotis vaccarum, assembly GCA_033318265.1. Lineage (NCBI taxonomy): Eukaryota > Metazoa > Chordata > Mammalia > Rodentia > Cricetidae > Phyllotis > Phyllotis vaccarum. The sequence goes on from JARWLC010000012.1 coordinate 3,680,498, forward strand.
TTGCTGTAGAGAGACACCATGGCCATTGCGGCTCTTGTAAGGAAAACATGTAAGTAGAGCTAGCTCATAGTTCAGCTGTTTTGTCCATTATCATTATAGTGGGGCGTGGCAGCATTCACACAGACATGGTGCTGGAGGACTAGCTGAGAGTTCCGCATCTTGATCTGAAGGCAGCAAAAGCAACTGTGTTCCAAACAGGAAGTGGCTAGAGCATTGGAGACCTCAAAGGCCACTGCCACACTTCTTCCAACAAGGCCACACCCCTAGTAGTGCCAGTCTCTATGACCAAGCATTCAAACACTTGAGTCTATGAGGGCCGTACTTATTCAAGCCACCACACCACCCACTTCTGGAAATCCTTAGCAAACTACCTGCCAAGGATTTCTAAAAAGTGTGCAGAAGGGGTTGGGCAAATGAAAGAATACTTTATATATTGTTTAAATTAACCTAGAGATATCTGTAGTTCATTCTCAGACCTCTGCTGTACTTAAGAAGCAAATTCAAAATCATGATTAACTAAAAGGAAGTTGAGTCTTTACGTTTCAAAGAACATTAGGAATTCACAGAAACACTTGTTGGAATCTGCATCCTCTCCCATATGATTTTTCTTACATGTCCAGCTGCTTCAATCTCCCCTCCCAACTCCACTCTTTGCCTCCAATCCTGCACCTTTCCCTGATTGGGCCTTATGAAGTATGGCAGCTTGGCTTTGCTCCCAGGAGAAAGAAAACTCCCTCTTTAAAGAGTAGACAGGAAGCTTTGGAAATTCAGCTGATAAGGGCTTTTCTCAATCTCTTAAGTTTGGGAGTCGAGTCTCTGAACATGGCTATCTCAGTATTTATCATGACAAATATTAATAGCTAGAGCTCACGAAGTATTTATCTGGTCCTTTTCAATAGCGGGTGAGGATCACATGTGAACTGTGGGGATTCATTTTACCTCAATTACCACAGAAGCTGCGTGGGCAGAAAGAGAAAGAAAAAGTGAAGCAACTTTCAAAGAAGGATTTTCTAAGAAGTATCAGAGGACAAAGGCTGTCCAAAAAGAGAGGTAACCCACAGTCTGGGCAGGATGAGAGCCTTTGAACTTCCTGTGCCTCACACCAATGCTTCCCCACAAATACCTTAGTCAAATTTGTATTCATGACTCACGTATCACAACAAAATATCTTCTAGTCAGAGTCCGAGGACTTGAACTCCTGCTGGAGGTTGAAGTACTGCATTAAGAAGAAATCATTAATGTATGTGGATATATGGGCACACATATGTGAGCACATACATGAATACACACACACACACACACACACACACACACACACACATACACACATGTTATTTAAAGTGGAAAAGTATGAAGAACTATGATAATAATGCGGTCAGTTATTCATCCCAGCTATAATAATCAAAGATTTGTATAAAGAAGATGAGAAAAATTAAGCAATTGCTGTAATTTATACCTGGACCACAATTTTCCCTATTGTGAATCTATAAAAATACACATACAGCATAGGGTATGTTCTATCTGGGCTTTAAGACACTTTAAAATTCACTTTCTAAAATGACATCTGCTTTCTCCTTTGCTATTTTTCCCATCATGGTTAGCTTCTGCTTGGGAATGCTGAGGTCCTCCTTCCCATATCACATATGACCTCAAAGGGGTGTGGCATTCTTAAACACTCTCGATTCCAGGGACATCTATTAGAAACAGGATAAAGAAGGAGGAGTGAACAAAGTGCAGTGTCCTCTGCCTACACTTCTTCCACATTAGCTTCAGTGGGCGACAGTATTTACAAAGGAAGGCACCCAATATGAAACTGAGTGCTTCTTTTCCTGCATGCGCTAGGAAATATTAAAGTGTTTGGAAAGTTGTGAATGAATGGGCCTCTGTTTCTTGTGTCTGCTCTTGGGGCTCTTTTCCTTCTGTTGTGTTGACTTGTCCAGCCTTGATGTGATGGTATTTTATTTCATTTTGTCATATTTGGTTGTTATCACTTTTTGTATGTTCTTTTCTAGGGAGAAACAGAAAGGGAGTGGATCTGGAGGCGAGGAAAGGTGGCGAGAAACTGGAAGCATTGAGGGGGGGAACTGATCAGAATATATTGTGTGAGACAAGAATCTGTTTTCAGAAAAAAGGACGGAGAAGAGAAGGGTCTTATTATTTGCACTGGAAGAATTTTGATTTGCAATTATAAGTTAAAGTCTATAATGAGTGCATGGCTAGCGGGTTTCAGATTTATGCAGATATAAAAGCTAATATTTTTGTACAATCTCTTCGTAATTGTCATGACATGCTTCTATGCTTATTTTCAACAAGAAGTACCATTAGTATATAATAGAATCACATTATTCTTATAATGTAGTAGTTATTAGTTATATTAATTCATTAAGAATTTATACTGATATCCAAAGTCTTCATTTTCATTGAGATGTTATTTATATGTCCTGACCTATAAAAAAATCTTTGTAAAAATTGAGCTGGGGATCGACCTAGCCAGACAGAAGACTTTTGAATCCAAGGTAATATGGTCAGGAAGACTTGGAGAGGATTTTCACTAGTGGCCAGAACAGTTTGTTTTTCATTGAAGGGAAGATGGCAAATAGTTTCATCTTTGGAGATAATATTGTGCCACTACAACTCCCAACTCCATTTTGCTAGGGCAAACTCAGCCATCATTGGAGAGCATGGCTATTTTCTAAGATAATTTTATTTATTTTTATAGACATTAGCATTTGAAGCATGCAACGTTCACAAATTAGAAAATAGTATTTGACTTTTTCTCAAACATGAACACGTATAACAATCACCCTATTTCATGGAGCCTTGAAAACAGGCACTACGGTATACTTAGTCTATGGACCATGGTTTGTTTGTCCCAAATATGGAATAACCTCTTGGCGCATTTTGCTGTTGCTTAGGGAGTACCTGGTTGTACGGAGAAAGAGTAATTAGTGCCTTTCTTTGTAACATTCTCAGAAGCATCAGGCTGGTCAATGACAAAAGGTAGTTGTGTTCTCTCTCCCTCTGCCTTCCATCCTTCCCTTCAGAGAACAGCTATTAAGAAAGCAACGACAAATACCACAACAAAAATGTTATATTTGGAAAATTATTTCCAAGGAGACATAAACTTAGTCCACAATGGTCCTAAAAGCAAAGCTTTATCACAGTGATACATCTAAATCATTCTTCCCTTAGATTCAAGAGAATGGGAAGAAGTTTGATCTAGATATGGAGTCCAAACAGGATGGTAGCTTCGACAGCACAGGTGCAGATGACCACAGGCTCCCACAGGCGGACTTCAGCCTTCCCCTGCCATCTCACACAGAAGGCTGAAGATAAAATGAACTACTTCCAGATGTAGTAAGCCGTCCCTACTGAAGCTGGGTAGGAAGAGGTTAGAGATCACTTCATACAGTGGTGTGGAATCTATCATCTGGAACAATTATTTCAAAGGACATCATGTGTTAGCTTTGTGGTACATGTCATCTTGCCTCAGTTAGAGAAACAGCAAGGAGACAAGATACAGAGATGCACAGTTTTTATCGTGCATGCTGCTTTACATTTCAGATCACACTGACACAGCTTCACAACTTGACAGATACCAAGAGCCACAGTTGCTCAGGGATGGTGAAATAATCACCAAGTGATTAAATATCTTACATGGAGGTTGAGTTTTCACGGCCTCATGAGCAAAGCACCAGACATTTTAGTAAAGAGGATGAAAAGGTGGAGGCGTTTCATTTCATTTTATAACCCAGACTAACGTCTTCTCCCCTGATGATTTCCGATCTTAGAAACCAAATACCTGCTATGGGGGACGAAACCTGAAAAGGGAGAAACTACAATGAGTTTTAGTTAAGACTGTCCCAGTAGTAAACATTTAAATAGAGCTCAAGAAAGAAGTTTTATAAACCAAACAGTGCAGGCTTCGCTGTCCTGGACTCTTAGGGTCTACCCCTAAGAGAAAGGGCAGGTCCCTAGGGCAGCTCCCCCTTGCCCTGCCTGGATGATCTGCTGCGTCAGCAGCTCCATGCATCATTAGAGGACCTGGAAACACTCCAGCTGCCGTCCTCCTATGCGCTCCCTGCACCTCTCACTTTTAAAATGCTTTCATCAACATCATCCCAAGAATCTTTTGTTTTTCCAGCTGGAAAGGACTTTCTGTTTTCATGCCATCTCTAGTCCAGTTCTTTTGCCCCTAAGATCTGCAACCCATGAATCAAAGGGAATCATCACTTGCTAACTCTAAAGTGAATCTGCATGCTGTGGGATGCTATAACCCACCTATCGTCCAGGATCTGCCATGTTCGGTTACGTTTTCTTGCCCACCATTGGTGGTCATCCTCCCCCCTCCTTTCCGTCCTCCATATGAGAGAAAAATGTTAAGATCTTTCTAAACATATTTTCTTCCAATACTTAGCTCAAACGTGACATAACCCCCTCTGCTCGATGGCTTTTCCAATCCCCTTGTCAGGCAGGAGTGAGATACAAGTCAGCTCAGAGCACAATTTTCTCCTGTCTCAGGATTTCCTCCTAATTTTCCTGCAATTTTTTTTTAAATAAGTTCAAGAAAGAACATTATGGGCCTGATTTTTTTTTTAAGAGTGATAACAAAGCCTCATAAAATTCCATGTTTTTGCTGTTTTCAGAATTTTAAGAATAGTCTTTTCTCCTGTCTCCAGAGCGAAGACTGATTTTAAGCTTCACGGAAGGATGAAGTTCTACAATTTCACTCAAAAACCTTTGTGCTTCAAAGAAGACGTCCTTACCATCATGCTTACTTTTTTCTGTTCAGATTAAGGTAGAAAGAGCTAATAGGCTGGTTCATATACTTTCAGATAAGCAAATGAAATGTTTAAGAAATATTTCCTGAGTGAGCTGCTATCAAAGTGGGAAGTTGATGGTCCTTACTGGGCCTTTTAACATAACCCCTTTATTTTGCGGTCATTAATTTCTTCTCTTTTAAAATTGGAAAAGTCTGATAAAATGAAGAACCTCGGGTAATTGAGAACAGGTTTTTATTTTTATAATTTAAGAGTCATAAGTTGTTTTTTTTCCAGAATTTTTCATTTCATGTTTTAAAATAGTAGTTTTATTCATTTAAAATTCTATATATTTATACAATGTATTTGATCATATTTATCCATCATCACCATCTGCAAATTCCCCAGTTCCCTATTCTATTTCCTTTCATATGTCATGTCCATATATATGTACATACATATTCCTTTCCTTCCTCCAAATAACACAGTATAAAATTATTTGAGCACGCTTACTAAAGGATTTATTTGCCCAGGTAAGTGGTTCTGGTCTTTTGAATGCAATGGATATCTTTCCTTCCCACCCCCTCCAGTAACTTTTCTTGATCTGTATTCTCAATATATTAACTGATCACTTCTATAAATGAGCGTCATAGAACCAGTCTGGAAGTGGTGGTTCTGATTATGTCAGCGAAGCCCTCTTTTCCCACCCGTATAATTATTGAGTGGTAGAAAGGGGAATTTAGCAAGAAGAAATACCATCTTGCCTTTATGTTGATGATAAACTGAAATACTGTTTTGAGCCTCCACTTTGTCAGGGTTGTGTGGACATGTGACTTTCACCCAAAGTAAGAAAGTAAAGCCTGAAGGAATGATATTGAGTAGTGTGTCTAAATCCTAAGTTGCTAAGAAGGATCAATTGTAATATGTTTATGTTAGTAAATGGCCTTTTTCTTGAATGTTGGAGTGTCCCTGATGACCACGCTCCTCCAGGTGGTCATCTCCTATCTTCTCCAACTAAAAGTTAGTCCCAAACATAGAGAGAAGCTCATACACTCCACACCAGCTTCCCAGTTGCTCATCACTTCCACTCTTGTGCAACACACTTGCATATGACCACAGCCTTAAATAATGATGACCTGAAAAAATTAGAAATTCAGAAGCTTGGGATTTCATAATTTTTAAAGGATCATCCATTTGTGAATACTTTATTAAAACATTGTTGGTATTTATCTTGAGACAATGTCACTTGTGAGTTCAATTGGGCTTCCTCATAATTCATAGGCTGATTATCACACAATGTGGCTTTGGGGATAGAGTCTTTAGAGAGATAATTGAGATAAAGTGAATGCACACAGATGACTAAAATCCTATGTAGATAGCATGCTGACAAGAAGAGGGATGTAGCATGGTGGCAGCTAACAAGGCAAGACTGTGGAAAAGCAATTCAGATACTGAAGCTTGAGATGGAGTCGAACCTGCTGACTTCTTGATCTCAGGCTCAGAACTGTGAGACATCTATTTGTATTCTGGAAGCCAACTGGTCTACCTGACACTTTGTCATGACAGCCTTCTAAATACAATTTAGGGCAGTGGTTCTCAACCTTCCTAATGCTGTGACTGTTTAACATAGGTCCTGTGTTGTGGTGACTCCCACCCAAAAGTTATTTCATTGCTACTCCATGACTGTAATTTTGCAACTGATATGAACTATAACATGAATTTCCATGTTTTCTGATGGTCTTAGGAGACCCTTCATAAAGGCTGTTCAACCCCAAAGGGGTAGCAACCCATAGGTTGAGAACAACTAACTTGGAGAGACCAAGAGATGGTTCATTTGTAAAATGATTACAACACAAACATGAGGTCCTGATTTCTGTCCTCACCATCCACTGGGCATGATGTCACATGTCTGTAATCACAGTGTTGGGGAGGAAAAGAAAAGAAGAGGAGATAAAAGGAGGATCCCTAGGGCTCTGTGGCCAGACTGGCCAACTCAGTGATCACTGTGAGAGATCCTGTCCCCCTGAAAAGTGAGAAGCAACCAAGGAGGACACCTCACGTTGACCACGGTACCCTCCACACACATGTATGCACGGACATAGACATAGATGAACATCTACACACACACACACACACACACACACACACACACACACACACACACACACACACAATTCAGTGTGCCTCTTTTCTGCCCTGTCATTAATTGATAGGAATATCAATTAATATCAATAACAGGCTCATGTTCTTTGCAATATTAAATTCTTTTGTCTACACATTCTAAATTGAGAGCATGTTTCAAGTTAGACACCAAATCTCTGTTTTCTTGCACATTCTTTATTCCTTCTTTGGTATTTGCTATATGCTCAGATGTCCACTGGCTGGCTCATAGCATGGTGTACCAAGCAGTGTATTGTCCAGGAATGCCTACTGTGAACAGTGTACAGAACAAGTTACCATAGTTACATGGAAGGATAGCTTGCTTCCTTCCTTAAAGAAGTTTGACCCTTCATGAAACATAGGTGAATGCCTTATTTCTGTCCTATACAAGCTACTGTTTTTTATATAAGTAATTTTTGAAAATGTTGTAAATTTTAAAATTTCCATATGCAGAGCACTGCAGTGAATTCATGTCGGGATTCAGAGTACAATTAACGTATGCCTCTATCCCATCTCATCTTGCTGCTGGCCGTGGCAATATAGTACATTTGTCAAGACAACAGCAGAAGAGAAGAGAATACTTGTTCTTAAGAAACATGCTGGTGTAAGTGGATTGGCAGCATTTCAAAAGACACGAAGAAACCAGTTTATGAGACCCAAATGTGGCTTTACCCCAGCAAGTGCACTGAATCATGACAGCAAATGTCTGGTCTTCTTCCCTCCCATGTTAAATTCAAAGAAAAAACTAATAATAGTTGCTTTCACAGTTTAGGAAGACATAACTTTTCTAGGCCAAAACAACATCACACATAAAGCCGGAAAGACCGGGAGATAAGGAGCCATAGAGGTCTCTTTACCCTTCTCTAGAATCGTTCTTTTAATGCAGCTGATTATCTGCATGAGGTGCGGAGCTCTGGAGGCTGCTGCAACAAATCTCCTAACAGAGACAACTCAAATGTAGAAATGCTTATTTTGTCTCACCAGTTCAGAGGCTTCAGCTCACAATCACTTGGTTCCATGTTTCAGGCCCTCTGTAAGGCAGTAAGTGTGTGATAAAGCTGCTGGCTGCTTCATAATTACTAAGAGGAAGCAGGGAACCTAGGAAGGGAGGAGAGAGGCAGGGATTTGCAGGGATGGAGAAGGAAACTAAGATTTTCATGCTGTGCTTCTGGTTGGGTTTCCTGTGTGTTCTTTGGTTTCCTGTGTCACTGGTAGACGAGGGGAAGCTTTTTGGTGTCATATCATCTGAGCATGTGCTACTTTCCTTGGTGTTGAATGGACACTGGTAATGAATCCAGTCTCTTCACTCAAAATTATACCTTCCCTCTTTTCCGGGGATCAGATGGGAGATTCGTTCAGCAGCTGCTCCAGAATCAGGTTGTTTTGGTTGCGCTTCTGGTCTTGACTCCAGCATCTTCTCAAGGCAACCTTTGATACTGGAGTCATGGAGGGATGAACTCCAGTGCTTAGGGGCACTGGAACTTAGCTCTACGGCCAAATCAAGGGCCTGTAACTGCCTGTGACGCCCAACGATGAAGGGATCTTCTGAGAAGGGAGCATTAAATGGTCCTGGGGGGCTGCTAAGAAAGGGGTTCGAGGAACTGGAACTCAACATTTCTTAAAGAGTTTCCAAGTAAAAGATGATTTTTTAAGCCACAAAGAGAACATAGAAACTGTATCAAAACACCTGAAGAACAATACTTTCTGGCTCCAGGAGAGAGAGAGAAAGAGCTGTGAAATTATATATTTAGATAAGAGTGTAATCTGGCCCTTGCTATAAAAGCCTATGGCATCACTGTTTCATTATCTCATTTTTTTTTTTTTTTGGTTTACCTAGATATAATATTTTTACAGGTAGAGAACTGAACTGGAAACCGAGACTCACTGGAACTGGATGGAGGCTTTAAGATTCTGGACAGAAGTAGTTCTTCCCTGTCCAGGTTTTCCAGAGAATATAGAACTGATAAGAGACATACACACAACACACACACATGTGCACACACACACACACACACACATGCACACACACACACACATGCACACATACACAATAACTAATATATTATGAGTGTTTGGCATATGGCCTCACGGAAATTGCATTTCAGATCTTTAGGGTTGGCTGGTAGCTTGTGGTACAGATGAAACCCCAGGGCAGTGTCCGTAGTTTCTTCTCTGAGAGGCTATTGGTTTTTATTTTCATTCTAATAATGTTTTCATCTGATCAAACGGATCTGCCCACATGGGGCTGGGGGTGATGCAAGCTTCCAGCTCCACTATCACCTAAATATTAAACTCTTACCCAAGTATCTAAGGTCAAACTAACTTCCCCTATAAGAAGAGAGCTTTCAGAGGTAAGTCGGTCTTGGTCAGAGCTGACTCTAGTTTCTGTCTGTCTTTAAGAGGTAGTGAGATGGAGATGGTAGAGATGGTAGAGAGATGGAGGCATACAGGCAGAATAAATATGTCTGAGCGCACATGCTCAAGGCTCTATCACCCACTCAATATTTGTAGCTATTCTCAGCTTCTACCTTTAGGCAGATCTAGGATCCAGTTACCGATGCCAAGCTCAAACACAGTATTTTCTCCTGAATAAGAACGTAGGGTCAGATACTGCCCTGTACTTAGATTTCTAAGTAGGTGAGGATAAGCCAATGTCACTGTTTAAAGCTAGGGCCAGAGTATATTCTTGATGATGGTCACCTCAGGTCACCTTCGCAGTAGGCCCAGAGGAAATATTCAATTTAAGCAAATATATCAGACATGGATTTCCGTTTATCAATCCATGCTGACTGACCTTTAATGAATTAGAGAGAAATCCATTCCACATTGCCTGGATAAAGATGTAAGGCTGATGCATAAATCTTGACTTCAAGAAGAGGCAAATTCAAACCAGAGTTAGGTGCTCCTGCCTTTTGAGGCCAGAACAAGGACATTAATGACTCACAGTTATGTAATTACTTGAGCTTATTTATATCTTGGGACCCTAAATGCCATTTCCCCATCCTCATCAGATCCACTCAGGTTGCGTCTGAAGTCTGAGGGGAACCCACTGCCTCCCAGTACTGTCCTCTTCAGACTTCCTACTGTGCTTCTGTGTTGGACAGCCGCTCTCCACCGCCTTCACGCTTTTGTTTATTTGCGTTCATTTGGTAGAAGAATAACTCATTCATCTCTTACTGGACTGGCCTGATTGAAAAAAGAAATTCAGAACTTGTTTCAGTCTGTTCCTTTTAAAAAGTGTCCCCTCCTTTCCAATTTCTCTCTCAAGAGATATGACCGTTGTGGAAATTAGATTATAATTAGGGTCAAGGACTTTGAAATATTGACCTCCAGACTGACCCCTCTGTCTGTACTCTTAAATGTCTCCTGTCCAGCACACCCACTGTTGGGTTCTGGGCCATTTTAAACCTGTTTCGAGAATCACCACCTGACACTTAACGGTTGCACAAGGTTTTGCCTTAGTAAATGCATCTGTTATGTGGTATAGCGCTAAATGCCTTCCTGAAAGCCAGATAAATTATATCTGCTGTGGTAATGTGTCCCAAGAATTCAATTTAGGTGAATTTATCAGACATGGCCTTTTCTTTATCAACCCATGCTGACCGACCTTTAATAAATTAGAGCGAAATCTATTCCGTATTGGTGGATGCACAGTCTGACGGGGGAAGTAATCGGCACCGGATCTACAAACACACTCTGGCCTGATTTCCTGGCCTTAATGTGCTCCAGTCTGTGACAGGGCACATGGAAGCTCACTCGAGCTGCCTCAGACTCCTGACCAACTAAGTGGGATGTGAGAGTAGAGGAAATGGGAAGTTCTTTCTGCCTGAGAAGTGCAGGGCTTAGTTCTCTGGGTGGGCTTTGCATGGATTAGCTTTAGCAGAAGTAGCTGTGTGGATTTTAGACAACTTTTACCGTCCTTTGCTGCCAGAAGCAGAAGTTGTTGGGAGAAGTGATCTCGTGGGTTTCTTTCACCTCTAATAAGTTTCAGCTCCAGGGAAACAAAGCAGGTAGCAATTACTTGTACTCCAAGGTCAAACTAGACTAGCATGGCGCTCAGCTGCTCAGACTCACCAGGCCACAGTTAAAGGCAGCCAGCGATGCTACAGAGCAGTTACTGCCCCACAAATCCATTAATTAAAAGACTCCATATTTGCAAAATGTACCAGTCTCTCTGCAAACTTTTGTGAATTGCAGGGTGCTTGCATTTTTTAGTTAGTATTTACTGTGTTAAATGTGGAAAATCTAAACTAACCAGTGTCTGAGTTTTCAAAAGGATCGTGAGAAATTAACCTTCAGATGCCAGAGTCTCACACCACATCACGACCACAGAAAATTCCACACCCCACTCCCAAACTTTGAGAATCAAGATCCTGAGAAGTCTGTATAAAGGAACCTGCTCAATGTTACACAGCTTAACACTTGGCAAATTTATTTGACATCGGGACTTAGCGCTCTCTCTCTCTCTCTCTCTCTCTCTCTCTCTCTCTCTCTCTCTCTCACTCTCTCTCTCTCTCTCTCTCTCTCCCTCTCTCTCTCTCTCTCTCTCTCTCTCTCTCTCTCTCTTTCACACACACACACACACACACACACACACACACACACACACACACACACACACACGTTCTTCTCTCATACAATACATTTCAATCACAGGTTCCCCGTCACTCCTCCTAGTTTGCCCCACTTTCTTCATTTCCTTTTGATCAGCCAAACAGGACAAAACAAGATGCAATAAGACAAGGAAAAAGCCCTCATATTGAGGCTGGACAAGGCAACTCAACAGGAAGAAATGAGTCCCAAGAGCAGGCAAAGGTTCAGAGACACACCTGTCCCCACTGTTAGGAGTCCCACAAAACACCAAGCTAACAGCATTAATATACATGCAAAGGACCTGGTACTGACCCATGCAATACCATGCTTGCCTCTTCAGTTGCCGTGAGCCCATGTGAGCCCATGTGAGCCCTGCTTAGTTGATTCAGTGTCTTCCATCCCCACTGAAACCTACAGTCTTTCCTCCCTCTGTTCTGTGGGGTTCCCTGACCTCAGAGGAAAGGGACCAGATGGGGTCCTACAAGTTAGACTCTTTCTCTGTATAGTGACTGGCTATGGGTCTCTGCACCTGTTCCCATCTGCTGCCAGAGGAGTCTCTGTGATGATGACTGCATGAGGTAACAATCTATGAGTATATCGCTAGGAATATCACTAGGAGGAATCATTTCATTGAGAGTGTTTGTGTGTGAGTGTTGTGTGTGTATATGTGTGTGTGAGTGTGTATGTGTGTGTGAGTGTGTATGTGTGTGTGTTAATGTGTGTGTGAGTGTGTGTGTATGTGTGTGTGAGTATGTGTGTGCACATATGTGAGTGTGTGTGAGTGTGTGCATTAGAAAGTGTGTGAAAGTATGTGTGTGAGTTGTGAGTTTGTGTGTGTCTGTGTACATATGTATGTGTGTGTGAGTGTGTGTGTATGTGTGTGCATGTGTGTGTATGTGTGTCTGTGTGTGCATGTGTGTATGTGTGTCTGTGTGAGTATGTGTGTATATGAGTGAGTGTGTGTGTTTGTGTGTGTATGTGTGTATGTGTGTGTGTTGCAATGCCTGTTAAAAATCACTCAGAATGTAACATTCCACAGAGAACTTTAATAATGTTGGTCTAATTTATTCAGATATACTTCCATCTACTTCCACTAGAGTCTTTGAGACAGGTTTGTTCTTTTTTGGAGGGGTATCTACAGGGATGTAGGAGTCATGCTTATACTTTGTTCCTTTGAAATGATATTTTACTGTACTCAAATGCTGGCTGGAGATGGTTCAACTCTTGCAGAGGACTAGAGTTCAGTTCCTAGCACCTACTTCAAGCAGTTAACAACCAAATTTGTACAGAAATGCCTCTTATGACTTGGGATACCAGGCTGGGACTACTGTGTTGAAGAAGAAACACCACAGGATCCTACAGTGAGAAGGTGCAAGTGACTCTTTCTGGCTGGCCCTGGCATCCACATTAATTGCTAACAGACCACATTTTCCCTGGCTGCTCTTCACCCCACCCCCAGCCCCTAGCATGTTAGCAGCATACTTTATTTCTGAGTTATTAAAAATTACATCTTTCTTATATTGATTCTTGACAGTTGCCAGCTGACCTCTAATTGTTTCCAGGTCTGAGGTTTCAAATGTACTGATTTCCTTTTTGATATTTTAATCATTTTCTGCCCCTTGCTCACTCCCTCCCCTGCTGATTTGCCTTGTCTTTGGAATTTCTCAAACCTCAGCTTCCTCTTTTTCTCTCTTTAAACATTTTCTTTCGATCCTTAAGGGCACTAGTCAGCCAGTAGATAGGCACTGCAGTCCCTACTGTCCTCTGTCTCCTGTCAGGAACAGGATCCGGCTTCACCAAGACACAGCTGGACTCAGCCTCCAGTGGAAACACTTCCCAATATTTGTGAGTGTAACCTCCTCTTTTCCCTAGGTGATACTTGGGCACAATGAATTAATTGCTTAATTTATAATGCACTCCAAACAGGTCCTAGGATACAATGGTAAGTTGCAGAAATGTGTGAATATGACGAATTAAAGTTTATTGTTTTGGTAACAACATACTTAGAATTGATGTGAGTCAAAGTAACTCTCCTTCAATGAAGCTGTAAAAATTTCAATGTCAGCTAGTTTTAAGAACGCAGAGAATGTGTGATTGATTTAATATTTTGTCCTCAAGGTCTTGGAACAGTTTGTGGCTAATACTTGGCAATATTTGGTGAGTTGAGCATTATTTTTACCTTTTTTCTTTTTATGCATTTGAGCAACAATCAGAGAATGAGACAAACTTAGTAACATCTAACAGTAAAGTCCTATGTGCCTACCAAGTGGCTTTTTCCTCCTGGTATCTATTGGCAGTTTCACTTGATAGCATGTACATGAGTAAACAGATCCACCGAGTGAAGATGAAAGGGAATTAGGAACCAACTGGGTTTAACACTACTGTGAAAAGTTTTTTGTTTATCCCATAGATTCAAGAAGAAAGACTACCAACCCAAATCATGGCCAGATTAGTTAAAGAAAGCTTTTTAAAATTTGTGTTCAGGGGCTGTCTCCCCCTAAGACAGTGTTTAGGAGATCAGTATTGGTCATGGGGAAAATTAGAGTTTTTATAGTTCAGGAAAAGGGGTGGGACAATTGGAAAGCAAATAAGTGTGGGTCACAACAGAACTAAAACATAACAAATTGGCCATATAACCTCCTAAGGACAAAGACATGGCTGTAAGGTGGTCATAACAAGGTAGGCATCAAGGTATTTATAAGAAGGCAGTCAACAAGGTGGTCATAACAACGTCATCAATAAGATGGTCATAACAAGGTAGTCAACAAAGAGGTTATAACCAGGTATAAATAACAAGGTGATCATCACAATGTGATCATAATGACCCCTTTAAAACAAAAGCATGGTTGCCATTTCCCAGAATAGGCCGTATAGAACCATTTGTAGTTAAGGTTATAGTGGGCATAGCGCAATCATTGAGAAACAGATTTAATTATAAACATGGATGAATCTAGTTTATTTTTAATATAAGACAACTTTTTAGCAAAGGTGGAGGCAGCATGGTTTATCATTTTCCTCCAAGAATCTCAGCTATACAGGGAATTTATATGCCACCTTATCCACAGAACACATATCTGCTGAGAGAGTACAGTTGCTCTGGTACTTCTGAGCTACTCAGATTAGAGAGCTTTTTCAATTCTAGAGAAAAACATCCATCCCCAGAGTCATAGAAACAGTAAAAAAAATTTAGGGACATTAGAGGTTATGATTTAAATGAGAAAAGCTATCTCCAAACTCACACATTCTAGGAGACCAAGACTATTTCACAGAGAAATTCTGTCTCAAAAACAAACAAACAAACAAACAAACAAACAAAAAAACTCAGTCATTTGAACAATTGGTGTACTGGCTAGTTTGATGTCAATTTGATATAATCTATATCATGAGAGAGGAAGGAGCCTCAATTGAGAAAATACCCACATGAGATAGAGCTGTAAGGCATTTTCTTAACTAGTGATTGACAAAAGAGGGCCCAGTCCATGATGGGTAGAGTCCTTGCTGAGCTGCTGGTCCTGGGTTCTATAAGAAAACAGACTGAGGAAGGCAGGGGAAGCAAGCCAGTAAACAACACTCTTCCATGGTCCCTACATCAACTCCTGCCTCTAGGATCCTGTCCTGACTTGCTTTAATGATGAACGATGATGTGATAGCATAAGCTTAATAAGCCTTCTCCCCCTCAACTTGTTTTTTGTCATGGTATTTTATCACAGCAATAAAATCCCTAACTAATCACCTCGTCTCCAGTTGGTGATACCATTTGGGGAGGCTTGGGAGGAATTACCTTGCTGGAGGAAATACATTATTGAAAGTAGACTTTGAGAACTTCTAGACTTGCCCTACTTCCAGTTCTCTGTGTCATGGGTACATTTATACTCTCAGTTTCCTGCTCTGTTATCATGTCCACTGCTTGCTGTCATGCCTCCTTACTGCGATGGACTCTTATTCCTTCTAGAACCATATGCCAAAATAAACTTACTTCCATAAATTGTTTTGTGGCTTGTTGCAATGGGGTTTCTTGGTCCCAGGTGGCCAGAGGCCCAGACCCTGCCACGCCAGACCCCTTAGCCGCCAGCCACTGCTGATCAGGCCCCCAGAAATGACTCAGACGCTTATATTAACTTCATGCTGTTTGGCCTATGGCTCAGGCACATTGCTAGCTTGCTCTTACATCTTAAATCAATCCATTTCTATTAATCTGTCTGCCACGTGGCCCATGGCTCACCTGTGTTCCTTACATGTTGCTCCTTGGGCGGCTTGCTCGATCTGCCTGACTCCGCCCTGCTTCTCTTACCTATGCTCTGATTTCTCCTCCTACTTCTTCTATGGTGCCTGTCATGGTCCAAAACAGCTCCTTTATTTAAAGATTGATATTCACAGCATACAGAAAGGCATTCCCACATCAGTGGCTATTTTGTTAGTTCACAGCAACAAAAGTAACTAAGTCAGGGATGCTGACAGCACCTGTTACATGCAGCTACATGTCAGGTCGTAGCAAGGAGATGACAGGTATGTGATTGAGAAATGAGATTATTCCATTGTCCTTAGAGCATTGTCTCTTTCAAATGATGAAGTTATAGTACGAGAGCTCTATGAAGTTATCACAAGGTTCCTGTGACACTTATTCCAGTGATGCTTCATTGTAGTCAGAAGTCTCTGGCCTGGCCTAGCCCCAAGTTTAGCCTTGTCTGCAGCTTCTTGGTTCCAAGTAATCACACAAGGGCTTATATTACTTGCAAGTGGTCTATGGCTCAAGCTTATTACTTGTTCATATATACACACATACACACATGTTTTGCCACATGACTTATTAACTTTTTTCAGAGCAGCATTTTTATCCCACTTCCTTTGCACCTTGATTTCTGCTGCTCTGCTCTTCTGATTCTTGGAATTCTCCTAGTCTGATTGCCCCACCTCTACTTCCTGACTAGCTATTTGACCAACCAGCATTTTATTAAACAAATACCCTAGTAACAAATATTTATGGTGTACAAAAGCATAGACCCACAGCACTTCATCTCTTAGACCATTCATAGAAGTGACCATCAGTGTCAGCATGAGGGTGCTAGGGTAAGTATAAGGAAGGCTTGGTGATATACGTGTAATATTTTGAGGAGGTACAAATTTACTTGGGAAAGTTTTTGAATTTGGATTTACATTAAGCAAATAGGAGAGCATCTTGTTAAAGTTGCTATAACATATTTAACGTCATCTGGAAACTCCACCTTATACTTCCCTATCTCTTCTTTCTACTGCTATCCAAGACAGGACCAGGGCTTAGAGAGACTTTGACTGTTTCACTCATCCCCAGCTCTTTAGATGACTTTCTGATAGAATTATATCCATGTCTTTTTCCTTGAGACTTTCCTTGCCTTCTCTGGAGGAAGATAATAGTATCCCTGCCCCTAGATTTCAGGTTTGACCACATGATCTGTTATAGCCAATGCAGTCAAAGTGATATGAGCAGAGGCTGTGTATGTGCAGTTCTTTTGTCCTACTTGGGTTCCAGTGGTAAAAAGATCATTCAAACTCAATTCAGATCCAGATGTTAGGGCCAGTCTAGTACCCCAGTTTCAGATGTCCAGACACTCAGCCAAATCTGGATTAAATTGTCCAATGCAGCAAGTCCCCTGAGGCCCTAAATTTTTTAAATGATGTTTTAATTTATAAGTATGTATGTGTGCCTGTATGTGTTTATGCTGACTGTATGTGTGCTGGTGTCTGCTTAGGTTAGAAGAAGGTGGCATCAGATCCCTTGAAACTGTATTTATAGACAATTATGAGACACCTGCCATGGGTTCTGGGAACGGAGACTGCATCTTGCTGCAAGAGTGGCAAGCACTGTTAACCACGGAACCATCTCTCCAGTCCCCTCCCCCTTCGCAAAGATTGGCCCTGAGATCTTTTTTAGATCATTGGTTATATACCATAAATTGGTATTGCAGAGAAGCATGTGTGTCAAATCCAAAAGCATGGTAAAAAGAGAATTTGAAATTACATGGTTATACAAGTTAAGTGAACTTTATCATCCTAAATTTTGTCTCTATGATAAACAGAGACCTTGGGAGGGATCAAAGGCTGGATAGAAATTCAAATGACTAGCGATATGCATAGAGGTGGGCCAGATGTTTTAAAAAAAAAGGCAGTGGGACTTTGCAACACTTAAGCAATCAAAATTTGTTGTGAAACCAGGAAAAGGCAATCCCCAGCTCAGGGGTCTACCACCAGCTGCCTCAGCTTTGGTACATTTAATCTAACGCATTAGCACAGCTTTTACAGTTACAGCCCCTCCAAAGGATTTGGACTTCAATTCTAGTGCCCTTGCCAGGGCCCAAAGCTGTCAATTAGAAAACCATTTACCCAAGTCAACGCCTCCACTGGCTGTCAGGTGAAAGTCATTAGTCCAGCCTTCATTTTGGCCCTTGTTATACACAGGGATCCAAACTTCCATCCAAATCACATCCCCACAGCACGTCATAGGGGGGTGTACTTTCGAACGCTGCGTCTGTGGCTGTGATGCAATGGTTTCATTTGGCACAGGGTTGAGCAAGCATTTTCCATGACTGCCTTTTTTTTTCCTGGCTGTTTTATTTTCACTCCACTCTGGGTTTTTGTTAGACTACAGTCAAGTTGAAGTGAACTGCCGATTCCCCTAGTCACCTCTCTTTGATGCTTCTCACAGAAGAACGATAAACATAAAGGCCATCATGGAGTAGGATCCCTCTGCTCTGAGAGGCACAAGGCATGGATATGCTTCTCTGGCTCCTCCCGGAAAGGCGCACCGCTCAGGAGAAAGGAAATTAACATTTCCTGAATGCGGTGCCTGTGTTTTCTCATTTAATCCCCACAGCTCTCCCTGAGAGAGCCCCTTAGTCCTATTACACAGAGAAGAAAATTGAGACCAGAGAGGTGATGTGACTAAGCTGGGATTCTAATAAGCTTGTCCTACAAAGAAGCCAGTTTCCCTCCATGTAATACTTAGGCAGATGCTAAGGTGTAAGATGCTGTTCTTGTATTCTGTGATAGGGTAAATCATGTTTCCCTCAGCGTTTTCTTTTCCTTTCAACCCTCTGCTGGCAGTTTTCTGACTTTCACCTCTAGATAAATACTTTAGAATCAGTTAACTGATATCCACGCAGTGACTGGCTGGGGTTTTGGTCGGGATTCCATTGGATCTATATTCGAATGTGGATAAACGGAAATCATTCCATCCCTGCATATCAACTGTCTCTAGTTTGGTGGTTCTCAACCTTCCTGATGCTGTGACTGATGCTGTGATCATTCAATGCACTTCATTGTGTTGTGGTGACCTCCAACCATAAAATTACTTTTATTGCTATTTCACAACTGTAATTTTTCTACCGTTATGAATTATAAGGTAATTTTTTTTGGAGACTTATCAAAGGATCACGACCCACAGATTGAAAACCATTGCTCGAGTTCTTCGATTTCTTCCTCAGTTTCTTAAGTTTTAGCTTAGCTTTCAAGAATATTTTTATTAATCCTTTAAGAATGTAATACAAGATGTTTTACTTACCATGACTTCCCACAGACCCACCCCATCTCCCCATCCTAATTCCTTAGTGTTCTTAAAAAATAGTCTAAGCTCCACTAGTGCTGCCCATTAAACTCTTGGGTATAGAAGCATCCCATGTAGCGTGTGAGACAATATCCTTAAAGAAAAGACTGTCTCCCAGAATCCATCACTTTCAGTAGCTCCTCAGCCAGGGCTGAGGTTGGTATGTACCTCCTCCATCCATGCTAGCATGTTTGCTGGCTTGATCTTATGCGGGTCTTGTGCAGGCAGCCACAGCTGTTAGGCGTTCATGTGTACAACAGTCTCATCATGTCCAAAAGATGCGTTTTGCTTCAGTCCTCCTTGACCTCTGAGTTTTATAATCTTTTCCCTTTCTCTCCCTCCCAAAGCCTTCCCAAGATATGATATAGATGCTTCATTTGCAGCCGAGCATCCCACTGACATTGATTATCTACACTTGAACCAATTGTGAGCTTCTGCATTAACCACCATTCGCAGTACAAAGAAACTTCTCAGATGAGGACTGTCTATGGATAGATACAGAGATGTGAACTCACACAGCAGTTTGACACTATGTCCACTTGGTAAAAGAATCATAGAGCTAGCTCTAGGACCTGTGAGTTCCCCCCACCCCCAACCATGCGTTCTTAACCAGATTTCTAAAGTTTAGAGTCTAAGTATATAGCCTTCAAGTTTATATAGTAGAAAGTTACTAATGAAAGTGATATTGTGCTTTTCTGATTATTTCAGATTCCATTTATTATTTGTTTATAGAATAAAGACCAAATTTTGTCAGTCTTAATCTCATATCCTACAGTTTAACAATAATCACCTCATTGCAGCAGAGGTTTTGCGTAAAGCTTTTGGATTTTGTATAAAGACAATCATGCCACCTGGGGTGGGGGATGATTTTCTTTATTTTTCTACCTTTTCAGCTTTAACATTTTATTGGTTATTTTTTGAATAATTTTACACATGGATCGAATACACACTGACTACTCCCACCCCTCCTTTCTCCTTTCTCCCTCCCACCCCAGTCTTCTTGCCACCTCCCTACACATCTTTCTTACATTCATATGTGTTTTGTGTTGTGAGGCATCGCTTTTAACCAGGGTTGTCTGTGTGACAGCGGTTTTGGAGCTGTCCTCTGGAGCAAGGCTGAGCAGCAGTGGGCCCACAGCTGCAGACAGTGGCTCTCCCTCACCATAATCTATCAGGAACCTTTAGTTAGGAAGTAGATGGTAAGGCATCATGAGCCCTGCTCTTTTCAACAACTGACTGTTGACAAGGCCAGTCTTGTGGAGATCCAGGGGTGCAAGTAACTGCAGGTGCCATGAGTTCATGATTCCAAGGAATGTGCGGTGAGGATGGCAGCTTTAGCCCTTCTCCCTGTCTCAGCCACCTTGGGACTCTGCACTCACTGCAAAGAGAAGCTGCTCTAATTAAGAACTAGAGTAGCTTTTGTCTTGGGTATAAACACACATATTTGGAAGGCAGTTGGATTCAATATCAACCCAGTTAACTACGAAATAGTAAGCTTCTCCTTCCGGTCTATTGAGCTTCCCAGGCTCAAGAGCATGTTACTTTCTTTGCTTGTGACGCTTGAACATGCGGCACTCTTCTGAAAAGCAGTGGTCAGAAAATACTCTGATCTTATTCTTCCGTTTACTGAGAAATCCACGAATGTAAGCCCACTAAACAGTACATTAACTTCAGGGGGTTGTAAGCATTCTTCATCAGGCTGAAGAAGTTTCTATTCCTAGGTTTGTTTTTAGTTGGAATTTTTATTTTTTAAAAATGAACTGGAATTACTTTAACCCATACCCCTCCTCCATTTCCTTCCTTTATCACTTCCTAGCTGCCATCCTTCAAACGCCTGCTCAACTTCATGTACATACATACACACACACACACACACACACACACACACACACACACACACACATATATATATATATATATATATATAAATGTATACGCATACATACCAACCTGCTGAATTCATTTTTGTTGCTTGTCTGTATTTTCTAGTGGTTTCAAAGCAAACACTCTGCATGGACAGTCAGTAAGGAGGCTCATCCCTAGAAGGGGATAATTCTTCCTTTTCCAGTAGCCATCAGTTGCATGTTTTATTTAAGGGGTGGGACCCCTAAAAAATTTCCCCTTTCATGTTAACATGCGTTGTGTGATATTTTGTTTGTGCTCTGACAAATGGAGCTTGCCTGGAAATCAGAGGGTGGAGCTAGCTGCTAGGTAACCATAGAGGTTCATACCTTTAATCCTAGCACTCTGGAGGCCAGGGGCTTAGTGGGAGTGATAAGGTCGGACAGAGAGGATCTCGGGCCCTTTGGATTGGAGCATCCAGAGAGGTAAGAAGTCACTAGTGGCTGCTCCTCTGCTTCTCTGATCTTTCAGAATCTTACCCCAATATCTGTTATTTTTTTTATTATTGATAAGACTAATTAGGTTTACACCTCGAAGGTGCTCGTTGATATTGCCATTTTTTTCTCATCTTGTTTAAATATTGATTTCTATGAAAGATTGTTTCACAGAAGATTTTCTCACATTCTGGCTCTTTCTCACCCTCCATCTTCCATGTTCCCTGAACTGAAGACACAGTAACTGATGGAAATGTGTGTACTGGGACTAGGCTCCTCGTGGTTTTATGTGTTTAAGAAAGTCATAAATGAGTGCTGCACTTTCAAATGTTTTGCCTACATCTGTTCTTTGGTGCCATCTTTCTTTTTATCTTTCTTGACCACACTTCCCAGCATCACTGTGGGTGAACACTATACTTTACCTGCACCCTCAGTAGCACCAAGTGTTGTTCTTTTATTATGGCCAAACTACTGAGCCTAAGCAGTATCCTGGGATGCCAAGTAGAGTGTCTTTCATGACTAGTTTCCACTGGCCATTTGCACATATTCCTTTAATGAATTTCTATGCAATTTCATCCGTTAACTTAAATTCATTTACTTTTTTGTTGAGTTCTAGAAGTTATGGGCTAGAAATGTAGCAAAGCACTTAAAATCTTAGCTAGCATGTGCAAGGTCATAGATTTGGTCCTCATCATTGAGAAAAAAAATGTTACTTATGTATTCTGCATCCTAGACTTTTGTCACATATATGATTTAAAGTGCATTTTTCTCATTCTGTAGATCGTCTTTTCATTCTCCAGATGTGATTGGTTACACAGTAGTTTAAAATGATTAACTATCTCTTATATAAAAGTACAATTTCTAAATTAACAATAGGTTGATGAAAAACTTTGCCCACAGGCCACACTTCCCTTCCTTTTTCTTCAGATACTAGAGGATACGAAGGAAACACTGCACACGTCACATCATGCCTTCTCTTGAACAGCCTAGAGTTATCACAAGGATGGATGAACAGCTATAAAGTAATGCACACATGAATTTAAAGTGTACAGACATCTGTTGAGAAGTGGAATGTGATAAGCCCTTTCATGGTGGTATGACTGGCCTCTGGATCTGCGAAAGATGATTAATTAACTTATTTCTTCACCTACTCACCTGTTTACTTACAGACTTAAGCTTTGGGCTCAGACCTTAGAAGATAAGGGAAAAATGTAAATGAGGGAGGGAAGAGAGGTTTATGGTTTTACCAAAAAGCATGGAGGCAAAAAGAGTAGAAGCAAAGGAATTAAGGGTAGCATGGGGTGGACAACAGAGACCCATTACTTTGAAGGTAGCTGCATAATGGTTAATAACATGGATTTTTAACAAGGGACAACAGTGTACAAGTTTGACTTTGAGTTTCATGTATTTGTATTCAATTTTTTTTTTTTTTTAAGATTTCTTTCATAGACACTGTTTAGACCTTCTCCTACCTGGGAAAGAAAGAAAGACTCAGTGTTTCCCATGCTTTCTCTACAGGTATCACTCTAAGCCAGTCCCAGTATCCACACATTTGTCTAGCCAACTGGCCCATTATCTCCTGTGAAATACATTAGATTAATTGTAATGATTATTGATGGTTCTTAAAAATGAACATATTCTTTTCAATTTAATTAGAGGACTTTTGTCCAAATTTATACATTGCCAACCTACCATGAATATCACATTTATAAATCAAAGTCTTCCTATGAATATAAACATAAAGGGCACCCTACACGACCCCAGAGCATTCTGCTTCTGCCTTTTGTCTAGCTAAAAGCCACACATTTACTTGCTGGTTTGACCTTGTTTTCTATCTAATAAGGCACTATACCCACAGTCCAAGATCTGAGCTAATGATCTCTGAGATGTTACCAAACCTTTTTGTAATTCCAAGTATAGAATGTCAATCTTTCCATGGTCACTATGGAAACTATATCCCAGAAAAATCCAGTCACTTATTTCAGTATGACTTATCCCTTATAAAACTAAATTGGCCATTTCTAATAAACTTAAGCTTTTAAAATTGTTCCCTTACTAAATCAGTGGTAATTGTATTCATTAATATTCTTAGCATGACCAATAGTACAATTAATAATAAGAAAAGAAGCCAACTACCAAGACAGCTGTGGTGCAGTGGTTAAAACCTTTGGACTTGAAATTGGAACACCTGGCATTACAATAGGCACTGACATTTTTTCTATGATATTGTTCAAGGCCATTGACTGTCTGAGTTTCCGGGTTATTTTCAAATGTCATATGGAGCAATAGCATCTACTAAAATCAACTCTTCTTTACTATCGGGAAAAAAATAGAAAAAAAATTAGCCAAGTGAGATACAAAATTCATAGTCATTATTATAATTAGGTCACCTAATGTTCTGCCATTGTGAGTGATTCATGACAAGGCAGGTTACTGTTAGGTGAACAAAATCACTGGATAATTTTTTAAAATACATTTTAACTGCCACCTTTGAACTCTTGAATTCACCAAATATCCATCAGAGCTAAAGAGTTGCTACAATACAAAGCTAAATTCCAACTTTCTCTTCTTTCTTAACAAGTTTCCTTTCTGAAACTGGTATCAATGCAGATATGTACAGGACAAAGGATCATAAGCTGCTTCACAAGCAGGATTGTTAGTCCTAGATATTTGAAAATTAAATGCATTTTAATTGTCTATGTACCCCTGACTAGGTCAGGTGCTAGGCAAGGAACTCTGCTCCAAGCAATGATACAGACCTCCAAGGTCATTTAGGAGATTTTTTTCAACCCTTATCAGGAAGCTCCAGGACACACACAGGTCCCTAATTAAGCTCTATGTATGTGCCTCTATGATCCTGACTCTGGTCCTTGCTTGCAGGAATATATGGTAAATATTTAAAAACTAATTCTATAGAAAACAAAAAATGATTTATAGAAATGCTGATTTTCATGTTGTAAATGTTCTTAGTGTCCCCGAGAAGTAATGAGAAGCCTGAAAAGAAATACCTACCCTAATATTTTTGAGAGAGAAAATTGCATTAGTTTTCTTATAACCCCTTATATATATGTAAGTGTAGTTATTTGGGAACAAGAGATTCTTAAATATAAGAAATATGAATAAAATAATATAGCTTAACTCAACAACATTCCTATGTTTCTCCCACATTATGGTGCCATATGCAGAAAGGTTTTATGGCACATATATAGATTTGGGATCTAAACCTCTCCTGCCATTTTTACCGTCTTTTCTGGACTAACTTTCCATCAGTCTTCCATTTTACCCTGTATGAAAATCATACAATCTATTTACAAAATCCCAAATATTTAATATTCTTTACAAATTGTGTTTCATCGTAAACATCTTCTAATGTCTGTGATGTTTTCCTATGTCTTAAGAATGGCTCAGCTTTGGAGCTAAGCCCAGATCTGTTCTGTTCAGTTCCTTGCAGTAGTACCTTTGACAAAGACATTCGTTTATGTATCTGTTTCAGAAATAATTGTTGAACTTCCACCAGGCCACAGAACTGACTTTCATGTTGAATTTCAGTTTATGTTAGGGCATGCAAAGTTAGAAATGAGTGCCAGGACCCTCGCTTTTAACTCATACACATCAAAATGGACATAGATAACAGCAGTGTATGTGTCATTATAAAACAATTATTCTTTTGTTTGGAGAGATTTCCTGTAGTTTGTTGTTGCTGTTCTTTCTTTTGCTCTTTAGGGTCTCGCCACACAGCTCCCAAATAAGACATGGAGGCTTATCATCACTTATAAATGCCCGGCCCTAGCTTGCCTTGTTTCTAGCCAGCTTGCTCTTTAGGGTCCCGCCACACAGCTCCCAAATAAGACATGGAGGCTTATCATCACTTATAAATGCCTGGCCCTAGCTTGCCTTGTTTCTAGCCAGCTTTTCTTAACTTAATTATCTACCTTTGCCTGTGTTTGCCTTTTAACTCTGTGTATCTAACTTTCACTCTTACTCTGTGGCTGGTGGTGTGCCTGTGTGGCTGGTTGGCTGGCCCCTGTCATTCTCTCTCATTTTCTTGTTCAAAGATCTTCTTACTCCCCTTTATTTATCCTCTCTGCCTGCCAGCACACCATTCTTTCTGTCCTGCCTTGCCATTGGCCATTCAGCTTTTTATCAGAAACAGGTGTTTTAGGCAAGCAAAGTAATACAGCTTCACAGAGTTAAACAAATGCAAAATAAAAAAAAAATACAGTGTATCTTTGCACCATTAAACAAATGTTCCACAGCATAAATGAACATTATACATCTTAAAATAATATTTACAACAACTTTCTCTATTATGAGAATGGGTCCTTAATATTTTCCGTGATGACAATGTTTTGCATATACTTCTAGAAAGTTATGGGGGTTCCAAATATAATTTTTAAAGCCTTGAAGAACAGTTAATATGATAGGAACTAAAATTCAAAAACAGGAAGCATTTCCTGCATATTGTGGGAAGACATTAATTTGGGGATGTGCCCATGGTCACCCATTGCTTAGGGAATGAATCTCTTCCAGGGGAAAGAGAAAGCAGAAAGACTTGAGGCTTTAACATGGAGGAGGGGGAGAGAGGTATGAAGGCAGGCCAGCATCAGGCAAGATTCGAGCTAGAAAATTTTCTTTTTGAATGAACTAACTTTTGGCTTTTAAATGTTTTCAAGTGATTGAGTGAGAATTATTTGTGTTATCGAGGACATTCTCTCTTCTTTAAAGCCATCTAATTAAAAATATTAACCACAATTACAAAATACCTTCATAACAACACCTAGGTTTGTGTTTGCTAAATCAGTGGATAATATTGGCCACTCTGACATGTAAAAATGACCACCAGGTATGGAGATTGAGTGTAAAACCCTCTCTATCCCACAATACTTAGGTGTGGGAGCCCAAAAAGATTCCAGCCTGTAGCTTGTTTCTATTTCAACATGAGGTCAGAGAATTTGAGTTTGCTTTTCCCTACAAGGCTCCATAGTAGGATGCTTTGGCCAAAGGTATGGTGTCTTGTGTTTGGAAATTGAAGAAGTATTTACACCCGTCTGTACTTGCTCCCCTTGCTTGGTATAAACAAAACAAAACAAAACAAAACAAAACAAAACAAAACAAAACAAAAAACAAAAACAGGAAAAATCGGGGCAGCTGAGTATTCTGGTTGTGCCTTAATTCTTTCTATCCCCAATATTTCTTCATTCAACACTCCCCTCATAGTAGGAATCATGAGCGGTCAGGCAGGGCCCGACACTAAAACAAGTTTAAGGGCAGACTGTGTGTGCACCTCTCAGTACATTTGTTATGTCTTGAAGATGTTCAAGCAAAAAGCTAGAGTCAGGGCCCAGACCTCTGAAAGACAAAGGTGTAATTTCCACAGAATAAATGATGAGGTGATAGGTGCCTACTTCAAGCAAGAGCTTATAGGACCATGGAGGGAAGCAGCAACAGCACGAGGCGAAAACGTAAGCCCAGTGCCATCCCAGTTTAATTTTCAGTTGGAGCTAAGTGACCATCATCCTTCTCATCCAAGGGAAAAAGGGCCAACCATATCTGGTAGACGATCATATTACTTGGACTCTTTTCAATCATTTTATTCACAAAGTCTCATAGGCTTTAAAATATTCATTGTGACCAAATAAAATACGATTGATCAGGAGCAAAAGCAAATAGTATTGAAATCAGCAGATAGAGAATAAACGTTAACATGTTAAAGACAACAAGATGAACAAAGTAAAATAAAATTGGAATTAATAAAAGAAAGTGATCCATTTTGAGGATACCATAGAGTGAAATATGATACTTGATTTCTATATGCGTTCAATAAGTCTTAATATTTTAAGAAAAATTCAGAAAAAAATAATGTGAAAATAATCACAAGATCATAGAATATTTTAAAACATTTAATAAATAGCTAATAGAATGAAAAAAAACTCAAAGTGACCTAAAAATACGAACAACATAATTAACAACTTAGATGATAAATTCAGACTAAATGAATTAAAAATGATGTTCGTTGCAAGTT
This sequence comes from Phyllotis vaccarum, assembly GCA_033318265.1. Lineage (NCBI taxonomy): Eukaryota > Metazoa > Chordata > Mammalia > Rodentia > Cricetidae > Phyllotis > Phyllotis vaccarum. The sequence continues at coordinate 3,707,945 of JARWLC010000012.1, forward strand.
TGCATACAGCATTTTTTCAGGTTTATATGAAGCATATAAAATCGACCTAAATCTAAGAATGTAATTCTGTAATTACTAGAGAAAACACTTTCCTACACTGGTGAGGTAATGAGGTTTTGGATATTATTGGGAAATGTAAGAAGCAGGAGTGAAAGCTGGTGAACAGTATGTCAAACAGAACGGTTCTTTACAAGAAAAGTATTAACATAATGAAAAGACAGCCCACATGATGGGGAAAGTACCAGTGACTACCAGAGGTTAAGTGTCCAGAAACTTCATGGTAACAGCAAGTGATCCATAAAAATGTAAGTCACCCAAACTGACACATCTCAAACAGAAAATACAAATGACCCTCAAAGGAAAGTACTCAATACATTAGTCATCGTGGAAGTGTAAATAAAAATGATGTATGGTATCATCTCATCTCAAAATGCCTAGGATCAAAAAATTTGAAAAATAAACAAACCCCGGTAATAATTTAGAGAAAACTGCTAGTGGGTTTGTATGTTATTTTGACCATCATAGAGAGCAATACAGATACGTCTTGGAAGTTTTCAAAAAAAGCAATGTGAAAATAAATACAAAGGCATAGAATCTAAAACTATATTGCCTAATCCTTGACACAAAGGATGAGATAAATGGTATTGATGGTTGATTACTCAACAGTCTCTATTCCCCATGTTTTGATCAGTCGTAAGTCTCTGTGTTAATTATTGACCAATAGAAACACTTCTCTGATCATGGCTAAGAACTGCCCACATCCATGGACATAAAAATAAGCATTTAGAAAGCACTTTGATACCACGTCCATTTATCAAAATAAATACTAGCAGTAGGTTCTCCCTTGTGGCATATGAACTCCTCAACCATGGGTTCATATATAGAGAACCCATGAATTCTCTCTGAAGGAGTGATGCCTGAATTCAAGCATTGAACTGTAGGTTACCTCATAACATTAATGCCACCATGACACCAGTAAACATATCTTGTTAGACCCGTCAGTATTGTGCCTCACAGAGTTGTCATCTGGGGAAGGCTGTTGACTTTTCTCCTTCAACAGCATCCATAGCACCTGGTAGTTTCATGAAAGCTTTATCAACAAGGACAAAGCTTCTAGGTTCATAGCTACTTATTCTCCCCACGTGCTCTGACCAAAGTGTGTGGTACTTCAGCAATGGGGTCTTCCCATCACGGTCTGGGAGGCAAGCAAGAGAAGTGGCAATAACCTGTACATCTAAACATTTTAAAACAAGTGTCAGAAAATTAAAATAAAAAAAATACTGAGAGGATAATATAATAGAATCAATAGACCTTGTTTCAGAACGAAAAGTTGATTCAACATTAAAGAAAATGTATTTCACTATAATAGAAAAAAAAGAAGAAAAAAGATATCTCAAGGAATATTTATTCATGTTGAACACTGATAACTTAGTAGTACAGAAATTGTTTTTATTTATAATGAATACCTATAAAAGTTTATATATTGTATCATAAACATCAGAACATTGTCTAAAACTTCTTCCTTGTAATCAAGAGGGCATATGTTGTAATTCCATTTATATAAGACACAAAACATGCAGAGTTTATCTATATATGCTTGAATTCAGAATATCAGCTACCCTCTGGATGGAAAGAATGGATCTGGAGTGTTGATAATGTTTCTTTACCTGGTGTGGTTATGCAATTATATTTACTTTTTTAGAATTTAGTAATCTGTTCACTTGTAATACATGTAATCTTTTGTACATCATCAAGGACTTAATTTAACACACACCAATAGAAAATTTAAAAGCCAACTTGTATTTCAATTAATTGTCACTCTCTCGTGAGATGATAGGTTGTACCCTTTGATGGTCTGGCAATTGTTTCTCCCATGTTGAATCAGGCTAAGTAAGAGCTGATTGATGGGTATTTTGAGGCCTGTTTAGAGAACCTGAGCTTCTCAGACAATGCTCAGAAACCAGACAGGCCTATCATCAGTTTCCTCATCGCTAAGTGAATTTTCCCAGCACCCTTTCCAGGCCACAGATAATGTAATTCTATTTCAGGCAGCTTTTATTTTACATATAACCACCTAACCGCCCTCAAAGGAAAAGCATGCTGGGCCATGTACTGTGCTGCTCTAATGGAGGGAGGTAAAAAGGCTAAGTGCAGGAGGAGGAAAGAATAATTGCACCCCAGGTCCTCTGATTAAGAAGCAGAACCCCAGGACTCTCCAGTGCAAAGAATATTTTACAAAAAAAAAAAAAAATGTTGTAGATCTGTTCTCTAGACCACACTGAAGAGCCCCTTTCTCATTTTCACTGTATTTTTGCTTCTGTTCAACAGCTCTCCCAGCTTTGCAGATGCCCATGATGACTTGTTTGCCTATGGTCTCTGAGATTTTACTTTACTAGGATACAAAACCACATAGTTTCTTTTAGCAGGAGCAACTACCTACATTTCCCTCTCTTCCTAAAAGGCAACACTATTTATTTTACAGAAAGTTCTCTTGGATTTACTCCAATTCATAGGCCTCTTTAGATACTGCCTGATCTCAAAAAAAGTAGGAGTGATATTCAGCTTATAAACCCACTGCATTCACACACACATGCACACTCACACACATACACACACACAAATACATATACACCCTCTCTCTCACACACATACACTCACACACACACTCACACACTCACACACACACACTCACACACTCACACACACACATGCACACACACATACACTCACACACACTCACACACACACATGCACACACACATTTGCTCACTGGAGCCTGGCATTTCTAAAATTTTGCATAGATATAATATTTGTGCAGTACTCAGCTCCTCAGGGTTGTCCCTGGATCCTGTTTAATATAAGTGATCCCAAAAGTGTTGAATTTGTGATATAATAAGTACTCTTGTCTTCTGTAGCAGCAGATGTAAGCCTTCAGAGTTCTATCCTGACTGAACAGAACTCGTCTGTCTTTGGAGATAAAGTGTGGTGTCTCCGATCTGCTCCAGACTCCTCATGACTTCACACAGTTAGGCTCTGGCTTGGCTCTGTGACATCCTTGCTCTCTTGGTTTTTCTTTTATGTTCTTCTCAAGCTCCACTGGCTCCTTCCTGGGTCACCACAGTTTCTCTTTTGGCTCTACTTCTTCCCTTTATCTACACTATTATCCCCAATATCTTCATGTGACCTATTGATTCTTATCACCCATATGCCCAACACAGACATCAACTCTTAAGAAAGATCTTCCTGGGCCACCCAATCTCCAAAATGTCTATTTATTTACTTCTTGCTGATTTTTTTCTCTTGTTTATGGGCTATGCTTTTCTCCTTTATTGCAAGTCTGTTAATGCAGAATCCTCTCTACTTTATTCGCCTGTCACTACAAGTATTGTTTCTGAGGCACAGATACTTAGTAGAAAGTTATGAATCCTCTGAGGTACAGACACTAGGGTTAGATCAAGTACCAAGGAGTTTATCGGTAGAAGAATAACAGAGAAGAAGCCAGATCAGGATAGGAGAGCCCAAGAAACTTCTGAGTAGGAAAGCATCAGACAATGCAGTTCTGAGATGGTTTTTTTCTAGTTTATGGGAAATATGTCCACAGAGCTGTTTTTACATTGGGCCAAAATGATCTGGTTTGAGAACCCAGATCTACTCAGATAGTGACTAAGTGATGCTTCTTTTGTAAGTGGATGACAATTCCAGTGGCTTACAAATGCTTTCTTGTTTCCTTTCCCTACATGCTGCAGCTCTTCATGTACTGCCAGGCATGTTTATTTTAGTTCTAAGATAAACATTTCACCCTCAAATGATTTGACCATGTTCCCACAGAGGAGATAGAATTAACTGAAGCTGGTCTGCTGGGGGTGGTAGGAACCACGAGCTTGCTTGGGCTGCCCTTATCTATAGTGGTTACTGCTTATTTCTGACAGGCAAGAAAGCAAACTCTGCTACCAAACCAAGAAATGCCAGAAATCTGGATTTTTACGTGAAATCTCCTGATTTTTAAGTGTTGGGAACTAATTAAATAGTTTTAAATACTCTGCAGACCAACATCGGCATTGCCAAGCAAAACATGCCTGTAGGATAATTTGGCCACCAATTTATAGTCTCCATTCTAGACCACTTGATGGGCAAGGATCTAGATCTTTAAAACTCATGGTTGTGTTAAAAGCTTTGCAACAGTTATTCTTGGAAGTCTTCTCAGGGCCAGCTGATGACTGGCCATTTATGTCATTCCCCAGTATCCTGGATGCAGAGAGCATGGGAGAGAAGAAGCCATGAATATGTGAGTCAGAAAGGTCATGGGACCCCAAAGATGAGGTGAAGTTTTGCCATGATGTAGAAATTGACAGGTTTCTCCTGCCAGCTGTGAGTAGGTATGTCCGCAAGAACAAGACCAGGTGAACTCACTCGCCGCCCAGAGGGAGAACAAACGGGCCAGAAACCAGAGAAGTGAATTTCATAGCAAAGGTGATAGCCTAGAGCTAGAAATCCCAAATGTGTTTGTTTATAGTGTAAGAGCAAAGTAAAAATTCTCAGTAACTCAAAGTGTGGGAGGTTAAAACAGGAAGCATAAGAGCAATGTGGATGTCCTTCCCAGAATCTTACATGTATAGAGTATATGTTCAAATATATATATGATTCATTTAACATGTTAATAAGGGCATAAATACTAAAAATAAGCAAGCAATTCTAATTTCTAGTTAGGACTCTTATCTTCAGTCAATCTTCCATATAAATTCTGTGGTGGTTCCCTGCTTGAACTTTTAGAGATGCCCAGAGTCTCAGTGACTTTTACAGACCTAACAGTATCCAAATGTTTTTGTATATTTGCTGCATTATGAAAAGACTAATTTTGGGATTCACATATTTACCAACAAAATCATCTCTGGGAACTCATTTTTCTTTTGGTTTACAAGTGGATCCACAGCAGTGCTCTCTTTTCAAGGATATTCTGTACACTTGAGTACTTAATTTAACAAAGTCTACAATGTGCTTCTGAAGCTCTTCAGTCAGAAGCTCTAAAATCTAAGTTTTTGTTACAAGATGAGTGCCTTCCTCCAAAAGTGTACATACAGTTTTGACATAGCAACTACACTTCTGCAGACCCTAGGGATGCTCCTTATTCTTTTAATATTTTGTTAATATTATTTTCAGTTATAAGCTTTTCTGCTTCTGTGTGTGGGTGTGTTCACATTAGTACAGGTGTTCATGGGAGCCAGAGAGAGACACTGTGTTTCCCCTGAAGCTGCAATGATGGGAGTTGTGTGTCAGTCACCAAATATGGTGCTGGTCTGCAAGGAAGGATGTGCTCTTAACCGTGAGTCACCTCTTCAACGTCATCTCTTAAATGTTTTATTTGGGCATGGTGTGCATTTGTTCTACAAAGGTATGGGTTATAAGGACAATTTTAAGTTCATTGTGCATTTGAAAGCCTTACTTTCTCCTCTCTGGTCTCCTCCCTTCCCACCTACATTTTGCTTGCTGATAGGTACATGTGTGCACATATAAAAACTTGGCGAAAGATGTGATACTTGTCTTTCCAAGTTACCTTATTACCTTATTCCACACAATATGAGCTCTCAAATTGCATCCATTTTCCAGTAAATAACACAACTTCATTTTTTATAGAGAGGAATAAAACTCAGTTACGGGGGGAAAAAGTTTCAAGTATAAAAAGTAGTGTTAAAATTCCCACAAAAGCATAAACAACCCAATAACCAAGGCACCCTGAGCAAAAACAATGCTGTAATTATCGCAAAGCCTGACTTCAAATTGTCACATTCAAGTCAAGAATCCGCTTTCTTGACTCTCAGTCAGGGTAGTACTTGAAGTCTCAGCTAAAACATCAAGACAACAGAAAAAAAAATAAGTGAACAGAAAAGGAAACAGGAAATGGAGAAGTCATGCCACACGTGTTTGCAAATGAGATTATCTTAATGATAAAAAAGCCTAAAGATCAAGATTAATAATTAGGATACTGAGGAGTAAATCGGTATCCTAATTATTAACAATAGCTTAAAAAATAGGTCACTACAAATGAAGACAGTACTGCACATGCTCAGATATCGGCAGAACAGTGCGAAAATGAATAAATGACCGATAGATGTAGATCAAATGCAATCCCCATCTGGTCTCTTCAGCTTGACAGAAGCTAAAGTTATAGGGGAGGAGAGAATGACAATTGGGAAAATGCTTCCATTAGATTGGCCTACAGACAAGTCTGTGGAGAAATTTCTTGATTAATGATTTGTCCAGGAGATGGTACCTCCTATGGACAGGAGATTCCTAGGCTGCATAGGAAAGCAAGACGAGCAAGCCTTGGAGAGCAAGCCAGTAGGTAGTGCTCCTCCGTGGCCTCTGCCTCCACTCCTGCCTGAAGATTTCTGCCTTGAGTTCCAGCTCTGACTTTTTTTAAGGATAGACTATAAGCTGTAAAATAAATAAACTTTCTTCCCAAGTTGCTTTTTAGGATGGGTTTTGATCACATCAATAGAAAGCAAACTGGCACATCATCAAAATTCCAGCCACATTCTTCACAGAAATATGAAAATCAGTCTTAAAATTCACACAGAAGCACAAACAACCTGATAACCAAAGCACCCTGAGCAAGAACAATGCTAAGGTGTCACAAAGCCTGATTATACTAGAGTCACAGTGACAGAGATACGGAGACCACACAGCCAGAGCCATCTGGTCTTTGAAAAAGACAGAAAACAACATGCATTGAGGAAAACCAGTTTCTTCAACAAGTGGCCAAAAATCATACATCCATAAATAGAATGATACTTAGTTACTATTACTCTTTTTATTTCTTTTGAAATTCTGACTTGAGTTATCTGTCACAACACACCATCATCCTGTGACCTTCACACAGTGACAAGAACTAAGTTGGGTTTCTCAGTCCTTCCATTCAAGAAAGTTCAAATCTGAGGAGAGAGTTCAGTATGTTCATCAAATCTCCACTTCTGATGACATCAATACAAATGGCATCTTACCACACCCCTTCATCTACTTCCAAATATCAACACACACACACACACACACACACACACACACACACACACACACACACACACACAACCAGTAATGACTGTGTGGGTTGGTTTGCAGAGGGAGGGTTTGCTTCATATCACACCACGTGGCAGAACTTCTCTCAGAGGTGGCAGTCCCAACCTTTGAGGTTGAGGCAATGACAGCCTGTGTGACAGTCTGTGCTACTGATAGTCATGAGCTGTCAAAGACCCATGTTTTCTTTTCATAGCAGACGTCCCACTGACAAGTGAAATCATATTTTCCATGTTTATACCAGTCTGCTGCCGGCTTAAGTTAGTGCTCACTAGCTCATGTGTGTCAGATAATCCCACAAGGATATGCAATGTCTTGTGTTAGAATCTAGACTCTTTACAAAGAGTTCATGGCTCTAAAACTATAAAGTCCAGAAAGCTATCTGACAGCTCACTTCTAGGCTATCCTATAACTCAACCCCAGGCTATCCTATAACCCACACTTCATGTTCTTATTATCCCTTTACTCATTTGAGAGATGTTTAGTGAGAACATGCTGTCCAAATGCCCACATTTATCCTGGACTTGCTCATTTTTTCATTGTCAACCCCAATCTCTTTCCAGAACCAGCACACAAAAGACAGGAGGGGGGGGGGTTCGCTTTCAAATTACCTTGGCAGTAATTGATGTAGTAATTAACTTTTCCTCAAGAATCCCCCACTGTTTCACAGTTTGCTAACTTCTGTCCCCTGGAATTGAGCAACCTGGCAAGTGTAGCATTCTTTTGAGAAAGAAAAAAAAAAAGTGAATTCTAACTAAGAAAAAAAAAATCCCCTATGCAATCATATCCTGTTTTACTTGCCAAAACTATTAAATCTTTTGATTGAGACACCAATTGTACCTTTAAAAACTCTCAGAGTAAATGGCTCACTTCACTAAATCTGTCTTGGACCCTTTTGTGATCCATGTTCTACAGCAGGTAGTGTGTTTTTGAATTCTTTTCCAAATTGTGCCGTGACCTGTGTCTGCTGATCTATCCACATGCTACCTGTCAGCTGCTGACCTTTGCTTGCTGCTCTGTAGCTGCCTTTGAGGTAACTTGGAGGTAACCATGGCAAGTTGTTATCATGCTTGCCATTTGCAATTGTCATCTTTTAAGACATGCTGTCTCCTTTGAGCATTTCTATGCCACAAAAAGAAATGACTGTAAAAAAAAATGGCTCAAGCATTATACCTGGTTGTGGTTTAAAGTAAAACATCTGGGCTCTTTCAAATCACCTTTCTTCTCGTACGACTCTGTTAGCATGGCTGAAAGGCAAGAGGTCTGGCCAGGTGATTTTTCTCAGGAGTTCCCGGGGAAGGAGTTTTCCTCTGCCAGTAATTGTGCTTCTGAGCTACATGGGGGTTTAGGACAATGTGGCTTGAAACAACCAGAAAAAGAAAGATATTTGGAACTTCTATTAACAGGGTGTGCAGAGGCAGGCCACGCAGGGCCAGAGGAATGCTGTGGGAAAGTGGAGAATCCATCAGAGGACCTGGCCACCATCTTTGAAATTGATCAAGAGAAACAGCTCTTGTCCTGGCTGAAGTCAGAAGTTGTGAGCATCAGATGTCGCACCTGCAAAGATTCTGCTCAGCTTGAAGATCACCTCCTTGGAAAGACTTTCTCCTTCCCTCGGTGTTCATGCCCACCTAACCACTGTCTCCAGCCAAGGCTGGGACAATGAGATTGTTTTGTGATTTACTATTGGGATTATACTCCTTAATTGAAAGTGTATTTCGTGATAAGAGGCAGCCTGTTCCCTGCTCCATTTTAGTTAGTAAATCAGTGCAAGTTGAAAGGATGAGCTACCATAGGCACACACACATAAAGCATCTGTCACTGAGTACTTTTTTTGTCCCAGATGCCGAGTCCTTCCTCAACTATCTGTTGTTACTCTGAACTTTCACACTAAGATTATAAATTGCAATTATGGAGTTTAACTTTTTTAAAATACAATTTGAAGAATCAAATTCATGGTCTTGTATATATGATTAGCAAGTTCCCCACCACTGACATACATTCAAGCTCCTACTCTTCTTCTTTATACTGCTAGATACCAGCTTTCCTTGTGCATAAGAGTATTTAGCCTACATTCAAAACTCCAAAGTCATATAATCCATATTTTGTTGTTGATATCCAGACATGCATTTCATTCTTAGCATCACCATGAGAAAAGTCACATGAAGCTAACAGTTTGGATTCCATGTCAGTCCAATAATCCATTCAGCGTGTTGACGTTGAAGAAATACTTAAAAGGGACAGGGAAGTATGCATCACTCTGCAGTTCTCTTGCCTTCTCTGCATTTTAAGTAATTCACTTACTGGTAAGAGGAAACACTATGGAAAGAAAGGATATGAAAATTTCCCCTTTGTTCTTTGTTTGAACCGAAGGCATGATTTTGTTGCTGGAGACTAAGACATAGGCTCTAGAGAATCCCAAAAGGATGGATTCAGCTACTCACCCTCAAACAAATGTGGTGAGCACACAAGTAGATTATCATACCATGAACATGCTGGAAAGGAAAGCAACTTAGAAACTCCATTCTATATTTACATAACGAAACCATAAGACTCCGTAGAAGAAGAGTAAAGTCCGAGGCAAAGAATCAGTCAGCCTTAGTCAAAATATAGTCGTAGTGAGCATCACCTCAGGTTTGTTTGTCAGGGCCTTGCTGGCCAGGTAAGTGTTTATTTCATGGAGAAAAGTGTCAGTTCACATCATGAATGTTTGCCTGATATTCTTGGAATAATAATCTGACAAGAAAGTAATTTAAGTAAGAATAGGTTAGGGTGTAGCTAGAAGTTTTTCTGTTCTGTCTGGACCCCTCAGTCCAGACAATGCTCTCCCAACTGAGGTCCTGCAGCTGCTTATAAAATAATTACTCCAAGGTTAATATTAGTTACAAACTGTTTGGAATCTGGCTTAGGCTCATCACCAACTAGCTCTTATAACTTAACCCATTTCTATTCATTTACGTGTTGCGTATCTTCCATTGCATATTGTTTTTTTGGGTGACAGCCTGCAGTATCTCTCCTTGACTTTACCTTTCTTCCCCTTTCACCTCCGCTTGGGTTTCCTGCCTGTCTCTAAACTGCCTTGCCTTTCTAACAAAGCGTAATCATGCACATTCACAGTGTACAGAAAGACAGCCAACATCATTAGGGGGAGATAATAAAGCCATGAAAGACAAGGCTAGTGCATCTTAAGGCTCTGGGAAGCCACAAACTTCCCTCTTCCTCACTGTTCCCAGTAGTGGCCCCCAACACCATGGCTTTGTCTTTGCCTGAGTATCACTGGCTGTTCATGGCTTCTGTGTCACCACATTTGTGCTCATGGAATACCATGAAAATACTGTGTGTAAATGGAATAAGCAAGATCTGTGTGCACCTGGCTCATTTATTTATTACGTCATTGCAATGGACTTGATTACAAAGGACAAGATGAGCGAAATTACTCAGAACTGAAAGATGACAGCCATGTATCAGACCAAATGTGGGCCACTTGGTTGCTTGGTCCAAGTTTGAGTGCAACAGAATACAGAGAGAGCACAGGGAGTTAAGTGCATATCTCCCTACTAAATGGAGAATATGTGAACAGGTCAAAGCTGTACTGTCAATGAACTGAGCTTCAAAAGGGAGTGTCCTCACAACCCAGATAGAAAGGGGGAGAGCACGTAGACTTAGCCTTTGCTCCAGATCATCTATCGCAACCTCTCCTCCTTAGAGTCAATGCAATTTATACCTCCTTATAATGCGCTGCTGCTTCATGAAGCATTAGGACCTTGCAGCTGCCTGAAAAGAAATTTGCGTCTCGACCACTCATGATCCTCTCTGTTATAGCTAGCTACAAAATGCTCTGAACACGCCATGATTTTCAACTATCATGATTTTGTTCATCAGATCTGTTCCGGGACTGTCTGCATTCCATTTTCTAATAAACCAACTCTTTTCCGTCTTCGTGACAAACTATTAGGATGGTCTCTCAGATGTCATTGGATTTTTTTTTTTTTTTTAAGTTAACGCTTACTGCTCTGAAATCCACCCAAGGGCAGGGTGAATCCATGTCCTCCTTGGTACTTCTCATTTAATACTTGGCACTTGGCAAGACTTGTTGTTGACTTGCACATTTCCGTGTGTGGTTAGGCTTGGGAAATGCTGTGCCAGGATTGCTTTAGGAATATCTCTGTCACAAGTTAACCATCACAATCCAGTCCTTGCTTCATTGATCAAAGCTGCTTCTGAGAGGAAAGCTGTCTTTATGATTATCTTGTTCAAGGCAACGGAGGTAGAAGTGGTATGAGCCATAAAGAAAAGGATATTAAAATTGGTTTGGAAGTAAAGCCGCTCAAGAGATCATCTAGCTCAGCTGTGCCTAGAGCACATTGGGAACAAGCTATTTATGAAGTTACAGACAAGGGATTACTGCCTATGACACCCGCAGACATTCCTGCAAAGGATGACTCAGTTTAAAGTTGTGCACATGCACAGAAGCAGGAATCTGAGGGGGAAGGAGTCTCCACTAATTGCAGATGTCATTCACAGAGGCCTGAAGATAGTCTCTGAGCCGTCTGAGTTGTGTGCTCTACATTCTACAGGGAAATAATCTGAGGTGTTTAATATTTTCACCAAACATGGTGGTCTACTGACCGTGACAGGAGGTTTTGAAGGGGCCTCTCCCAGTGGAGCATTGTTTATTATTTACTTCTCATCTCAAGGGAGAATTGCTACAGAAATGAATCCTATTTCCTTGGAGAATACAGATTTAAAAAAAAATAATAGTTTCCGAAATACAACAAATAAATGTCTTCATGAATGAATGACTTGCTTATTAGAACATATTTCCCTTATTTTCAAGACTTGGCTGTTACTGAAATATAGTAGATTATGTGAGGACTACAAAGACAAGTTAAAAAAGAAAGAAAAAAACAAACCGTGAGATGAGAACCCACAGAAAACAGAAGTCCTGGAACCTCTTTACTATTGCTTCTCATTCTTTGTTTCACTATTCACACAGGGAGCGATTTCCTACTAAACAAGTAGAATACCACGCTCCAGTTCAGTGTGAGAATGGAAGCGAGCATCTAGACTGTGAGTCAACTTAACAACTAGGTCATTTTCGTTAGCTCTGGGCATGCAGTTCTCATCATACCATTCTGTTTCAGGCTATATGATTTCATGTCAAGTGATAATCACGCCTTTTATTGCTCTCTCCAACCCTGAGCACCAGTAATATGTAGGTGTGCCAATAGCAGAAGTCATGTGAAACCCACTAACTAGGTGCACAGTGTGTCTATCCTAAGGGGTGGTCATTCCTCACAACGCCTTCAAAACATGTTTTAACTTCATTGCTTTAAAAATTAGTAAGGAAAAAAAGAAAAAGAAAATACTTGGCTGAAGGCAAGAATCCTTTTCGAAAGGGAAACTCTTTTCCCAGGGTGCACTGTGCAGACAAAACTTACTGCATCCCTTCTGGAAATGTGTCTGGAACCAACTTCCAAGATGATTAATAGAGCAAGTATTTCTCACAAGGGTCTGACCTTTGAGAGCACAGGCAGACAAAAGGCGCAAATAGCCAGGTTGGATAAAGAGAACAGCCTCACAGGATACCCGAGCCCACATACTGACCCCCTCATCAGGACACAGGGAGTACATACTACCCCATCCCTCAGGGAAAGCTGCCAAGAACCAGAAGACCTATGAAAAGCTTCTTGTCATTGCAAAACTCTTTTCTTGAGGAAGATTTCCTTTCAAGTGATGGAAATTATACTTGGTAACTGAAGAAACAAAGATGATTTTAAAAAGTTAACCAGAAGATTCTTTCACCAAGCCAGGGGCTTTGAGTTTAGAAAGAAATTCTTAAATGCAATGTTTTTCACTGGAGAAGAAGGTAAATATTGAAGCCAGTGCTTTAAGGAAGATTGTCTTTAAATTGTTAAAACAGATGTATATGTGAGCTTTCCTATTCCCATTTCAAATCTAGGCAGTTGGAGCATGATGAGTTTGGTGAGGTCACACAGTTAGGAATCACTGGTAACGCTAAGATTCAGACCCAGCAGGCCTCATTGAAAGCTAATTCCTATTCGATTATCACAAGGTGCCTAACACTGAGAGGAGAAGAAGAATGAAAGAGCTTTACAATGAGAGCACGCTTCTGGCTTTACCAGTCTGGTATGGCGAGAGCCCCTGCTAAACTGCAAGGTATTTCACCATACAGGATGCTTTATAGCCAGCTCCCATTCTTAGCCATTGGTGTGTTATAATTTCCGTGCATCTGACCTATTATTGAATAAGTATTCTATAGAATATGACCTTTGTTAGAGAATTGATATTAAGTGATTGGTTGTTTCCGCTTTGTGTCCTAAAACTGAGACTGTGACTAAAGCTTATCTGTAGTGGTTTATGTGGAAAGAAACTATAGAGCCAAGTGAAGTACTGAAGAAAGTAGACCAAGGAAAGGAAAATAGGGAAGCCAATATGAGAATAATGGCTGAGCAGAGCAGCTGCTCACACCGTGTAGCTGTACCTTTGACAGGTCGCAGAGGGTTCCCCAACAAAGAGTCAAGGAAGTCTCCAGGCAGGAAGCAGAGGAAATAGTGTAAGCTTTGGATAACTACTGTCAATGGAGAGCAATAAGAAGCTTTGTGGATCTTCCTTAGAGCAATGAGATGAGGTGGAGGAGCTGTGATATAGTGAGCCAGATCTATTAAGGAAGCAGTCTCAAGAAAAAAAAAATCAATAGCTAATTATAGAGATACTTACTGAATATTTTATTAGGCTCAATAATTCAGATTTTGAGAGACCATGAAGGAAAAAGGTAGGTACCAGGAGAGAGGGAGACAAGCTTAGCTAAAATTACAATAATAAGAGGGGGTTCTCCAAGAGGATAAATTTAGTCTGAGATTCACAGAATAAGAAAGGAGTGAGCAGGGGAGAAAGGAAGGTGTGGGAGGGTCTACAAAGAGAATACATTTGAAGAATGGAATCCAAGTAAACAGATAGAAGCCCAACATGACCTAGCAAATTGAGGAGGTGGAGAGAGCAGGAAGAGATTCCTAGAGAGCTGGTTCTGAACTTCACTGTGGGAAGGAAATGAAAAGCCATTTAAGGTGTTTTTACTAGGTTGAAAATGTTCTCTCTCTCTCTCTCAAGAAGAATTTGTGCTGTGCAATAAGAAGAATGGGCAAGCACTTCTGAAGCTAGTGGAAGGCTGGGGAAGGAATTAGTGTTGTTGACTTAGACTAGAGTATGACATTGAGAAACGAGAAAAGTAGGAAAGTTATAGAATTATTTTTACCTCCAAAGAATGTGGTGATGTATAAGATATTAGGCCAATAAAGAAGGAAATTAAGGGTGAATCACAATTTACCTGTTCGTTTAGCAAATAATATATTGACTATTCAGTATGTACATCAGTCAGCTGAAAATGTAGAAATCTAAATATTGATAAGTTGCTCTGATCTTTGAACAACTCACTATCTAGAGAAGTAAACAAGTGATTCTGGTAGATACATGATAGCTGTGCGTTTCTGTCATTAGAAGCTAACATAATCAAGTTACTTCCACCTGTCTGGATGCTCAGAAATATATTGTACTAGGAGATTACTTCCTCGTTACCCCAAATGCCACAGAGCAATCAACTGCCAAATGCCCCCCCCCAAACACAGTGGTTAGTAATTTATCTTGCAGCTGTCTAGACATAGGGGGTCCTATGTGTCTATGAGCTGTGTTCCTAGCAATGGAAGCACTAAATGAATCAGAGTTATTCAGGGTTAGTGTCTCTGAGTTTGATTCCAAGTTTCGATGTTAAAAAAGAGTCCTAATTCAAAAATGCTGTCCTCTGACCTCTTATGTGAACACCTACACACACACACACACACACACACACACACACACACACACACACACACACACACCAGAAATAGACAGAGAGACAAAGTGTTCTTGGCATAAAGCACTGATTACTCTGCATTTTGTGGAAATCCTAAGCCTATCATCCTAGCAGCAGCACTGACTCTGGTAATGATCATTACTGTGTAGCCTTCTCAGCCCCAACTGTGAGGATTACTGTGACAAAGCCAAGGGACTTCCCTGGAGCTTGCTGAATTTCAGACTTTATGTCTCTGACCACTTCCTTGTAGGTAACTCCATCTGCTATAGATCGTACACTTTATGTTCCTGGAAGTATCCTTTAGCACCATCTCAGGCAGGCACTCCAGATTAAATTCAGAAAGAGTAAGACAAATATTGCTCACAACCCTTAAGGCCAGAGGAACACTGCGATGTGCAGACTTCCAAAGGCTGAGAGTCTAAGCTCTACTCTCTCTTGGGATGACTTGGAGGCCAGAGGAAACTACTGTGTCTGGACTTTTCCTCTGGGAAGAATAACAGTGTGCTGAGTTGGTGATGGTGGTAACACTACGGAAGTCAGTGTGTAGTTCTGAAGGCTGACTTTTCCTTTGGCATTATCACACACCTGCCTCCATTCAACGCCCCCAAATTAGTTCTTCTACCTCATGTGTACCAGATTGCTTAAAATCTTAATAACAATTCAAGTTGATAAAGGTATGAAATTAATTTTCTTTTGAATTCAAAGACGGTAATTTTGCTCGTCTTAGAATGTATTTTTTTAGACAGGTGCATTAGTATATTTGCTTACTGATATCTTGGAGGACAAGATTCATGTTGCACTACTCAGAGAGTGCCAATGTTTATATAGCTTATGTTCCTGCCAGCAACCCTAACTGAACTCAGTGGGTCACCACCAAAAGGAGATTATGTAAATAGTAGGCTGGTAGGGCTTATTGGGAAGAGAAAAGATGTTAGTGGGAGAAAGGAATGAGAGAGCCTGATCTAGGGTGTAGGTAGGAAACTGTCAAAGAGAAAGTATTTTTAATTTAATTTTAAATTTTAATTTATTTTTTTAATTTTTAGTTTAATTAACGTTCTGAAAAAAAAAAAAGGAAAAGAAATGGGGAAAGGCGGAGAAAGGTTTAGTCTTTCACACTGTTCTTGCTCACTCTCCCATCCCACTAGCCTTCTCTCTACCCATTCAGGGGCTTGAAAGTGTCCCCAGTAAAGTAAGAAGGGAGAGGAGACAGAAGAAAGGAAGAGAGGTAGCAGGAAATGAGTGGAGGAGAGGGTAGGGTAGAGACAAGGAGGAGAAGGGTGGAGAGAGATCTGAAGGCAGAAGCCAGATCCCTGAATATAAGCTTTTCTTAACAATTAGTTACAAGACCAATGCAACCACACTTAAGTGTATTTTGTCCTGGTTTTTTTGTTTCTGAGTCAAGTACCCTGACAACAAGCAATTCAGAGAAGAAAGGGTTTATTTGTCATATATTGAGGTTACAGTCTAACAGTGCAGAGTCAGAGTAACAGGAACATCACACCAGGAGACAATGACAGGAAAAATTAATGTGTATTCACTTGCATGCTTGTGCTCAGCTTCATTTTTCACTCTTACACTACGAGGAATCCTGCCCTAGAGAATCACATCGCACACACTATACAGGCTGAATTTCCCCACACCATCCATGAGCCAAACCAACACATTATACAGGACCCCTCACTGAGACTTCCCTCTTGGGTAATTATTTGTTGTGTAAAGTTGACAATTAAAACTTACCGTCACATATTCACATCTAGGAACTGAAGCATCTTGATAAGTACATAATGCTTTTAGCTACTGTATTTTTTGCAAGAATCAAATATTTGATGGGAATACTCCCAACCCCTGTGTTATAAAACCTTTGCATGCATCATAAAGTTTGGGATACATGCTTAACAACACAAAAAAGCTTCATGATTCAATGTCAACTAAATATTCTTAAGCATGTTTATAGCATGTTATTGGTATTTTATAAAATATATGTCAATATAGCTATATAACAAGTAGATGAGAAAAACATGCTCCAATTTGAAAGTAGAATGCCATACGTAGGATTAAAACTAATTTTAGATTTGCTTTGGTTTTTTGTTTGTTTGTTTCCTTATCTTCTACACTTCAAATGAACTGCCATGCAATCTAAGCAATTTATTAATGGAGATCTACAAACTTATACTTTTGGGTTAACAAGATGTCTTCATGTAGCCAGTCCACAGTCACTCAGAACATTTAAAATGTTATTTCTGAAAGTATCTAAAATAGAAGCCTTTGGGTGTTCATGTGATTGCTACTGTATAATCTTACCCTCTTAGCAAGAGCCACATGTTAGTTACCTTTCTATTACTGTGTTAAAACACCAATACTCAGGCAACCTACAGAAGGAAGGAATCGCTTTGGACTTATGGTTCCAGAGGGTAAGAGTCCAACACTCTCTCATTGGAAGCATAGAGCAAGTGCCAGGCAAGGCTATGGGAACAGCAGCTGAGAACTCATAACTCAAATCTCAAAGAGGAAACAGAGGTAGAAAGCTTGAAATGTCATGAAAACTTTGAAACTTCGAAACCCCAACCTTAGTGACATAGTTCCTCCAGTAAAGAGGAAACACCTCATAAACTTCCCCACACAGGACTATTAACCAGGGACCAAGCATTCCAGTGCTAGAGAATATGGGGTCATCTCATTATTAATGGATGACATTATAATTGTTAAGGTAAGTGGTAGGGTGTTGTGCTGTCTTCATACAGCAGTGGAGTCTCTGTCTCATCTGATGAACAGACCAAACATCAGATTCTTAGGTAAAGAATACCAAGCTTCTGTATGTGGCGAGCAAGTCAGACAGGAGACGTTTGCTCTGGGTATGGAAGCATGTTCCTGAAAACTCCCTTATTGCACCATACATTTCTTTGTAAAGTAAACAGTGTTGGGAGGAAAGGGTGCAAGGGTGCTCCAATTATTCTCATTGGAGAAACCGGAATTGGATGAGGTTTCCTGAAGCAGTGAATCAAGGAGTAATGAAAAATGAACATACACTGGCCTCTTCCCCGGTCAAAGCTTTGGTGGAAATGGCTGCAGCCTCCTTGAGGGCACTGTCATTGGTTTGGCAGAGTATCTCCCTTTGTAAAGAGCTGACAGTCATACAAGGTCTGGCTTTCAAAGCAGAGGCTGAAAGAAAACAGCAGTGATGACTTGGCGATGCTCTCACCCAGCCTTGGCTCCGGACTTTGCTGCTTAACAGGAGGCTTATGAGTTTCTACGGTGTGTTGGGTGGAAACGGTCTATGCCTGGTGAATTTCACAAACAGATGGGTATGCTCCTATTTCCAAGCATGCGATTCAGCCACTTGGACCCAGCAGTAACTGCCACCCATTTCAAAGGAGCTGGTGTAATGCAGTCCTTCTATCTGAGCTCAGATCTATTACGAAAATCAAGCTGCATGTTTTTCCAGGTGCTACCATCTTGGAAACAAGGCACAAGGGAAAAAAAAAAAAATGTGCTTCAGAACCTAATGTGAAAGCCTCCAATTAGGCTTTTATTCTTAAATCCAGTTATTGCAAGCTATTTTGGCTAAAGTACCCAGATCTTAAATGTCTTCCAATTCTGTATATACTGCTTTTGCTACTGATGAGTTATTTTGAAAATGTTTGTAAACGCCATTAAACTAAGTGTGTATTTGACCTCTTAGTCTACTTTCTTCTTTTCTCCGATCTGAGTGTGAAATTAGTCAATGCCTGTTGATTGTCAGGAAAATGAGAACAGCAAAATGACTACATAGCAAATAGTCCCAGTGTCAGAAGATCTCTGAACCCGGACCAGGAAAAACAGCAACATGGAATTAAATGCCATTCCAGGACTCCGAACCCCTGTCTATCTGTCTCTTCATGACATTTTGTATTTCAGCCCAGTCCTATTCAGTCCTCAGCCCCAAAGCAACACAAAAAGCAAAGAACAATTTTCCTACTGAACACTGTTATTCTGAATTATATTTCTTAAGCCTTTTGCCCAAGTTAGTCATATGTCTAAAAATGCATAGAGCATCCTCTTAAGCAAGAGTGTGACTCAAATCCTCACTAAAATGCTTGCAAAAGGAGTTTGGCATGCTCTGTCTTTGAGTGGAGTTGAACTTGGACCAAATAGTGGCAGAAAGTTTCTTAAACATAGAGGTTACTCCTGAGATTCAGGTTTAATGCATCTGTAGGATGAGGCAGCTCACTGGGCACCACATAGAATGCTCTGCAATACTGGGGAAAATTGAACAGACACTGAAGGAGTCAACACAGCCAAGTGTCTCCTCCTTGTCTTCTATGGTGAATTTGGAATCTGCACTTATCTTCTTTACCCCACCCCTCTTGCCTTTAGTGGAGTCTGAATGTGTTCTCTGCGTGCAATCACATTTTATTTCATCTCCAAGACTTTAATCCAGTCTCTTAATTAAGTCTGGCCATTTCCACTGCAAACCTTCCAGAATGTTCAGCAACTCCCAGCCCTCACTACCATGATTCTAAAATGATATCCAATGGCTTTCAAAATATTTCTGGAAGCTTTTATTAGAAGCTATCTCTTATTTTCAAGCTGGGTATGTTGCCTATTCTTTCAAAATTACTCAGCCAAATTATCCATACCAAGTAAATAGATCCTCTGTGCATTTATTGGGAAAGGACATGTTGGATTTTTAAAAAGCATGGTTGCTATATTATGCAAATGCCCTTGAGTGGGTGGTACAGACATCAAGAACTGTTGATGCTAAGGCTTAGGAAACATAATGGAAGACTGGACAGAAAAATTTCAAAAGCCAGAAGGCTAGGAGGTCTGCTGCAAGATTGTGTCCTCAAGAAATGACAGGAAAGCTAGAGCCATAATACCTCAATTATATGGTGGCATAAACAGGACCCAAACAATAACAATCCCAAAGGCATGCTACCGCATCAGAGAAAAGCTCATGGAGTCCCACTCCCGGGTGAAGAGGCACTTAACGGCTGTTGAAGGGGGAGAATTAGTCTTACCCAGGTATGAGCACCTTAATTGGTATCCCATTTCAAGTGGTCAGTCACATACATACAGGCAACACTAAACAGACTCGGGTATACTTACATATTTATGCAACATTAATAATTACAAAATAGAGGAGGCCATGAGTCTGGGTGGGAACAAGCAGGGAGACGTGGGAGGGATTGGAGACAGGAGTCAGTGATGCAGTTGTATTTATTTTTAAAACCACAAAAACTGAAAAAGAACCACTGTGGCTAGTGACTCTAGAAAGACAAACATTGATCTGGTAGTACCTCTGAGTGGCTCTTTAAACAGTATATTTTCATAAAAATTTTTAAAATTTACTTCTACTATGTAGTGAGTCTCTATAAATAATTTTTAATAGAGAAAACACAAATAATGAAAGAAAAAATGGATACTTAGGGATATTTAACATATTGATATATAATAATGGCTACCTACAGAAACACGTGTGACAAGAGCTGGCAATCAGATAGATCTGGGACATTCATCCTGCTCTCCCCAAATATCAACTTGTTTTTACTTGTTCACATGAAGACTGAAGGGACTTTTGAGAATTTAACTCAAAACATGTACCAGAAATTGGAGCATAGACATATATAGTTATGTCTGATAAATTTTTGTATATGTTTGGGGTATTATTTCTTACTAAAAGTGATTCATTGAGCCCCTGTGGTAGTTTGAACGTAATTGGCCCCATAATCTCATATGGAGTGGCACTATTAGGAGGTGTGTCTTTTTTGGAGTGGGTGTGGCCTTGCTGGAGAACGTATGTCATTCTGGGAGCAGGCTTTGAGGTCTTCTGTGCTCAGGATTTTGCTAGGTATCTTAGTCATCTTCCTGTTGCCTTCTGATCATGATGTGGTCAGAACATGTCTGCCTGCATGGCCATGCTCCCTGCCATGATGACAATGGACTGAACCTCTGAAACTGTAAATGAGCCACCTCAATTAAGTGTTTTCTTATAAGAGTTGCCATGGTTATGGTGTCTCTTCATAGCAATAGAAAACCTAACTAAGACAATCTTTGAGTAATAAATAGTTCAACTTGAATTAAACTCACCGTGTCAAACTCAAAATGTCTAAAATAATATGCATTTAAAGTATAACTATAATTTTAATCTCCATCATTTTCTTCTGGAAGATGGAGAACTGACCAAGCAAAAATACATTTAAAATATTGCTATTGTTTTAGTTACTTTCCAGATTTGACAGTAAAGTCCTATTGCTGGCGACAATACATGCTTGAATCAGGAAACACAGAGAATTTAAGCAAATACTCAATGGAAAACTTCCTCCCTTCTGATTAACTTTCATCATGCTGGAACTTGCTGTACATACTATTTCCCAGCTGTAAGCCCTGTGAGCTGCCATAATGCAGCAGGCTTCCTCAGACATAGAGACATTATTAATTATGAATTCTGGGCCTTAGCTTAGGCCCAGTTTCCAGCAAGCTTTTGTTTTGTTTTCTCTTAACTAACATTTCTATTCATCTATGTGCTTCCCAGAGGCTCACTTACCTCATCTACATACAGTCCATCTTGCTTTTCCACTTCCTCCATGTCTGGCTGGCTGGTGTCCAACTGGCTGGCTCCTGACTGGTTACCTGGGTCCCTTTTCTCTCTGTCGACCATCCCTTCCTATCCTCCTCTGCCTAGCTATTGACCATTCAGCTTTTTATTAGCCCAATCAGGTGCCTTAGGTAGGCAAGGTGAAACAGCAACACATCTTTACATAGTTAAACAAATATTCTATTCCATAATATTTTCCTTTTTGTGTAAATGAAAAGAAAAGGTTTTAATTTTATAACAGTAAATCTATATGAAATATTAACATTTATCAAGTAATCATTACATTTACAGTATCCAGTCCATTTGTATTTGGCAAATTCAGGAAAAAAAAATACTCCATTATATATCCTATCTTGGTAAGTCCAAAATTTTGTACCTGATTTACCTTCTGTCATAACTAAGACAAACTCAACTCAGAGAACCCCAAATGTAAATAAAATCACCTAAGTAAACAAGAGATACAAAACAAAACCATACAAATGACAGAGATGTCTACTGTCTGGACAGTCACTCAAAGTTCCTCTGTAATGTTGGGACATTGGTCTTTAGCATCTAGAATGTTTGAAATTTTCTGTGAATCAGGAATTTTGAAGAACTGTCCTATTTAATTGGCAAAGTTCGACAGTATTTCTTCATTTGTGTCTTGATTGTCTCATGTGGATGGTATACTGTCTGCAGTGGAGGCAAAGACAGTTTTTCCCCAGATGACAAGCTTTGCCACAATGAAAGTAAACTCCATATGGAGATTCTCTGATGCCCATCATCCTTTTATAAAGTAGATAGTTACTGCCAGGGGGAGATGTGTCTCACTGTCATTAAAAGTCTTAAGTTATTAGACATCTTAAATGCCATTATCTGTAGGTTGCTGAAGCTGTTGAAGATTACCTATCTATCTAAAGTATATTGGTCTAACCTTGAAAACATATCTATTATGACTGCAAGTTTGCTTATTATAGACACCTACTAACTTGCATTTCTTATTATTCATTACATTTCTAAATGAGCTGCATAAGCACCATACTCAAAACAAGAGGAGAATCATACATACATACAGTATAACAAAAATAACTTTAAACTAGTATCAACGTACTAAAATCCATACCAATGCAAAATATTTTAGGTTAATAGTTTTATTTTTGTCCTATATTCCTATATTCCCCCTTAAGTGATGATAAGCATCCATAGCCCATTGAATAACCAAAATCCATCCACCCCACCTCTTGGAAATGTTTTCTAAACATTCTTGGGCAAAGCATCCTCAGGGGGTGCTGAGAAAATTGAAAAAATGGTCAAATCCTGGGAAAACTAATTAACATTTGTTGTCCAGTCTCAGAATTCTTCCCACAGATATTAATAAGTATGTGTATATATATAAACATCACCTACCTTGTAGGGTTTTGTGGGGTTATTTCTTTATGTTTATAACCAAGATTTTTAGGAGGTTCCCCCAATCAAAGCTAATCTCTATTAACCTTGAAGAAATCCACAGGCTACCATTTCCTATGGAAACAAAAGCACAATATTTCCTCCAATGTAACACATTTTCTAAACTCCATTTTAAAGTTAAGACATTCAGGAGTGAACAGGGAGGGAGCAAGTAGGAGGTGAGGGGAGGGAATGGAAGAAAAGAAGGAGGGAAAACTGTGGCCAACATGTAAAATAAAGGAAAAATTGTTAATTAAATAAAAACATGAAGACTTCCTATAACAATTTGGCTGAATTATTCAGCAATTCCTTTTACAATCCCTTGTCTCTCAGCATCTGTCATCTGCTCATCAGCATTCAAAAGATTCAAATTCAACACAACAATATACAGGATCTAGACTCCCTATGTATTTCTCTTCTCTATATGGTGTTTCCCTTTCTATTACCTTACTCTCTCTTTAAAGACTTTATTATTTTTAACTACTTATTTTTCCTATTACTGTTTACACCCTTCTTAAGGACCTACAGACATTTTAAAACTCACTGTAACTTGTTTGGGTGTTCTTTTAGTCTGGACTTGTGTATCTGTAGCATTCTCTGACCAGGTGAGCCAAACCATAAACCTCAATGCATGTCTTTGCACTGGCAGATGGCTCTGCCATGCTTGGGTGCTTGAGAGCCAAACTTTATACCCTGTAGGCCTTTCAAAAACCTGTATTTAACTGGGAACTTTAACCAGGAGGTGCATTTAACTGCCTCAGTTCTAGGAAATTGGTGCCTATATTGTGGTAGGCATTATAACTTAGCTTGCTGTTTCTACTTAATGTGTTGGCTACTCAAGTGCTCACTGTGTACAGCAGACCACACCTCTGTACACTATGAGCACTGAGATACTTGAAAATCTTGTTAGGTTTTGTTTCTTTTTTAATTCTTTCCATAGAAGTATGTGCCCCTCCTTGGATGCCAGGTGTAGCAGGCTCTCTTGGACCACCAGTCCCTACATCATGACACAGAGACTTACTATTATGAATGCTTTGCATTAGCTTAGGCTAATTTCTAACTAGTTTTTTAAACTTAAAATAACACATTTCTATTAATGTATGTGTTCCCCTAAGGCTCATTTACCTCATCATGTTTTCCTGCTTCTTTCATGTCTGTTTGGATGGCCCCTGACTGGCTGGGCTCCTCTCTCTCTCTCTCTAAGCCAGTCCTACCTATCCCTGTCCTGCCCAGCCATTGGTCATTCAGCTTTTTATTAGCCCAATCAAGTGCCTTAGGTAGGCAAGGTGAAGTGACAATACAAATACATCTTTACATAGTTAACCAATTGCATCATGAACAAATGCAACACAACACATCTTTATATAGTTAAATAAATATTCTATTTTTTGCAGCATCATAATGACTGGCCTGACACAATACTCCCACTGGTACAATGTGTCACAAATGTAATTGGAATATCCAACAACTTTGTGATTGTCTCTAAGACCTTGCTCCACAAGATGGGATCCATGTGTGGTTATTAGGGCTAAAAACCTATGGCATTGTAGGTAAAAGGCCCTAAGGGAGACCATAATAGTATCCTAAATAGTCACTTACTACTAATGACTTATTGCTGTACACATAGTTTAGTGCATTTATCAGCCCTCATCACAGGAACTTCTATTTGCAGTACGTTATCATTACCACAAAGACTATAAACTGTTCAGGTTGTAGAGAATAAGAGACTAAGGGGTGCTCTGCCCTAATGGAGCATTTACACATCACCCCTCATCCCAAGGCTCAGAGATCATAGTAAAAGAGAGGTAAGAAAATTCTTAAGTCAGAAGGAGAAGATGAAGAAACTGCCCATACAAACCCACAGTGGTACATATGTATGCATGTGTACAACCTGTATGACCTCAAGACAGTCACTTCCTGCATGGAACAGGGAGGAGGCAGAGTCTCATCCCTAGCTGAGGATCTTTTGGTAACTGATATCTGTTGAGAGACCAAGAATAGATATTTTGAAAGGGTGTGGCCCCTAGCTGGTCAACCATGCTCTGGAGGAATATAGGTAACAAAGCTATGTTTTAAAAAGGATACAAAGTAATGTGGAGAAGCTAGATATGGGAAAATGTGGATGAGGTGAGTATGATCAAAATACATTGCCTAAAATCCATAAATGATTAACACAAATAAATCTAAAAACTAAAATACTAGATTCCAAATAACTTTATAGTAGCTCTCCTCCACATTATCTTTTAAAGGGAATCAAGACTTGGAGAACCTACGTATTCCTGCTAATTGTCCTGAACAAAACTTCCATAAATTGTTAATACAGCCTGTCACACTCACAGGAGCTCCATGGCACCCCCAATCTGATGTGATCCAAAATCCAATAGGCTATAATCATTAACTAGTACCAATAAACATTTCTGCAATATCATTTAAACTACTTTTAGAATTTAAGTTCTACAACTTTTTCTTAAAACAAATGATAGTTCAGTGAACAACCATGATATTAAGTTAAATAGGAGTATTTCTGTTAAATTAAAAAAAATCATATGCAGGTGCATATTGTGAATTGAGCATGCTTTCCTTCAGTTATGGTGGCATCTCAAAAACTAAAAATAGATCCACCATGTTATCCAGTCACACCATTACTAGTTTGTTACTACAAAACTTCAAGTTAACATATCACAAAAATACTTGAACATCAACATTTACCCAGCACTAATTACAATAGCTAAGTTATGAAACCAACCTAATATCTAACAACAGACGTATGGAAAAGAAGGTTGAAGTTAACTTTTTTGGTATGTGCTAAATAATTCCATAAGGATGAATCCCTAGAATGTATTTCATACATCCCATGGTATATAGTTAGTTAAGAACCTTGATTTGTATTATACATATATGAAGGATACCTGTTAGAGAGACTGAATATACTTTACTATCACTGAATGAGTGACAAGTTTAAAATGATATGTTAATAGTTTCTATAGCTTTTTACATCCATCCTGAGTAGAGAATCCCTTTCTTGTTGTTTTGGTTTTCCTTGCTTTTGCGACAGGATTTCATGTAGCCTCGGTTGTTCTCAAACTCATTATATATCCAAGGATGATCTTGAACTTCTGTTTTTCTGATTTCTACCTCCCGAGTTCTATCATTACAGGTGTGTACTTCCATGTCCAATTTATACTGTGTTGGCGATGGGACCCAGGATTTTCTATAATATAGACAAGTCTGCCAACTACATCCTAAGTTTATGTCCTGTCCTTTTTTAAACTACCACCCATTGTAGATAGCACAGAGGTATGACATAAGTCACCTGCATTTTGCAGAGCCCAGTCCTGTGTTGGCATAACTCCATGCTTAAATCAAAATTTTTCAGTTGGTCCATCCTCTCCTTTTAGTAGCCCATACCTGACCTCCAAGCCCCCTATTGTGCATTTCCTTCTCTTTAGAATCTTGTTACTAGTCTTCTTTCTGTAAGCTGCTTTTCCTCAGACCTACTTTTATTTGGTATTTCCATCCTACATTTCCAACTTCTCTGAGCATGCCGGCTTTATGTATGAATTCACTCACATTAGAGCCACTTTAATGTGCCAAATAAAAACCCAAGGGGCAATACCATTACCAAATGTGCCCCAGAACTGCATCTGTCCTTCCTTTCTCTCTGGTTGTTTTTATGAGCTCATTTCTAGTTTCACCAGGTTCTCTATTCTTGCTATAACTGTTTCATCCAACTTTAAAAATACATTTTAAAGCAACTGAATTATTTACAAAGAGGCTGAAGAAACAGGATGGGCTAAAAAATATACTTTGTATGTGAACTTCTGCTTCTATCACTTGGCAAAAGTTTTAACAATGTTATTTTGATAGAAATAAAAACATTAACAGTCTTATGAGCTGTAAGTATAAACTGATACAGTGATTCTGGAGGGTAGTTTGGAAACATGTATCAAAGACGTTAAGAGCATTTAGTACATGCAATTCTATCTTTATGAATTTATCTGTAAAACATAACTAAACAAGTATACAAAGATTGATGTAAAAGTAGGTTTATTGCAACAATATATGAGTAAAGATGGAAATAAACAGAATGTTCAATAACAGGGAATTTTTTCAATAAATAAAGTTCTATGTACATATGGAAATATATACAGATATTAAAAGTATTGACTTAAATTGTGTTTACAGTAATGGAACACACTGCTATTGTATTAAATAAAAGAGGGCAGGTTGCAGAGTCACTCAGTATAGAATGGTCCCTTCTAGGTAATAAAGACATCTGTGTGTATATGCCAGAGTAGAAAATCTGTATTCCATGTTTGCTGGCATGCCTGCTCAGTGTATTAGAAAAAGGATACTGAAGAGAAGTGTGAGAGACAATAGTGGAAAGGATAAAGGAAAAAGTAGAAAATAGAACCTTAACCAGCCCTGGCTGGGATTAATAACCTTTAATCAATGCCCTGAGCATGGTGGCAATGGAGGCACTACACTACATTTACATCTGTAGAAGGACCATGGAGATAGCATGCTGTTTGGTTGCCTAGCAAGAAGGCAGGTAGCTGCAGAAAGAGAAAGCTTTTGTGAAACTCACAAAAAAGCCTGGCTTCCCTGTCCTGTTGATAAAGCAACTCCCATGGCTACCCAGTGGGAATAGGTGAATTCACATGGTTATGTTTAATAGGTATGGGACAAATAAAGTCATTTAGCAAAGGATCTGGATTTGGTGTAGGATAAAAATTACACTTGCATGTTCTTAGGTCTTTGGATAATACCCACAGAAGAGTGCATTTATGATCAGAAAGATATATTAGTATAGCAGACTAATGGGCTGATGGTCCCTAAGGAAGCAAGTCTCTCAGTGTTTGTTCCTGTGATTATTATCTATGGCTTTTAAAACAGAGAACTTCGAGACACAGAAGCCTCCCTCATAGTCCACAGCTGACTAAGAGTTGAGTGCCACCCTGACTCTCAAGCCAAGCAGAGTCCATGGTCTTCAAACTCCAGCCCTGGCACACTGCCCCCTGGCACCCCTATCAAACACAGCTCTGTCTTACACTAAAGAAAGCTGGGATAACCCCACCCAAGCCCAATCCCCAGAAAAACACAGCTGGAGGCATACCCCATGGGCCAAACCATCCCTAAACTGCAGTCTGTGTCATCACACACCAACAACTGGAGACCCCAAAGCCTCCTGGTCCACAACTGACAAAGAACCAACTAGGACCCAACCAAGGACAACCCCTGTGACAACTGGAGACACACAGCTCTTTGGCCTACAGCCAACTAAGAGCCTAATAAGAGCAGCCCCTGCAATTACTGGAGGCACTCAGCCTATCCAGGCTCATAACTAACTAAGAGCTGAACAAGAAATGACTAAGAGTGAGCCAAGGAAAGAATGGACAAATGCCAGTGCAAGAATACATATAACAATATAAAGAACAGCAAGACACCACCAGAGGAAGCTGGTGGCTCTACAACATCAAGATCTGAGCATAACAATGAACAGGAAACAGAAGGAAATGACTTTAAAAACACCTTTATGAAAATAATAGAAGCTTTGAAAGAGGATATTAAAAAACTCCCTTAAAGACATAGAAGGAAATTCAAACAAAAAATTGGAAGAGATGAACAAATCCCCGAAAGAAAATAAAGAAAACCAAGAAAAAGAAAACAAACAGGTGAAAGAAACCTTCTAGGAATTAAGTATTAAAATAGAAGCAATAAAGAAAACATAAACGAAGGCAAAGCTGGGAATAGAAAACCTGAAGAAACGAACCGGAACTACAGATGCAGCATAACAAACAGAATGCAAGGGATGGAAGAGAGATCTCTGGAGTGGAAGATTCAATAGTGGAAATAGATGCGTCAGTCAAAGAAAACAATAAAACCAAAAAAGTCATAACACAAAAACATCCAGGAAATCTGGGATACCATGAAAAGACCAAATCTGAGAATAATTGGAATTAAAGAAGGAGAAGAATGCCAGCTCAAAGGCACAGAAAATAAATTCAGGAAAATCACAGAAGAAAACTGCCCCAACCTGAAGAAGGAAATGCCTATAAATATATAGGAAGCTTACAGAACACCAAATAGACTAGACCCTCACAAAAAATCTGCTTGCTACATAATAATCAAACCTAGAGAACAAAAAAAAAAATATTAAGAACTGCAAAGGAAAAAAAATAAAAACCAAATTACCTATAAAGTCAGACCCAACAGAATAACACCTGACTATTCAGTGGAAACAATGAAAGTAAAGTAGTCATGTGTTATACAGACAATAAAAGAGCATGGTTGCCAACCCAGACTATTATACCCAGCAAAACTGTCAAAAACTATAAGTAAAGTAAACAAGATATTTCATGATAAAACCAGATTTAAACAATATCTATCCACAAATCTGGCCCTACAGAAAGCACTAGAGGGAAAACTCCAACCTAAGAAAACAAGATACATCCATGAAAACACAATCTCCCACAGAATAAAAACCCAAAGAAGGGAAATACACACAAGCTACCACCAAAATAAGGAAATAACAATCATTGGTCATTAATACCCCTTAATATCAATGGACTCAATTCACTTATAAAAAGACACACCATAACATGATGGATACAAAAAGGAAGGCATCCTTCTGCTGCATACAAGAGACACACCTCAACTTCAAAGACAGACACGGGCTCAGAGTAAAGGGTTGGGAAAAAACTTTCCAATCAAATGGTCCTAAGAAACAAGCTGGTGCAGCCATCCTAATATCTAACAAAATGTACTTCAAACTAAAATCAATCAAAAGAGACCAGGACAGACACTATTTATTCATCTCAGGAAAAATCCACCAAAATGAAGTCTAAATCCTGAATATTTATGCCCCCAACACAAGGGCACATACATATATAAAAGAAATACTACTAAAGCTTAAACCTCACATCAAACACCACACACTAATAGTGGGAGACTTCAATACCCCACTTTCACCCTTGGCTAGGTCAACCAGATAGAAAACCAACAAAATAATAAGGGATCTTGGGTTATGATCCAAATGGACCTGATAGATATACAGAACCTTCCACCCAAACACAAAACACACACACACACAAAAATACATATTTCTTAGCACCCCATGGAACTTTTTCTAAAATTGACCACATACTTTGTCATAAAACAAATATCAATGGATATTTAAAAAATGGGAATAACTCCTTGTATCCTATCAGACTACCATGGTCTAAGGTTAGAGTTCAACAACAACAAAATCACAGAAAGCGTACAAACTCAAGGAAACTGAACATCTCTCGATTGAACCACCTCTGGGTCAACGAAGAAATAAGAAAGAAATCAAAGACTTCTAGAATTTAATGAAAATGAATCCACAATACACCCAAACTTAAGGGATACAATTAAAGCAGTGTTAAGAGGAAAATTCATAGCATTAGATGCTTATATGAAAAACCTTGAGAAATCTCACACAAGAGACCTGACAGCACAGCTGAAGGCTTTAGAACAATTAGAACCAAACTTACCTAGAAGCAGTAGATGGCAGGAAATAACCAAACTTAGGGCTGAAATAAATACAATAGAAACAAAGAGACTAATACAAAGAATCAATGGATTGAAAAGTTGTTTCTTTGAGAAAGTCAACAAGATAGATAAACACTTATTCAAACTAACCAAGAAACAGAGAGAGAATATCCAATACCAAATCAGAAATGGAAAGGGGGACATAACAACAGACATCTAGGAAATTCAGAGAATTATCAGGTCATACTTAGAAAATCTATACTCCACTAAAATGGAAAACCTAAAAGAAATGAACAGGTTTCTGGACAGGTATCCCAAGATTAAATCAAGATCAGATTAAAAACTTAAGCTGACCTATAAACCCAAAGGAAATTGAAGCTATTATTAAAAGTCTCCCAAGTAAAATGAGCCCAGGACCAGATGGTTTCAGAGCATAATTCTATCAGACATTCAAAGAAGAACTAATACCAATACTCTTCAAACTGTCTCATAAAGTAGAAACTGAAGGAACATTGACAAACTCTTTCTATGAGGCAACAATCACCCTGATTCTCAAGCTACTCAAAGTAGCAACAAAGAAAGGGAATTACAGAACAATCTTCCTCATGAACATTGATGCAAAAATACTCAATAAAATACTGGCAAACTAAAATTCAACAACATAAAAAGGCCAACCACCATGATCAAGTAGGCTTTATCTAAGAGCTGCAGAGATGGTTTAACATATGAAAAAACCGTGAATATCATCCATCATATAAACAAACTGAAAGAAAAAAAAACACATAATTATCTCCTTAGATGCTGAAAAAGTCTTTGACAAAATCCAGGAGTCTTCATGATAAAAGTCCTGGAGAGATCAAGAATACAGGGGAAATACCTATATATGATAAAGGTGATATGCAGCGAGACAACAGCCAACATCAAACTAAAAGGAGAAACATTCAAAGCAATCCCATTAAAATCAGGAACAAGACAGGCTATCCTCTATCTATTCAGTATAGTTCTAGAAGTTTTAGCGCAATAAGAGGAGATTAAAGGAATACAACTTGGAAAGGAAGAAGTCAAACTATCTCTATTTGCAGATGATATAATATTATACATAAATGAATCCCAAAATTCTACCAGGGAACTCCTACAGCTGATAAACACCTTCAGCAATGTAGCAGGGTACAAGATTAACTCAAAAAATCAATAGCCCTCTTATACCCTAAGGACAAAAGGGCTGAAAAAGAAATAAGGGAAATGTCACCCTGTACAATAGTTGCAAATAACATTAAATATCTTGGTGTAACTCTAATCAAAGAAGTAGCAAACCTGCTTGACAAAAATGTTAA
Source organism: Phyllotis vaccarum (assembly GCA_033318265.1). Lineage (NCBI taxonomy): Eukaryota > Metazoa > Chordata > Mammalia > Rodentia > Cricetidae > Phyllotis > Phyllotis vaccarum. The sequence continues at coordinate 3,739,731 of JARWLC010000012.1, forward strand.
GTCACTGAAAAAAAGAAATTGAAGAGGATATCAGAAAATGGAAAGATCTCCCATGCTCCTGGATAGGTAGGATCAACATAGCAAAAATGGTAATTTTATCAAAAGCAATACACAGATTTAATGCAATCCCCATTAAAATCTCAACACAATTTTTTACAAACCTTGAAAGAACAGTACTCAACTTAATATAGAATAACAGGAAACCCAGGATTTCCAAAACAATCCTGCTCTATAAACATCTTCAGGAGGAAACACCATCACTGACTTCAAGCTATACTAAAGATGTACTGTACAAATAGCAGTCTGCTATTGGCATAAAAAGAGACTTGTGGATCAGTGGAATCAAATCAAAGACCCTGACATTAACTCACACACCTATGAACACCTCATTTTTGACAAGAAGACCAAAATATTCAATGGAAATGAGATGGTATTTTCAACAAATAGTGTTGGTATAACTGGATAGTAGCATGTAGAAGAATGCAAATAGATCCAAACCTATCACCCTACACAAAACTCAAATCTAAGTGGATCAAAGACCTCAACATAAACCCAGCTACACTGAACTTGATAGAAAAGAAAGTGGGAAATGCCCTCCAATACACTGTCACAGGTGACCACGTTTAAACATAACACCAGTGGCACAGACACTAAGAACAACAATCAATAAGTGGGACCTCCTGAAACTAAGAAGCTTCTGTAAAGCAAAAGCACACAGTCAATAAGAAAAAAACACAGCCTTCAAAATAGGAAAAGATCTTTGCCAACCCTACTTCTGAAAGAGGACTGATCTCTAAAATATATAAAGAGCTCAAGAAACTAGAGCCCCAAACCTAAATAACCCAATTAAAAATTAGGGTTGAGAGCTAAGAAGGGAATTCTCAACAGAATTGCAAATGGCTGAAAGGCACTTAAAAAATTGCTCAACATCTTCAGCCATCAGAGAAATAGAAATCAAAACAACTTTGAGATACCACCTTACACCTGTCAGAATAGCTAAGATCAAAAACAGAGATGACAGCCTATGCTGGAGAGGATGTGGAGCAAGGGGAACACTCCTCCATTGTTGGTGGAAGTGTAAACTTGTACAACCACCTTGGACTGCAGTATGGCAGTTTGTCATAAAACTGAGACTCAATCTCCCCAAGGATCCAGCAATATCACTATTGGGCATATATCCAAAGGATGCACATTGGTACTCCAAAAGCATTAGCTCAACTATGTTCTGTAGGCAGAGTTTTACTTAGAAGGCACCAGTCCAAGATTAATATTTATTAAAATATAAACCAACACTCATGATACAGGTAACAGCTTATAATGGAGCCTGAACAGGGACTGGAGTCTGGAACGATGGACGATAGATTTTAAACCAGTCTCTTCAGCAGCCAGGAACCAGGCAAACAGGCTTTCCAGGTCCCAGCAGCCCCTTATCAATGGGGTTGGCCACGCCCCCTTCAGGGGCCTGGGACCCTGGGTAAGCATCCTTGGATCTTATCAGTTGACACCTGAATCCTACCACAATGTTCACAGCAGCATTACTCATACTAGCAATAACCTGGAAACAACCTAATGCCCCTAAATGGAAGATGGCATTAACAAACAAAGAATTAATTAATAAATCTACACAATAGAGTAGCAGAAAAAAATGACATCCTAAAATTTGCAGAAAAATGGATGGATTTGGAGACGATCCTTCTGAGTGAGGTATTACACGCCCAGAAAGAGAGGCATGGGATGTACTTACATAAGTGGATTTTAGACAAAAAGCAAAGAATACCAGAGCTGCAAACCACAAACTCTGAACAGCTTGGGATCAGAAGGAACCTAAGAGAGACATCCAGAGGTTCTCCTAAGAAGAGAATAGAGAAGGTCCATGTTAGCAAATTGGGATCATAATGGGTTATCACCAAGAAGAGGTGGGCACAAATCATGAAAGAATAAGATGGTTGAGTGAGAGGAGCAAAGAGAGGGATAGAAAGAGATGGATATCTTGATAGAGGAAGCCACTGTGGTGTTGGAAAAAGACTGGCTTCTAGGGAAACCTCTAAGAACTCACAGGGTGTCTCTGGCTAGGTCTCCAACCAATACTGGAAGAAGTGCCTAAACAGGACTTCCCCTATAATCAAATGAATAACCACCGTAAGTATCATCACAGAACCTACATCCAACAATGATTAGCGGTGGAGGTGGAGATTCATGACTGAGCACTGGACCTAGCTCCTGATCCAGCTGAGAGCAGGGGAGAAGAGTCTGTATGAGCAAAGGGATAGGGGTTATGAGGAAAAGTCCCACAGAGATGGTTGACTGGAGCTCTGGGGAGCTCACTGAATCAAGAATAGCTACTGGAGATCCATTGGGAAAAGGAGCTAGGCCTTCTAACGTTAAGTGACTGTCAATTGGCATGAGGAGTATGTGGATCCTCAAGGGGTGGGATTAGACTATGTTCCTGTGCCTGGGATGGCACCTTGGAGTCCATTCCCTGCAGAGGAACACCTAACCCAGTCTTGACTTTGGGATGAGGAAATCGGACTTGTCTGGAGTGGATGTGCCACACTGAGCTGACCCACCTTGGGACTTCTTGCCCTTTAGGGGGGAGGGGATAAGTGGATGGGAGAGGCTAGGCTGAAGGCTGACTGGGAGGGACTTAGAGGAGTGAAGGGTAGGGGAGCAAGGGGGATGCATGAATAAAAAAGACATTTTTAAAAAAATACATAATAAAATAAAGAAAAATGTCCTTAAGAATGAAAAATACAAAGAGCTTCACATTGAGCTTAAAGATATATATATATATCTTTATATATATATATATATATATATATATATATATATATATATATATATATATATATATATACTCTTATATTCTTATATTCCTGGGGACTGTAAATCTGAAATAAAAGGGATCAGAAAGGCCAGGCTCTAAGGGAGGGTCTACATCTTTGTCATGGGAGTGCAGGGAGTCTTCCCCAGATCTAATAAGGTCACCAGTCAAACTTACTTCACTCCAGTACAATTGCAACTTACCTAGATTATATCTGAAAAGCCATAAAAGTCATTATTACCAAATAAGTTTACATTATAAGGCACTGGCATTTAGTACCTCCATTTCTTTGAAAACATACTTCAGCCTCTGCCTTTCACCCCCACTTGATTCTGGGTCTTATAAGATGCTTTAGTTTTGGGTTTTTTTTTTTTTTTTTTTTTTTTAGTGGACTGATGTACTAGAGTGCTATCCTCAGCAAATGGAGTCTTGTGTTAGTCAACTGAGACAAGCTCTCATAAGTTGGCGGTTATTTGGGTTCTGCTCTGGAGATTCCAGTCGTAGATCAGTTGGCCTGATTGCACTGGACCTGTGGTAAGACAGAGCAGTATTCTGATAGCACGTGACAAGGGCTGAGAAGAGAAGAGACTGTTATACTCTCCTTGGAGGATATGCGCCAATAACCTCAAACCTCCAGACTCTCTCAATACCATCACACAGGTGCCTCAAGAGAATAGTAAGATCCAATCTGTAGCATCAAATATAGCTTCCTGGGCTAGAACCACAAAATAAGTGAGTCCTGGCCACCACAGATGATTCAGCTGAGCAACCATCAGTCCATCCTTACACTGAATCCACTCATTTGCCCCTACCAATGTGAAGCACTGTGCTTCCCAGGAGATGCATAGCATTGTGAGAAGATCCCCACTATTGCTTCAGGAGCTAATGAGTTCCGAGTCACCCCTACCAGAAATCCTGAGGATGTTGGTTTTCCTAAGGCATAAACACAGTTAGGATGAAAGTTCTTCATCCTGCCTCTCTGGAATCATGGATTTAACTAGAACTGAAAAGTATCTCACAGATAACGTAGCCTGATTTCATCATCTAACAGATAAGAAAACTGAACCCCCTGAACTCAGAGTGCCACAGGAGGTAGGCATCTGCCTGGAGACTGCTGGCTCTTCTGTTTCTGCATTGTCCCAAGTCACATGATCTATCTAATATGAGACTATTGTTCTAAGGGTGGGGCTGGCACATGGTCATACAGTGTCAGTATCATGGCTAGAAATCACCTGCCCTAAATACTTATCTATAATTCTTTTACTTTGGGGGGGGGCAGTAATCCATGTACAGTGTGTGCCATTTACTCACACATTTAGCTGAGTATTGTCCCAGGAAGTGTTCTTCATCCCAGAATAGGGTCCCTTATCTTTCCAACCGTGAAGTCTCTTTTTCTTTTATTGTCTCTCTTTCTATATCCCCCAGCCCTGGAAATATGAGTAAGAATTCATACCCCTCCCCACCAGCCACTTCATGCAAGATGGATTAATGAGGTTATGTCTCCAAAGAACTTTGAGTTCCTTGGAAGAAAGACATCGACATGCAAAGTGGTGGTTGTTATTGCGATTACTTCACTGAGTAGGGTTTCACAGCTGTCCTGCTGGAAAAGGGGCCAACAAAACAAAATGCCAGTTTCCCCCAACAGAGGAGCAGCTGGGATGGATTATAAACGAGACCTGTGTGCCCGGTTCTCTTTTTTTGTCAAAGCCCATCAGACTTTCTCAATGCCCAGCTCTCCCCTTGACAGCCCAGCCAGCTCCCCTAGCCAGACAGGTGTGGGCAAAGACAGCCTCTGAGCTCCCTGTGAAGGAACCTACTTGGCAGGGACAGAAAAACCCTATATTCTGAACCAGGGCCAACCCATTACCAGTGTTCAGTAATGCGACGGATTTCTCCAGTGCTGACTTGGGGTAAGTAAAATACTTTCATTGCTCAAACTTCCCTCCACTTTATGGGACAGGAGGGACAGGGGAGAGAGAAACAAGGGGGTGTGCAAATGAGAAGAAATGTGATGTTGCCAGGACTGGAGAACCTCTGCTCACCTCTCTGCCTTCCTTTGCTTTCTTCCTTTCCTCCCTTTCACTCTGTTTTTCTTTTCCTCCTTCCTTCCTTCCCTACATTCCTTCCTTCTTCTCTTTATTCCTCTTCCAATTAGCACATATGTATTAAATATTATGTCACTTACCATGTGAGAAATACTGACAAGTAAGACGGGATCAGAAGAGGCAGTAGAGGGCGAGGCAGAAACAGATACATGGACAGAAACTTCACTTTAAGTAAGAAAGTAAAGCCTGAAGGCTTTTTGATCAGGAGTTCTCTGTTTTCAGATCACTGGAAATCTGTATGGGTCTCTTTGGATGTCCTCAAGGGATCTTCTACCCTAAGAGATGTTGAGATAAACATTTTATTAAAGATGCAGGATAACCCTTGGAACACAAGAAGAGGCTGGGAGTGGGGACTGTTGAGGGCAGGAAAGGGCTCAGATAGATCTTGGGTCTCTGGGAGCATTGGGTCTAGCTAGAGAGACATGACAGAGTGTTGGGGAAAGAGAAGGTAGAATTGAAAAGAGCCGAGTTCTCTCTAGGCACATACTTAACTTTCCTCTAGATTGACACTATTTCTTCCAATGTATCCATAAATTAAGTTCTGTAGTTCTGTGTAAAGTCCCCACCCTCAGACAAACACACATTCACAGGGAGAAGTAACTGTAATTATATAGGTAAGGAGAATCTTAATCACCCTCAGTATCGTATCCTTTTGTAATGATCTGAAAACAGTGAACTCCTGATCAAAACTCAGGATTAGTTAATAGATAAAATCCAAACCAAAGATGTCCAACCAGATCGATCCCAACACACGAACTTGGCCCCATTCAATTCTCAGTGGTCATTCTCTCTTAGAGAGAGAGAGAGAGAGAGAGAGAGAGAGAGAGAAGCATGCCTTCAATCTCCTTGACCAAATAGTGCTACTTTCCTCTGCAGTGTAATAAGATTCCCCATCATCAAAAGGACTTTTTAAATACTAGCAATTGGGGGGAGGCATTATTTATATGAATTCCAACCATTGTCTTTAAGATATTCTAATAATCTGGCTTAAGTATGGTTGTAGCCTGAAGTTTCTGACCCTTCTGGCCTGGCCTAGCCCCAAGGTCTGGACCCACCTGCAGCTGCTTAGTTCCAATAATCACACAAAGGCTTATATTTATTATGAACTGTTTGGCTTATAGCTCAGGCTCATTACCAACTAGCTCTTAGAACTCAACTCAACCCATTATTAACCTATGTCTTGCCACGCGACTAGTGACTTACTGGTACTTTCACATCTTGCTTCCTTAGCTGGCAATTTGCAGTGTCTCGCTGCCTCTGCCTCTCTGCACCTTTATCTCTCCTTGGATTTCCTGACCGCCTCCAAGCTGCCTTGCCGTAGGCTAAAACAGCCTTTTATTAACAAATGATAATCAAGCATATTCACAGTGTATAGAAAGACACCCCACATCATATTGTCTTTAGTGCTTCCTGATTAAGCAGAAATCCTTTGTTGGTACAAAGTATACATATTTATTTAATCATAAATATCAATAACTATAGAGCCTTTTATTCTGGTATGATATTGGTCACAGTATTTGTAATATACCATTCAATCAATCTTAGCGGTATCTCTGTGGGAGAGACCTTATTATTGTGTCCACACTAAAGTGAGGTATGATGCTATGGTTCAAGGAAGCCTGATTCCGTTAGTTTATAGACTAAGTTCTTTTGCTTCCTTCTGTTTTACCTAAAATGACTGATTCTGTGGGGTTGATCTTGTTTACATCCCATGTCCACAGGAAAACGGTGGGTACACACAGATGATGTTCCTGCAGTCTCAAACACCATGAGCACAGGTCCTGGCTTATTGGTTACTGAACTCTTTCTTTCTGGTTTGAATAGTGAGGTCAGAGAAGGAAAGATCAGGTTGTTCCTGTCTGATGTGCAGTATATGTCACACTCAAGTAACAGAAGTAAGCAAATATCTAAGAATGTTTTAATGTCATAACCCTGCCTTTGTCAACCTCCCAGATCACCCCAGTGACAGTGATAAGGATGAGAGACGGAGACTCCCCTGTCACGGTGGTTACTTCATACTGTGCTCAGGCATGTGTAACCCACTTGTCATTCCTCAAAACTCTTTTTGATTTTTTGCATGTGGCATGTCCTCTAAGGCAAGCACAGGAGGACAGGCACCAGTAAGGCTGCCTGTTGGTGTTCAAGCCCCCAAGCAAAGAAATACAGATCTTGGACTTGGCATCTGGCTGAAGAAAAGGCCTCTGCCAGATTTTTCCAGATTCTGAGGCATGACTGTCCTGAGTGGGAGCATTAATTCCCCCTTCTCTCCAGCCCTCTGCATGCAGCCTGGCTTTGAAGTGACTGACTTCATGTGCTGATGGTTTTCTATGTGTAACGTGAGGAGAAATAGTTCCACTTCCCATGGCTTCTATGTGTCTATGTGTCAGTCAAGACTTCTGAGAGCCATTGCCTGCTTATAGCCCTCTGTATGCCGCAAGCTGCAGGCCACATTCATTCAGACCATTGCTCTTGCTCTCCCTGTTGCATAGAAACAAACAGAAAGAGAACAGAATAAGCGTACGAGGTCTCAAGGTATCACCTTCCTTTTGTAGTCTAATGGAACATCTGTTCTCTCAACAAAATGGACAGTAGTTCACGCCTTACTGGTGTCCAATGCACCAGGACACAACTCTAGAGGAAGATAGGAGCCTCGGAGCTCGACTCTATTCAAGTTATAGAAAGATCTGTATTCCTTACAGACCCTTTGAGGGTCTAATACTCTTTGAGGAAGAAAGCTCATCTTATCTTAGGCTTCCCTGTAACCTAGCAAAGTCTCTGACCTATAATGGATATTAAAGAATTGGTTCTTGAAAAGGGCAGTGAATAAATGAGGCTTAATTCTCGGTGACCATAAGTCCAGGAAGAATACATGCATATCAATTATTTCCACTAGTTTGAGCTGCTCTGGATAAATGGCCCTGGAAGAGAGGCTCACATCCTTAGCTGAAACCTTCTTGGCAGACTTACTTGGTCTTGTCTTCTTTGTTTCCAGGCCATGCAGCACTCAATCACTGAGCAATTAGGAAATATCTGACCAAAGGATGGAAGATAAAAGGGTTTCATTTTGAGCGTCAAGAGCCTGGTAGCACCCTGTGAGAAGGAGACTCTCTGGTACAGAGCCTGGATAGGCAGTGACAGATAATTCTGAAAGAATTGGGAGCCTCAAGCCTCAATATCCACCAGAGGCATTAGCCCATCGGATGTTCTACTAAGGAAGTAACCTAGGGAGAACAGGTCTGACCTGTCATGCTGACTCAGCTTCTGGTGATTCAGTCACATATAATGAGCATAATACTTAAATGATATTTGTATTTTTATACCATATGATGTTATCATCACAATTAAAATAATACTAATATCTTTGCCATTTATTTCTGTATTTATGATAAGTTTACAGTAAATGCATAGTAATGTTATTCCAGTATAATGGAAAAAATAAAGGAAAATAACTATTGGTTTAAATTTTTAAAATTATTTTATTTGTATGAGCATCTGGCCAGGAGCAAGACTGTGTACCATGTGCATTTCTAGTGCCTGTGGAGGCCAGAAGAGAGTATCAGATCCCCTGGAACTAAAGTTACAGAAGGTTGCAAGCCACTGCAGATGCTTGACACTGAACCAAGACCTATAGAAAAGCATGCTTTGACCACTGTGTCATTTCTCCAGGCTCCATTATTATTGGGTTTTGACATTTAAGAGGATTTGGGGACTGGTAAGATCGATCAGTCAATAAGTGCTTACTGGGCAAGCATAAGGGCTAGAGTTCATCTCCCCAGCACCCATATAAAAGGTAAGTTCATAGTATATACCTTTAATTCCAGTGTTGGGGAAGTGAATACAAGAGGTTCCATGAGACTTACTGGCTAGCTTGTGCCAACAAATCATGTTCCAGGTTCAATGAGAAACCTTGTCCTAAGAAATAGCATAGAAAGGAACTGCAGAATATGCCCAATGCGCATTTGTACACACACACACACACACACACACACAAATGTGTATATATATATATATATATATACATATATATATATATATATATATATATATAGAGAGAGAGAGAGAGATATGTGTGTGTGTGTTGTGTGTTGCTGTATACACACACACATTTTCAGAAAGACAATAGTTAAAGCAAGCATGTTAAGAAAGAATTTCTGAATTGCCCAACTGTCCATTTAAGATGTCAGTAATAGCTTTGAAGGAATACACACTGTATACACCAGTTAAAGAAGGGAACACAATAGTGGAGAAAAGGAGATGGAGCAAACGACCAAGAGAGGTTTATAAAATACCCGAGTTATGTCTCCTCTGGGACTCGAAAGGCCCTAGAGCGACAGAGACAGTAGACAGGGGACCAGAATGTGCATGGGGACCTTTGGACCACTTCTTGGCTTGCTTTGAACAGCTGGACCTGGAAGCACACCAAAGCCTGTGCAGTTCATCAGCTGGTGCTCACACTGAGACAGGGACAGGGTTATATACCTGTATCCTTCTTGCACTCTGGCAGTTTGGATGCTGATTTGAGGAGTCACACAGTGACCACCAGTTTCTGGGGTTACAGCTGAAATAAACCATCACCCTCAAAACCAGGGTAGCAATCTGGTGCTGAAACTTTCAAAAATAGAAAGGTTCACACACACAGGATGGGGTTGGGGAGGTCAGAGTGAGGTGGGAGAGTGGTCAAGTCTTCAGGGAGGAGCCCCTGTATAGAGTGAGCCAAGCAGAAATAGACCAAAAGTACATCAGCCACAGATGTCAGCTGCAGGCGCCAGCTGTGGACGCCAGCCGTAGGGTGGTGCCAAGCATTCCTCAGCAGACACCAGGCACCTCACACCCAAGCACAAGTGCAAGCCCAGGGGCTCCCTTCCCCCAACCACCCAGACCATGGGACCAAGAGAGGCAAATAAAGGAGAAGTAGGCTCTGAAGCACTGAGCAGAGAAATCAGCAAATCCAAAGATTATAAATAGGAGATTGGGTTTTGCAAACTGACTTTAAACTAATTAGACTAAGTAGTTACTGCCTACTTCCTCTTAAATCAGGTCGAGGGCTAATGTGGTGGAAAAACAGATCAAACATATAATTTGGGAAATTATATTGTATGAGAAATTTGGGGATGCTTCTACTCACAGGAAACTGTGATTCCCATCATCAGTTTAGCCATGGGGCTCAGCAAGACTTACAAATAGAGTTGGAGGTCCACCCATCATCCTACTAGCACCTACGCATCTCCAGACTTGGGCTTCTTTCTCTTGCCTGTCCTTTCTCCATCTCTTTCCTCAGGTTTGAGGCTTCTCTCTCCTCTATTATCTTTTTTCCTGCTACATGACTCCTTCTCTTCCCTTTCCAAAGATATAAATCACACCAGAGGGGAACACTACCTCAGAATGGCTTCTATGTGAGTCCTTTGACTTGTAAAAGCAAAAACCAAATCGAACTACATAAGACCACAGCAAACATCTCTGGGAAAAGTTACAGGTGTCCCCAAAGGACCTAAGAATATTACACATCAACATGTCATTCATACTTTAGAATAATTAAGGATCCTGACAGGGGAAGACGAAGCTTGAGGGAGGTTTTCCCAGTGTGTGCATGGCTATGCTCATGAGTGGCAGAAACCCTTAAGATCTGAGCAAGTGGAACATTCCTGGTGCAGTACGTTAACTCAGTAACCTAATATAATAACTATAAGGAAAAAACAAGTCATGCTCCCCAGAGACTATCTATAGTCATAGAAAGATGTGAAACTCGAAGTAAATAACTAATTGGAATGATCCTACGAGTTTGTACTAATTGTAAGTTCTCCAATTGGAAATATGAACTGTCCTTGCTTTGAGGTTTTTCACAGACACATAAAAATAATCCTTCTTCAGTGACATATCTGAGCATTTAGTAATGGATAAAGTCTTGGAAAATAAGAAGAGAGATTCAAACCAAGCAAGTTCAGAGAGACAAGCAGACTGTGCAATGCCTAGCCTTACCTCAACTGTGGCCTTTTTTAGCCTAATGAAATTTAACTCAGAATGATTCCATTTTAGATCAAATTCAGTTTGACACACTCATGATACGTGGGGATGGAAAGCTTTGAATTTAAGAGGTGTCTTCCTTCAGAAAGGAATTCTTGTATGTCATAATCCACTGGCTGGTGACAGGAAGACATAAGTTGAGCTCCTATTGTGTGACAGGCACTCCACATATTATTCCATTAGGTCATTTATTCATAACCAGAATTCTGAGTCTTGAAATACCTCCATTTTACACACAGGGCATCATTGGGAATAGTTCCTTGAGTGACATCCTCAACTGTGTCCTTCACTCCGAGTCTCTAGTAAAGAACCTCTACCCATGTCCTCAGCATGGTCCAACTCAACAAAGGAGACACTTGGTAACTGTATTTTCTTTTTCTTTGCGTGTTTAGTGTGAGCAAATATGTGTGGGGACACATGCTCTGTGTGCATGAGTCAGAGGCCAGAAGAGGACACCTGGCGATCATTCCCCACCCTCAAGACAGGGTTACTCACTGAACTACAGCTCGGCTGGCAGTTGGCAAGCTCAACTGATCTTCCTGTCTCTACCTATAATGCTGTAGTTACATGGAGTCTTGCCTGGCTTCCTACATGGGTGCTAGGGATTCCAAGTCATGCTTGTGTGCTGAGTGCTCTTGCCTCCTGAACCGTCTACCTAGCCCCTCTGAGAGGCACTGAACTTAAGTTCTCATATACAGTCCAAGTCTTCCTTGGAGCCGCAGTCTCTTTGGGAATGAAGCATAAATCCTTTGTTTAGAAGAACTTGGGTATCCTGAACCTAGGTAAGAAGACAGTATCAGGCAGAGCAAGATAAAAGGGTAAGAGACACTGAGTGAAACTGGGGCATTTAGTCTTGTCCTATAATTATGAAATATAACTAGTGTGTACCTTGTATTATACAATGACTATCTGCCCCTTACTTTAAAAAGTGAAATGTCGTATGGCACAATAAGGAGAGTGAATTGGCTGTGCCATTATTGTCTGCATAGTACCCTGAGGACTTTAAGTTTGTAATCGTGAAAAGAACCCACAAACCTGAACATGACTCTCAGCTTTGACCTTGGGAAGTGATTTAAATTCTCTGAATCCTAGATGTGTGGCATGACAGTGCTCATTCTCAAGGTGTAGAGAAGCTTAAATATTATTTATATTTGTAAGTCTTGAGCACTATGCACATACAGTACAAAGTAGGTATTGGATAACCATGTCCAATTGAATATCACAGACACTCCAGCCTTTGGGAAACTTCTACCTGAGATGTAAAATTACCAGGTGCAGAGGCATGTTCCCAGTATTCACATTCTTATTTCTTTCTCCAAGTTAATGGCTGTACTTTAGGCATAAAGTTTATGGAATAAGCACTTGGTCAAAGTTTATTGATTTTTTAATAGGGTTTCTTTCTTCTGTTCATATGTTCTTTATTGAATGATCAAAACTACTCAAAATACTCTAGAATTAATAATGATTTATTATATAATCTTCAGACACTGAAAATAAATACTACCTTTAATGGAAGTTGACCAAACTTACTTTTGATGGAATGAAACCTTTTAGGGTGTTAGGGAATCCTATCTGCCATGAATGGAATGAAACCTTTAGGGTGTCCTATGTGGCATGGCTCTAGGGTGGGTGTGGAGCTAATGCAGTGCAGGGGAGTCAGTAGAGGGAAGCACAGTGACTAAGGAGTGCCCAACCATCTCACTTGCTGTGGTTGAAAAGCAAGCCTTAGAGTCTCGGACTCAGACTGCCAAGATCCTGTCACTCTTAATGTGCTCACTTCCAGCTGTGGCCCACAATCCCTCTCCTCAAACAAATTATTCTGCAATGATCGGTCGTGTCCTGCTCCCTTTAGAGGGCCTGTAACCACATTTGAGAGCTGGACAGAAATACTGACTGACAGATTATACTTGTTGGGGCCAGAAGACTTAAAGTGGAACATCTCCCAGACGACTTGCCAGTGTTGAATGTGCGCAGGGCCCACACCTAACAACCATGTCAGTGTGCCTGTACACTCAGCAGTCCCAAGTGCCTGCAGCCTCCAAGCTTCAGAGCAAAGGCCCATCTGGATCTTCATTTCTAAAACACCACACATAACCCTCAAACAAGCCAAGCATGTGGCTAATTATTTGTCTCTATTTAGCTGGAGGATATGCTCCATGGGGCAAAGGCATTTTGTCTGGTTCTGTAAGTCCTCCTAAATGTGTGCTTGGCCTACAGCTGGAGGCTAACTTATAGCTGTCAGGTGAATGGGGCAACAATATAATGTGGTTTCTACTTGGTTTTCCTCAAGGGAAAAGGATTACTAATAGAAATGATTAAGTGATAACTGAAACTCCAAATATATATGATTATGTGTCCATCAAAAATATGAAAAGAGACTAGAGAGAGTATTTATCTAGTAAAGCACTTTCCATTCAAGTGTGAGGGCCAAGACCTGGATCGCCAGAACCAGAACCCATGTAAAACCCGGGTATGGTGCCTATACAGAGCAGGTGGTGAAGACAATGGATGCTCTGAACATGTTCACTACTTACACTGGTAAAACTGGTGAGCTCTGGGTTCAGCAGGAAACCTTCATTCAGTATCAGATTCTCTTGATAGAGAATGATAGAGAACGATACCAGAAACCTCAGGCTTCTAGAAGCACATAAACACACACATACACACAAGAACACACACAAGATAAATAAATAGTAAATATATCATATGTGGAAATTTTCCTCATTTAAATATCAAGCACGTGATGATGCTTATCTTGCCAATATATAAAATAATGTGTTCTTTATGATTAGGTTGGAGTGCAGTAATTTATATCTCTATTAGGTTATAAAATATCACTAGAGATAAAAAGTAAAGTACTTGCTTTTATTTAATTTTACTAATTGTATTCACTGAATGATTTGAGAAGCCCACATGAGTCATGTAAGTAATTGATTCACCTAAAAAATATGTGGTTTAATCTCATAAACCCAAAAGCGTACTGTTTATATTTGGGAACACAAAAGTGATTTAATGAAGATTCTAGAAATATTTTGCCCTCAGATCATGACCAAAATAGTTTAAGCATTCTTCCTAATCACTAAATGCTTTCCTTCCTATAATAGGTAGCTGTGGATGACTACATATAATCACACTAAAAGCCTGTCTTTCCCAGTGGGACTAGTGTAGGTTTGCTTCTTAAACTGTTTGACTTCCATGTCTCCTGGATGAAGCACAAGGAAGAGCTGTCAGTTAGTTCACATTACACACCCAGGGCCTAGAATAGTTCTGGAATGTGATAAGTGCTTAGTAAGTATTTGCTAAATGGACGAATTGATTAAAAGTTACAATACAGATCATCGTGTCTGCACAAACACAATTTAGAGAGGAAGTCGTGTTAATGATGGGGTTGCTGTCCAGGGCATAACCCTTCATAAAAGAAAGAGGTTTGGAAGTGGATAGGCTTAAGAACAATCCAACTCCACTCTTTTCCAGCACTGAACCATCGAACATCCTCAAAGCTCACTTTTGGCATGTGAAGAGTGAAAAATGATAATGACCTCACTGATAATTATAACCATTACATGAGATAAAGGTTATAAACATATTTGTGAAAACTTTAAGAAGAACCAGACTACACTGGGTGTTAGGCATACATGCCTCTTACTAGAGGTTGAGTTGTTCTGGGCCCTAAGCTCACTCTGTCTGCTGAACTCTCCTATCAGATATTCAGTTTTCATAGAGGTATAAAAACTTCTGGGAGTGGAAGGGGACTCATTAACTTCTAATAGGGAGGGTTTTTTTTTTTAACTATATGCTTAAGTATAATAAGTAATAGTGATTGTTAAAAACTATTTATCTCCCTTGATATCCTAAGACCTGCCATATCTGCCATATATGTCTTTCTTTCCTGTAGAAAGAGGTTAGTCCTCTCCAAAAACTCTGTGTCCAGGGATTTGCCTTAGTCAATGGAGTCTAAGTGGATGCGGTGCATGACACACCAGTGTAGAAACCTGAGCTCTGTTGGCATGGTGTGGCTTGGCATCCTTTAAGCTTCTGCCCTCAGTTATGGGAACGGCATGCCCTACTTGTATATAGTGCTCAGCCTGAGCCCTGGAATGAAAGTACACATACCTCCAGGTCAAGCCCAGGCAAGCCCAGCAGAGCTACCACAGACCACAGCCTCACAAATGTGAGCACACATGTTTGTACAAGTCACTGAGATGTCCAGGTGGTATGTCAGTTCAGCACAACTATGCCACGACCCACTTCTTCCCACACACTTTGAGGCTGAAGCATCTGCCTCCCCTCAACACTTTGGGTGATCCTGATAATGTCATGTTTGGGAGCTACTCTGTTGCTCTATCCACATTCCCTTCCCCCCTTCCTGCCACCTGTCTGTATGGACAGACCCTGAATAACGCTAGCACTATAACTCAGTTAACAGCATTCCTGTGTGTCAGGCCAGTAGGAGAAAGGATGGCCCTCTGTTTTCGGGATGGAGATAGCATGAGGAACTGCAGAGACTGAATTGAATCAGAGGCTTTGGGGCCTGACCTTCTCTCTCCAGTACTTTAATAGGAATGTGATAGAATAATTTATTGCTGAAAACTCAAGATAAAACCTATGGAAGAACATACTCCATTACAGGCCAGATAGTTTGAATTTGTGTGTGGTAATTATTCTAGTTTCTGACAGAGCCTAATAAGTCTGTCTATGTTAACTGCTAAATTATTATTGGCTAATCAATGTCCAGCACTCTGGCTAAAGACAAGGTTTGGAGGCACCACAAGGAGCTAGAACACACTCTCCATGGTCACTGCTAGATGTCATGCCTCTGGCTCCAAGGGACACTTTACTTTTTACTCCTAGCAATGCAGTGACTACCTAGCTTCAGTTCTGGAGAACAATGGCCTTTGATCACTTGGTGCTAGGTCTTATTCAAGGTTAACATTGTTTTATGTAAATAAAAAAATCCTTAAAGTTAGTTGGACAATGACATAATCATGATTGTCTCTAAATAAAATTTGTAAAAGACTTCTCGAAAACCCAGATCTGTAAAGATTGTCCTGATTTTGCACTTCAATAAAGTGCATCTAGCTTGATATTTTAAATATTATGTTTTACTGAAATATAATTTGTGAATATGACAGCATATATTCAAGTTGTATTACATCTGTCATTATATGTGATTACCATTGTCAAACTAATTTACATACTTACCAGCTCACATAGGTAACATTGTTATATATACTGAGAACATTTAAAAGATACTCTGGCACCAAATATTATTACATGGTATATCACTTAGTTGACACACTCTATCTTATATCTTCTTCTGAACTTATGCCGCATCACTAAAATATCATAGCCTTAAACTAACATCTTTCTTTTTTCCCAAAATGCTAGTAACCATTCTTCTCCCTGGCAAGTCAAATCTTTTAAGGTTTTATAGGCGAAATGACCATAAGATATTTGTCTTTCTGTGTCTGAATTATTTCACTTAATATAGTGCTCTAAAGTTGCATCCCATTTCACAAAAGTAGATTTCTCTTGTCTTCAAGACTAATATTCCATTATAAATACAAACATCATCCCCCAGTGGACACTTAGGTTATTTTCATATCTTGGCTACTGTGAGCAATGCTACACTGATCATGGATAGAATCATACCAATTTTATTTCCTTTGAGTATATTTCCAAAAAGGATTGCTATATCATAGGAAACTTGTATATTTAATTTTATGAGAACCTCTGTACATGGTTTTCATAATAGAAACTTCCATTTTTATCAGCTGAGTATGGGGTTGGTGGTGTGATTGTTTATAAAGAAAAAAGGCAGAAAAATAGCTTCATGATTATTATTTTGACAATAAAATTTTTCCACTTCTGTCTCTTCAGGGCTGGTTATATTAAGCAGTTGATTCCTACTGTTTTCACAGTATAAAAACAAAATTCCCAGAACCTCAACATCATAGTCGGTAGTGTAGAAATATTACTTTTCGAGTTCAGCTATACCCCCAAGGACCTTTTAAATTCTTATCATTATCGAAATAAATCAATTAGAATCAGTGTTCTTTCTTTCACTGGTCAGCTGTCCAGCAGATCCAGAGGTATAATCAGTCATCTCAGGCAATGGGTATACAGTAGGTTTCTTGTACATTCACTTTGTCAGAACAGGAAACTTGGGAATATTCCATATTCAAATACAATGTAATGACTATATTAAAAGCCAAAAGCTGTGTAAATACTATTATCCCTTGAAAGGAGAGGTCTGCTGTCCTTGAGGTCCTCAACTCCCATCCCCAGGACTCCCAGTAGTTTGAAATGGATAAGTATCCATGACCTTTTGCAGAGACATAGCAGGCATCCTCACAGTGGCCTCACTTACTCTCTGTTATAGTGAGACTGCCTTAAATATTGCTTAGACTAAAACCTCCACTCCTTGCAGAAGAGTTCAGGGTATTCTCTGATGGCCATTTATACTTTGATAAGGTCCATGCTGTAGATTTCCTGGAAAGTTCATTTGTACAATTGAATATGAAATTTTGTTGTATAAAACCTAGAAATATTCTTTCCAATCCTGCGTTTTATCAAAATAAAGACCACAAGTTCTTGAATACTAGGGGTTTTTTAACAATTATTTAAGATTCTATTATTCTCTTTGAAAGTAAATACATTTCTTCTTTTTAAAAACATTATGAAGCATAGAAAGATCTATTGAAAATAGACCTCTTCTTCCCCAGAAATCTAAATGTCAGTGTCCCAGGCCCTGGGTTGTTAAATTTCAAAACTGAGGCAAATGACCGAGGAGTCTATTTCACATATCAAAATGGACCTGAGTGCCAGGTTATGCCTACATCCCACAGTCCCCATCCATTACAGGGTATGGCTGGCATACTTCTCCCTACCCTTAACTCTCCAGCCCAGGGGATGGGCTGCCCTTCACCAGAGGCTCTTATATATATAACCCAGATATTTGGTTACTTGCTCCTTTTGTACCTTTGGCCTTTGGCTGATGCACCTGGTTCCCTCTCTTCCCATTCCCTTCCCCTCCTTCCTCTACCTGCATAGTCATGTTCTCTCTGGACTCTCTCAGATGTCTATGCTTCTCCTCCATCATACCTAGGAGTCATGTCCTTTCCTGTTCTTTTATTCCCTTTTTGCGTTTGTGGATGAGGGATGATGATGCATAAAAACCAAATGACTTAAAAGTCTAAATTGACATTGCACTGGAATGTGACATACTTGAAGTTTCCTCACTAGGATTATGAAGCAGGTAAGGCTGTCCCTCCTAATCTCATTCTTTCAACACTGTGCTTGGGTCATAACTGATTCAGTGAAATGTGAAAGGGAGAGCGAGAGTGTATTACTTGGCAAAGAAAAGTTACCCTTACTCAAAGGTGACATGAGCCTTTGTGGAAACCACATAGAACAAAAGAAATGCCCGAAATGACAAGGGAATTAGAGTGTGTTTGCAGGATAAGTGGTTATCCTAGTGAGGCTGACAATTGCTGTGATGAAACACCAACATAAGCAAGTTGAGGAGGAAAGACTTCGATTTGTTTAATATCAGAATCATAGTCCATTGAGGAAGGACGAGGAAGGAACTCAAGTAGGGCAGGAACCTGGAGGCAGGAGCTGAGGCAGAGGCCATGGAGGGGTGCTGCTCACTGGCTTACTCCCCATGGCTTGCTCAGCTTTCTTTATCAGAGAACCCAGGACCATCTGCCCAGGAGTCTTAGCCAGAGTAGCTGGGCCCTCCTCCCATCAATTACTAATTAAGAAAATACTTGGCAGGTTTGAGGGAAGCCCATTCTCATGGAGGCGTTTTCTCAGTTTTGTTATGTTGTCTCTTCTGACAGACTCTAGCTGTGTCCGAGTGACATAGAGTAGCCAGTGCAGTGGTTAATATATAAACATTTTCCAGTTTCCAAAGCAAGCCTCCCTCTTTACCAGCAACACAAAGCTGGAATTTGAATATGAAATCAACACTATTTATAGAACCCCCAAGTGAATCATATGGGCCAAATTTATGCTTTTTTCTTTTTTATTGAAAAGAATTTCATATAGGACATTCTAATCATGCTTTCTCTTCCTCTAATGCCTAGCAGGTATTTCCTACCTCTCTAGCCACCCAACTTGATGCCCTTTCTTTCTTTCTCTTTAAAAATACAAGCAAAAAAAATAATATATCAAATCTCTCTCTCTCTCTCTCTCTCTCTCTCTCACACACACACACACACACACACACACTCACACACACACACACACACACACACACACACACACACCACAAAACAAAAAAAATATAAAAATAAAAGATTAATACACACGCACAAAAAATGCCCATCACCTCCTGAGCATGGAATGGAGCCTGCCCTAAAGTGTGTTAGATAAACCTGTAAGACTCCACTGGAAAATATTAATTCTTCCTTTGCAAGTAGGTACTGATTGCAGATTGAAGCTCTTCATTAGGGGTGGAAGCCGTCTCCTTTGCTGTCACTGCACTGGAACCCAACTTTACTTGAACACGTGCGGGCTCTGTTCATGCTGCCACAGTCTCTGTAAGTTCAAATATGCACCTGCCATGTTGTGTCTGGAAGACACTGTTTCCTTGGAATCATCTATCCCCTTTGGCTCCTGCAATATTTCAGTCTCCTCTTTCACATAACTCCTGAGCTCCGAGGTGAGGAGTTTGATAAAAACATCCCAGTCAGGACTGAGTGTTCCAAAGTGTTTCACTCACTGTACATTATCCAGCTGTGGGTCTCTGTGTTAGTTCCCATCATTGTACAAAAAACCTTCTCTGATAATAATTGAGTAAGGCACTCATCTATCAGTATAGCAGAATGTCATTAGGGCTTATTTTATTGTTATGTTTCTTTAGCAGAAAAATGATACTAGGTTTTCCCCCCAAAATTGTGGACTATCAGTCTTGGATTCTTAAACAAAAATATCAAAATCTATATGAAGATAACTACCAAATTACCAAACTCTGCTGAAATAAATCAAATAAAAACTTAGTACTTTGGACCAGGCTGAATTCCATAGACAGGCTCCACTTCCTCTTTCCTTTGGTATCTAAATGATAAGAAACTGAACTGAGCCCTTCCTCACTTCTCATGCTGTTCTCATCTCTCCCCCTGGGATTCTAAGGGCATCTCCCATCTGAAGCCTGAGTCAAGTGCCTTCACGCCTCACTATATCCCTTATCTCCACTTCTAACTGACAAGAAACTACAAGGGGAACTTGCTTGTTCTATAGAGTACCTGCTGGTGGTATTAACAGCTCTACCTTTCCCTAGCTTATATAGGAGCACATTTGCTACCCAAATCATAAATCAGCACAGAACAGCTTCACAACTGAACTTCAAGCCAATCAAAACTCTGCCAGGCTGGGTAACCCCAAATAGGGCGCCAAACACCCACTAACCGAGGTAGGTTGACATCAACACCCAAAGGCACAAGCAACATTGTAACTTGAGATGCTACGGTCATGCAAAGAAAAGAAGAACATGGAAAATCAAAACAATGTCTTTCCCCAAAATTATTAATTCCACACTGATGATGACTAATGAGAGCAACTTAAACAACACTCAAGACAACAAATTCAAAAGAGCGATTTTTAATAAGCTCAAGGAGCTCAGAGAAGACACGAGTGGATGCCAGGATGAAGACCAAGACAACACAAACAGCTGAATGAAATAAGATTGGCAATTCAGGGTATAAAACCAGAATTTGATAAAGAGAAAGAAACACTGAACAAAGCTCAAACTGAAATAAAACTTGAAGAGCAAAAATGAATAACCCTATTGAAAAGGCTCTATGGGAAGCCTCACCAGCACAATGCATAAAGTGAAAACCAGAGTATTAGGACTTGAAAATAGAGGGATAGAATTACTCAGTCAAATAAAATGATAAGAATAATAACAGTGGGGGCTGAGAGAAAGGTCCACGGTCATGATCACTTGTTGCTCTTTGAGAGGACCCAGATTCATTTCCTAGTACCCACATGGTGACTCACAGCCATCTGCAATTCAGGTTCCAGAGGAACTAATGCCTTCTTTTGACATTCTATATGGTATGCATACATACATTCAGTCAAAACACTAACACTCAAACATGAAACAAGTAATTCTAAACAGAGCAATAGCCACAAATCTCATAAAAACACTGGCACCATGAGAAAACCAGACCTATGAATTCTGCACAGAGAAGGAAATAAATCCAGATTAAAGGGATAGAAAACATTATCCATAAAAGTCATAGGAGAAAATAAATCTCCAAATCTACTAAGGAAACGCCTATTCCAGTGAAAGAGAAGGTATAACACTGAACAGAAAGCTGCCAATTCCACGCATCACATATTAGTAGAAACACAAAATATGTAGTGTTTGTGATCATGTAAGAGAATCAGCAGAAGGTAATTGACCTCAGGGTGTCAACGTACCAGGAGGTGAAGCCCTGATGGGTGAACCTCAGATAAGCAAGGCCCCAAGACCATAGATGCCAGAGCTTCTTTTGCTTCTGTTGGGCCTTCAGGTCTCTCTCTGGTATCTGGCATGATGTAAATGGGTGTGGAGAGATCCCTGCTGCCTGTAATGTAGTGTGCTTACCTCATTGAAACATCCTATTCTACTGGGCATTTTACCTGTGGATTGTTATGAGGATGATTTCTGTCTAATTGATAATATAATAATGTTTGTTCAGATAGAGTTTTAATGATAGAAGAAAGACAAGATAGTGTCACACAGCTAGAACACATGAGTTTCTATTAAGGAGCCATATAGACCGTGGCTTTACTTAAATGATTAAAACATATATATTTAAGTCCCAGAAGTCCAGCTAGTTTAAACTCTTCTAATCTTAATGTTGGGAGATGTGTTGCACAAATGAGTGCATCATAGCGGAAACAAAGGTTTGAAAATATCCCAAAGTTAGACTAAGATGTTTTCATCAAATAGCTATGAGGTGAAAAGCCTAAGAAGACAATCTAAAGTCTCAGAAAGGCAGAGTCAAATGAGGAACACATTAAGGTGAGGAAACAAGAGCAATGCAGCCCAAATATCATTAGCTGACTTACCTTTCTTGCTGGGACTGGCTGATGACCAAAAGTAATGATGAAATTTTTAATTTTTGTACTCATTTTTGCCCCAATATCCTGATATAAAATACTATTGGTAAGTGCATATGCACCCTAGAGTTGTTTTTTTTTTTAAATAGTAACTGCTAGACCAGTAGTCTAGCCATCTTACTGACTAGCCTTTACACTCAAATTCATCCATAATTCTTTTCTAAGTTTAGACTCGTGGCTTGGTACCTTTGCTCAGTTCAGCATTCTCATCTTGCTTCCTGTGCCTCTAGCTGGAGACTGCTGTTGCTTCTGCCTTTCCTCTTCCTGGCATTCTCCTAGTCTGGTAACCCTGCCTACCTACTGACCAATCTGCATTTTTATTAAGCCAATATGAGCAAGAAACTAGTCCACAGCAATTTCTGACCTTATTCAAGGCAAATGAAGAGTAGGCAACACCCTAAAGATTTAAAGTAGAGCTGACAGATTCTTTTTCATATATAAAGCTTTAAGTTTGTGATTCCTTTAAGGTTCCTTATAAGATTACCTTTCAAGATAAATAACAAAGTGATTGGTCCTTTCTTTGTAACTGCAAAACACAGCCTACCAGTAAAAAAGTATCTCGCTGGTTTACAAACTGTTAATCTATAAAAAGTTGCTTGGATATGACTGTACATGGGTCCTTGGGATAATTTGGTTTTTGCCTGTAGTACATAATATGTTTAATCATGTAAAAAATATGGGAAAATGCTGGGTTTTGCTTGCATTTATTGTAGTCATTCACTTGAAAAGCAGAATGTAACCACACTGTGATTTGTATATTGCCTAAAAGATTTTGGAGGTATATACGCTATAAGGAAAAGAGTAAATATAAAGTTAAAGTGAGTTAGAAGGAAAACATCGAGAATGAGAAAAGGAAATCACCAGGAAAATAAAGAATAGAGAACGCAAAAGAAGAATAACAAAAAGATCTGAAGGAAACCATCCAAAAAAGTGTATGGGTGTCTTTCCCCTTACTTCCTTAAATAAAATAAAAAGTCATAGAGAATGCTGTGACTCTGTGTATTCTCATGGCACCCTGAGCCCCTGGAAGCTCCCCCCCCTCCCAGTGAAAAGCAAGGATTTTAGAAGCTGCAAGAAAAAAGGGTTAAGTCATTATAGGCAGGGCTATCAGAAGAACAGACGTTTCATTTGAGACTTTGAAAGCCAGAGTGTTTGGAGCAATGTGTTTCAGTTTCTGAAAGAATACCAATCCCATCCCAGACAACAGTCTGTTGAAACTGAAGAAATACATTTAGCAGGCTAAATAGAAGACTCTGGAAGGAATGTACCTCGGAAAAAGGGAAACAATGACCTCTACAATGGAAACTAGAAGGAAACCCTTGGTGGAAAGGGTAAATAAAATTCCTGATGGAGGAAGATGTAAGTGGAGAACAGTGTGTGACGGTAGAACAATAAGTTGGGATAATAACAAAAGACAAGGATGTAGAAAAGGCCATAAGAAAACTGTCATGTGTGGGAGATTATGTTGTTACATTGTAAATAATTGTCCCACCCACTGGTTTAACAAAAAGCGCTGATTGCCAAAGGCAGGCAGGAAGTGTGTACGGGGCTACCAGACTAAGAAAACTCTGAGAACAGGAAGCACAGAGCAGAACGCCAGAGAGAAGCCAGAAGAAGCAGAGGACAACTATGCTGCTCTAAGAAAAGGTACCGAGCCACATGGCTGAACAGGATGAGTCATGGGTTAGATGAAGGGTAAAGAGTTAGCAAGTTATATGCCTGGGCCTTAGGCCAATCAGCCTAAAACTATTGAAAGCATCTGTGTGTCTCTGTGAGACTGCAGGACTGTGGGTCTGTGGGTCTGTGGGTCTGTGGGTCTGCAGGCCAAAATCTTGAGGCAATGCCTGAAAGTCCAGGCCAGAAACCTCATACTAGAGTTGTGATTTGTTATATATTTAATAAACCCAGTCTGGAATATCAGAGAACAGATCCACCCACAGTCAATCCAGGAGGGTCAGAGAGTGGTAATTTACACCTTGAATCCCAGCACAGAGAAGGACCAGGAATGGTGACCTATGCCTTTAATACCAGCAGATCTGAGTTTGAGGTCATCTTGGTTTACAGAAGGAGTTCCAGGCTCCCAGGCAGGCAGTGGTGGTGCCAGGCCTTTAGTCCCATAACTCTAGAGACAGAGGAGATCTTTCTGTGTTTCTTTGAGTTCAAAGCTAACTACCAAATAGTAGTAGCCCATGCCTTCAATCTTAACCTGGATGAGAATCAACTGAGCAAAGAAGGTATTTAAGGCAGGCATAGAAAGACAGAGCAGGCAGAAGAAACCACAGGAGCGAGGCTGAGGAAGCTGGAAAATAGCTGGGTGAGATCTGACTGTGGTGTTTACTCTTTGATATCTCATCCTTTCCCCAATATCTGGCTCTGAGTTTCCATTATTAAAACCAGAATTTGTGCAACAGAAAACTGTTAAAGTGAGTTTTTGGGGTCCTGGGCTTCAGAAGTCCAGACCCACAGACCTGCAGTCCCAGACCCCTTACCCACCTGCCACTGATCAGGCTCCAGAAATGACTCAGACACTTATATCAAGTTCATGCTGTTTGGCCTATGGCTCAGACACATTGCTAGCTAGTTCTTACATCTTAACTCAACCCATTCTCATTAATCTGTCTGCCATGTGGCCCGTGGCTCACCTGTGCTCCTCACATGTTTCTTCTTTGGTGTCTGGCTCTGTCTGTCAAATTCCACTCTGCTTCTCCTACCTATGTTGTGATTTCCTCTCCTACCTTTTCTATGGTGCCTGTCATGGGCCAAAACAGCTCCTTTATTTAAAGATTGCTATTCACAGCATACAGAAAGGCATTTCCACATCACCAGAAAACATACTATTTAATAACTTAAAATATCAACTATAGTTAGAGACATAATAGAAACATGCTGATTTATGTTATAGTTATATATGATATACATTATATTCATATAAAACAAATTTAATTGAACTTATCCTACATATGAGACAGTGGTCACTACAGAATCTAAAGGTTAACAAATAAAAAATCCAGTTCTAGGTGTGAGTTATCTCCTCTCAAGGTTTTGATCAGAGGTATGCTAAACATCCACAAGAAATACAGGCTATTGCCATTGCTCTTGGCTTACCAGAAATGACCCTGTTGTTAAGCACATAGTTTGCATTGGTCACAGAACATGGAGAAGTCAAGCCAATACTAAACAGGAAGCTTCCTCCGCACTGGCTAGCTCTTGTAGTATTGGAAAGTGCTATGAGGGGATTGTAAGTAGATTTTCACAGCTATGAACCCTATATACTGCAAACAGACTAGTATAGAAAGCTATACCCATGGGTGCAATAGGGGCACAAACTTATAGAGGCAACTACTGCTTTCTAATTGTCTCTTTCTATAAAATAAAATTCCATGCATGGTAGGACAGACTTGATAAAAAAATAGTTATGGACTTTGAATGGATGCTTTATATTTCACAAATATTTACTCCTGTACTTTATTATAAAATGTTACTGGTTTTATATTTAAAGATTTATCATTGATATAACTTTATTAATCTTCAGAAATCCAGTTGTACTAGCTAGTTTTTTGTCAATGTGGTTCAAAATTGAGTTGTTTTGGAAGAGGGAACCTTAATTAAGAAAACCTTCTCTAGACTGACACATAGGCAAGCCTGTGGCACATTGTCTTGATTGATGACTGATGTAGGAAGGTCCAGCACACTGTGGGCAATACTACCCCTGGGCAGGTGGTCTGGGGGCTAAAAGAAGGCAGGCTGAGTAAATTATAATGTCTCACGAATAAATGAGACTCAGTGATAGATCTCTGAAGAAGTTGGAGATATTAGGGGGAATAAACACCGCAGTCAGATCTTACCCAGTTGTCTTCCAGCTTCCTCAGCCTCACTTCCCTTGGCTTGGCTTCTCCCTGCTCTATGCCTGCCTTAAGCTTAAATACTCTCTTGGTAATTAAGGTGTGGCCCCACCACACCTGCTTGGGAGCCTGGAATTCCTTCCATAAGTAAAGTGACCTCGACTCAGTTGGGATTAAGGGTGTAGGTCACCACTCCCAGGATACTGCCTGTGCTCTGATTAAAGGTTTGAATCACCACCCTCTGATCCTCCTAGACTGACTGTGGTTAGAGCTCTGGAACTTCTGGAGCTTTTATTAACTCCCCACATAGACTGTGGGTAGATTCCCTCTGATATCTCCAAAACTTCTGGAGCTTTTATTGAATCCCCACATCATAAGGAGAAATCCAGCAAGCAGCAGGCCACCATGGCTTCTGCCTCAGTTTCTGCCTTCAGGTTCCTGCCCTGCTGGAGTTCTTGCCCTGACTTTGCTTAGTTAAGGAGTATTGCCTGGAGGTATAAGGTGAATAAACCCTTTGGTCATAGGAGTAAAGACCATGTGACAAAATTTGATATAAGAAGTTGGGTTTGCTGTGGCATATTCATATTTTGGGGAGGCTTATGATTAGTAGCCTTTGAACTTTGGGCTGGAGGCCATTAAGCACTGAGTATTTGGTGGGCTGTTTTATAGCAGCTTGTAAGGAAAGAATGCTGGGTATAGTGTGAACAGTGAAGGCCTAGCTAGAAAAGTTTGAAAGTTCCTTAAATTATCAGGGCTGTTCAGCAGCTTGAAATAAGAACTGAAGTAAAACCTTCGTTTTGTTGAGACACCTGATACTACAGTGTGGGCTGAGGAATTAGCTGTGACTAAGTAGAGCTCAGCATCCTCGGGGATGGTAAATCTGGGAAGTTTTTCCTCAGGGTAAGATCCAGAGGCTTGGAAGGCTACATCCCATGCTGGCAGCCAAATGTGGTAGTATGTAAACCTCTCAGGTAATTATGGAACAAAGCTGAAGCTTTTCACTGTGAGAAGCCGAAGGCCTTTGGTGAAGGTGCAGTCTCAATATCAGTGAAAACCCGGGTATTAAAGGGATTCTTCAGAATCCCTGAAGAGCACATGAAAGACCATCAGTGAAGATAAAATTCAGTTGCAGAGACTCCAGCATTTTGGAGATGCCAATACCATGGGATAGCCATACAGGCCAAGCAGGAGCCTAAGGGCTAAGCTGTGTGCTGTAAAGGACATATCAGGAGCCATGCTGCTGTCAATGCCCTTTGGGACCCAGAGGATCATCAGTTGGTCTCAGACATCAAGGACTAAACTTTTTACACTATTGGTTTTTGGTTTTCTTTGATTTGATTATCACTGTGCCCTAGTTTTCCTTTCTTGGATTATAAAAGTATTTTACCTATTTTTTATTTTATAGGAGCATACAGTTAAGATACTTCGGAACTTTGTAAAAATTCTGAGATTTTTAAAAGAGACTTTGGATACTTTAAAGAGCCTGCATTTTTTAAAGTGTTAAAAGTTTAAAGACTGGGGGACTTTGAAAGGTTGGAATGTTTTATATTGTCATATTACTATTAGCATAACATCTTGAGGACAAAAAGAAAAGAAAGCTTAATAAGTGGTATGCTTGTGTGTCAAGTTGACAAGAGGTAAATTGTTCTGGTAGTTTAGATGTCAATTTGACATAAATTAGGGCCACCTGGGAAGAAGGAATCTTAATTGAGAAAATGCCTCTATCAGATCGGCTTGGACTCGGGTTTAGGGTATTTTTTTTTTTTTGATTGGAGATAGATATAAAAGGGCCCAGGTCCCTGTAGGCAGTGCTACCCTTGGGGTGATGGTCCTGGGTGCTTTAAGAAAGCAGACTGAGCAATCACAACCAAGGAGAACAAGCCGGCGGGCAGCACTCCTCTATGACCTCTTCAAGTGCCTGCCTTGGGTTCCTTTCCTGACTTCCTTTGATGATGGACTGTAAGCTGTAAAATGAAATAGCAAACCTTTCCCTCCTCGAGTTATTTTGATAATACTGTTTTGTCACAGCAATAGAAACCTCAAGACACCAGTTAAAGCAATTATTTGTCCTCATTGAGTAGACTTGATACCTTCACAAAAAAATTAATTTTGGAATTCTTAAGTTGATTCTACCAGTCTAAATGTCTGCTCTTGTGTGATTACCAAACTCTTTATGCCGCCATAGGAGTGCACTAAGGTTTAAAATGATGAAGTCTTTTTTAAATAACTGGCTTCTGTTTTATCCATAAATATTTTTATTTATAATACATTTATTATTATTCTTTAAAATTTTCCTACATGTTTTCATAACTGCTACTCCACTTTCCCATTTCTCCATCTTTTCCAATATCTCTCCCATTCCTTCTAAACGTCTTACCTCTTCCTTAATTAATGTACTATTGTTACACACACACACACACACACACACACACACACACACACACACACACAAGTTCATTTATTTTTGCTCACATGTATATGTGTTTAGAGCTGACCACTTGGAATTAGATAATTTATTAGGGGTTTCTCCCTGGAGAAGACTGAATACCCCCTTTTAGCAGTCATCAATTGCCCATATCACGTCTTGTGAGACTTTCCCCATCTACATTGAGATGTGACTGATCAGGTCTTCTTTAGGAGAATGTATTATTAAATTCCATAGGTACCATTGCCTGTCTTCTACAGAAGACACTATCTTGTAGCAGATAGTCCTCTGTCTAATCCTCTGGCTCCTATAATCTTCTAGCCTTTTCTTATCAATGTCTTCTGAGATTATGTTGTAGATGTATTGGCTGGTTATACTCAGTTATGATCTGCATTTGAGTAGCTGTGAATTTTTGTGACAGTCTTTATTTGCTGGTACTGCTGCAAAAAATGCTTCTTTCGTAAGGGATTAGGGCTATATTTATCTGTAGTTATAATAATAAGTAATAATAATAATAAGACACAGTTGAGAACTATGCTAGTTCAGGAATGTGGCAATAGTAGATTCTACCTCATGGGCCACAGGTTGTTAGGATTACACTGCCAGTCTGAGTTCCCTTCTATTGACCAGGCCTTAAGTCTAATTATGTGGCTATTGGTTACCTTCAATACAAGTGTCACTATAGCACCCTTGGGTCTATCTTACTGTGTTGGTCATTGTTGTAGTTTGTAGGCTTTACAGATGGGTAGGACTTACAATTGATTTTCTCCTCAGAAGCTTGCACGCTATCTTGAGGTACTGTGAGAACTATTTCTCAGGGAAGAGCCTTTCAGGTCAGTTCCAGATGGGTTCCTCCAAGTCCTGTGTCCAAAGTGTGTGATGTCTTCAACAACAGAGCCTCATAGCTTCCGAGATACAACAAAAGACAACAGAGTAGCCTGTGCTCTTTGGGGAGTCTCTCAAACTCCCTTGAGCTATGACTCAAAAGAGTACTGTTCTGTTCCCAACTCTGACATTTTTTGTTAGAAAGTTTATCATATACGAGGAAAGCATTATGAACACCATCTAAAGATTTAGAGTCAGAATCCACAAATCAGAGCAAACATGGCATTTCTTGCTCTGTGTCTGGATGCCTCACTCAATATACTATGTTCTCCTTTTATCCAGTTACTTACAAATTTTATGATTTCACTTTCTTCCAGTTGACTGTATTTCCATTGTGATACATGTCACATTTTCTCATCATCCATTCATCAGCTGAGTTGCATTTAGGTTCTTTCCACTTCCTAGTTGTCAACACAGACACGCTGAACATGGCAGAAAGTATCTGTGGAGTCTAGTACACATCCTTTGAACATAAAGCAAGGAGTTTTATAGCTGAGTCATGTGGCCCATCTCCATGTGGCTCTTTAAGCATTATCCATACTGACTTGAATAGTGACTGTCCCCACTTACAATCAACAGAGAATGAGGGTCCCACTTCCCCACATCATTGCCAGCGCATGCTGTCGGCTGTTTTGTTTACCATTCTGGCGGTAAAGAGTAAGATGAAAATTCAAATAGTTGTTGTCTACATTTTCCTATTAGCTGAAGATGTTGGGTGTCTTTTTTTTTTCTTTTTTTTTTTTTTTTAAAGATGTTACATATGAAAGAATCAAATTAGAGCTGAGTCTATCACTCTGGACAACAACAAAAACTCACTTCAAATGGACCAAAAGCCTCAAATGTAAAAGCCAAAACATGAAAATTGCAGAAGAAAATATAGGCAGTACCTTACAAGATATAGTTATAGGAAAGGACTTTTTGAAAAGAACACTGCTTGCCCGGGGATTGAGGCAAATACTTAACAATGGGGATCTCATAAATGTTTCTAAACTAAATGCTTCTGCACAGCTAAGAAAACAGTCAAGTGAAGAAAAGCCCACAGAGTGGAAGAGAGTCTTTGCCAGCTTTACATCTCATAGAGGATTAACATCCAGACTATACCAGGAACTCAAAAAACAAGAATCAATAAAACAATGATCCAATTAAAAATTGGTCTATGGGTCTGGACAGAAGGCTCTCAAAAGAAGAGAGGAAAATAGTTTTTATTTTTAAAACATTTATCTTATTTTTATTTGTGTGTATGTACATGTATGCATGCTCTTGTGCGTGTCTATGTTCGCACATACATGCAGGTGCCATGAAGGCCTTAAAAGGATGCCAGATGCTCCAATCATAGGCGATTGTGAGCTACCTAATATGGGCACTAGGAATTAAACTTTAGCCCTCTGCAAGAACAATAGTGCTGTTAACTGCTAGGCCACCTCTCCAGGCCTCCACACTCACTTTTTCCCCTTTACTTTGGAGACAGGCTCTCTTATAGCCCAAGCTGACCTAGGCCTTGCTTTGTAGCTGAGGATGTCCTGGAAGTTTTCCTTCTCCTACTTCACTTCCTCGGTGCTGGCATTACAGGTTGGCTTTACCACACTTGTTCACTGAGTCCTGGTAGAAACCAAAGGCTTCATGAATGCTAAACAAACATTTTACCAACTGAACTACTTCTTCCACCTAAGTCTCTCAGCATAGTTCTTGTAAAATTTTGCTTCCAATAAGCTCCGTTATATTCTTTGAGGTTATCTGGAAACAAAAAAAACATAATTCACACAGACATGCACACACGCACACACATGCACACGCACACACATGCAATCTTTTGGTTAGCATTGCAGTCTTAGTAGTACCAACTCTTAAGTAGGGCACTGAGTAATAACAGCATACATTATATGCACTGATAAAAATGTCATAACAAGACTGATTATTTTGTATAGTTAGAACACACATGCAAAAAATGCTTTTATAAACATTTTTATTCCTTGAACAAGGGATATACTTCCTTTAATTTAGTCCTTCACTTCCCATTAATAATGCTTTATGATCTAGCCATATGGAAATTCATCAAAGACCTCAACATAAACCCATCTTTTCTTTATGGCTGAATTACGTTGACCAGAACTTTCAGGATAATTCTGGAAATAGAACTGAAAGTAAGCTTCTGCTCTTAGTGAGGAAGCTTCCGGTTAGTTGCCATTGAAGGCGACATTCGCTGTAGGATTTCCACAAATTCCCTATTAGGTTTGGAACTTCCTTTCCTCTCCTGGTTTCCTCATTGGTGAGGTATTAAAGTGCTCTCTTCAGTCGAATTATTATTTTTTCTTAATAATAGCTCCTTCATTTTGTCAACTCTAGAACAAATCTTATTTGGACACGCTGGGTAATCCCTACAATGTGCCCTTGGACTTGAATTGCTATGCTTTTCAAAGTGGGGACTTTCAAATTTAGTTTCATTTACTCTTAAAAGAAAATTAGAGTTGCAAGCAAGGCATTGTGGACTTGTATGTTAGTAATGTTATTAAATACTCAGTGGAAAGAAAATGAATTAGTGGAGGCAAATTAACACTAAGGAGGCTCTCAGCAGTGTGCTTCTGACTGGCTCCCCTACATTCTTGTCTCACTTTCTACCGAGAGGCCTTGGAGACATTTAATGTTTGAAGAACAAAATAAAAATTCCAAAATGATGATGATTTCTCCTTTCAACTCCAGCAGTTGGGAAGCAGGGTCAAGTTCAAGGTCAGCATCAACCACATGGTGAATTCCAGGCTAGCCGATGCAACGTGAGACTTTTTCTCAAAAAGAAAAAATAAAAGTTCTGACAGCCTGTGATAATCAGGCCATCCTAACAAGATGCATTTACAACCTGGGATTGATAAAAAAAAAAAAAATATGGAGGGGGGAGAGGGGTGACAGGATTATCAGTAATTCCCTGGAAAAGATTGGGAATGGGCTGACAGAAGCCTGACATTGAGGAGCATATGGAAGCTCCAAAGAAGGACTTTAAGATGAAATTGTATTGACTCTGTAGTGTCCTCGGTGCACATGTGCACATATGTGTAGGGTGTGAGGCTTGCGTAGTGCTGCTCTTGGCTCTGTGGACAAGTCAACATCTGGAACATTTATTGCTTACAGCTTTGGGTGCCAATTTTTAAGAGACATCCTGGAGCTCGTCCAGAGAGAGTGACCAGGACAAAGAAAGGGCTCAAAATCCTGTCAGGCCAGGAAGTGTTGAAGGAACCAGGGCTGTTTAGCCTGGAGGAGAGGAGATTAAGTGAAGAGATTTTATAGTGTTTTAGAATCACGTTAAAGTAAAAATTGAAATGCCTGCGTGCTTCTGGAGCAGAGAAAACACCCTAGAGGTGGGAGTTAAACAAAAGGAGAGGTCAACTCTGTGTTAGAGAGATGAGGTCTGTAACCCGGAAAAGGTGCCTTTGCCACCTTATCTCCCCATTTATGGGACATGATTTCCCATCCTTCCATGGTTATCTTAGGCATACTGGGGGGTACACCTGACACTAAACAGGCCAACGAGTCCCCTCCCTGGGGAACTGGGAATGAGAATAAGCCAGATGCCTACAGCTGGAGTGCTAAGACACAGAACTGAGGAAGAGGGTTTTGTTCTGTTCTACCACATGCAGAAGAAACATAACTAGAAGAGAAAGGGACAGAGGAGGGGAGGAAAGGGGGAGGGGAGAGGAGAAAGGAAAACAGAGTGATGGATGTGTGCATCCTAAGTTCCAGATAACCCTGGGATTCGGTGTTCTGTCATTCTACAATCCTTCTGGGGATTCTCTGGAATATGTTGATGCATTGGTTCGTAGCCACTGTTTTAACTAGAGTTGAAGGGTTTTTTAATTGTAAAATTAATTAATTAGGTGTGAGAACTGGTTTTGTTTGTTTGTTGTTTTCCTTATTCTGCCACGTTGACTCTGGGCATAAACTTTAGATTGTTGGGTTTGACAGCAGGTGCCTTTACCCTCTGAGCCTTTCGCTCACCCTAGAATGGAGTTTCGTCACACTCTATTAAAAAAATAAAATAAAATAAAAAACAAAAAACCCCATCAGCTTTCTTGGGTGGTAATGAGGTCTTCATCTCTGGAGATGCTAGAGAGAAGCAGGCTACTACCTCTTACTAAAAATTATGTGAAATAAAATAAAAATAACATTAGACTCATCATGAGTTGATTTCTTTAAACTAAATGTGATACCACAGTTTGTATGTGATGGCAAATACCAAAGAAAAACAAGAAATCATACATTTCAGCTCCAGAAGCTTCAGAATATTCAGTCTGTCATATCCAGGAGGGTATGGGCAGAACTATGTGGAAACACACACACACACACACACACACACACACACACACACACACACACACAGAGTGAAGGAGGTGAAGACAGACAGACAGACAGACAGACAGACAGACAGACAGACTGCACTGGTGCTTCTTCCTCCCTGCTCTCAGTCTGCAGACCTTGCCCAGGTGATGGCACCACCCACATTCAATGTCTCCTCTACTTGCTGATCTAGAGAAGTTAGATTAAATTAATGGGTCTCAAAAGTCTGGATAGATTTGGGAAATAAGACTAAAAGGCTGTGGCCCTGGAATGAAGCTCAGAATTCAGCACCTGTTCCAAGTCCTCTGGATGTCAGAAGACAGAAAGGAAACCCCAAAGATGGGCAGGCTCAAGAGAACCAAGCCTGAGATCTAGCAACACCTTTGCTTCAAAATTGTGGAAACTGAAAAGATATGTTAAGTGGCAATAGAGAGAAATCTACAATGTAGGCAATCTCACATTCTTGTTCTCACCGATTTTTATAAATAAAAAAAAATGTTCTTAATCAACACATGATTTAAAAGAAACAATGAAAGTCAAATGTGGATCTAGACTTTTTGGCTTAAGTCCTGGCCCAAACTCTAAACTGTGTGTCTCTGTTCCCCTATCTCTGGGTAAATTAAATAAATCAATATGTACAGTGGTTTACACAGTGGTGTCTTTTTATTTACTTGCATCATATTAGTGAGGACCCTTTAGTGCAGACAGACAGGAAGACTCTGATGATGAATAAGTTTTGGCAATCAAGTGTGGGGGTGGGGTACTTCTACTCACAGCACCAGGCCACTTGCCTGGACCGCATACCACCATGTTCAGAACTCAAGTTCCACTGCCATCCCGGGTGGATCACCCTGGCTACATGCTAAAGAAGCAACATGTTGGTAAGATAATCTTTACAGAACAATTAACCTTGGTAACCAGAGGCCTCTTCCACACTTGCTCGCTTTAGTTTGTACTTATTTTTTCCCCCTTCAACATTTCAATCTTCAAATAAAACAGTGTCTGATTTTAAGGAAAGAATAGCACAAACAACCAAAGAAGATAGAATCATTTTCAGAGTAACTGAAGAATGCCCACAGAGGAAGGAGAAGCTGGCCCAGAAAGGCAGGGTTCTCGTAACCTTGTTCACTGTCCTTGCCTTGGGGAATTTTCACTAAGCATCCGTTCAGTAGGAGATCTTTCAAGGTATGTCTCAGGACAAGGACAGATTATTGAGACAGTTGGGTCTCAAAGTGTGAATTTCCTTCAAAGAGACAACTCTTGAGATTTTATTTAAAATTTTTCGAACAGAAAAATTGAAGCTAGTCACAAAATCAGACTTTTATCTCCTGTGGATTGGATGGTCACTTCTAATTCTGTGGTGAGGGACTGTCAAAGGAGAGCCCCAGAAGAAAGTGCACAGTGGGCAGAAAATGCACTCTTCCCTCCAGCCCCTTCTTTCTCCTTCCATGCCTTGCTTTCACTATCAGCCTCCCACAGGCTCTTCCATCTCTCCTTTAAAAAGAGTGGCTTGCCTCTCTTTCCCTTCCTCTTTCTTCCCATCCTCTCCCCTTCCTATCTTCTTTTTGCCTCCTGTTTCTTCTTTAATTTAATCTTTCTCTTTTCCCTATTCGTTCTTTAGCTGGCTCTTTTCTTTTGGAGGCTAAATATTAATAAGTCAGTTTAGTTGAATAGTATTTAGAAACTTCACACTATGTACCAAGCACATTTTTACTCATGACATTTTTGATAATATATAATTCAAAAAACTCAGAGTGCATATGCCTTTCATATCCAGCTTAAAGGACGTCTGTGTATGTACATACCTAATTAATTAATATCAGATCAAGACAAAAAATATTTTCAACTTCCCTAGCGCCTTCGTCTTATCCTTCCTCTCCAAAGTCAATTACTATTCTCACCTCCACAATTTTTGTTTATTCTAAAAAATAATTTAATGAATCTTGAACTTTATTATGATTAAAAATCTTCCAAGTATTCTTCATATCTAAGTTTTTTATGCAATATTATGTTTCATACATGAGTGAGGGTAATCTATGCTGCAGTGTGTAGCAGGTACTACTTTTGTCAAAGGAAGTTTTGCATCCTAAAGATGAATAATTTTTCCCTTTAATAATTATTAATCAAAGTTAGCTGTCTTCTACAGAAGGGCAGTTCAAAGTGGTCCTTCTACCACAACTAACATCTGATAATTTCTCATGAGAGAGGGAACACTACCTAGTGAGAAAAAAGACATTCCTGTTGCTGGAGTTGTGCTTGTACCTCTTGATTGAGATAGAGAATAGTAGCCGGAGGTGGAGGAGCTGTAGATGGAGGTGGAAGGTTGTAGCTGGAGGTGGAGGGGTTGTTGTATCTGGAGGTGGAGGTGTTGTAGCTGGATGTGGATGGGCTGTAGATGGAGGTGGAAGGTTGTAGCTGGAGGTGGAGGGGTTGTAGCTGGATGTGGAAGGGCTGTAGATGGAGGTGGAAGGTTGTAGCTGGAGGTGGAGGTGTTGTAGCTGGAGGTGGAAGGGCTCTAGATGGAGGTGGAGATTGTAGGTGGAGGTAGAAGAGCTGTAGATGGAGATGGGGGCTTGAGATAAAGATGGAGGTTGTAGATGGAAGCGGAGGGGTTGTATACGGAAGTGAAGAAATTGTATATGGAGGTGGAAGGGTTTGGATGGAGGTAGAGGGGTTTTGGATGGAGGTAGAGGGGTTACGGATAGAGGTGGAGGGTTGTAGATGGAGGTAGAGGGGTTATAGTTGGAGGTGGAGTTGTTGCAGATGGAGGTGGAGGTTGTAGATTGAGGTGGATGTAATAGATGGAGGTAGAAGGGTTGTAGATGGAGGTGGAGGTTGTATATGAAGGTGGTGTTTGTAGCTGGAGGTGGAGGAGCTGTAGAATTAGATGGAGGGGTTTTCGATGCAGGTGGTGGGGCTGTAGATGGAGGTGGAGGGGTTTTAGCTGAAGATGTGGGGGTTGTAGATGGAGGTGAAGGTGCTAGATGGAGGTGGAGGTTGTAGATTGAGGTGGACGTAGTAGATGGATGTGGAAGGGCTGTATATGGAGATGGAGGTTGTAGATGAAGGTGGAGTTTGTAGCTGGAGGTGGAGGGGTTGTAGATGGAGTTGGGGGTTGTAGATGGAGGGGGAGGAGCTGTACATTGCTGGAGATGGGAGTTATAGAAAGAACTGGATAGGAGCTTGTAGCATGAGGTTCCTTAGAGTGGGTTCCCACAGATTATTCATGTTGCTGTACTTACTCAGTTATCCAATTAAATAGCTCTGCAACTGACCCATTAAAGACCAGTAAACCTCTTAGGAATTTACTGATCCTACTGCACAATTTTTCTTGTTAATCTGTCCCTACCACTAGAGGTCAGGGTTCAGTTATTACTATAGAAAACTGAGTAAGTGTGAGGGGCCAGTTAGCAGGAGACCTCTGTGAGGATGGGTTGAGTCAAGCTGAGAGCAGGAATGAAAATCATGAGCTACTCACACAGATGTTTTGCCCTATGAAAACATTAAAGATTGGCCTCCAACAACCACCTTTTTATCTACATACTTAGTTATTTTAATTGGCATAACCATTGTATCTAGCACAAAATAGACATTTTGATTTATTTCTTTTTGAGTACAAGAATGCTTTAAGCTCTAGAAAATTTTAGGCATTCACACTTAGAAATTCCAGAAATTCTTGGGTCCAAGGAGTAACTATAATAATAATAGTAATAGTGATAACAACAACAATAATCTCACTCAGGGGCTGAGGGAGATATCTTAAGCATCACCAAGACTCTCCCAACAACTAAAAGTGTTTAGTAGTTAAATATCACTATTTTATAGACCACACTTGGGGACATTGAAGCTTACTTCTTTAAACTCCATTTTTAATACCTCCTATTCTTAGTTCCATTGCCCCAATTTATCCAGAACAGCACCAGAAAACTACAAGGCATGTTATAGAAAAGCAAAATTTAGTGTTAATACAGGCCAGTTGTTTCTAAAGAAATGTTTAAACTACCAAGCACTGGGTTGTGTTCAATCTAGCCCAGTAGCTCCATGTATTAATTGATAAGCAGTAGATTTCTTCTGGGGAGGTAGGAACATGGACCATGCCTTCTGGCACTTTGCACCCCAGATCTTCAATGACTAGATGCTGAGAGTGTACTTGTAAAATACTGCAGCTTCAAAAACATTGTGGGGAATTCATTAGTTATCCCAAATTCCCCATTGTGCGCAGGAGGAAACTGAGAGCTATCCAGTATTGTACATTTCTTATACATGTGTACACACACGCACACACACACACACACACACACACACACACACACACACACACGAATGACTGCATCTAAATCTAGTAAAAGTCACTTTAGTGGGTCCAGAGGCATGATTGGTGGAACAGTAACCCTGCCACACCTGGATTTAATGGGTTAAATTGTGTCCTAATACATTTGAAATTATATTCCAGAAGGAGATTTGATCTCGTCCAGGAAGAGAACAATTTCGTATCTTGCATGAATAAGGATCTATTACTATGGATGCCACATGTTTATTCCACATGCTGTGGAGCCACAGGGATGTGTCTTTAGTAAACAAGGATGGGCCGTTTCTTTGTGGTGAGAAGGTAACTGCCATTCCTGGGAGATGACATTGCCCCAGTACTGCCAAAGAGAGTAAGAGAAGTCAAGGAGTGGAGAGTTTCCAGAGGGGAGTGAGAGCGGTAACCTCCCAGGCAGTCACAGGAGTCACAAGGGAAGGGGAGCAATGAGAGCTTCGGAACTGCTTCTGGCCCCAGTCAGTTGACATCTTTCAGGTCTGCCCATGTAGTTCAGTTATTTGAAAGACTTTAGCTGAAATTCATGATGGTGCCCTCAAGTTCAGGAAAAACCAGGAAATTGCTACCAAGAGAGGAACAATAAATAAATTTTATTTCTAAATAAAAAATATTTTTATTTCCAGGTCTTGTTCCATATGACACGTTTCTTTCACAGAAGCAAAAGGACTTTTCCTGTGGTTTAATGTGGAGTGTATTATTTTAGTGCATTGAGGCCACCAAAGAGCCTTTGTGGGAATGTATACTAATTTCAGTTCTTGGGTCTGGGAAATACGGAGTCACTCCTCGTATAGCTAAACACTGGGACCGTCCATTTCATCATTAAGTTGTGAGAAGGCTTGTTTGTGGGTTAGATACTCTTGTGGTCATGTGTCTTTTGATAAGTGTAGCTTTTGAGTTTTTGACTCACGTGAGTAGGATATGTTGATATGTGCACAGGGTAACTAGTGACCAGGTCACATCACATGTGTCCTTTACATTGGTTGAAAATGAGCAAGGGTGTGAAGAGTCTGGTATTCCTTAAGGTTGTGTGACATTGGTATAAATATAACTTTAAAGTTATTAGCCATTTAAGTGGGTCTGTTAGACGCATGGCATAAAGATGGAGATTTTAGCTACAAGTTTTCAAATCCCAACATTTCATTGGGAGTGAGAGTTAGGAGTTGGTCAGAGTGAAGAAAACATTACCCAGTGTCCTCACTACGAACAGGATTCAAAGTTCTGGTTTTTCTCTTTGATGACCAGCTGCTACTTTGAAAAACTAAAAACCATGAATCAGGAGACTGGTCAACTAAAAGCTCCCCACTCTAAAAGGGCGTGACCTAAGACCCCACTTTCCATGTTCTACTTCCCAGGATTCTAATAGTCCCAGCCACTGTGAGATGCTTTCTTTCCTTCGTAGGTCCAAATTTAAGGTCACTGGGGAATCAGAATAGATGCAAGGATTTATCAATAAGGATCAAGAGTCAATTAAAACTCCATCCTCTGCCCTAGGATTTCAATAGAAATATCCATTTCCTAGCCTCTTCATTGAAATCTCTGTCCTTAGAATGGCTGATGGCTGGTAGAACCACATTTGTACTAAATAGGAGTATTTAATGCCTTTGTAATGCTGAAATGCTCATTTCTATTGCCTTCTCTCAATTGAGCATCTAAATGATATCACTAGCTGACTTCTGACCTTTTGATCTATTAACATTCCAAGGTCTGACCTCACTAGTACATACAAAGGAAGGTTTAACCTGCAATGCTTTTGTCTTTTGGTGCCTTCATACATGGCCATAGGAGACTGGGACCATCAATCAAAAGACATGATCCAATACTAGGCTTATGATCTGGTTAAGGATATGAGTTATTGAGCTATTGACAAAGGCTGAGACCACATCTATTTCTCAAGATGCTTCAGGGTGGCAGATTGTGTGATTTTTATACTTGGAGTAGTCTCTGTAATACCAAGTGGCGTGCCTTGGGCCTCAGCTTACTTAACCAGGAGAGACACAAAATTGCCCATTGATGATGGCAAACAGCTGCTTACATAACCATGGATGAGCATGGGAAGGGCTTTGCCTCTCTTCTAGCAGTGAAGGGAGAAGCCTGCAAAGATCTTCAGCTCCATTGTGGTGCAGAATGAGATTCCCTCCAGGACAAAGATATGACAACACTGGATCCCAAAATGGATAGCATATTTCACAGTGGTCAGAATCATTCACAAGCCAGCATGTAAAATAGCAAATGCTCAAGTTAACACACCCAAGTTTGCTCCCCATTCACATCTGCAGGCAGTTACCCCTAGGATGAAGAGGCAGTTAAGCTAGTGATCTGAATTCCAATGTACAACTTGTGTCTAAACAGGGTTTTTCTGTCAGGAAAAAAAAAAAACCAAAAACTTATTGATCACCTACTATGTGTTAAGTATGATTGTAGACATGAACAATATAGTAATGTCCAGGCCTCCCCTGAATTTAGAAGCTAGTAATTTAGGACACTTTGTGACAAATCACAGCTCCTGATGCCACTAAGATAAATAAAGGGAGAGATGGAAAAGCAAGGTGTGTGTTTTGTTTTATTTTAAATTTATTTTGAGGGAGCATACTGCAGGGGCGAGGGGCAGATGTGAAGGGACTAGAGGTGAGTGGGATTAGGGTACAAGATATGAAATTTCCAAAGAATCAATAAAGAATTATGTTTTTAAAAGAAGAAGTCATTATTAATTCAATAAATATTTCTATTTATAATTGAAACCATGAGTGAGCAGAAATCGTATTCCTCTGTGTTTTTGCAAAACGGCTTCTCTCGTAGTGCCCAATATGTGTCTCTTCCATTGGCATGCCAGCCTCCCCGGGCTTCTGCTTTTCTTCCTCATTTCATGATGCTTGCTGCCGTTCTCCGACTGGTTCCTACCTAAACTATTTCTCTTCAGAAAATGTCAAGACTTCTCCCACTAAACACCAACAGACAAAGCCCTTTGCCTCCTCTAATCATAGACTGGGAGCTCTCAAATTCATTCCAACAACCTATTATACAACAGCACCTTAACAAAGAAATCAAAAAGCTTGTTCTGCCCCATCATGGGACAGAAGCTCAGAGGTCGAGAAGGGCAGACATTATAAGACTCGTTTTGTGATGGCCTCATAGTTAGTCATTGGTACTGAATTCCAAAAATATTGGGCTAGAGCTCCAACCCAGCTGGAGCACATGAAAAGTTGGCCAGAGTTCCCAGGCTTCTCCAGGGAAGCAGCAAAGATACATGGATCAGTTTTAGAGACAGAGTTGTCTCCCAAACAGTAATCAGATTCCTGTCTTGCATCCCACAGTCCCACAGGTGTAAACCACATGAACAAATATGTGCTTGGGGGTGAGGGTAGGGGTGGTGGAGAGGTGATGACAGCTCTGAATTCATAATGCATCATCTCAGGTGGCAGCTGTGCATCTGTTACATATTTTGAAGCCTCCCTCCCTTACGAGCACAACTATTTCTGCAGATAATATCTAGGACTAACTAAGGGCAAGTCATATGTTACCCAGTGGCCTGAAATGGCATAAGGAGATGGATATGGGGAAGGTGTTGGGGTTGAAACTTGTATTTTACCTCCTGACTTTCAAAGCTAGTGAAGCGGCGGCTTTGATTCAGTCTTAGGAACTGGACTTAATTAATGGGAACCAGCTCTATGTGGAGTTCTCTGAAAGGCTCTTTGGGTCCCTGCTTTCCCAAAGCTGCTTCTTAACCAGAGGGATATGAACAGTTGCAGCCCTTGGGGCTCCTACAAAGTACTTCCAGCCTGTATGTGACTAAAAGTGATAATCCCAACACGTTCTGCAGGAAGAAAAATTGTACTGGGAACAGCCAGTGAAGCATTTGCTGAGTTTTAGTAGGAGGTGTGAAAAATATGTAACTCTACTCAGGGTCATCCCTGCTGGCCTCACTGCTAGCCTCAGCATGTGTGAAGGGAGGGGTGGAGGCAGCCCTGAGCTCATATCCATCTTTCTGTGGCCCCATTAATCTCTCCTCTTCGTGAAAACCAACTTATCTTGCAATTGGTTTAAAATCTCCCAGGGCTGCAAATAGAGCAACAGAATGGCCACAACATTGATGGGCATTTGCGTTAATTAGAAAAAGATGGTCCCCCTGGGAGGGAGGTTTGCAGAAAGATGCCCCCCAGGGGAGGGGCAAACCTACTAGTGAGGATAAAAGATGCCTCCATTTGGGCTGAAGTGGGTCCATACCAGGATTCTCACTTAGTATCAAGGGACAGGGCTGAAGTTCAGATCCCTCTTTGTTCAGTCAGATTAGCAATGTCCAGTGGCATCAGTGGCAAAGCAGCACTGCGCCTCACCAAATTGAACCCAACCAATTTCCAAAATGAATGAACTTTCTTCTAACCAAATTCCCTCACAACTGACACCTACATTCTTCACTCTCTGCATTAAGAAACGTCATACACTCGGAAATCCTTCAGAGGTACAGTTGGGCATCAACGTTAAATAGAAGACACACAACAATGATGTCAGCTGCAGTGTCTTATTCAATTAGGTCATTACCAGCTTTGTGTGTGTGTGTGTGTGTGTGTGTGTGTGTGTGTGTGTGTGTGTGTGTGTGTGTAAGCAAGAGTTCTATATTAAATATCTTCCTTAGTTGCTTCTACAATTTTTTAAGATTTTTTTTTAACTGACCATAGAGCTGACTGGTTGCCGGACTAACTGACCAGGGAGCCCTGATGTCTTCATATCTCTACCTCATCGATGCTGGGAACACATGTACATACTGTATTGCCAAGCTTCTCACATAGGCAAAGATCCAAGCTCACATTAGCATGGCAATCACTTTATTGACTAAGCTGTCTTCCAAGCCTCCATTACTGGCTTTTCTTAGGAGACAAGCCTTATCTGGGTGTTCTTTCTTCTGTGGCATTCCATAATGTTTAATTTCACATTTTTCCTGACATTAAAGACAATTTTATGTCTTCTTTGTTCTTTGGCATAGTTTAGCATTGGTTCTAATCTTCATAAACCATTTTATCTTTTTTTTCTTTTGCCTGAAGGTATGCCGTCTGCCTGACAGATTTTTCTATCTACAATAATAATGCAATAGCAATAATAATAAAGGTTGATTGAGCAGTTCTGATGTGTTATGTACTGTAGCATGTGTTTTCTATAGGTCAATACCTTTTAACTTGTTACGGAAAGACTGTGAAGTCAAAATTATTGTTATACTGGTTTTAAATCATGCTAAGTTACATGGGGATGTGGACTTTGGCTAGAGCACACAACTTGTAACAATAGAGCCAAAATCTGACTGGACTTCAGCAGTCTGGCTTAAGAGCTCACGTGCTTACTTACTGTTATATCATCTCTATTCATACATTAATGACTCTGTCTATTCTATACTTGTCCCTTTTTCTACTGTTCCATTTACTCATTTTCCCTGTACACGAACTTTATGGTTACTGAGGCTCAGACCACTAACATGCTGTACACTCACACTCTTCTATTTTTGTTGAGTGCCTAGCCTTTCATGGCTGAGCCATCTTTCCAGTCCAATCTGTACACTCTTAAAGACATGTTAAGCCTAGTGAATGGACACATAAGCATACTGGCAATTGGGTTGTATTGTTCCATAAACAAATGATCTGGCATGACTATATTTCAGTGTCTGGGAACCTCCCTCTCCATTACTCCCATTAAAGGAGCAAACCTAGGTGTCTTATTGTTTTTATGGCCACAAATGTTTATAACAGAGTGGAATATGACCCAGGACTTCAGAATGCACT
The DNA here is from genome assembly GCA_033318265.1 of Phyllotis vaccarum. Lineage (NCBI taxonomy): Eukaryota > Metazoa > Chordata > Mammalia > Rodentia > Cricetidae > Phyllotis > Phyllotis vaccarum. The sequence continues at coordinate 3,783,354 of JARWLC010000012.1, forward strand.
GGATCAAGTACCTGTAGTCAACTTTTGAAGGGAATTTAAGCTAGGCACATAGAAGTGTGGGTTATTGATGATAAAGAAAAAGACGGGAAGTTGTTACTTCAACATATACATGAGGAGGTTCCGATCTAGCAAAAGCTCTGATGTGGGCCAATCACGAGCTCATTGATCATTAAGCACTTGCCTTGCTGTTGGGAAGATAGTTTCTTCATTGATAGTATGACAGACTGTTGGAAGGCATTAATCGTAATTCAGGAGTAACAAAGAAATAGCAGTCTTATTACGAGGTTATACCTAATGACTGGGAAAGGATTCTAATGGGGAGGTGTCTTTTAAGGTCATGAGGATCTTCAAACACAGTACAGGAAGTAGGTGATCTCAAATAGTTTGTTTTGCAGATGGAGTTGTATATAAAGTAGTATATAAAGTAGATAAAATGGCTGTAGTTCTGTTGGGAGCAAGGATCAAGGCTATAGAACCCCCTTCCCCTTTTCTAAGAAAGTGGCTGGCATCCAATGAGGTTGTACTACTTGAAGGTTTAGCTTTGGAAGCTTTCATCAAAAGAGCAAAGAGAAAGCCCGCAGATAGACTGGTAAACATAAAGGACCTTAGGACCCCAAGTTTTCTGCTGTGGCCCAGGAGTCAGAGAATGAAGGCAGAGGAATAGCAGGAAAATGATGTGGGGTGTCTTTCTGTGTACTGCGAATTACCATTGGTTAGTGATGGGCTGTTTTGGCTTATGGCAGGGCATCCTGGAGGCAGGCTGGCGGTCCAAGCATAGATAAGGGAGAAGGAGGGTGGAGTCAGATGAATCTGCTCCCAGAAAAGGCAAGATGTAAAAGTACAGGTAAGCCGTGAGTCATGTGGCAAAACATAGATTAATAAAAATGGGTTGAGTTAAGTTGAAAGAGCTATCAAGTAGTGAACCTGACCCACCCATAAGCCAAACAGTTTGTAATTAATATTAGATTCCTCTGGACCTTGGGATGGACAGGTCAGAAAACTTCTGACTACAGGAAAAAGTAAACAGTATCACTACTTTGAAGAGTAACATGGTGTCAAGTTTGTTATATGCATCTAGTTACCCTCAGTGGAAAGGGGTGTGGGTGTCATGTGTCTGTTATGCAGTTAGATGGTGTTCCAATCATTCTACATAGCACAGCTGACCTTTGCTGTTATTCAGCATGATTTGGGTCATGTAGTCTCAAATAATACATTACAAAGCATGCTTATTCTCCATTTGATTCTGTTTCCACACTGGAAACAGTGGTACATTTGTGACTGAAATATTGAAACGAATTAAAAATAATTATAAAGAAATAACCTTTACTCGACAATTATTATAGAATACAATCAGGTCATTGCTACAAAGGAGGAGAAAAGCCCTATTTTTTTGGAATTAATTTTAGGCAGACTATTTAGGTAAAAGTACTGGATAAAAATGGCAAGTATGGTTCTTGCCCTTCATATCAAGAAGCACAAATACACTGTGGCTTCTGCAGTTAGTCACCTAATTTCTGGAATCCTAAAATTCTAGCTCTGCTTTGTAAATGCTACTTAAAATGTATATACCATTAGTATCAGATGATAGCATCTACCTCTCATGTTGGTTCAGAAGATCAAGGGAGAAAATGTGGAGCAGGGAAAGATGCTGGTGTCTGGAGCATGAAAGGGCCATCGTATGCTTTCATTAAATAGGTGAATGCAAGTTAATTCAGTCTTTTTATCTAAAGAGGTAGATAAACATCAATCTTTGACAGGTTTTTTAGAGACCCGATGAGATGATACAGTCAAGAGTCCTTTGCATGTATGATGTACCAATTCTTATTGTGGTGAGTGGTCAAAAATAGATAAGCTGAAGGCAAGAAAAGACAAATCAGAACAAACAAATATAAGAGTTGGAGAAGCAGCTGGGAACATTTTACACCCCTTTGTAAATTAAGACAAAAGGAAGATGCAGTTTTCTGGTGCAGACAATAAACTATGCAATGTAACAGCTAAAATATCTGTCAATTCGGGGATGGCAGCAACACTAGAGCCCTTGCAGTGAGTGACCAGCTAAGTATTGTGTGAGGTTCAAGGATAAATAAGCTCCCATATATACATAGTGGGTCAGCATCTTCTCTCCGTGTCAGTGTGTCAACTGGGACAGAAAAGGTATTGAAGGCCAAATGGACTGTCTACCAAAGCAAATTCAAGAGGGATTTACTCCACTATTCCACCTTAGAATGTCTTCTTTTCTTCAATGAGGCTCTTAGGAATTCAGTTTGAGGGTTCATTCAGTTTCTGTGGCATAGACTTAGGGTTTTTGTCTTTAATTATTTAACGTGATTCTATAATAAAAGACAGATATAGAAGTTTAAAAATGTTAGTGAAAATTTTAACGGGCATGTATGTAACACATTGTACAGTGCTTTAAAATATATGAGGGCATCAATGTCATAAACATTTGTCGACAAATCTTCAATTTTGGATTTGATATGTACAGTGTTGTGTTTTATATGCCTTTACTTAACCACATCTCTTTATTTTGGAGGATATTATTGGTTTTAGCATCATGGAATTTATATCTCCTACTTCTGCAGCTTTCTACATAGAAACAAAGAATCCAAACCAACAGCCGGAGAATAACCTATTTATTATTGTCTGATTACAGTGGACTTATAAAAATAAGTCAGTTAGCTGAAGCTATTTGCAGATTTGTTGAAGAAATTAGAGTACAGAATACACTGGGGACCCAGCAGTCCTGTCGAAGGTAGCTGGCATAAACTCAAGGCCCACTGATGAAGGGCACCCATTTGTTCTGATTTCCAGACCTGTCCTGGATAAGGTTGCCAGCATATGGTTATTAAAATGTGTGTTAATTAACCCAAAATACCACTAAAAATTAGTTCTTTTGCTCACGATAGCTACAGTGGGCATCTACTAAAAGCTGAAAACAAGCCGAGAAAGAGTTTGTTTTTGTCTTTTTAATTAACAGTTGGTTACTGAAAGACCCACAGTTGAGCAGATGAGGAGAGGTATCTAGAGCTAAATTCCAGCTCTGATATTTGTCATCTATCTGACTTTGAATTATTCAAGTGATACCCTCTGAGCCTCCATTAGTGGAGCTAACTGTACCCACATCGCTAGTGAGGATTATAAATTAGATGGTGGATAAGTCACCTTTGCAAACCGAGGATAGTGGTGATGGAGAGAGAGCTCAGGGTTCTTCAAGGAATTTATTCCAGCTTTTGAATCATCTCCCACAAAAGAAGTATATGTTTGACAGTGTAAGTCTGGTAAGAAATTCCCCAAAATTCCTTTGGGTGCATACCTCTCTACCAACCTATAATAAATGCCATTCATTCCTTCATACTATCCATTCTTTCGCCAACACCATACACTGCCTTCCTTCTCCCTATTTTACAGAAAGAATCCGAAAAATTGCTAAATAACTTGTCAGATGTACAATCTCAGAATTCATTAAAAGTCATAATTAGACTGAAATGAAATATCGTGTGACCCATGGGAGGAAAAGTATGGGAACAGAGCTAGTGAACAGCTCATACACAATAATTTGCAGGAGCAAACATCTCCCCTAGGGACCACGTCTAATCATATCTTTTCTCTTTCTCTGATTTCTTTCAGACAATTCACTGGGTAAAATCCCCCTGGCTGTTAGAAGGCCAAAGCAGCCACCCCTTTGGAGACCCACACACCTGCACTTGCTGTTTCTCTCTGTCACACCAACCATTTTGCAACATCTGGATAAGTGGCTCAAACTCAACGTCTTTTCCTGTTTGGGGGCTCAGGCTCCCATGGACCACAGTGTCAAGTGTTTTTAATTCCACCACCCCCTGCTGTCTATTCCATTAGTACTGCCATTTTCTTAGTTGGGGGGTCAATGGCCAGTCTGGACAATAGGTCTGCTACAGGACAGTTTGGGCCTTGGATGTAAATGATTCATACATCAGACCTTTATAACAGTAATCACATGTCCTGATATCTAGCAGGTATGTTGTCTATGGTTTGTAACTTGTCTCGCTGTTGAGATGACCGTCAACTGCCTATTTGTGGATCTCTTGTTCTGAGTGTACCATTGCCACGACTGTTTTCTCGATTGTTCTAGCACTCTGTTGTTATTTCTGGCAAAGCCAGCACTAAAGATATGCAAGCCACTTTCAGATAATCCGATTTCTTGCTTGGAATTTCACTGTGGTGCTCTCTGGATTAGCTCGTTACTGGACAGCTATTTCTATACTCTAATAGAATTCTAACAACAGAGGAAAGATACTGAGTTTTCCCAGTGCATGCAGCACACCAAGCACTGTGATGTCTGCCTCAGAAAAGATATTTTATTTTTTAAGATATGGGGGGGGGTTGATGTTTTTGTTTATGTGCATGTGTGTGTGTAAGTATGTATACCTATGGAAGCCACAGAAAAGGCTGTTGAATCCTTTGTAGTTAGAATTACAAGATGATGTGACCAAATTTTGATACTCTAAATGACCAGGGTAGTCTTTCTGTTGAGTCACCTGCATTTCTGACCCATGGCATCTTATTTAATCCTCCAGCCACACAAGGCAAGTGCTATCTTTAACCCTTCTTTAGAAATAGGAAAGTGAGGCTATATGAATTTAAGAACAATACCACTTCATAGTTATTGAGGCCTGAAGACTGGCACAATGCTTTAAAATATATCGTCTCATTTAATCCCTAGAGTTCATCAATAAAATAACTACCAATCACATGCAGATATTTCAACTTACATGAAATGAAATAGAATAAAATGGATTTGTATGAGCAGCATTTCCAGCATTCAGTGGCTAAGTGTATCTGGTGGCTATTGTTTCATGTTATACAGATATGGGACATTATTGCCATTACCCAATACTCTAAGGGCAGTCCTGCCCTAAAGCAATGCTGAAGGTGGGTAGTCATTAAAGTACCTACAGTAAAGAAGGGAAAACAGAGGCTCTGGTTAGTTGTGTAACTTGCTGAGTAAAGGCAGAAGAGTTGATAACAGATCCATTAGACTTGTTCTATGAACTCAGTGACCATTTCAAACTGTTCCCCCTGGGGTGTGGGGCTCCCAGACAAACGACGTCCTTGAAAATTCATGGATAGCTGTAGGAGTCTCACATCCTTTCCAGAAATCTCTATCCCTGTTATCATCATCTGGATCCAGGTTTATTCTCTGCCTTTACTGGTTCTTTGTGTGAACTTCTACAGAGCCTCATTACCCCAGTGGGAGCCCACATGACACTCACTGCCACAGTCTCACCCCTTCTGTACTAGATTGTGCTTGTACCCTGGTCATCTGCCAAGACTGGTAATCTTACTACCGGATGCTATTCCCAAGCTTTCACCATTTATTCAGAAGTCTCCTGGAGGCTAGTTCAGTCCTGAATAGTAGGTTGAACCTGTGGTTCTCGAACACTCTTGGAGAGCATGAAGGATGCAAACTAAAATGGTTTTCATCTGTTTTTCAAAGCTCTTTTTGCTGGCTCAGAACCCACGACCTCCTCAGTTGCCCAGAAGATGGGTGTGGCACATGGCCAGTTTTCTCCTGTAATTCCAGCCTTGAGCCTCTCTGATCCTTTTATCAGCATCACTGAATAGAGCCAAAATTTTCACTTCTTCCAAGAACTCAATGCTTATGGCAATGATAAGGTTTTCCTGTGATTTCTTAGATGGAAGAGTCTGCACAGTAGGTCCAATAGTGTTTTGAGTATATCTGACCTGAGAAGGTTTGAAAAATATAACTAAGGCTCCTTCAGCCTATACTGCTTGTCAGGAACTTCGATGAGTATTTCCTGTATGTCACTTCTCATGTTCCTCACAAAAGCTTTAAATGGCCTGTGCTCTTTTCACCCCACTTACAGGCAGAAGACTCAAAATGTAGATACATAATTTGCTTGAGAATGCATGGTTATTTGTGAATCAATTAAGGTTGGCACCTTTGGTCAGTTTGCTCTATCACTTCATATTTGCTGTAATTATATAAATAAATGATCATCTATGGTTGAATAAAGAGAGAAGGGAACCTATTAGACGCTAAGAACCTTCTAAAAGCTGAAAATCACCAGATATAAATATATATTTTAGTAATTTTTAAACAACTCAGCTTGAAAGAAAACATGTTTTAAAAGGATGTTGAGAAATATGAAAGTCTTCAAATGTGCAAATGTTGTATTAAATGTGTAGTTTTAATACAACAGATTCATAATCATTTAAGTATTACTGATCACAATTTTTAAGCTAAATTCACTAATGGCTTTTACTCTAATAAATGTTCAAAATCCAGAAGAAGAATGCCAGCCCATCAGAAAAATTAAGCAGAGATGTCTTTCGGGAACTGACAGTGAACTTTAAAGTCAAAGGAATTTTAGTTCTTTTTATGAGAAAATCAGATGTGAAACTCAGAGTTCCTTAGTGTTTCCTTTATCATTCTCATTTGCATGGCTCCAGATTGAGGGTATCAGCCATATTAAAGACAGCTTGATCCAAAAAAAAAAAAAAAAGATATTTTTCCTGCTGGAAGCATTTTTATTTGTATATCCATTATACCAGTGGCAGTGGCATCCTGAAAGTGGGTTCTTTTCTTTTGGTCATGTGGGGATATATACAGCTAGAGATTAGAGAGACTAGAGTTCTGTTTCCACTGATAAAGGGGGGAATAGGTAGGCATGCATATGGTAGGCAACTATCCGCAGTGCCATGAAAATAATGTCTAAACCAGCGTAAGGTGAAGTCTTGCAATCTACTGTGTAATTCAGATCATTGTCTCCTTTTGTCTCACTTCTCAATATGATACTCTGGATAAAAGAACAGAGAGAGAGAGAGAGAGAGAGAGAGAGAGAGAGAGAGAGAGAGAGAGAGAGAGAGAGAGAGAGAGAGAGAGAGAGAGAGAGAGAGAGAGAAACAGCTTTTCAATGCTAGATGGGGCAAGCTGGTTTGGATTTTGTGTCCTAGAATCAAGAAGAGTAAAACCCAAAACATTTTGGTTTTCTGTTTCTTTATCCAACATTCTACTCGGGTCTTTACCAGGTCATTTCCCCTTAATTGTGTGCCTGGGAAATCATACTTTCCTCCTGTACTTGCTGTTAAGTGTATTTCAAGGTTGAGTTTGAGAGGATATCACTGGAGAGAGCCTTCCTTGCCTTGAATCTTGGTGCATGTGTAACTACTACTGGAGTTTTGTTCAGCAGGATCCAAATTCAGGTGAAGCATTACTCAGAAACAGACTTTAAGTCTCAGTTCCAAATAATCAGGAAACTTAACACCGCCGAGCAGAGCTAAGTCATTTAATTGTAGAACATTGTTTTCACTACACTGAGTTAAAATGTCAATTGAGTAATTGAACATCTTACCTTCTCCGGATCTCATTCTCATTATTTATTTATTTGCCCTGTAGTTCAAGCAAAGTCTTGAACTCAGAGATCCACCTGTCTCTGCCTCCCCAGTGCAGGGATGAAAGGCATGCACCACAACCCACAAGCTCCTTATCTTTTATTAGAAGGCATGAGAGTTGGTTTGTCTCAAAGTTTTTTCGTTTCTTTGTTTGTTTGGGGGTTTGATGGAGGGTGTGCTGGGTGTTGAAGGGTGTGTGTGTGTGTGTGTGTGTGTGTGTGTGTGTGTGTGTGTGTGTGTGTGTTGATGGGTGCAGGTGCCTATGTATAAAATCAATCTTGGGTCTTGGGTGTCGTTTCTCAGATGTCTTCCACTTTTTCTTTAAGAAGGGTTTCCTGCTGGCCTGGAATTTCTTCAGGTAGGGCAGTTAGCTAGGTATCCAGGTTCTAGGAATCTATGCGTCTTTAGCTATCACCAGAATTACAAGCATGCATCACTATGTCCTGCTTTTTCTATGGGCTCTGGAGGTAGAACTCATGTCCTCACATGGGAAAAGCAAATGCTTTGTTCAATAAGACACCTCTCAGCCTTTAGTTTGCTATGAGTCTCTCTTTCCTTTCTTTGGTTGGTTTGAAGCCATGGAAAAGAAAGTGTCTCCTGTCTTTCTCTTTGTACTGCTGGGCTTGGGATTAAGTCTGGGACATTGCGTGTACTGGATAAGTATTTTTCCACGAGCTGCACCCTAGCCCTGGGTTGCAGTTAGATGACCCTGTGTGAATAGTTCAGTAAAGCTAGCAATGGATATATAGGACCAAAGCATGGTACAGAAAGAGAGATCTGAATTGGACCAAACTGAATTTTGCTACTATTTAACCTTTATATTATTATTATTATTATTATTATTATTATTATTATTATTATTATTACTTAGATCTGAATTGTGCTTGAGGCAGGAAGAGGAGCAGATAAGAAAGGGTCCTCCTTCCTTAAGGAGGCCCAATTCGCATGTGCACTCACTGTGTGAGCAGGATGAGAACACACTTCAGCTGTCCTCTGGGTCCCCAGCTCTGGCTTGGCCCTTTCCCCTGAATTTCCAGCACTGGCACTCCTGGCATCCTTACATTTTCATGTCTTTAGAGTTTGGTGTCACTCTCTGTTCTTCTCACTCAGTGTCCTCTTCTCTGTCCCTCCCTGCCACATGCATCTGTATCTACACTATATCCATTGTGCTCAAAAGTCCCCTACCATCTCCTTATAGCCCAAAATTCTCGAAGGCCATTCCAAAACCTTTCTCAGCAGGATAGTGGAGAAGCCTGGCAGTCAGTAATGACTCCCCCAAAGGTTAGTTAAAAACCTAACTTCCGTATCCTCCTCCTCACCTACAATGGGCTGCTATTTTTATACATATTAATATAATAACCTTTGGTCTTGGAACTCTCTAACCACTTATCAAAAAAACTTTAGAAATGATATATATTTATTATAGTAACTATAGCAGAAAGATAATCACTGCCCTTACTTTCCTTGTGCACTGTGTTTAGGTTATTACATTCAATACTCGTTACAATCCTACCACATATTTGTCATTTCTCATTTTCACTTCAATTTTCCAGTTGTAGAAACTAAGAGGCTAAGCAAATGCCATCAGAGCCTAGATTTGAACTATGTTTTCTCTGGATTCAAAGCCTGTTCTGTTCTAAAGTCCTTCTTATCTCAGCCCTACGTCTTCTCCAGTAACCAAGGTAGACCGTGAGCTTCTCAGCATGACACACAGGTGCCTCAATGCCCATTACTGTGGAGCTTCAGCTCCTGCAAAGTCTACACACACACACATACACACACATACAGACACATGCAGACACACAGAGACACACACACATACAGAGACACATACACACACAGGCACATACATACACACACACTGACACACATACACACACACAGACACACATACACACACAGACACACATACACACACAGACACACATACAGACACAGACACACAGACACACACAGACACACACACAGACACACACAGACACATACACAGACACACACAGACACACACACAGACACACACACAGACACATACACAGACACACACAGACACACACAGACACACACACAGACACATACATACACACAACACACATACACACACAGACATACACGCACACACATAGACACACACAGACACACACACACAGACACACACACACAGACACACACACACACACACACACACACACACACACACACACACACACACACACAGAACTACAGTTGGTTTCAGCATCTTCTCCTTTCTTTTCTCTCTTTCTTTATGTCCCTTCTTGGTAGGCAGCTCAAATCCAAAGTTTGATCCTGTCATTTTAATCAAGTCTAGGAGAGATTTTTCCATAGTAAGTCGGCCCTATAAAATCTGCTGATTAGTTCTAAACTGGAGTTTAATGGGAAATCACTTTCATGGTATTTAAATGCAAATATACATATATACATATGTGCACATATATATGTAAATAAATAAACATTCAGCTTTTAGATGTATGCATGCAAAGAAACAATTCCTGGCATTTCTTTTGTGATAGTATCATAGTAATAATAAGTGTGTGTGTGTGTGTGTGTGTGTGTGTGTGTGTGTGTGTGTGTAGTTTGTGTGTACATGTTTGATTTTTAATGTCATTACTTCACAGCCTCTCCTAGAATAACCATTGCACGCTATGAATTGTTCTCCAGTCATGAGTGTGTGTTGGATGGCTCCACTACATAAAGTTTAAAAAGGGGCGGCTTTGATTTTTAGTGATAGAAACCACAGGTTTCCTCTGGGGGATTTCTCTGCGAGAGACCTGAACAAATTTGTAGGTACTGGAATGTTCTCACTCTAGATTTTTCTCATTCTGGACAGAAAAGTGGGTTAATACAGAAAAATGTGGGAATGTGTATGATTGTATGTGAAACTCTGTCTACCTCTCCACGTAAGACTTAAGAAATTTATTCTTTCCAAGTTATATCTCTGGCTATATCTCCACCAGTCAGTCAACAGCGCCGATAAAGAGTCATTTACTCACATGGAAACCTGAGGATGCCACAATAGAATTTTAAGTTAGAATGTTTTTCTAGGGTAGGCTTCACTTTAGGGAAAAGTCCTTTGAAAATGGGAAGAGGCCGTGGTTTGAGCTCATCCAGCGGGAGCCTTTCCGTTCCTAGGAGTATTGAGCAAGCCCCGCACCCCCCTCCCTTCTTTGTACCTTCTCAGGCACAATAGTGAGTGTACACACTACAATCAGAAGGTCATTTTTTCCCTTCAGTAACAGTAACCCAAGTGGCTACATTTCCTGATTCTGGATTAAATTCAGAATTTCAAATACAATCGTATTCGTTTCTGGTTAGAAAGTTTGATATTTATCATGGACTTCCCTGTCTTCCATAACCAGTGTGAGAGAGATTACAAAAAAAGTCACCTGAAAGAGACCATTCTTTTATTTAACAATTAACCCCATCTGGGTAAATAATACGTCGCTGTGTACTTGAGCCATTGCGGTCCGGCTCTGGGTTCAGAACTCAACACGGCTTCAAAGCGGAGTCCATGAAATGATGACAAGATGCTACAGAAATGGCTTTTTATGTGGAATATAATGCTCATCTAGTGTTACATGGTACAGTAATGAGGAGAAGGTGGCTGGAAAGACAGTGGGATAGAGTGTCTGGAAGTACTTACCTGCGGAAACACAATCTTGGTTTACTTTAGGCCCGTCGGCCTAGAAGTGCAGAATATGGTCTAGAAACCTGAATATTCAAAAACAACTTCAGTGGGAGTTGTAAGGTTCCCATCACAGGCAAATAAAAACAAAATCCCCTGGCAGGCATCAGAGAAGCCCAGGGCTGGAGTGCTTCTGAAAAACCAGGTTTCGTTCCCACTTTCATCAGATAATTTCATTATACAAAGGGGCATATGTCTTTTAAAAGTATCAAACAGCACATTAGAACCGTGAAAGGCCATCAGTCAACAAATCCTCATGATAAAGATCGATCGTTCCCCACATAAGGGGAACACGCAGACCAGGTCAATCTGTCAGCAAACCCATTCACAAATCTATACTCTGAATTGAGACAAGAAACTCTAATAAACTGAGATTACTTTCCAAGAAAATATTTGGGTACCCCGACATGCCCAAGCCTCACACCTGACTGAGTTTGGCGTCCCATGGGAAAACCAGGCTCAGGGTCTGGAAGGGTGGGCGGCCAGCTTTGGTTACTTCTTAGAAGTAGGCCCTCCTTGATTTCTACCCACCTGTATCACTTTTAGTAAATGGCACATGGAGAAAGTAGTGAGGGAACTCGCTTGAGACACTCAGCTCCAATTTCCTGGGTGGATTTCCTATTGTGGTTGAGCAATCCAAAAGCCTTCTGGGAAACCTGGGGCCCTGGGATCGGCTTCAATAACCAATTTTGCAAAGCCTCAGCTGGAACGAAATACGTTGTCATCAGTTTTAGCTAGTTGTGGATATTTCTAGATACCCCTGAAGAAAAGAAATTGGGAAATATATTTATATTTCTTTATCACCTTTTAGAACCTTCATGACCCCACTTATTTGTGGTCCTAGATCTATGCCCCAAGGAGCACAGGGTTTGAGAAGTGACCACAGATTGAGCTCTTACCATGTATGTTTTGTAATCTTCCAACAATGCTGCCTGTCAAGGACCAGCACCCCTGTTATAGACAGGATAGGAGGGTAAGGGATGCTGCCTGCCTGACAGGGACCGGCACCCTGTTACAGATGGGATAGTAAGGTAAGGGATGCTGTGTGGAAGGATACAGCACCAGGTTATAGATGAAATAGGAGGGTAAGGGATGCTGTCTGGTAGGGACCAGCACCCCTGTTATAGATGGGATAGAAGGGTAAAGGGATGCTGCCTGACAGGGACCAGCACCCTGTTACAGATGGGATAGTAAGGTAAGGGATGCTGTGTGGAAGGATACAGTACCAGGTTATAGATGAGATAAGAGGGTAAGGGATGCTGTCTGGTAGGGACCAGCACCCCTGTTATAGATGGGATAGAAGGGTAAAGGGATACTGCCTGACAGGGACCAGCACCCTGTTACAGATGGGATATGAAGGTAGCCCAATAATGCTTCTGATTCAGGACAGAGAACAACTGTCAGCAGTGATGCTTTGTTTTGCTTTGTCTTTTATTGAAGATAGAGTCTTCTCTCCTATAATGCATTCTGACCATAGTTTCCTCTCCCTCCACCCTCCCCATTTCTCCCACTTCCTCTCTCCATAGATTTATGCCCTCGTTGCCTTTCAGAAAAAAAGCAGGCAATAACCCAATACAATAAAACAAAATACAATGAAAACAAGTCGAAACCTCTCATATGTAGGCTGAACAAAGCAACCAATCCAGAGGAAGAGTCCCAGGAGCAGACAAGAGTCACTGTTTGGGATCCATAAGAACACCATGCTAGCATGCATCACATTTGTCCACCAGAATAACTGCTAGCCTCCAGCTTCATTGTGAACTTTATGCTGCAAGACCACCTAGTTATCATCCCCACTGATGGGCTGACCACTAGGGCTTCTGCCGGGTAGTCAAAAGGGTTGGCTAAAGCTGTTAAACGGGTAGGGAAGAGCTGGAGGAGAGGGGTCTGCACAAGCAGTGTAGCTGGGGAACTGAAGGCTAGTGACCAGATGCACAGTTCAGAAGCAGAGAAGTAGAACAGTCCACCTTGGCTCCCTGAAGACTACTTATGAACGGGTGGTCAGAGTGCAAAAACAGAAAGAAATATGGGTGGCAGAGACTCCCTTCTGCGGTCAAAGAGATTAACCACCCATGTGCATCCCAGCTCCCCCATCTCACTGTGAGAGAGCGCTTAATTTGGGGGGTAGGGGCCATATGCAAACATAAGAGTTGGAGCAATATAATCTACCCCATGGGGTAGATTCTGTCAGCTGTAAATTCTAGAATTGTCACAGCACCTGATTAAAGAAGCATGACCATTAAAAGGAGCAATGCACAAGACATACCCAGCTGACAGCAGAACCCTGTAGACCCTAAAAATGTTATTTCCCAATTTTCTTCTCAGTCTCTTCTTCAAGAAATGATTCTGTAGTGGCACTGACCCACTGACCCACTGACCCACTGACCCACTGGCCTAGTTGGAATAAGAAACATCTGTCAGTTGGATGAGGAACTTCATTGTAGTTATGATGCAGATCATGGTGGAAGTCTAGAGTAGATATCTAGACTGCTCAGCCCAGCACCCTGGCCTTCTTCAGAGAAGAGCCATATGAGAGTTGGAGGTTCAGTTTAGAAACTAGAGCCTTTAGAGATGCAGCAGGAGATGGCTTTGGAAGCCACCGTGCTTCACCCCTCATCAGGGCATCTCAGAGTCTTTCCAATCTCATCTATTTTGATTGACAAATCCTTTGGGGTCTAAGAGGAACCAAGATTCAGGAAGTGAAACCTGAACAGGGGTTCTAGCAGAGTTTAAGAGCACCCTAACTTGGCAAGCAAATGGCTTTCCTTTAGGAAATCTCACTGCCTCCCTGGGAAACTGTAGTGGATTTACGATATTATATTATATTATAAATAATTGCCCCGCCTATGAGTTTAATAAAAAGCGCTGATTGGCTAAAGGCAGACAGGACGTATGGGCAGGGCTACCAGACTAAGAAAACTGTGGGAACAGGAAGAACAGAGCAGAATACCAGAGAGAAGCCAGAAGAAACAGAGGACAACTATGCTGTTCTGAGAAAAGGTACAGAGCCACATGGCTGAACAGAATAAGAGTCATGGGTTAGATTAAGGGTAAAGAGTTAGCAAGTTATATGCCTGGGCCTTAGGCCGATCAGCATAAAACTATTGTAAGCATCTGTGTGTCTCTATGGGTCTGTGGGTCTTTGGGTCTAAACCTTGAGGCTAGGCCCGAAAGTCCAGGCCAGAAACCTCCTACTACAGGGAACAATCAGTGAGTTATTCCAACTAAGTGAAAGCAGTTTGATCTGCTTTATATCCACAAAAAATAGGCCACACAAAAATATGGAATGGACAAAAGAACCTGCTAAGGTTGAATTGCTCTTCCTTCTTTTCTTCCTGAAGCAGTAGGCATCTTTAGCGGAGACTGGATTACAGTTGCCACCTGACAGCAGGAATGTCATTTGTATTGGATCTTGAGTACGTATTCCTGGGAACTAGATTCTGTGACCACCTCTGCTCTTGATTGTTACATACAATGCAGCGCTTTTGACAATTTCAGCTCTGTGTCTTCCAGAGTGTTTTACTCTAAGGGGAAAACATTGACAAATTCAACAGTACTTGTAGCAAAACTGTGTAGCAGATCCAATCAGGGTTACAATGAAGTCAAGACGCAACACCCACCAACAGTAGCGTGGCTACAGGCCTCAGCCAGGGGGCTTCGCATAACCAGACAGAACTGCACTCCTTTTCTTGAAGTTGATATTCCCCGTGTATTTTTTCTCTGCGATTACAAAAGGAAATGCTTGTAATCATTGGCTCTCCGTGTAATGATTATCACATTTTTATTTTATTTTAATTCAGAGCAAACACCTCTGCAAACACATTCCTTGTGGTAACCCGAAACCCCTATCTGGGTAAGATTCTGATTGATTTTAGCAGAACAAAGGGACAATTGCATCTCATTTGAAACCTAGATGAGACATTCCCTATTTCATTTTAAGCAGAGTAAGAATGGTTGGGTGGTCACAGTTTCAAACGAAAGTGGGAAACACAATATTGAACAAATGTACAGTGACTACGTTTCTGACCTGGAACTGGTTAACCAAGAGTGGAAAAGCCACCCTCCGGTAGCCAGAACAGGAACCTACAGTCTGCAAATGCTCTCATCACTTCTCCAAGGAGGTGGCGAAATGCAGGGTCCCTCATTCTGATCTGTGTCTGTCGTCCTGGTCTGAATTAACAGAGCGGGACAGGAAATGGATCAACACTGCCCATAAGTAAGAAAGCTGAGAAGGACGGGCCCCTTCTGCTTTCAATCAAGAAAAAGTGTAATCTGAAGTATCATCAGGGCTCTCAACCACTGGTGAACCCAGGCTTCTGTGGGGAGCAGGGATTCTTCGTGGATGGAATTACACACTTAGTGAGTGAGAACTATTTCTTGTAGAGAATGCCCGTGAACAGTGACAGTGTGGGCATGAGGAAAGCAAACTGAACTGGTAGGTTTAGCACTGAATCTGACAGGGAGGCTACTGCCATTGTCATCAGTATTTCCGTAAATATTATTTCAGAGTTATATTTCTTCTCAGTGCCAAATCTGGAATTTCCAAGGAGTGAAAGGTTTTTGAAAATACCTTTCATGGAAACTTTTTGAACCCAGAAACTAAGAAGCAAATTGTTTCGCACCACTGAATTATTTCTGTTTACCAAGCACTGCCTATAAAACTATGGACGTTTCTCCTGGCTTTGCCAATATCTTGAGTAGTTATTAATAAGATCTCAGAGATAATTTGCTTAATTTCAGTTTGCTAACCCAATAGCCTTGTCTGTTTACTTTGCTTGCTCAGCATGTCTCTGATGACCAGAAGCTTAGACATTAGTTTACTGCAGGTAAGATTGTATGTGAGCCATTGGTTTTCAGATGAGGGAGGATGGTCTTGTCTTATGGTGACTCTGGCCTGACATACTGCTGCTCTGGGGTTAGTAGGAGAAGGGGTAGAAATATTCAGGTCACCAGCCCTTTCCCAAGCCACAGCTTCAAATGTGTCTATATTTATTTACTCCATTTGAAATAAGTTTCCAAACAAAACATTGAGCATCCCCAATGGAAAGTACAAAAGCAAAAGGCATGCTACCTCCGTTGCCTGCCATCGTGTCAGCCCTTCCTCAGATCTACTCCTTCTGTGCTGGTCAGAGGCAGGTGCCTCGGATACTGTGCTGTGCTGGTGAGCAGCTGTCTCTGAACAATCATTGCTCCAGCAAGGCACTAGCCATATCATTCTTATAAGCCAGATCTATTTGAACTTGAATATTATTATTGAGACAGTTTTTCACTGTTAGCCCAGAGTGGCCTTGAACACACTATGTACTTCAGGCTAGCTGGAATTTGTAACTTTCCTACCTTAGTTGGGATGGTATTTCACACCCAGCTGAATCTATATTTCTGTGTCTTAAAAGTCCATGATTAATTTATGAAAAATAATTTAAAAAAAACCCACAACACAAGATGGATATGGTGTTTCAGGCCTGCAATTCTATCAAATGAGAGCTTGGGGCAGGAGGATTGCAGTGAGTTCCTAGACTAGCCTCCTGTGTCACAGAATGAGAGGCTGTCACAAGAAAACAAATAAAACAATAACAAAAAGAAAATACCGTTAGACAGACATGTGGTGCATGCCTGTGATTCTAAAACTCTGGAGGCAGAGGCAGGAAAATTACCACAATTTTGATGCTAGCTTGGTCTACTTAGCACATTCTGAGCCATTGGGGACTGCAAAAACACTTCTAAAAAGAAATAAAATTAAAAAAAAAAAAACCCACAAGACAACAAAGCAACATTAAAATCCTCAGGACAGTGAGCTCTGTAGGAAACACCAGAGTGCCACCAGAGTACGGAGGGGCCTGACTTCATTGAGAATCCTCAGGCTGACACCATTGTCTTTCTAGAGCATCTTGGGAACCCAATGCTTAACGAATAAATGATTGCATCTACTATTTGTCTAGCATAAAATAAAATTTCTCAGTGCTCCAAAATATCTTCTTACCACAGCTGAGCCTATGTGAAGGTAAAACTGCACTCAAAAGGTATGCCCATCAATTTTGGGCAATATTTAAACAAAATTCACTAACTATTCTCCAGCTAGCTCTCAGCCCCAATTTGCTGTGTTTTTCTTTGCACTTTGACTACTCATTACTCCTTCACTCTTGTTTTTAAGAAAATGTTTTCTTAATAATCCAAGGAAAAGTGGACCTTTACATTTTTCAGACTAGATACAACATCGTGATTGGAGAAAATGTCCAAGAAAACCTTATTGGTTGGCTAGAATTTTAGTCCAAGGTAAAGAGGAATTCTCTTGGTTCTGGGACCACAGAGCTGTGGGGGAACTTTTGGATGAAAGTCATAATCCAACAGAGAAAGATGAAAGGAACTTAAAGGTGAATTTGAGGACTTGGGAAATTTAATACTGTGATTTGGTATCAGATTTAAATTCCTTCCAAAACCACTATGAAATAAAAGTGGGAGAGGGGTTACTTGCAGAGTGCTGAGTACGTTTAAAACTATATGTAAATGTGTTTGTCAAGCCCTTTCCTTCTCCCCAGAAAGCACAACTTTAAAACCAACACCCTGTTTAAGGCACCATTGTGTTTTATTGAGTTACATGCTCTAGCAATAACTATGTCTTTGCTACTAAAGCTTAAATTGCAGGATTAAAAAGAGATACTGTACAACAATTTTATAAATCTTCATATCCAACAACCAATTAGTTGAATCTTTTAATATCAGAGGGGAAAAAAATCCTAAATGATTAGTTGCACGCAAGGCTTTAATTGGACGTGGTTGGCTCTAATGGAATTTGAAGACATTTTCTTACATTCCTAATGGGAAACTCCAGAGACAGAGAAATTTAATGAACCTGAGTGTGTGTTAATCATGGTCCATAGTGTCAATGAGTGTTTACTTCTCCAAGAATTGAGCAATATGGTAATAAGACTTTCCCCAGCATACCGTTTGGCAGCATCCATTTGTTTAGCCATAATATTTAGCCCTGAGAAAACAATACAGTATTAAATGAGAATCTCTCTTTCCCTAGAGTTCACACCACTATGGGTTGTCCTTTCAGCATCAAGCACTCCAGGAGGATACTGGAAAACTGTTACTAGGTTAGAACTCCACAGGATTCAGAGTTACTGAGGTTTGAAGCTTGGCTCACACATTTGCCCTTTCAGAGTCTTCATGGCCTTGGGGGTTAGATCACCAACATCACTGACTTGCTCTAAGGCACAACTGAGATAGATGTGGAGAGTTACTAGCATGGAAGATGGTTTAAATGAAGCATGCACTGCCTGGACACTCAGTGTGATCACTTTAAATGCTCAAGAATGGCAGTAAGTCTCCCTTCCTGGCTTTAACATAGATGGTGTCTTGTCAAATATGTGTCCAGCCCATGTGCCAGTGTGCTTTGGAAAGCACAGATAAAGAAAGTAATAAACTAAACAAGTTCATAAGGCTTTCTAGTGCTTTTTTTGAATTTCCTGTGAGTTTCTTTTTGTAAAATGTTGTTTGTTTACTATGAAGAGTCACATTCCCGCTCGATGTTTCATTAATTCAACCTTGGCTAATCCTTTTAATAGGATGTTTGCTATCAGTGTTCAGGTTCATTGATTCGAAAATATGAAGAAGATCACATGCCTACACTAGCCAACACTAAATACTTTAGTAAGGGCTTTCAAAGGAATTCAAATTTGCTTCTGCGTGTCTCAACAAAGTTCACCTGTTAAATGTTTTTTTTGTTTGTTTGTTTGTTTTTGTTTTTGTTTTTTGTTTGTTTGTTTGTTTTAATGGCTTATTTCTCCTCTAGGACCAAGTGTAAGGCCGAGTTAGACTCCTCCTGTGTGTCTCACACTCAGCACTTCCTGTACAACCATCCAAACTCTGCCCTTGCACTTCTGGTGTCTCCCCATTTGGACAGCAGACTGTTGTTTCTTCTGGACTAACCATCTTTTATTCCCTCTTTGTTCCATTTGTATAGATCAGAGGTCTATTTATAAATACACTTGCACACTTTTCTGAATTAAACTAATCCTAGATTTCAATGGCACAGAGATTATATAGTCCCATAGGTTAAAGGGATAAGTCTGTATAAAATTGAATGAACTAGCAAGTGATAGGTAAATAACACTACTCAAGCAATTAGGGCTCCAGATTTGTGTGTTTTATCTTAAGAAGAATTAAAGCTGCAGCTGTCTCCAGATTAACGTTATAGCGATTAAGAAGGGAACACAGGATACATTATCAGCATCAACATCTCTGTACTCTGCTTGTCCACATGAAACACTGCTAATGTTCAAATTTCCCACACCTTTATCAGAACTCAACTGGTAGCCACTATTAGGCAACTAAAATCAGTAAATGTTAAAAATAAATTTATTATGGCATTTTGTTGTCATTTAACAATGCCAAAATATATGATGTGAAATATTTTACTTAAACCTCAGTGGAATTTTGAGGTATCTGTTCTTCTCCTGTAAGAATTTAACTCTTTTAAATGTCTATAGTCATTTTTCTGAGTTTCACCTTTTTTCTTTTCTTTCTTTTCTTTCTGTTTGTTTGTTTGTTTGTTTGTTTGTTTGTTTGTTTGTTTGTTTTTGGCTTTTGGTGAGGGGAGGTTGTATGTTTGTTATTGAGGCAGGGTCTCACCGTGTAGTCCCTGGCTGACCTGGAACTCACTAAGTAGACCGGATTGGTCTCAAATCCACCACCTCCACCTCCTAAGTGCTGGGACTAAAGGCTTGTGCCAACATACCTGGCCAGAGTTTCACTTTTGAGAAAATTGATAGTCGGTACTCTCCAATTTACTATTTCTAATACTAGCTCTGTGATTGCTATTGATTTATAATCAGCTGCTAACGTTATTCATGTTGTGGTTTCTACTTTCATCTTGGGCGTTTCCCCCTGCATAATTATTGTTCAAGATAACTGTTG
The DNA here is from genome assembly GCA_033318265.1 of Phyllotis vaccarum. Classification (NCBI taxonomy): domain Eukaryota; kingdom Metazoa; phylum Chordata; class Mammalia; order Rodentia; family Cricetidae; genus Phyllotis; species Phyllotis vaccarum. Next base: position 3,803,365 of record JARWLC010000012.1, read on the forward strand.
TTCAAGAGTAAGTTTGTGAAGCCATGGAAAGTAATTAAATATGCAGAGGAGCAAGAGACAGAGAGATACACAAAAACAGTGCACTTATGGATTTGGTATCTGATAATTTATTACAATTACTTAATCAATGTTAATTTGCACCGAACATTTCATTATGTTATTTACTATCTGTAACAACACTGAGTTAGACCCAATAATTATTACCATTCCACAGATAGATACTTTAAGCCTACCCAAACTTTCCAAGGTGACACAGCTATTAGATACTGGAACCAAGATTCATCCCAAGCTGGCCTGACTTAGAACACTTTAACCACTGTGCTTTCTTATAGAGGGAGACAACAAAAATATGATCTTCAGGGGCTGGGACATGGCTGAGTCTGCAAAGTCCTTGTTCTGCAGGCATGAGAACTTGAGGTTAGAGGTCTGGGTATAACTGCAGCATTAGGGTTCAGACAAAGGAGGATCCCCAGGGATTGCTGGGCAGCCAGCCTAGCTGAAACATCTCTTGTGGTTCTCTGAGGGATCCTGTCTCAAAAACTTAGAAGTTTATCAACAATATGAGCAGAAGACTTTTTGTGGGATAGTAATCCAACAATAATGGCCTTTCATATAGCAAGTCAGTCTCTTTTGTTGTGAAAATAGAATTTACATGGTCAGACGAAAGCAAAGCAGGCTGTGCTAGTCTCTGCACAGGAGCAGGGGGCTTCAGACCTTACACTGATACCAGATTACAAGTGTGTGTGTGGCCAGGTGACCTATGTGGCCCCTGCCCTGGACTCTTGTCTGTCCCCAATGCCCCAGGAGGGAATATGAGGAGTTGCTTCCACTCCCACAAAACTGTTTAGCTTCAGAAAGGTCAAGCTCATGTTTTCTCTAGATGTCCTAAATACCTTGCACAGCGACTGATACACAGCTGGCATTGAATAAATATTTGTTGAATATTTAAAAACAGTGGGTGAAGAGGCTAAGGAAAGGGGAGAGAGGATGGAGTGATGGCATCAAAAAAGGGGGAAGAAATGAAAAGAGAAAATCCATGTCCTTTAGCATCTCGCCCGAAGTCTGTTTCCTATGGACCATCTTGTGTGATCTATGTCTGGGCTACCGCTGGTTTCCCTGCTGAGACCCCTCTTTTGTGATGCCTCCATCTCCCACCTTGTTCTCAGATATGACCTATTCTCCACTGCCCCTTTCCCAGGGAGCAATCAGCAAAGGATGGGGAGAGTGTGGCAGGAGGTGGGGGTCCTTTTCAGGGTTGCCTCACTTCTCCAGCCTACATGAAACCAGCGTTTACCCTTTATCTTCTTGGAACTAGCTCTTCCTTGAAAAGTACTCTTCAGTTTTTTAGACAGGCCTTTGAAATTTCCCCAGACTTATTACCAGTCACTTCGTTAGAGTACACAGTCTTTCTACATCCACCCCCCTGCACATTCTGGTGTATTTAGCACAGCGGATCTCTCTGCATCCATTTATTTTGTATTATCACGTCACAAAATTTAAGGTTTACAAGAACTGGAAATTGATGTCCAGTCCTAGGGCACCATATCACAGTAACTAGAGCAGAGATAATAACATCAAACACCCCTGAGGACCCACATCTGACCCAGAAAGAAATGAAGCCAATGGCTTGCTTTTAACACGTGCAAAACTGGGTATGGAGAAACTCACACTCCCACCCCACGGAGGGCCGGTGATTCCTGACTAATAGCCTAATACTATGAATCACCCAAGTAAATGATGGCATCTTCCAAACAGTGAAGCATGTAAGCTCCTGTGAGCTCAAACTGAGGCACTGAAGCTTAATGCAGAGCCAAGGCCCTACAAGCAACTGAGCAAGAAATTAGCATCATGATCTTGACCACATCCCTTCTTCTTTTGGGTGTTGGCTATGCAAAACATTATCTTTGGAGCTGGTCCATATTTCATGGCTGTTTCATTCAAATACAAATGAACAAGAGTCTCTGCAAAACAGACAGCTTGTTCATTTTCCAAAGCTGTGGCCGTCATGTGTGATAGGGCAGGTGCAGGGAAGCTCTCAGAGTATTGATGAGTCTCCCAGTAGACTGCTCTGGCTGCTTGTCTTTGTTTGCAGACATAATACTCAGTTTCTTCAAAACGTCTCTGGTTACAGAAGGGAAATTCTGTGGAAAATTGTGAGGATGGTCAAAGAGTTAACACAATGAAAACAGAAAAGACCCATTTGAAATATTTTTACAACAGTCTTTACACTAGAGAGGGGTGGAGGGGGGGGGAGCATTTTAAGGCTCTCTTTACCATTAGGTTGTCTGCTTTTACAGGTGGCAAGTTTCAGGGAGAGGTGAGGGAAAAGCTCACACAGAGATGGTCTGCAGCAGAAAGACTTGACCCCCCTGCCCTCCTGTCCATGCCTACAACATAATCACTCACAAAGTAGATACTAAAATATTGTCAGCAGCTGCCTGACCTAACTAATAAAAGTGAGCGAGTTAAGTCAGAAAGGCTGTCCTTAGCTCACCCCTAGGCCTCTGCATTCCCTCCGCTCTGGCCTGAATTAGCAGAGTGCACACCAAATGGCTTTTTGCACCTCCTTTTGCTGGTGTCAGAATGACACTGTTGATTTTCCCCCTCTGAGGGCCTGACTCAGTGAGTTTAAATGTCCCTTCTCTTTCTCACTCACCACATGTAAACCTTAATTAGTCTGCCTCTGCTGAACACACCAGCGTCACTAAAGACAGCAGTGAAAGATTCCGCTCAACGCTGTTTGGGGTCCTGAAAAGGGGGAGGTGGGACGCTGGAGAGGGTCACACAGGGCAGCAGCAGTGACAATGGAGGTCCCAGGTCTCCTTGCCCCACACTTCTGCCGCCTCTTTTCATCCTAAAGCACTTGAGTCCCTTCACAAAGCCACTCTGCTAGTGGATATGCTTTCTATATGTTTGATATCTCTGTGTAGATCAGGTTATCACCTTTCAGGTCCTATCTGGAACTCCAGGGTTAAAGCCAGGTCCATGGTCTCAGTTACTTAATAAAAATTAAATGATCCTTTTTAAAATTAAAATTTAAAAGCTGCAAGATTAACAGAGGATAGTAAGACATCCTTAATTATAAATTATGATATTAATTGATATATATTATAAGATATAAGCATATAATATATATAAGGAAACATGTTAATATATTAAAATACAATAAAAGATCAAGCAGAGAACTGACCTTGCACTTCAGAACTGAGAAGTTTCGATGTGATGAGGCCGCCCTAGCAGGCAGCAAGTGGAATTCTCTAGATGTTATAGAAGAACCCTAAGACCTCTTTCATCTGTTCTTTATTTGTATATCTTCTTTTTTGATTTTCATTTAAGAACACACCCTTATTTTTAAGGGACAAAGTAGTAACAATGAAACTCACCTTTTTGAAGTAAAAATGTGTTATTTTATTTTATGTGTTTGGGTGCTGTATGAGCCTGGTGTCCACAGAAGCCCAAGGAGGGGTACCAGACCCTTTGAAACTAGAGTTTTTCATTGTGAAATGCCATGTGAGTGCTGAGGACCAAACCCCTGAAAGAGCAGTCAGCACAGCTTAAACACTCACCACATTTTAATCCCTTAGACTCAGTTTTTAAACCATCTTTTAAGTTTCCTGAAGATATATTTTTTACCACTTAGTTAAAACTTAGGTTTCTAATTTCATTAGTATCTTAGAACTCTTTTGCGTAAGGAATCAGCAGGCCACAGTAGCTGTCTCTTCTCCTTGTTTCTGAAAACTTTAATCAGATATGCATTGCTGTGACAAAATTAGCCAGAATAAATCACTTAAACCGGAAAAAAATAAAAGGCTGATTTTGTTGCCTAGTTTCTGAGGGTCCAGCTCCTGATCAGGTGACTTCATTGCTTTGCAGCCTCCAGTGAGCACACTGACAGACAGGGTGCAGACTACAGCTGCTCCCAACTTGGCCACAGGAATGTGTGTGGATGTATAAAAGGGGAAGGCAGAAAGGGGCTGGATCCCAGTAGACCTCTCTGGAGAATGCCCTCCAAATAAACTATGTCATCCAATGAGCTTCTCTTTCCTAACGGATCCTCCACCTGGAAATAGCTCCACCAGCTGGAAACAAACCCTTCGATACATAAACTTTTGGGAGACATTGAAGAGGCAAATTACAATAGAAAGTTTCAACCATCACTGCTGCCCAAGGATTTGGTTCAAGAAAGTGCTGCAAAATTCTCTTTTGGTTACAATAAGGGAGATGCAAGGATCAGAGAGGCAGAAAGAGCCAAGACTCTGAGAAGGGTCCTGGGTCATTCCTAGATAAGCTGAGATTGCAGTCAATGAGTTAATACATTGGAGTAAGTAACTCTCTAAGAATAAAATTGGCAAGCCTTTACAACTTTTAAATTTTCACTTTTGAAATATTCTAAATGAATGGGTTGGCTAAGGACATGAAGGATAGCCCTAAAAGCCATCCAGAGTGACTGGTCTTAGCACAACTCATCCAGCTCTGTAAATATGGGCTGTGGAGGAAATATCAGCTTGGATTTCCTATAATAACAACAATAATACCAATTACCATTTGTGAGTGATATGTGTTTTACATATATTGCCTACTAAATCTGAATTATTACATTCTAAGTAAATATACGTCACTTAAATTTTATTTAGACATTACTGAATATTGTCACTGAGGAGGGCAGTAAGCCACCTGAACTCCAACAGGCTATTTTGAAAAATAAAAATATTTTAAATATGAATTGAAAATTCAGTACTCCTACGGAGCTCTAAATTCTAATTTTAGGGATATTACTGCAAAAAAATATTTATGTGTATTTAAATACTTAATTCTACAAAGATGGAATTATTAGCCAGAAGCTTGTGAGCCAATGAGTCTCTAGGACACGGACACGGCATGAAGCAGTAACGAGAGGGGCCCCTTCCTCAGCTATGTGGAAGGGGCGAATCCTCTACAGAAGGCTGTCACTGGCTGTCTGCCCTCCACACGCTTGCTGTACTGTGTGTGTCTGTGCATGTGCTGGTCCCCCCTCCCCCTCCCCCTCCCCTCCCCCTCCCCTCCCCCTTCTCTCCATTTCCATAAATAAATAAATATTCACAAATGATGAAGTAGGTTGACTGTGTTGACACAGAGAGAGGCCAAAACAGAATGCACCCCCAGCAACGGTCACTCCCACAGGTCTGAAAGTTCTGTGAGGGGAGGTCTGTACCTATTTTGATCTCTCCAGTGCCCAGGAAGCCTAAAAGACTCAGTAGTCATGCCACAGACTTTAGCAAATGAAGAAATGCGATGTAGAAATTGTTGACATGGATATCAAGAGAAAATCAACCACAGCTCTAACAGCAACCAAACTTCACTTCCTACTTACGAGACAGATTGGAATATAATGAAATGTTCTCTATTGACTAAAGATTTTCGTATCGGGAAATGGCAAGATTCATTCTCGTTTCAGAGTGAGAAAATCTAACTGAATGTGTGGACACACCATGTAAAAATGTATATGGTTATGTATGAAAGTTAGGAGAAAATAGAAGTGGATAATGCGTCAAGTTAGTGCTGCTATTCATTTGTTGTCGAACGCATATTACAAGACTTTAAATTCATTTTTATGTTATTAATGTTTTATATTTTAAAGTGTTTGAGTCACACTTAAATATTTCTAAAAACAAAGTTTTGAGGAGATAATAATATGTATTTTTTAAAATTTTGCTATAAGAACTTTTCCATTAGATTCATAGTTAGAAAATGAACTTTATTGAGAACATTGAAGCCACTCATTATGTTTCATTCAATATTAAAAACAAATACAAAAGTAAAATGTAGGGGGCTGGAGAGATGGCTCAATGGTTAAGAGCACTGGCTGCTGTTTCAAAGGATGTGATTTCAGTTTTTAGCACCTACATGGCAGCTCACAGCTGTCTGTAGCTCCAGTTCCAGGGCATCTGACCTCCTTACATGGAGATACATGCAGGCAGAACACTAATGGACATGCAATAAAAATAAATAAAATAAAATTTAGAAAATGCACTACATTTAGAAACACCTTACCATTTGAATATGACCCCTCATTTATATTTATAATATCTAGACAGAGATTACATTGAAATGCGGGCAGGGATGGAATCAGAATTTACAGTTTTATGACTGGATAAATCTCGCAAAGTTAGACTAAAATCATGTCATGCTCACCCCACTCCGAAGAGCATCAGACTCTCCTTACACAGACTGCACTGACTTATTGCCTCCCTGGGGTGAGCTGGGACCCACAGGGATGGCAATGCAGAGATCTCTTTGCTCTGGTTTTTGTTTGGTTGGTTTTTATTCCTTTTTCACAGTGCTAATGACAGCTTGGCACTCGGTGAGCAATGAAATTAGTTCCAAATAAGTGAATCTTCTTTTGACAAGTTCTATTGAAAAGAGACTAGGAAGAGATAGGGTGAGGAGGAAAAGGGGAAAATGAGAAGGTGAAAAGAAGGGAAGAAATATTAGAGAGTCAGAAAAAAGAGCTAGGGTCAAGTCAGACACCTTGCTCTCTGGGGTCTTTAACTTGTCTAGGATCCCAGCATTCAGCAAGAAGTCATTCGCACACAAGGTTCTGCAAGGCTCATTTCAGTAGCTTCTTTGGTATCATTTTTCAGAATTTATTAGTTTCTGGGGTGGGGATTTAAAGGATGAGATTTGAAGAGACAGCCTACAATAACATTTATTCTGGACCTTGATCTAGTCTGAGGCTGCGTGTCTGGGAAAGGAGTGTGTCAAAAGGCCCAACTCAGTCAGGCGGCTGTGGCAAAGGGCAGATGGCTTTATGTACAATGTGAGCAAAAGACATACAAAAACGTGTTGATTCTGAACTGCTATTTCTAAGCAGATAATAAAATATGTGATAAGTCATACCCAGGCCAAATGAGAATGTACCACAAGCCATTGAGCATAAACCCGGACATATAATCCAAAAAGATTATTTTTTCCATTTTTTCTATGTGGAAGGTAAGAGCATGTAAGTAAATGAGTAGGGTAAGAAAACATTTGAAGCAATATTTCTTCAGGCTTTTAGCTCATTGTACAATTTTATCTCTCCCGAGGATCCTTAACAAATCCATTTTTGATGGGTAGCAGCAAAGTCAACTCTCCTGTTAGGATGTCTATTTGACTGAGTTGAAGGAAGACATACTGTGTAGCCGTGCAGTACACTCATCCTGGAGCAGAGATGCTTGAAAACTTGCTGCAAGCATATGTGTGCTTGAGATGGTAAAAGTAGTTTGACTTTGTTCAAGGGATTAGAACGAAAGGATGCTGTCCATTATAGTTCCCACAATAATCCTTCCAGTAAATCTAGACTCCTGTATCATCCATCATCTGCCACTCTTACAGTCTCATCCAGATCTGCCTCCATACACCCTTCAGGGAAAGACACTGTCCCTGCTATACACCTTTGAACATGTCCTCCCCTTTCTCAGACATTTCTATGAATGTCTCAAGACCTCGCTGATGAAAAGTCTTCTCTGTGGCTCCTTACCCACTTCCCAAGCATCTTCCTCTGGGCCTCACCTAAAGCGCCATCCACTGCAGTTTGTCTTCTGTTTTTGCCTGTTTGCACTTTTTTGTCTTTACCTTGCAGTCATCACAGATTGCAAGAACTTTATTTTATTCCTCCTATCTGGGTAATGTGTGGGATAAAGGAGACACTTAATATGTCATGTAAATTGCATTGGGAAGTCTGAGTCCAGTGATTCTTCAGAAAACAGTTTCACCATATCTCAGCTACTGAGATGAAAAAATACTACAGCAAGCTGGGAAGAAAGCTCAGTCTTCAAGAGATCTTGTTTTTTGCAGAGGATCCAGGTTCGGCCCCAAGCACCCATGTGATAGCTAACAACTATCTCCAACTCAACTTCCAGGAGATCTGATGCCTGCCTCTGGCCTCCATGGCACTGCACACACGTGGTACACAGATATCAGAGTAGGCAAATTACCTATGTACATCAAACAACTTCCAGATAGAAATAAAACTTTGTGAAATAGAAAAATATGTGTAAATAAGTAAATAGTAAAATAGTAACAGGTAAATAAATAAATCTTTACAAACAAAACAAAACTTGGAGACATCAGAAATTGAGCAGAATAGCTTATAAGCACTGAGAAGGTAGTGTGAACATCCAAGAGAGAAGTCTGGCCTAAACTGTGCTCTGCAGACTACAGATGGGGGAAGGGAAGGCAGGATTTGAGGGACAGTCCAGCACATAAACAGCACGATCTAGCTGCTCAGTCTCAAGTGAAAACACACAATGTGATCACATTCGTTCATGAGCTTGAGAAGAAAAATTGAATCTTTTTGCCAAGCTTTTCAGCTGCAAGATGAGACTGTTGTGGGGACAAATGCATAGCTGGGGCAAATGTAGTAGATCCTGGCATAGCAAAAGACAGATTCATAGATCAAGGACCCTGGAAATTGCAAGTGCAAGTGACTGCAGCAAAGCAAAGTCCAGTTGGAGCACAGGTCCAACTGCCTTCCCAAGACTGGAATTTTTTTCTTCTTCTTACTCTCTTTGGGATGGCGTGGAGCTGAGCTGTGGGAACACTTTCAAAAGGTAGATTCAACCCTCTTAGCCTAAAATAAAGGTTCTAGGTATAAAAAAGAGGTAGCATAATCTGCGAGTGCTTTGTGGGATGTAATGAGTACCCTCAGTTTAGATAGTTCTGGGCATGCCTTCAGCTCAGGATTCCATGATCTCTCAGGAGCATGGTGAGGAATGCTTCCAATCAATGGGAGAACGTTCTAGGTTCCCCTGAGGTATAAATAACATTCTGCACTACTTCAAAACAGGTTTATGTTCACACTTCATTGTGAGGTATTTATTTTATTAGCTTTCTAACATATATTTTACAGAGCGATCACAGTCTCCCCTCCCCAGTGCTCCCATCTACCCCATCCTCATCCACCCCTCCTCTGTCTCTGTTCAAAAAGGGGTAGTCCTCCCATGGGCTCCCCTCCCATTGTGAGGTCCTTAAAACATGGTTAAAAATGACCCAGAAAAAGTAATTTATCCCCACAGGTTATGAAGTTTCTCATGCTAGAAACTAAACCAGGAGCCACAGTTGTCCTGTCAGGAACAGCTCCCGAATTCCCTCCGTTATTTACAAAGTATATTCTAAATAATAAGCAGGTAATAACAGGTCTGATAAGGGTGGAGGGGATGCTTAAGATTAGCCTCTTAGAAGAATAGAGAAAATCCTTTCTTTTCCTCTTTAACACCAAAAGCTTCCTGGACGGCCCTGGGAGGGAATGTGTGATCTTAGAGAACCACAGTTACCTGTCTTCTCCCCGAGGGCAGCACAGCTTACCTGGGAATATAAAGCAGGTCTGAGGCAGAAATGGTGTGGTGAGAAGTCAGACACTGGACTCTGGGCGGCAGCTTAGGTAAGAATGGAGTTGGAGGAGGTGTCTGCTGGGGGGCGGGGGGCTCATGGAGAAAAGAGCGCATATCTGAATAAAGATTCTTCTCAGACACTTGGCTGAGTCGATAGCACTGTGCTAGGGGAGATGCCGAGGAGGATTCAGCAGACAGCACAGAGGAGTGTGTAGGAGAAGCGCTGGGCAGGCAGAGCTTCGGGATAAGCCCTACCTAGCTGGAGGCTTGCTTTCAGGGTGTCTGTTAAAAAGCCTGCTGTCTTTAATAGAAGAACTATCTCCCAGAACTAATGGCTGTATCAATTTGAGTAAAAGCAGAACCAAATACGCCTTTCTGGATAAAGTCCCAACACCAAGCCTCTACAGAAGTGAGATAATCTGTCAGTAACACAGCATTTGCTAAAACTCAACACTCTCAAGGAAAAATGACAGAACCCAGAACATTTATAGCAGCCATTTTCACATTGATGCTAGTGACTGAACCCAGGCAACTGTGCACATCAGACAAGCTCTCAACCATTGAGCTGCATTCCTGGCTTCCAATCTTGCTTTTTTTATTTTGAGAAATGGTCTCACCAGCTTGCCTAGGCTGACCTTGAACTTCCAATATTCCTGTTTCTCCTTCTCCAGTAGCTGACATGCATGTCCATCTATGAAATGTCTTTTAAGTCAAAGCTTAAAATAAGAAGTTATTTACTATAAAAACACACACAACAAAAAATGGCATTTCTATCAAAAGAACATATAACCTTTGAATGGTGACTCACAGAACAAAAATGTAGTGATAAAAAGCCTTAAATTATTTTCAGTAAATATGTCAAGGAATTTAAGAAAAACACTGGTTTAGTACTTTGGATCTAAGGAATTTCAGAGAGCAATAACAACCCTGCAAAGAACAATTTGAAAACCTTACTACTGAAAATAATCACAAATGGGCTTATTGAAGGGCCAAGCAGCAAAACAGAAGCCACACTAAACAATCAAAGCACACACACACATACACACACACACACACACACACACACACACACACACACACACAAAATGAAAATTGAAAGATAAAGCTTTCATAAACTTTCTTGATGATGTCAGGTAAACTCTATTATAATAAGAGCCTCAAGAGACTAGAAAGTAAGGCAGAAATGTATCTTAAGCTTCCCAACATTTGATGAGAAACAAGAAGCCACTGACCCAGGAAGGCGGACAAACTCCAAGGAAAATGAATGCAGGGGAAAGCACAAATCATAAATTGACCATAAATTCAAGAGCTAGAAAGGCACCTTAAAAGCAATAAAAGAGAAATATACAGGAAAAATGATAAAAATTAAGACTGAATTCTCCTAAGAATTTATAGAAACCGAGTGACAATGGTACAATAGTTTTAAATTTTGAAAAAAGGTATCACTCAAAATATATAAATCCACTAAAAATATCTTTTAAACTGGCCACATACCCCAGTACTTAGTGTACTTAAGGCACTGGGTTCAATACTCAGCACTGCAAAAAAAATTAACAATTAATTAATGAAAGCTTTAGATCAAAGAAAGTAAAGAATACCCACCCATTTCTAGTTCTAAATTTGAAGAGTATTAATACCAGCTGAAAAGTAAATATATGGTAGAAAATAAAAATAAAAGGAGTATTGTGGTTCCTCTGAAAACTGAGAATCACTCTCCACAGTGATCCAGCAATACCACTATTGGGGATAGATCCAAAGGATGAACATCCTTATCCCAAAGGCTCTAGCTCAACTATGTTCATAGCAGCATTATTTATAATAGCCAGAACCTGTAAACAACCTAGATGCCCCTCAACTGAAGAATGGATTAACAAACTGTGGGACATCTACACAATGGAGTACTACTCAGCAGTAAAAAAAAAAAAAAAAAAAAAAACCTTAAAAATTTGTAGACAAATGAATAGAATTGGAGAGTATCATTCTAAGTAAGGTAACACAGGCCCAGAAAGATAAACATGATATGTACTCATTTATAAGTGGATTTTAGACATAAAGCAAAGAATATGCAAGCTGCAAAACACAATCCCTGAACAGCTGGGTAACATAAGGAACTTGAGAGACACCCAGGGATTTCCCCCTCGGCAGGGGTAATAGAGAAGATCTCCTGAGTAAATTGGGATCATAAACGGGAGCAAGAAAGATGAGGTGGGAACAATCATGAGAGAAGGAGATGGTTGAGTGAGAGGAGCAACAGAGAGGGAGAACAAAGAGATGGATATCTTGATAGAGGGAGAGAGGGAATGGGGTTGGAAAGAAACCTCATGCTAAGGAAACCTCCAGGAACCCATAAGATGTCCCAGACTAGGACTCCAAGCAATAGGAGAGGGTTCCTAAACAGGACTTCCCTGTAATCAAATGAATGACCACCCTAAGTGTCATTATAGAACCTTCATCCAGCAATGGATAGAGGCAGAAGCAGAGATCCACAGCTAAGCACCAGGTTGAGCTCCTGGCCCAGCTGAAGAGAAAGGAGAGTGGGTATGATGAGCAAAGGGATCAGGATCATCAGATGACTGAGTGGAGCTATTGGAAGCTCACTGATTCTGAAACAATGGCTGAGGAACCTTCAGGGAAAGGAACTAAACCCTCCAAAGATAGACAACTGTCGAATGGCGTGGGCAGTTTGTGGAGCCTCATGTAATAAGATCAGACTCTGTTCCTGATGCATGAACTGGCCTCTTGGAGCCCATTCCCTCCAGAAGAACACCTAACTCAGCCTTAATACTGGGATAAGGGACTCGGACCTACCTCAACTGGATATGCCAGACTAAACTGACCCACCTTGGGACTCCTTGCCCTCCTTAGGGAATGAATTGGGGGATCAAGTGGAGGAAGGCTGCGTGGGGGGGGGGGACGGGACTGGGAGGGACTGGGAAAGGAAAGGGAGGGGGAGCAGTGGTAGATGTGTGGTCAAAAAAATTCTTTTAGATTAAAAAAAGGAAAATATTGGAAATAGCAAATATATAAATAAAATACTTATTTTTTTTACTAATGTATTTTTTAAGATCACTGAATTGTAAACTCATAATAATAGCAGCGCCTATGACAAGACAGTGGCACAGGACAGGGGATTTGTCGTTTCAAAGTTGTGACATCTTTGGTTAAGAGTCTCCATATCTACTTAATATGGACCATTAAATGAAGAATTCATGTTTTAATACCACCTGAAGCAAACATAAAAGTATACACACAACCCAAAGAGTTATCTATGGGTGGATTCTAAAAAAAAATGCTAAAATATGTTTGGTTATTCTGAAAGAAGAAAGGAGGAGCCAAGAAATAAGGAATACGTGGGACTGATAAGATGGTGGAATTGTCCCAATCATGTGTACACACATTCGTGTGCACCTTGACCCACATGTACATACAAGCATCCACATGTGTATTCTATGTAGAAATAAATAAAAACATCTGAACATGAGGTCATCATGGATCAGGATGGACAATAACAACAAGCGTTCATACAGAAGAAAAGACAGGAGAAAGCATTGTGTAGAGATGGAGACTGGAATGATTTGTCGACAGAGCAAACGGCACTAAGAAGGGAAGGGAAGCATGAGACTGGGTCTCCTGTGAAGCCTCCACACAGATGGATCTGTTCTAAAACCTTCGCTTTGAACTCCTGATCCCCAGAAATGTGAGAGGATGTGCTTCTGTTATCTTTAAGGCCTCCCAGTTTATGGTACTTTGTTAGAAGCTAATGTATCTGAAAGTCACAGTCTAAGATATTTTTGTTTAGATTTAATGAGCCCTTAAAGGTTTTGGTTGCCAGCCTTTGGTACTATTGGGAGCTGATGGAAGCTTGGGAAATGGAGGGTAAGGAGAGGGAGCTGGGTGACTGGAGGATGCCCTTCGTGGGGTAGATAGAGGCCCTGGACATTTATTTTATGGATGCCACGAGGTGAGCAGCTTACTCCATTTCACACTTTCTACTATGGAGTTCTGCCAAAAAACAGAAAGAGTGAGTCAGCCCTGAACTGAGACCTCTGCAACTGTGAACTGAAATAAAACCTTCCTCATTGAAAGCTAGCTTACTTAAGTATTCTGTCACAGTGGTGAAAAGTTGATTATCATGTGGTGCTTTCCCCACACTCCTACTTCCCTGTAACAGTGACACTCACAACTAAACTGTGAGTCCAAACATCCTGAACCAATGTTAGTGGATGTATTATCTACTAACACAGAAATTTGAATCATTCATCCCATTGTGCATTATTTTCCACTGTAAAGGTAACATATTAACAGTGTAGAAAGATGTTATGAGGAATTGAATCTTTCTCAATACCTCCACACATTATAATAAGGTCACAATGATATCCCCTTCTAGCTGTACTAATGTATATGCATAGAGGCAATTCTTATGCACTTATGGAAACAGGCATGTCACCCTGGATTTTTCTAGTAAAGAGTTCTCTAAAATAAAGGCTGAGCCAGCTCTGTTGCATGATCACTGAGTCAAGTCTTTTGTATCCTGATTCTTAAGGATAAGTAATTTTACATATTTCATATAAAGAGCAGAACTTAGTTTTGGTCTGGTTCCTTGGGAAAAGATAGTGAATATTGTGTGGACATAGTACATCTTTATAGAATGGTTCAGGTATATAGAATACTAAAGAAGAGCATATTTCTGTATAAAAATGCTTAACTCAAAATGAAATTAGATGCAGTCACTAACCAGGAGATAATGGAATATGTCAAGGCTGAGTTATCTCCAGCCTACCAAGTACCCACCACCTCATTATGTTTGTTGTCAGACAATCGTGACATATCGAGAGAAAACTTTTGCCAGAACTTTCCCCAAAAGATTAGCATGAAAAGGTAACTGCTGTATTAAATTTCCATTTTTCCTACCATTGCCCGAAGCAGACGTTCGTAGGCTATTTGATGATTGTACTTAGTGCTTAGGAGTGGAGTCGTAAGTCCTCAGTTACAGCCTTTCAACTGTCTGGCCAGAATCTGAAGTCCACTGTGGCCTGCGCTGATCATCCTGTGACCTACTCCAAAGCTCTCATTTCTTCTTCTGCCACCCAAGTCTAGTTCCTCTTGAAGTAACTGTTTCTCACTGCAATGAATCAAAGAGTTAGCATCGGCTGTTGTGTAAGCCAGACCCACGGCCTCTAGTGCTGGCCAGTTGTTGGCCTAAATAGCCCTTTTTCTTACTTTATATCCTAGAAGTCTGCTGTCTGGGTTCTTCTGGCTCTCCCATTAGGATTGAAAACATTGACATTGTCCCTAAGAACACTTGTCAACACTCTCCGAAAAATCAGGTTGCACTTTGTGAACTGAATGAAATAAAAGGTGGCCCCATCCTCTGGTCATTAATTCCATAGTCCAATAACTACTACTTTGGAATAACGGTCTGATGCCAGGAAGTGTGCTAAAAGATTAACTGTCAAAATCTCATTTAGTCCTTACACTGACCCTATGGACTGTCCCTATTTTATAAAAGAAAAATAAAATGTACTGCAGAGATAGAAATGTACTGGGGAGCAAGGAAGGGCTTCTGACTGAAAATTAGGTCTTTAAAATTAGGTCTAAATACCACCCAGTGCCATGTTCCCAGTGACCAAGGACCACCTAAAACCAAGCACTTCCTTTCCTTTCCAGCAACACTAATGTCTTTATCCAGCTACACTAATGGCTTTGCATATCTGACCCTGGGCAGGAGCAGCCAATAAGGGTCCTTGGAACAATATATCTTTGGCCTAAATGAAATTGAAAAAGTGAAGCATTGCCACGTAGCGTGATACTGGCAAGGATCTTGAATTCCCCAATGAATGTTTGCACATTGTTTAGTAGTTAACATCTCCACATTTTAAAAGCCTTCTTTATGCTTGACTTGGTTGTATGATGCACATTTCTCTAAACTTTTTGGCCTGCCTTCACTTGTTTATTTAGGATATCTCTCCTTGAATTACGGAAATCCTATAGATAGCCCACACTGTATAGTTACATGCTGGCATTTGACACCATGCAAGATTCCTACAGGGCAATTGATGTCTGGATTTTCTCATGTACAAAGTGTCTTAATCCTCAGCATTGGTCTTTCTTTGCACATTTGTGAAAGTTGTTTGATAGCAAAAGAAAAAAAAATGAAGCATTCATTTCCTCTATAAATATTTATGCAATGACCTCTGACTGCTGGCCAGCCTGCCTGCCAACACCCCATTAGAAATTTTCCCTTTTACAATCAACTGCTATCATTTGATAACCTCTTGAGGTTAAAAGTACAGATGTAAGATTTGGGAGTTCCTGATGGGAATACTTCACATCCCAAGTATGTTTTTCCTTGAAAGTGACATCACCATAGGAATACATTTTTTAAATATTTGGCTTTCATTTTACAAAGTTTCCTCACAAATATAAAGACTTAGACAACAGTATTTCACAATCTACAAATGATATAAAAATAAAAAGACATTCTGATTAATTGGGTCTAAATGGTTCTGCTGCAGTAAGGCCACAAACCACGCTAGAAAGAAGTATTATGCAAAGGTAGAACTGTGTGACTTTTACATCAAATTTTATTGTCATCAAAGCTGAAGGGGAAATCACTTTTGACTTAGAGACAGATTTGATGCTTCCTCTTGGAAACACAGAGATGACTGAAGTTATATAAAACTTACTCAGAAATGGAGCAATCAAAATACATGAGTTAAGAATTTTAATCTGCCAATGCTTTATGACCAATGTTATGGAGGTGGTTCTGCAACCACTTCCGTAGTCTGGATGGGCAGTCTGAGTAAGAGCAGAGTTCTCCCTTGATCAGAAATGAATCTCTGTAAGAGAAGTGATATCACTAGCAGCTGAGCCTGAATTCGATTTTTTTTTTTTTTTTTTTTTTTTTTTTTTTTTTTTTTTTTTTTTTAGGGAAAATACACTATTATATGTGCATGCACATGTATTCCAAGGAAAAATTTCTTGAAGTGCATAGAGTTAGGGAAAGTGGACTACTAAATTTTTATTGAGAATATACTATGTGTCATATTCTATGTTAAAGATTGTTATTCAGAGATGTTAGCAGACACAATTACAATGTCAAGTCACATCTATTAAAGGATCATTATATGCCATGTTGCTTCTCAGCACTTTACAAGTAATTTCTTATTTGAAATTTTGCAACAGTCCCACGAGACAGACTCCATGGTATAGTGGGCAAGTGAAGAATCTGAGATTAAAGAGACATAAAATGTAATGAGTTAGAAAGCAGAGCCAGTATTCATACTCAGTTAAATTTCTTTAACACCCAGTCCAATCTTGTTTAAGTGAGTTGAGATCTCAGGACCTGATAGTCAAACAGGTAAATCCAGAAATTATCTGCAAAGTCCACAGAAAGGGGATGCACAGGAACACAGAGGCAAAAGCTACCTACCCTTCAAGTGGCAGGCTAGAGAAAATTTGCATCACCGCAGTGGATGCGTGGAGAGTAGACGGCATCCTCAGCTGGACAGACTGATGAAGGTTGTTTAGATCAAGAAAAGATAATAATCACAGATGTGGATGTGTGAAATGCCATGGATGACAGTCACTATAATGAACTTTTGGGTTGCAAGGCTTATGCAAATAAAAGCTGGGGGGGGTGTGGGAATGAGCTGGCTAGAAGGACAGGAGGCAAAGAGGCAAGAACATCACATTATAAAAGAGAAGATGTTTTCTAAACTCTGGGAACTTATCAGTACTTTTGTAATAGTTATTTACATGACCCATGTACGAGTTACTTTGTCACCAAGAAAATACCCAGCAGAGCAAATCAGGGAAAGGCCTTATTTTATCTCACAGTTTCATGTGAGAATTGCATGGGTAAATGCATTGTGGAGACAGTAGCTCTTGACATGATGGCAATACCATGTGACAGCTTGCTCACATCTCTGTGACCAGCTAGAAAATGGAGATATCAAGCTAAAGCCAGAACTGGGGTATAAGCCTCAAAGTCTGCCTCCAGTGACCCATTTCCTTATTCTGAGCCCTGACTCCTAAAGGTTTCATTAAAGTGATACCAACTAGGGACAAGTCATGCAAGTACACAAGCCTCTGTGAGACATATTTCATCCAATTGTCACATTCTAACTTTGTCCCATAGGTTTATGGCCATCTAACACAAAATGCATTTGGGCCAAGTTCAATACCCTCTGTAGTTTTTGAGTGTCAAAACAAGTCCCAGTTTCCAAGTCCCTTCTAATACCCAAGGCAATCTCTTAACTGTGAGTGCCTATAATTTGTTTGTACTGATAGATGCTTCCTAACACAGAGAGTAAACACACTCCAAAAGGAGGAAATGGAGATCTAGCACGGAAAGAGTGAGGCAAAGGAAGATGTAAACCCGTGAGTACAAACATCAAGCTTAGCTGCCCTTTGCCAGATTCATTGTAATGTCATCTGAGCTCAGATGTACTTGATATCATTGCCTCCCAAGTCTGCTACCCATAGCTCAAAAGCCCCTATTGTTCTTTCTTTACTCCATATCTACAACTATCCTTGATTGAAATCCCACATCCTGGTATCTAAAATAATCCTGGGATCTCTATTTTGATGTGGTTTCATCTTTACAGTTTCACACAAGAGCCTCTTGGAGCCTCTAAAAGGAGACTCCAATCAGGCCATACGTTGCATCTGGAGATTTCTGGAACCTTGGTACAAGCCTGCATAGTTCCTGCAGCATTTGTATTTTGTGTGCTTACAAAACCAACCCCACCTGGATGGTGGCTGAGGCTCGGCCGCCTCAAGCTGTAGCCTTGTTCACTGTTGACACAGATGCAGTGGCATCTGGTGAAGCTGGAAGAACCGTTTCCTAGGAGGTTTTCCAAAGAAGCCGACTCCCAGGACAAAGCTCTGTTCTGGCGCTCCCCTTTAAGAAGAACTTGTGTGAGCTGTCAAGGGGTCTTTTACTTGAGGCAGCAACATTCCTCTTGCTGCAGAGCAGGGTTCAGTGTTTACCTCTAACCACACTAGTGTTTAGCCACTGAAGAGAGAAATGGAAAGGTAAAAACGAGGGATGACCTGTGAGTGACAAGGGAAATATATGGGCTGGCGGCCTGAGGGGTAGAGGAAAGTCTATCATAGATGAAAATACAGAAAATATTTATATAGATGCTGCAAGAGATAATCATAAAAGCTGTGTGTGTGTGTGAGAGAGAGAGAGAGACAGAGACAGAGAGAGAGAGAGAGAGAGAGAGAGAGGGAGAGAGAGAGAGAGAGACTTGATAGCTTGAATAATAAAATGTCCCTTATTGTACTGAAATATATGGTCCTTAGTTTGTAGGATTTCTTGGGAAGGTTATGAAACTTTTAGGAGATATAATCTTGATAGAGGAAGTACATTCTACACATAGTTGCCCATATTCTCTCTCTCTCTCTCTCTCTCTCTCTCTCTCTCTCTCTCTCTCTCTCTCTCTCTCTCTCTCCCCCCACCCTCCCTCCCCCTTTCTTTGCCTCTCTGTCTTTCTCTCTCCTTGTGTGAGAATGAAAGTGTGATCGGTATAGACAACCTTCTGCCGAAATTTCCTGGCTGGAGCTTCTCATTCCCTACCCCAAGAGTTTTGCCCTCAGTGATTTGGGGTTTGTTATTTCTGCAGGAAATTCTTTCTGGGACCCTGGTTCAGAAGAGAAGACCTGACTACCTGAGCATCATTGTATGCCAACAGATCTTGGGATCCCACAGCATTTCCGGTGATTCCATGCAGCTCCACCCTGGCAATGCCGAGAGGGAGAAGCATTTTCACTGGATGGAAGTCTTTTATCCAGGGTCCCTGGTCACACTCACACTGTCACCGCCTCTGTTGTCCTGTGTTTGCTTTTGCCAACCTGGATTTCTCTTTCTGAAACCCATAAGGCCTCTCTAATGAGCAGTTCACAGACAGAGGCAATGCTGAGAAGCAGGCAATGGTGGCCAAAGTCACTGGGGTCTGTTAATGAGTGGAGTTCACTGATGTTATCAGTCATGGGTGGATTTCCCTGGCAAAGACATTTGGAGCAGATGAAGAGTGGCCCCGGCAGTGGCATTGGACATATGTGACAATTCATGGGAGAAGTTTACTGACATGTATAGCAAATCCAGAAAGCCATGGGGTAGGGGTAGAGTTGGTAGGGATCGATTATAGCAACCTTAGAGTTTTTCTTCTCTTAATTATTATATTTACCTGCTTGCTCAGATGTTGCTTCTATCTGGCATTTTACCCATAATTATCATTACTTCTAAACAAAGATAAAAACAATTTTAATAACAAATCTAGAATCACTTCAAATGAAGAAGCTAAATATAGAAAATTAAATCATTAGCTTAAAAGTAGGTGACAGAATGGGTTTGAAACTCAGGAGGTCTGTCTCTAGTCTGGGAACTTAACCACTATGTTGTTGACCGCCTTCTGTTGGCTTAGAAGTAAATGTTAATAAGTCTTGGTAGAAAATGACTCTATGCTATTGGCAGAAGTACCTAAGGGGTGATGGGACTCGTCAAGGATGCATGGTAGAGTAGGGCTCTAGGCTCTGTTCTTGTTACTGGTGCTCGTTATTTGTATACTCACTCAGATATATTCTTATTATTCTACTTTCTTTTCTCTTCATGCATTGTTATGTTTTTCTTTACTGAATAACCCAGAACTCACTGCCATAAACCATGTCCGAATCTCCACATGTCAGAGTCTTAACACAAACTCAACTTTTACTGCTTGATAACAGTGTTACAAATTCTAAAGTCAGCTTAATCCTATTCTATTTTTTGTTATTATTTTAGTGGTTCAGTATCTGAACTTAAAAACATATAATTATAGCTGTCTTTTTATATAGCCAATATTCACATGCTCACATATATCATATGTTTATATATAATGTTTATCCAGTCTTTCTGACAGTCCTTTTTAAACTCCAAGATTTCTGTATATTCTTCTAAAATCATATGTTTTGTCTGAGTAAAAGACCCTTGAGTATTTCCTGTAGATAACACCTACCAGTGACTAGTAACCTTGGTCATGTTTTAAAATTCGCTTAACTTTCTTTCACCTGGTAGAAGATTTTCACTTCCCTATTAGATCCTTTGGAGATGTTACTTTTCTTCTCACTTTGAAGAGGTTACTTCAATATCTTCCAGTTCTCATTGTTTCTCCAGAGAAATCAGATGTAAATTACTTCTGCTTCTTAGAGATCACTGATTTTAGTGTCCTCTTAGCCAATGGCTTTCACAGTGTTTAAGATATTAAACTGTAGAAGTTGGATGATCCTGTGTGTAGTGGGGGAGCCATGCAGTGAGGAGCAAGTACATCACCTTAACCAAGAGGCGTGGCCTCTTGGCCAGTGCAGGTCTGGGATCCACCTATCACCATCAAGGCTGCAAAACTGAGGCGTGTCTGCAAAGGCAGCAAATAGGCTGTCTCTCTCTCTCTCTCCCTCCCTCCCTCTTCCTCCCTCCCTCCCTCTCCCTCCCTCCCTCTCTCTCCCTCCCCCTTTCTCTCCCTCCTTCCCTCTCTCTCCCTCCCTCCCTCTCTTTTCTCTCCCTCTCCCTCTCCTTCTCCCTCCCTCCCTCTCTCTCCCTCCCTCCCTCTCTTTTCTTTCTCTCTCCTTACTTTTCACTTTTGGAAGGAAGACACGTTCTATTGAGTGGATAGTCCAAGCCTTCCTGGTTAATCTTTGTAAGTTGCTATTAACCTCTTTAATAAATATTAACCTATTAATCGATAGCTAGTGATTATTACCAGCTACACCTGTGTCTGCATATGGTTGTTTGTGTGTTTATACTACTTGAGATTTGCTGCGTCTCTTCAACGTGTGAATAAGTGTTTAGCCATTAGCATTTGGCATTCTCTGCCCTGTCTCACTTTGAAATGCCATTAACACATATATTTGAACGGTTCCTGCTTGTCACTTTACGGAACAGTTTTTCCATTCTTTTTCCTTGTGTTTCAGTTTCTGTTATATTTCTACTGGCCTAACTTTCAGGTCACCCCTTTGATCTGCCGCAACCAACCTGTTGCTAAAACCATTCACTGAGTTTTGATTTAATTGTAATTTTCATCTTAAACCAATCTTTCCTTCTCAAGAATTAATGTTTAACTTCAGGTTTCAGTACATTTTTAAGTAATTTTTTAATTAAAAAGTTTTATCCCATACCCACTATTGCTCTCCATCCCTTCCCTCCTCCCAGTCCTCCCCCAGCCTCCCCCACCCCATCCCCCCATCCATTCCCCAGGGAGGGCGAGGAGTCCCAAGGTGAGTCAGTGCAATCTGGTGTATCCAGTTGAGGTCCAAGACCCTCACCCCAGTGTCAAGGCTGAGCTAGGTGTTCCTCTGTAGGGAATGGGCTCTGAGAAACCAGTTCATGCACCAGGAATAAGCTCTGATCCTGCTGCAAGACGCTCCACAAACTGCCCACGCCATTCAACTATCATCTACATTCAGAGGGCTTAATTCTTTTCCATGAAGGTTACTGGACTGTCATTTCAGAGTCTGTGAGCTCCCAATAGCTCAGGTCAGCCGTCCTCATGATCCTTATACATTTGCTTATATACTATCTCTTCTCTCTCTTCAGCCAGACTGAGAGCTCAACCTGGTTCTTAGCTACCGATTTCTGCTTCTGCCTCCATCAGTTGTTGGATGAGGGTTCTTTTCTGCTACGGTCTTTCTGAGCCTCCCTACATTTTTATGCTTAAAGTTTACCTGGGTTTTCACTTTTTACAGAGAATAGAAGGCCACATCCCATGAGTCTTCTCTAACTCACAGTGTGTTTCTTGAGACAGTATTTTTTGTTACTGAGGAAAATGATACAATATGGTTTATCCAATATGTAATAAATACTGAGTACTCCTGAATATTTAAGGAATATGTTTCACTCTGGCTATAAGAACAGACTATACAGGGGTTTCTCCTACTCACTTGGAAGACTGGAGTTTAGCAATTTGTGATGTTTCAAAGCTCAGTGCTGAACCCTCTGAAATCCTCTGGGCCTTTGTTTGAATGTATCTCATCTCTCACCTCAAGCTCATCAAGTGAGGCTTGACAGTCAACTTTGCTTTTCCTGGGTCATGAAAACCACAGCAATCCAAAACTCTACAGTGAGGAACAGGGGAACTACTACTATTCTGTAGTATGTATTACTGGTAACAAGAGAGTCTCAGAGAATTCAAATAATTCAGTCTGTTTGGAATACAAAGGACAATGTGAGGGGGAAAAAGTGGAAGACGAGGATGGGTCAGATCATCGATTTGTCTTGTCCTAAACTCAGTGAAGAGTCATTAAGCCATTTGGAGCAGAGAAACTGAGAAGACTGGTTTTATTATGAAGAACACCAACAGAATGAAATGGTGATGAAGACAGGAAGATGGAAAAACATAAAGTAATGAATGTTTTCATGTGAATGTCACAAATAGTAGCTAACATTCGCCCAAGTTAACTCACAAGGCCTTCTTGACAGCAATCAAGAGGGACTTAGACTCCAAGAGTTAAATAACTTGCCAAGGTTTGGAGAGAGTCAGCCCTGGCTGTGAGAGTCTTAAAGATGTGTTACTCCAGGCCTATGACCAAATCAACCAAGGATAGCAGGGCTCTGTGGGCTTTCGTTTGTTTGATTTTTCTACCTTTGATCTCATCAGGGTCAACTTTGGCTAAGTTTCCTGAGCTTTTTGGGATTATTTCCTCACCAAAATGGCGTAAGGAGACCAACTCTACTTTGCAAAGTTATTAAAAATATATTGTGAGAAAACTTCTACCATGCTTCTAGCTTACAAAAGGCTCTTAGAGGTGTGCAGCCCATTTCTTGTGCTATATCAAAGAGCAATGTAGTCATGGAGTAAACACCCTAGATTCCTAGGTAGTCTGGAAGTCAAGAATACTAATGAGCCAATAAGGAAACTGACACTGTATTGGGTGGGGGTCCTAAATCTGGAGCTTCATTAAATTAAATAAAATCAATCACTTCTTGGTTTTTATAAACCTCTATCTAAAATTAAGTATGTACTTCAATATAATCCTACATAACAAATTTCAGTGCTACTAGGTGTTATCTGTGCCTCTTGCCACCAACAAAGTGGATATTTTCACATCACATTTCAATCACTGTGACACCATGAGATAATCTTCACACTTATCACCACTTTGAAATGACATCAGATATCTAAGCTCATGCTGAATCTTGTTATTTAATAATCAGATGCACGCACACACACACCCATGTTTAACTCATAAACTATTTCTTAGTCTGGGGTTTCTAAAGCTATACCTCAAAAACTGGATCATGAAAAGCACTTTCTGGCATATATAAAACCCTAAGTTTGGCCCCCAGCATCAGAAAAAGAAATTTGTTCTTAAACTTATAAACTTAAAAATTTGATATTTCAATAAATATTTTGGTTCCATTATAATTTCTATATTCTGTTTGATGTGTCTAACATGGATCAAGATGTTAATAAGTTCTACCAATAGTAAAAGACAGCCCATGGGTTCAAAAGGGATGAAGGCAGTGTGAATACTTCAGTCAAGGCACAGTACGCTTGGCTGAGAAAAGTCCAATGCTCTCCCACCTATGACCCTGGGTAAAGCCAGGGCAGGATGTGGATGACCTGGGCCTGGCAGCCTCTGAGACATTTTCTGGAGCATTCCTGTAAAACAGCAGCCACATTGCCACATGTGCCTGGAATTTGATTTCCGGGCCAAGCATCAGCTTTTCCAATGCTAAGACTCCCTTGGGTTTTGGCCCAGGTTCCTCTGCTGTCAAGGCCTTGCCCTTTCAGTACCTCGACCACCTGCCAGCTAGAACAGATTCTGGAATTTTGGCCACCACTTCTGAGTCAAGTCCTAAGCCACAGGCTTCCACCTGCAGTCTTGAGAAGCTTTGACAGCAAGGTGCCTGAAGATATATCTGGTGCTGACCCTCCCACTTGGGGCAGCATGTCCTTCTTTCTGGATCAGGAGCTTTTTCAAAGATGGGTCAATTCCCTCTTTGCTAAAAAAAAAAAAAAAAAAAAAAAAAAAAAAAAAAAAAAAAAAAAAAAAAAAAAAAAAAAAAAAAAAAAGCTTTCTCTAATAGTCTGAGGTGGTTTTTTGTTTTTTTTGTTTTTTTTTCTCCCAATCTTATCTAGAAATAGTAGATTCTTCTAAGTTATGGTTTTCCTCCCCAAACCTAACAACAACAAATTCATCACAGGAAATGGTGGGAAGAATGTCTTGGGCAATGGATGATTGGAGGATGTTATGTTATTACAAAGTCATTGCTTGTGTTTCTTAAATAAACAGGCAGCTTATGTCTCTGAGAAGTGGTAAAGCTCACTCTTCAGGCACTGATGAGAACATTTTCTTCTCAAAGTATTCTTTCTGCAGAAGTGAAAAAAGAACACATTAAATCCTTTGTTTGGAGAAACAGTCACACTTCACCCACAAGATAATTGAGGGAAGAAGCCACCATTCTACTGATGATAGCCTTAGTGGTGTGTGTTGTGTGGCTGAGAGCATGTGCACACTCTTTGTTCACCCTTGTAATTCTTGAAGTCAGGTCCTAGATATCTACAGCAAACATTTATCTATTCTTAGAATTTCTGGGGCTGGAAAGCTGACTCGGAGGTTAAGAGCACTTGCTGCTCTTGTAGACATCCACCCAGGTTAGGTTCCCAGGACCTATGCAGCAGCTAACAAGCATCCAAACTCCAGTTCCAGGAAATCTGATGTCTGTAGGGGTATTGTGTTGTTTCATGGTAAATAATTGTCCCACCCACTGGTTTAATAAAAAAAGCTGATTGGCCAAAGGCAGGCAGGAAGTGTAGGCGGGGCTACCAGACTAAGAAAATCTCTGAGTGCAGAGTGCCAGAGAAGAACACCAGAGAGAAGCCTAAAGAAGCCAAGGACAACTATGCTGCTCTAAAGAAAGGTACCGAGCCGCATGGCTGAACAAGAGACATGGGTTAGATGAAGGGTAGAGAGCTAGCAAGTGATATGCCTGGGCCTGAGGCTGATCAGCCAAAAACTACTGAAAGTGTCTGTGTGTCTCTGTAGGACTGCGGGTCTGTGGGTCTGTGGGCCTAGACCTTGAGGTTAGGCCCGAAAGTCTGGGCCAGAAACCTCATACAACAGATGTCCTTTTCTGGCCTCTGTGGGAACCAAGCATATGCATGATGTACTTACATACACGCAGACAAAACATTCATACATATGAAATGAAAATTAAAAAATTGATATTGTCCAATATTTCAAGAGGAATACATAAGACTGTTTAGCTAAATCCTTATTATTACCCAAAATTTCTTTATTTGTCTGATCTTTTTGGATTAAAGACAAATTGGACACAGAAAGAAGAACTGCATGCTAAGTCCCAACAAAGAGACTTTGGAGTACACACATAGCTAGAAGATAACCCTATGCAACACTTGGGAGGACAAGGACCATGTTTTGATGACTAGGTCAATGTACCATAGAGTGTAATTTGTATTAATATGCATTGGATTCAACATATTCAACAGTAATTGTAATGTATTTATTTGTATTAATTAAAATTATTCTTAGACAATTTTGCACATGTGTGTGAGATATATAGCCTTCTCTTGCTCCACATACTTCCCAAAAATCTCTCTCACACATTTGGGATTTTGGGTGACCACTTAACCGGAGCTGTCTGTGTGACCACAGGTTAGTAGTTATATCTGTGGAAACCTGGGAGCTTTAGTAGTGTGTATTCCAGAGTCTTGCTGAAGAGAAGGAAGAAAACCTACAGAAACTATTATCCTGGTTCATGGGAATGCAGAGTATGATTCAACAACCAAGGAGCCTTCATGAGACTGACCTAGGTCCTCTGCATATATGTGACAGTTGTGTAGTTTGGTCTAGCAGTGGGAGCAGGGCTGTCCCTGGTGCTTTGGCTAGCTCTTAGGAACCTACTCCTCATACCGAATTGCTTTGCTCAGCCTACATACAGGGGAAGGTGCTTGGTCTCATGCTTTGCTGATGCCCATGGGAGACCTGCCCCTTTCTGAGCAAATACAGAGGAGGAGTCAAGGTGGATGAGGGGGACAGAGTGGGAGGAGAAGAGAGAGTGAAGGCTTTGGTCAAGATGTAAAGTAAATTAATTTTTAAAAAGCAAGATGGTAGACTCAACACTAGAAGGAATAGAAGTAAAAGAAACAGAGGTCATTTCCTTTTGTGATAACTCCAAGGACCTTTTCCATTGTAGAAGGACAGCTGTGAATTGCAAAGCAGTAACGAAATTGCTTCTCCTCCTATTTGTTCCAAATCTGTTGCCTTTAGGTGTTCATCTTT
Source organism: Phyllotis vaccarum (assembly GCA_033318265.1). Taxonomy (NCBI): domain Eukaryota; kingdom Metazoa; phylum Chordata; class Mammalia; order Rodentia; family Cricetidae; genus Phyllotis; species Phyllotis vaccarum. The sequence goes on from JARWLC010000012.1 coordinate 3,830,001, forward strand.
GTCCATCAGAGGAATTTTTGTGCAAGATTTTTAACATTTCATGTGACGATCTTTCAAATAGTATATAGATAGAAGACAGAATAGAGAAGGGACAGAAAGCATAAATTAATTGGATGTCTACATTATAGTATAATATCAGATTTGATGGGTTTTATGCATCCCAGATTAAATGCAGAAATATAAAGAATTATCTTTACATTTAAAATTAGTAAACAAAAATAAGTTTCCAGCTTTTTCTCTCTAGACTAATCTCATGTTGGTTTTTTACCATGCCAACGTGTTGTGGTAGATTATATGACCTCATATTATATCAAGTGGATTCAGTCAAGCCTGACTTGCCTTAGATATAGGTACCAAATATTTAAATCCTCGAAATTTTGTTTATAAACAAAATTTCCTGGGGCATCTGTCTCTAATACAATAAAGATTGTCAAATAGAAAATATTTTAAGCTAACTCAATCAAATTTTAATGAGTCCCATATTCCCACCTAGACTGGTTTGTCAATGTCACGTCTTCAAGAGAAAATACAAGGGAAGTAGAGTTTTAGCTAATGTGTGTCAGATAAACGGAGACAATCAAACTAGATGACACTTTAGGAACTGAAAGAATTATCCACTTGAACTAAACTGGTTGAATTAACGTCAGATTTGCTAAATCTAAGTTTCTTTTTGTCCTTCAGAATAATAACCAATACCACTTTAAATAAGCAGTTTCAGATCCAAAAGTTTATAATATGCAGTAGAAATATGACTTTATTAGCAAGTCAGCTGAGAACTAGATTGGATTGGTCTTTCTCAAACGTTTATGTTTACCCCTAATTAGCATTTTTATATTTAGAGTTGACTCTTCAACACACACACACACACACACACACACACACACACACACACACACTTGTACATGCAAGTTACTTGTCATTTTCCCAAATACAGTAGTTATGAAAATTGAAAATTTGCCTTTCCATGAATAAATTCAAACCTCTGGTTTGAAAATAAAAAACAATTAAAATGGTTAACGAGTGCTCTCTGAGAGTTCAGTATCCTGCCAATTGCAGTGCATATTATTCCTCACAATATTTCATTCTAATGTAAAGAGATTTCACATATAGTGTTTTGCTTGACTCTTCTTGTCTAAAATTAAAGGATGATAAACTTGTGTATTCTTATTAGGGAATATAATAGAATCTAAATGAGAAGAGCATGTGATTGCATGTGTGTGTGTGTGTGTGTGTGTGTATGAGCTCTTGTGTGAGTGTGTGCATACGTGTGTGTGTGTGTGTGTGTGTGTGTTTATAAATTACTCATACCATTTATAACATTTAATTCCTGCTATTGGAGACCTTGAGATTTTGAGACTGTCTTCTAACATATCTTTTGAATAATTCAATTCAGAAACAGCTTCATTATACAATGCATGTGCTTCTTAAAACAGTTAAAAGACAATGAACTAAGAAGTGGCTTGAATCTCAGTTTTTAAAAAATATTTCTTTAATATGTTGCAAGATGTTCAGTGTAGTTAATATTTTATTAGTTATTTCAACAAGTGGGAGGTAAAGTTGGGCCAAGCTCCTTTTATTGATGAGAAAAAGGAGTTACATTCTTTTGAATCCCATAGTTGTTCAGTATTGAATTTGGAAAGAGTCTTTCAGCTAACTGGGAGTGGACTCACTGAAAAGTAATGCCAGGTTTGGTTATTCAATCTTGGTGTTCTAGTGCAAGAATATTTTACTGTAGCATATGGATGAGGCAGGGATTGTCTTAGGAGACCTATTTGACAGTCACTCCTCATTTGCTCCTGTCAGTGGCTCAAATATCAATCATTCTGGTCTCAGAGAAGGGGAATAAAGAAATTGGTAGATCTATTCCAGTGGTAGATGCATTTTCCTCCATTTATTCTTGAAAATTTAAAACGTCTTAGAAAAATGAATTTTTCAATCTTTAACTTTGGCCCGGGGTGAGAAATCCCAGTCAGTGTAGCTGTGTGAGGAGAATCTGCACGCTGCCATCGTTGATATCTTTACTGCAGTTTTCATAGGAAAGCATCACTTTGCCATCTACTGGCACCTTCCTGGTTCTGTTATTCAACACATCGTTTTAGTAGAATGAGGGATAGACTGAGAAACTCTATAGAGGTGTATGTAAGCCCCAGCTTTATACATAGCAAGGTGTGAGTTTAGAGGAGCCACATTTTTCATGGAATACAGCATAGTCTTTGTAGGCCTTCAATAAGTTGTTCAATTGGTATCTGGTATGTTCACCTGCAAAATGAAGATATTATTATAAAATAACTTTCCCTCCTACCATTCCTTAGGCACCACTGCTAGTGTAGCTTATTTGCTCATGTCTTCTCACTGATATGTGAGAATTTAAGAATGACCAGACATTTCTGTAACAGCCTGATACCCTACCCACCCTGCTTCCATGCTTCCTTACTTGGGAGTGCTCTGTAAGACAGAACGAATTGAAAATATTAGGGACAACCATTGGGTGTTAGAATATGTAGGTGTATACATAGACATATAGCATATAACAACAGTTTATGAAAAAGGACCATGAATTTGAAATAGAGCATATGAGAGGGTTTGAAGGGGGAAAGGGAAGGAGGAAGTAATGTAACCATATTCTAATTACAAAAATAAAAGAAAAATTTAAAAGCCTTCAGGTTGAAATGAGGAATCTCTGGTGGTTCAAATCATATCCTCAATGTACGTTTTGAAGAAGAGATAGGATAAAATGTAACCACACTGTTATCACCAGAATAACAACCTTCCCTAAAACCTTTTCGTCACACATACTTTAAAATCTTATGTTCAGGGGCGATCCTCTGTGAACGTGGCTCTTTGTGTCTGCAGCCATAGTATTCCATAGGTTTGCTAAATCCCTACTCACTCCTCCTTATTTTCTATCGTATTACCCTGGACATCCTTTCACTCCCCTACTTCTGACAGTTGGTATTTTACCACTTTTACCAGCTTTGCAGATGTCCTAATCATCTCTTACAAGTAGAACACTCCAAATTTTTTTTTAAGAATTCAAAATTTTGAAATCACATTTTCTAAGGTATGTGGCCCTTGAGCCTTGCCTGCCTGTGTTCTTCACTGTGGCACTGGGGCACCCCTCCACATTGCTACATCTCCTCAAGAAAGTCAGACATTACTATGGAAATGAATGAGTACCAGTGAAGGACCTTTTTTGGTTCCAGCATTGCTCAAAACAACCGAGCTAGGGCATCTTGTTTTGCTCCAAATTTAAGGAAAATGGATAAAGCTTATTTGCCATTTCTCTGAGTGAGCTAGGAATTCCAGCATGTTTGATTCTGTTGTGCCTGACAAACAGCTAATACCAATCTAATTTCACTGGAAAATTCAACATTTTAGCAAAAACAAATTCATCTAAATGTGGCTTGTAAGTACAAAGCAACCAAAAAACCAGGAACCTTTCAGTTGAGAAGTGCACACCATTGTTTTTTGGCTGGCAAGGGCAATAGCTTTGCTATTAGACAATTTTTTTTTTCAAGAAAGAGCTGTCAAGTTTGGACCTGTCATTTCCAAGTTAAAATGTTAGAGATGATAGATGCAGCAAGGTTACTCAAAATAGTGAGCCTATGAAGGCAGGCAAGCTGAGCCCAACTAAATTTTTGATCTGATCAGGGATGGGTATGGAATTACTTACTGGAAACTTAGATAATCTATTTCTTTCTGTGAGTGGTTATCTTAATATTTTTCTTACCTGAAAAATAGGCTCACATAATTAATAACTATTTTTAGATATACCATTAATTGCCATCTACCTGAGGGGAGGTATTTAACTCCTAATTAGCTCTCAGATTTAGAACAAATGAGAAGTAAGGAGTGACATTTGTGGCTTGTAGAAAATAAATGGTCATGTTTGTTTGTATTATATTTTATAAAAATGTATAATGTTTTTAAATCTATCCCGCAGATAGCAAGACCATGATTATTCCTTTGTTATTGTTGGCTTTGGTTTTATGAGACAGGATTTCTTTGTGTAGCTTTGGAGCTTGTCCTGGAACTCACTCTGTAAGTTGGGCTAGAACTCACAGAGATCTACCTGCCTCTGCCTCCCAAGTGCTGGGATCAAAAACATGCACTACCACCCAGCACACCATCATGTTATTCTATTCAATCACTGTGAACTCAAGAGTGAGCAAAGAACACATGCCCAGCTTTCAACAGTTCTGCAGTCACAATAGCTATCTTTAACAACTATTATAATAGTTACCACCTGTACATACAAATAAGTGCTTCTTGTTGGAGCTAACTGCTTCATCTACTAGGATTTGCTCTTTAAGGAAGGGACCATGCATTTTATTTATGTATTTTTACATAAATAAGAGATGCAATCCATCCTGAACAATGTCCCATTGATTCTTTTATTCAACAACACTCATGATATTACTGTTAAATTGGCCCAAAGTCTTTGACTCAGTCAAAGGTCTAAAGGAGAACCAAATACTACTCATCTACTAAATGGAACTAATATTAAACTGCCCCCTAAGTCCTTATCCTTATACCCTCATCAGAAAAGGTTAATTTTGCAGCAGACAGTGATTACTACTGAGACCCTGGAATCTGTCTTCACTGTGGTAAACAGTAGGTCACTGATGAACTAAGGTATGAAGAGAGATAAAACTTTGTAGTTGTTTTGCTGCTAAATATCCTAGATGATAAGTAAATATAATGTTGACTCTTTCAATGTGTGCAGGGAATCTGAAAATACTCTGAGCTAGCAACTCATCTCTGACTGAGCAAACATCTTCTCTGCTTCTCATCCACCCTTTCCTTCTCAGAATTACCTCCTTCATCTTTGCTTACACATAGTTATCTCAGCCAAAGGCCACTGGATGACATGTTGTATATTTAATAAAAATAGCCTGAAACATCAGAGGACAGAGCCAAGTCTTGAAGGTCACAAAATGGTGACTCACATCTTTAACTCCAGCACTCAGGAGGCAGAGATACCCTGGATCTCTGTGACTTCAAGGCCCAACAGAGCCAGGCAGTAGTGGCTCACACCTGTAATCCTATCTCTAGGAAAGTTGAACCAGGAAGTGAGAGGGCTGGAGGAGAGAGGGGAGGAGGAGCTCAGCCCCTAAGTTGCATTCCCTTCTCCCTTTTGGCTGAGGACTCAGGCATCCGTCTGAGGATTTAGGAGGATAGGCCTCAGGAGCTGGCTAGGTGAAAATTGTCTAAGGCTTGTTCTTCTGTCTCTCTTATCCTTTGGCTTTCCCCAATATCTGGTCTTGGGATTTTATTATAATATGAAGTAGAATTTGTGCAATAGGCCAATTTCTAAACTAGGAGATTGGCATGTCCATGAGAAAATTGTACTTTTCTATATAAAAAGGAAAAGGGTGTATATAAATTTGAAGCTGCAGTCTCTTGCAAATAGTTTTTGACTGTTCTAGTTTCTTATCTTGAACATCTTAAGGGGTTGTTCAGAACGTAACTGTCAAGTGTTGCCTTTGGGTGTTAGCACAGACTCAAGTTGTAGTTCACCTTTCCCGCACCAATATGTTTGTGCCATGATTTTAACGGCTGATGTCTCTCTGATTGGCAGTTCCAATCCATACCATTTGTAAGCAACTTCTACTAACACCTGGCCTTAAAGATACTTTGATCAAGTTTGAGAAATGTGTGTTCTATGTGTCTCACTCCTAGGGAATTAAGCAAAGTATCAGCTCCATCCTGAACCTGGGTATGACTTCAGTTTCTCACTGTCTGCTTTCCAGATTATCCCTAGGAAGTGGTCAGCTCTGACCTGTAGAGGAATACCTACTGCTATACTTAATCTATATCTTTCATATGAACAGTTGTTCTCCCAAAGACAATGAAATATCTCTAGCTATCCATCCAGTGTATGATGGCCAAGTTAGGAGAATCCATAAACAATGGCCACAACATGATTCCATGAAACACTGACTTCTGACCTTAAACTCTACTCTTCATGGCCTTGAGGTCATGCTGAAATCAAGTTTAATTTTCTCTCTCTTTCTCTAATTTCTTTGGGAAAGATTGCTTACTTAAAAGTAAAGTCCATGGTCTGTCCAAGCATTTATTTTTGTAGAATAGATTCTGTCTCAATTCTCTCTGAGTCCACCAAGCAGGCTAACATGCATAAATTAAAGTGGTGACTATTCTCTATGAATAAATTCAGATTAGGACAAAGGACAACATTCACTTCTAGGAGTGAAAAATATATCTACCAGAATAATTTATTTACTGCTGAAAATATATTATGTCTAAATATGTGAACACATGTACATAAATCACTGTTCTGGAGTAGCTTTTTTGCATTATCTAATCCAAGAAGTTGTTTTCTCAATCATAAAATCAATGTATACTTATCAAGTATAAGATACGAAGACATAAGCTACATTTTGGTCACGGCACCTTAAATGGCAGGTGAAGACTTCATGGTAGGCATTTTTCCCGTGGGGCAAATATTGAGCAAGTACAACCTCAGTGCTCTCATTCTGCAGATAATCTGAGGGACATTCAAAAGGCCGAGACCACGATGCGGCGATGCAAGTTGTCCTGGTAGACAGGCAATCCTATTAGGACTGTGACAAGCTCAAAGCTCAAGGCCTATGTCAACTGACGGTAAGAGTAATGTCACTGAGACCCTGCTTCAGATTTAAAAATAATAAAACAAAAAAGAGAGTCAGAATGGGGAGATACCTCAGAATATCTGTTTAGCAAGAATGGGACCCTAGATTCAGTCTTGCGCGTGTGTGTGTGTATGTGTGTGTGTGTGTGTGTGTGTGTGTGTGTGTGTATGAAAAAGAGGCAGGATTCTAACTGTTATGAATGTAGAAGAAACCTTATGGAGAGCAGATAAGGAAGGTGGGCTTTCCTTTGCAACAGGCTCGATTGTCACAGCTGATAAGACAAAAGGAAATATCTAGAGAATAACTTGGTCTGTTTTGAGATAGCAGTCACTTCTGGTATTGAAGGAGGATCAGAGGAACTTGAGCTGTCTTGAAAGCAGGGAGTGGCCCCTTTAAGAAATAATGTTTCATTAAGAGGGAATCGCAGGGTACAAGTGACCTGATCAGGCAAATGGGGGGGGGGGGGAATCAAGACTTCTAATTATGGAGAGGGAGGAGATACATACAGAAACACAAATTAAGATAAAATAATAGCAAGGTTGTCTAAACAATTACATGGTATAACACTATTAACTATCTACCTAAAATAAAGAAACCCTAAAGGTACGTACATCAGTCTATAAATATACATACATGGTTTAAATGCAGTTTTCTCACCCAGATTGACAAAACTCCCTCTAAGACCAAAACTTCATCTAACAGAAACAACACTACCAGGCATGAGAAGCCCTGCTTTATGTTGTTGGTTGTCCAAGAGACTCCCAAAACATTACAGGCTATTTCTATGGCCCTCAGTTGCCTACCAGAGGTAGAAGGTAAGTCCCCATTGCTGAGGATACCATATACTGCATACACAGGTCCCAGAGGCCCTTACCTAGAACTAAGCTGAAAGCCTCCTCCCAAAAACTAGCTTTCATGGCACTAAAAAGTATCAGGTAAGCTTCCAAAAGAGAGAAGCAACCAACACTCCTACTCTGCTATCATATCTATGGGACCCACAATAATTAACATCTGGGAACAATAAATCTAAGGGTTTAGTAGTAACACACATACCTTGTAATAATCAGCAGCTCCCTAATTGGATTTAAGATCCACTCAACAAGAGGAAAGTCATGCATTGTACTGGAAACCTATCCAACTACCCAGGACTGGCTGAGTCAGGAATCTCAGAAAAGAATCTACAGCTACCAATTTACTAAATCAACAAAATTCCTAATACATTCCAAAAAATCCGTCCTTACACCCACAGATAAGTATAGTCCTCACTCCTAACCTTTCAGCAAACAGAGACCGTACAGAAATACACTACCAATTAAAATGCAGAATTGTGGACGCAGTGTCAACAGACACATCTACAAAACAGCTCCTGCACCCAAGGCTCGGGAACCTTGGAGAAGTGGGGGTGAGTGGAGAGATTATAAGATACTAGGGATCAAGGAGCTTACTGTGAGATTGCAGGTCTCAGTCATGTCAGAAACTGCACTCATAATCACTCACCAGCATGACTGACTAAAGGTGTGTTGGTCAAAGACTACAAGACTAAACATATAAAAAGTACAGGGAAGGTGGGGTAGGCAGAAGGCTTCAAGCCTACCCAAGGAACTGCAGGTAACTAAGGAATGCAGAGAGCAGGAGAAATAGCCTCTCTTAAGGGAAAAACACAATATCTGGTTATCCAAAGTCAAATAGTCATCCCTGAAAACACACATCCGGTAACATTATACAGACAGAGCCAGTTATATTCAGGAATATATTTGTATGTGCATATACCCATATGCCTATAACAAGAAATTAATGAAAAAGGCCATTTGAAAGAGAGCATAGAAGAGCTTGTAAGAGGGTATGGAGGAAGGAGAGGAAGGGAGAAGTGATGTAATTATGTCATAATCTCAAAATGTGAAAGAAGTAATAAAAAGAATAAGGTGATTCATGATATTATAGTGACCCCAATAAATTATTTGGTTCACTAAAGAATGAAAGAGAGAGAGAGGAAGATGATGATGATGGAGAAGACAAAGAAGAAGAGAAGAGGGAGGGAAGGAGGGGGAGGGAGGGGGGAGGGAGGGAGGGGGGAAGGAAGGCGGAAGGAGGGGGAGGGAGGCTTCTTCTTGTTCCTGAGTTTCCTCTCTCTCCAGGATATTGCAACTGTTACAAAATGACAGAAGAGAAAGAGCCTATTCAAAGTGAGGACACCCAGAACCGGGCCAACCAGAGAAGAAGGGGGTCAGAAGGGGACCAGGCTCAAGAAGAGTTTGCAAAGTGTCCCACCTCTGGATGGGAGCTGCTTGTCCTAACAAAGTTCTCTTCATGGTTAGTATTTCTGTGTTCCCAGTCAATTTGTCACTTTGGATAAGGACCCTCAGGATCTCTACTTCCCTCTCCTGACAGCGACTTAGGTCATTTGGCGCTCTTGACTCAGATCTCCGACTGTCGGTCTGTCAGCAGTGTCTCACTCTCCAACTGTTATTTCCTTCTCCTTTTTGAGTGGCTCTTCTTTCTGGGACATAAAGTTCTTTGTCTGTCGCATGGAACGGCCTCAGTGGCCATAGACAAGCGCCTCTCATCCAAGTGTCTGGCATCTGTGTTATACTACATTGTCAGCGTTGATATTTTTCCGGTGTCACAACCACAGTTGCTACCTGCAAGTTTTCAGTCATATTTTCTTAAAGATCGCAGGGTGCATGTGGTTGTTCTGTTCTAGGGGGTGAAGGGTGAAGTCAGTGTGCACACTAAGGCAAAGAGCAAGGAAGGGAAAGTGCAGAAGAGTGAGGAAGGAGCCCCCCCCCAAATAAGAAAGAAACAGACACCTAGTGGTGTGGAGTCCTATTTGGGAGCCATGGCTGTGTGGGTCAAAGAAGTAAGATAGGTAAGAAATATGGGGAACTGAAAAAAATGGGCTTCTTGTCCTCAAATGGACATGAAACTGCCTTTAATTGGTTATTAAAAGATTGTGTAGCTTCTAGACACTGAGGATGATGAAGAAATTGTCTCGTAAGAGGGCTTACTGCATAAAGGTTGCAAAGGAGGCACTCACTGAGGGTCTAAGGATGACTAGGTGCAGAAGTGAGTGCTGCTTTGGATACTCTTTACTTCTTCCCCTGCCTAACTCCTACTCATCCTTCAAAGCCTGCTTTAAATAACTGAAATCCCAAGGCTGATGAGTCACTTCCTACACAACAGGCTACATATGCTTCTGTTTGATTAAATTGTATCGTGGGTGTGTTTTTGTCTGTTCATTCCCGGAACTATGAAATTCTCCAGGTGGCTTGCATGCACTGCTCACTTGTGCATTTTCAAAGCCTGTCACAAAGCAATTGTTCAATAAATGCTGAACAAAAAAAGAGATCTGATGGGAAGAAGTCTATTTCCCTTTGGTCTTTCAGCAGAATCATTCATTAAAAGTAATATTGTCTATCTTCTCTCAGGGACTATTATTTCCTGTGGGAACATGGTCTGGCTTCGTGTCTTATTTTTGTTCACCAAGAGTTCAGAGGAAATCTTTTGCTATCTTTCCAAGGGATCCATATGCCGTATGTTCTTACCAATCTGATAAATAGAATGCACCCTGTTGGGAAGAATCACAATTATATCCCTCACAGCCACCCACACAAACAGTGCTGCAGTGAGTGAAGTGATCCCTAGACATGGGAGGTTCCTTAATCTAGGACATTCCCCCTGAAGGTCTGAGAACTGTTGACTAAATGAAGAAATGATGCTTGTTCATCCATGTTTTTATAGCTTCCCCAGACTAACTGAGACCTAGAGCCAAACTATCAAGGTTCAAAACTCACCTGTGTCCTGATCCAACTTGTGTTTGGTGGTAAGGTTTTTCATCTTTCCATGCCCATTTCTCCAACTGATCAATGAGAATAATATTAGGAACTGTCTTCAAAGTGTTTCTGTCAAACTCCAACAGAAATCTCTATACAAAATTTATAGTCTAACTTCTGGAAATAAGTAAATCTTCATTGAAACAAGGGTGAGGGAGATAAGAGTAATATGCATACATATATATATACATAAATGTATATATGTATGTATAAATAACATGTACACATGTATATGCATACACATATCATTGCGTAAAGGTAGGAATAAATATTTCTGTCTATGTCCACACAACACTTATTGTATTCTCTTAGTAACAAAATATCTCACTTAAGTTTTTACCACAATCATGACAACCACAATTAAGAGTCAGCAAGATGGCGCAGTGGGCAAAGCCACTTGCCATGTGAGCCTGGAGATCAGAGTTTGATCTTTAGGACTTGTGAATGGTGGTTGGCGTGAACTGACTTTACAGAATACCTCTGCCTCTCCCCACACTCTATTTTGTAATTTCTTTATAATAAATCAAACTATCTCTATCTATATATCCATCTACCTCCCAATGGGCACACCACTGAAGCATATTAGTAGAGAACTTACTGAACTCAAAGCATTCTTGAAGAATCAGAGACACAGGAATATGGAAAATTAAGTGACTGCCCTCATGGAGAGCAAGCTGCAAGCTGCATACAGCATTCTTATGCTCAGGTTGAAATAGAATCCATGCCAATGCTAAAAACAGCTGAGGCTGGTCTTATTTAACATTCCCTAAAATAAAATTTAATTAAAATAACATTTTGAACTAACATTTGAAAACGTGGAAAATATAAGAGCAATAATAAAAGTCATATTGTGATCTCTGTTCAGATGCCCGAGTTGGTGATTCCTTTGTTTCTAACACTTTGTAAACCTCTGTACTCAATAAAGATTCAGAGAAGCAACAACGATAAAAATCAGTAACATGAGCAGTGGAGAGATGCATGCTAACCTCCCGAGAGAAAACGCATAACGTACCCACAGTCTTTAAGCTTGAAGAGCCTCATAGAGTCAGGCTAAAAGAAGGCTCACAAGAGGTGCATCCTGCTGTCCTCTCCCACTGAACACACAGCTCAGGGCCACATTTGGGAGCAATAATTATAATGATTCCTTAACAAATACATATTTAATTCTTATAGTGCCTAGTCCTTACAACAACCCTTAAGAGCAATTAATATTCTCTCAATTTCAGAAATTTGGAAATGAAGACAGAAGAAAATTTAAAACACACCAAGGTTAAAAAGATAGCAAGCTAAAGTCTACCATAGGAAGAGGGTGGAATCATGACAAAAAATAGGTAGATCCTGTCCATGTAGGAGTAGCAGTACCAAGTACTGGTTCTCCTTCCCTCCCTGGTAATTGTACCTGCTCAGGAAACAACCTTCTCAGCTGTTACCAGTGAAAAGCCAACCAGGAAAGAAAGGCCTCCGTCTTCTATTAATAACCAGTCCTCTGCTATTCTGAAGGCTTTTCACCACCTATAATGTAAGGACCTGTTCCCTGCTTGGGTTGTAACAATGTTCTTTCCTCTTCTGACACACTCTTGCTGATGTACAGTGGCTGCCACCAGGGCCACTCCTCCCCCACACACCATTGCACTCATTTACCTTTTCCACCCGTGGACCTTGCTTCCCAACTAGTCTCCTACTCCATATTGCTCTTGAGGATGTTTGAAAGTCTCATGCAAGTCATTTTGGCCCTGAACTTTCATGTTCCTCACACTCCTACAGCTTTTCCAACTTTCTTTCCCCCTTCCATGATGTTTCCGAAACTTCAAATTAGATAAAGTAGTTGTCTCGTTTAGTACAAAACTGATTACAAAATGTTGTTTCTCCACACACAAAGAAAAAGAGTTTTAAAAGAAAAATGCTTCTATAGTTTTATAACTTAGATATTTGGCTGATAGACAAATGACAAAATCAAAATATTAGATGATAGACAGACAGAAGAGATAGATAGGTAGGTAGATAGATAGATAGATAGATAGATAGATAGATAGATAGATAGATAGATAGACAGATAGGTAGATAGATAGGTAGGTAGGTAAGTAGGTAGATAGAGAGAGAGAGATAGACAGACAGATTAGATAGATAGATAGATAGATAGATAGATAGATAGATAGATCGATAGATAGATAGATAGATGGATGGGTGGATAAATAGATGGATGGATGGATGGATGTATGGGTGGGTGGATGGGTGGGTGGATGGATGTACAGATGGATGGTACAATGGTGAAGAAGCATCAGTCAGATTAGTAGCTGTATGTGAATTGCCAGGGATATGAGTTAGGGCATTCTGTTTACTGAAAATTTATAGTAGTCACTACCATTCCAATAGGAAAAATTGATCTGTATTTACAACTATCTTAGGTGCCCTGCTTACTACTTCCAGGTACTTAGCGCATCAGTGAAGATGCTCAGAGATCACTAGGAAATTGCTTGTATATGCATTGTGCAGGATTTAGGCAAGTGGTAGAACTCCTGGCATCCTAAAACTACACCACATGAATGACTTCATTGTCAGTTTCCACACTTTACAGAAGCTGAAACTTCTCCTTTCCAAGTTCATGTGCCTTATACATAGAGATATTGTCATGTATCATTTATAGTTCAATAAAATAGACTAGTAAGATATGCATACTAAAATATGAGTTTTATAGGGATTTAACCTAACAGTTGTAACAATGATTTTCTTCACATGTACTTATAGAGTACTGGCAAGTGGAACTCATGGTGTCACCTCAGATCACATGCAAACATAGTAGCCCAGGGCTCATTTCCTTTTCTAGTAAACCCCTCTGGTAAGTCAATAACTTTTAAAACAATATTAGTCATCTTTACTAAGATATAGTTACTTTACTATAGAAAGTCTGTGCTTTACTATAATATCTAATCTATAGATAGTTAATTCAACTATTGGGGACCACAAGAGGTTCTATATAGAATCTTTATCTGCCACTGACACATTAAACATCACTGGATCTGCTAGATCACAGAGCATTTTATACAAAAGTGGCCCCCTGTTCCTATTCCTAAACAAAACAGGATGCATTTCAGATGAAATGGTAAACTGGTTGTGACATCATGCCCAAATAAATTACAAGCATTGTGTCTTTCTTGGTGGTAGGAGGAACTGGGTGAGTAATTGGTCTTTTCCATGGAAAGAATAACTCAATATGATGCAAACTACTGAAATCTTAGAAATTACACCAACATGGCAGGTCTTTAAATTTGTGTAATATTCTTTCTGTGTGACAATGAGTAGGTTAGTCAATATCAAGGGCTTTTTTAAAAGCCTGTGAAAACCCACTATTTAAGTAAGCTAATTTCAAACTACAGCTTTATGAAGTAAAAAAAAAAAATGTTCAAAGAAAAAAAAAGAAATAAGAGAATCAATTGAAGGATTGTAAAACCAAATGTACTTCCTTATTGTACTGTAAAAGACGTATCCAAAATCTTCAAGAGATCGGACCATCGTGGTGGATTTTAAGCTTTCGCTTTTCTTTTATTTACTTTTGAGCGATTACAGAGAACTCTCTCTTTAACAAGACTTGAATCAGGACCAGTGGAGCACATCAACTAGTCCCTGAACTGTAACTATCAAATCACACTAAAGCTGGCAACTCAGTTTGCAAAGGTACAAAGCAGATAGCAAAGTGTGAGGAAGACTAAGGGTCAGAGATGTGAACATTCTCACATAGCATTCCTATAGAGTGCTGCATCTAAGTTTTTTTTAACCTTTACTCATGAGATTTTTATGAATGGTCAAACTTGATTGAAAAAAAAAACCAGACCCAGGTTCACAAATAAAATACATCTGGAATATCTGGAACACCGTAGCAATTGTTCAGTTATTAATCGCACTAACTTTTCTTACAGAGGACCTAGGTTCCCATCACCTGAATGCCATCTGTAAATGCAGTCCCAGAGGATCTGAAGCCTTTTGTGGTAGCCATGTATTCCTCACACATGTAGAGCACAGTACACTCAAGCACACACACACATACACAAATAAATTAGGTAATTTTAAATAAGCAAAGCTACGGTATTAAATGACAGATTTCAGCACAGCAGGCATCAGGCTAAGAGATGAAAGAAGGCATCTGTACAGCAATTGAGTTAGCACAACTCTTCTTTGGAGTCTTTAAAATTAGAAAACACACAATATTAGGTTTGAATAAAAATGTCCCCTGTAGTAGGAGGTTTCTGGCCTTGACTTTTGGGCCTTGCCTCAAGGTTTAGGCCCACAGACCCACAGACACACAGATGTTTACAATAGTTTTCAGCTGATCGGCCTAAGGCCCAGGCATGTAACTTGCTAACCCTTAATCTAACCCATGACTCTTAACCTGTTCAGCCATGGGGCTCGGTACCTTTTCTCACAGCAGCAAGGTTGTCCTCTGCTTCCTGCGGCTTCTCTCTGGCGTCCTGCTCTGTGCTTCCTGTTCTCAGAGTTTTCTTAGTGTGGTAGCCCCGGCCCCGCCTATACTTCCTGCCAGCCTTTGGCCAATCAGCACTTTTTATTAAACCAGTGGGTGGGACAATTATTTACAATGTAACAACATAATCTCCCAAAGTCCCCTTAGGCTCAGATATTTGAACATGTTCTGCCAGTTGGTGGCACTGTTTGGGGGGATATTAGACCATTTGGGGTGTGAAGAAAGTACATCACTGGGAGTGGGCCTTGAGGGTTAACTTTCTCTGCTTCACACTCACGGTTGAGATGTGATCTGCATGCTTCCTGTTCCCACTGCTGTACCTCTTGCTGGCTGCCTCCAGTAATGATGGGTTCTTTCCCGGAACCATCAGCCTAAATCAAGTCTTCCTTCTGTGAACTGCCACGATCATGGTGTTTCAACAAGTCTATGAAGAACTAATACAGCACCAATTTTGGTGAGTCCAACTCCAACCGGCTAGCCCTTTAACTCAGACATGGGAAGCAAAGGTTCACGGCTGGTAAGAGCCCGAGAAACACAAAGTTTATAGATTAGAACTAAGAGCCCAGACATGTATGTATGTCTTTGCTATTCATCCCTTTCCTCTGTGACATCTTTGTTTCCGTGATGCTGCCTGATACCTCTCACACTCCATTCTTTAGCCCACTTCTCTCAATCTTTTTCACATATTTGTGATTTATTGATTTAATACCATTTCTTCATATCTTCTTTGGAATCTGTGTTTGAATGACTGACGTCTCTTATTTTCATTGAATGAAATCTTACTGGGGCTCACTTCCTAATGAAAAGAATAAATCTGAAGTTCAGTTTGTTCCTTATTTTTTCCTAATATCTTCCAATTCAAAAGAAAATTCAGTTGACACACACACACACACACACACACACACACAGAGAGACACACACACAACTGTGATCAGAGAACTTAAGAATTAGAACTCCATTGGACTTAAGTGTCTTGCATGATATTATTTGAGAGCAGAAGCTGGCTTCTCTTGTTTGTATATAAATATTCTCTGCTGCAGTTTTTCCTTTGGGGGATTAAACTCAATGGCAGTCATTGAATGTTCTCCAATTTGGCATTTTTCCCCCTGGAGTCTCTGAAATATCATGAGATCTTTCACGGACGCTGGCAGGGAAGGAAATGAGTGAACTTCCCTTAGTTGTATGTAACCACTGAAAATGTTCAGTCACTCTTCACAGAGCCATGGTCTTAAGCTTCAAACTGTCAATGGAGGCAGCATTAATTTTCTTCAGATTAGCAATCCTCAATCTTAATGCTTATCAATTACACAGTTATAATCAACTGTGAAGTCAAAGTCCTGATCCAGTAAAAACCACAGCCTTCAAGAAGTCATTACCTATTCACACAGGGTACTGTCTTTGAGTTATATAGGACATCTATGTATTTTACCATATACATAATTTGTATATGTACATTCTGTGCTGGTATTAGACTTGGCTTAATAAAATGAATTATTTGATTTATTCTGAGATACATACTTTGAGACACATGTAGTATACACAATATAGTACTTAGAACAATCAGAGAATATCATTTGAAACTTGTCAATGTGCTCCCTGTATTTGGTAAAAAGTACATTCTTGGGCATTGAACTTTCCCAACTATGTATACAGATACAGGTTTCGGCAGCTCCCCACAGCAGTTTCTGTTATAGATAGTCTTTTTAGAAAAGTTAACTTTATTATCAGAAGCATGCTCTAGAGATGAAGTTGTGTCTGTAAAAATGAAGGTTTGAACTAAAACTCATATCCCAGCAACTCTAAACGCACTGAAAACACTATTTTATTCCTAGGGCAAAATTTAGAAATGTGCACGTTTTTAACAAGTAAAGAGCAAGTCATCATTTATACTAGACAAAGCATTAAGTAGAAAATACATATATACACAAATGCATACATGCATGAGAGAGAGAGCATTTGCGAAGGTGCCTCTCAACTCTGAGGGTGGCTGTCCCTCTGGCAGATGCCTCTATTTGAAAGTTTCGTCTGAAGGAAACTTCTGAGTTAGAAAGATACAGAGTGCTTTCTAGGAAGTAGACTCACAATATGAAGCACAGTAATTCCTGTGATCTATACCCCTCATCGTCTCCCATAGCCTCTCATAAAAAAGACTAACTTGATCTTAAAGCCTGTAACAATTCCTTGAGTACTACTTGTATATTACAATCCTTTGACATTTTTGTCCTTCTTTGCATTGACTATGACTATCTTAACACCCATCTCATCTCTATGATTTCTGAGGATGTGTCTATTCATCATTTTTTCAAGTTGTCATTTGCCACAATTTCACATTTTATATACTTAGTAACTTCTCACTATGAACAGATAAGTGTATTTTATAGTGTTGAGTGATGGATTCAGTATAATTCCTGGTCCAGACTAGCCCCACAGTTCGGACTGCCCGCTACTGCTTATCTGGACCGGCAGTCTAAACATCCCAAAGAACCACACAGATGCTTATATTAATTATATGCTGATTGGCCTATGGCTCAGGCATATTTCTAGATAGCTCCTGCATCTTAATTCAACCCATTTCCACTAATCTGTCCTGCCACATGGCCTGTGGCTTACCTATTTCCTTACCTCTTGCTTCTTGGGCATCTGGATCAAGTTTCTTGACTCTGCCTCCTTCCCCTATCTATGCTCCAATTTCCCACCTGCTTCTAAGGTGCCTGCCATAGGCCATAACAGTTTCTTTATTCACAGCATATAGAAAGACATCCCACATCAGTTCCTTTAAGTGTTTGGCTTTGTCTTGATAGGCATTGATGTTACTTTTGGATAAAATTGGTCTTTTTTAAAGCCTGTTTTGAAGCTTTGTTAAAGTTAGGCACAGACTACCTCTTACGCAGAGGGCAGTTTAGCAACATTTCTAAGGTATGATACTGGTAGGGGCTTAACTGAACTGCCTGAGTGGTGGTAAAAACTCTGCTCTTCTCTTGGACATGACTGGATGCCTCCCACCCTGTGTGGGTTCTGGAAACTATTGAGTTGGCACCTATTTGCCAGTTGTTTTAGAGACCTCCCTACACATACTGGGCTTGGTATTCCATCAGACGTCAAACTCAGTAGAACTCTCATGCAGTTTCTCTATACCTCTCTCTGCTCTCTCAGACTTTACTCTGAGAATTCTTAACTGTTTCAGTTTTCCCTGAGATCTGATTATCTTTTACTCCGTTATTGGGTGTATTGCTCAATTTCTCATGCTGCATGTAGTCAGAAAACGTCTTTAGGTAGAAAGCTAAGAATTCACAGAGCTTGTGTCCTGAGTTTCCCTGCTTTGCAGGGTCACAACCATGTGCTTCCTCTTGACCAGTGTCTGAAAACACACACACATGCACACGTGCACACACACTCATACACACACGCACACACACAGGCACGCACGTGCACACACCGCACAGATAATTATTTTCAGAAGAGAAAAAGTCCAGTTCCCAGCACAACATGACCAATATAAGCTTGAGGTACTTAAAAGAAAAAAAAAAAAACTCTGTGGCCAAGATGCATCTTAAAGACTCTAAGCACAATGCTTTCTTTTAAAGTTTCCTGGTTCACCCTACTGTTTACCAGCGAAAGCTCCAGCTGCACCTTGTGGAAAAGTTCAAGTTTGCAGGATTAAAGTGGAGGAGAGTTAGTGTGTCTGATCATCTGGAGTTATCCCTTGAGGGTGAGGAGCTACAAAGGTCTCCAGGAAGGTGGTGTGTTTGCACACCTTCAACACAAGTGCACATGGGTCTACGTATAACTTCACGGCCCCTTCTCTATCTGTTCCATGCTCCTCTCTCCTCCCCCTCCTTCATACCTCCCTTTCCTTTTCTGCTTTTCCCTTTCTTTTCCTTCCTTCCATCCTCCCTCCCTCCTTCCATCCTCCCTTCCTCCCTCCCTCCCCCCTTCCTCCCTTCCTTCCATCTTTTCTAGAGTAGCTGTGTAAAAACTGCTCCAAATCACATTTGGACTACGGTTCTCATTGTTGCATAATGGAATCGCTTGAGGTTATAAGAGCAAATCATGTCTCCCAAAAGAATGCCAGGTCTTCAGGATATCACAGCTGTCAGGAGGAACCAACCCTGATCTTGGACTTTTAACTTCCAGAATTACTAGACAATATGTTGTGGCTTAAGCCATTTACTCTGTGGACCCTTATTATCGTAGTCCTATGAGATTAATGCACAAAGAAAACTTTATAAAAAAATAAATATCAGTTTCCACTCCAGAGATTCTGATTTAATTGGTCTCTGGAAAATCTAGTCACTTTTAGAGCTCTACCAGGTGATGTGCAGAAAGCTTTGAGAAGCTCTGCTGGAGGACTGGGCTGGTGCTGGATGGAATCTCACTGCAGTTCACTCTCTTCCCACCTCATTCTTCCCTGGCAGATACTCCTGGAGGCTTTCCATTTCTTCAGGACTGCCAATTTTTGGAAAATCATGGGAACTCAGATTATGGCTTCTTTATGATGTCTCTTATATATCAAAGACACCTAGAATTTATCATTTCTAGACTCCAAGAATTAGTATGTGAAATGCAGTCGTATTACAGCCACAACAACCTCTCTATTAGCTTTATGTTATTCAGGCTTTGTCCCATAGTTTATATGTCCTGAAGACTACTGCCAAACATTCGCCTCTGTTTCCACTAGAGAGCTGTTTGTGCTAATGATGTCTGCTGGCTCACACCAGTAGAGGATCTGGCTCTTCAACAATTGTTATTTTTGGGAAGTTCTTTCTGACCCTGAGGTCCTGTTTGTGTCTAGGATTCCAGCTCTTTTCCATTTTGTCCTCTGACCCTATGCACCTGTGTGGGAACAGAGACTAATATTAACCTTCGCTATCCTAGGCAACTGAGATTCCACACCTCATTATGTCTGGATATTACTTCTAGAGAATATCCTTGCCAAGGATAAAAGGCTAACATGAGTCATTATCACTTTTCTTTGATTAATAACTATCCAGGGAGACTGATCATCCTAAGACAGTTGGAGTAGCATTTCCTGTTGTAAAGATGTCCCAGAAGATATTACGAGGATAAAGGGTAGCAAGCCAAATATGCATCAAAGAGTTGAGCTCATCAGAAAACATTTTGGAACATTTAACTGCTTGTAATTTTTTTCCCTTTTAATCAATGAGATGATCTTAAAGGTGACAGAATGTGCACCTCCAAAGAGACAAAATTTTAATATGGTATTATATTATGGTGATCCACACGTGTGACCCAAGCACTGAGGAGCAGAAGCAGGTGGATCATTGTGAGTTTTAGACCATCCTAGTCTACAAAATGATTTCCAGACCAGACAGAGGTACATATAGAGGCCATGCTTCAAAATAAATGAATGAGGTATAAAATCAAATCCTTATAGTGTCTGCCCCCATGACCTCTTCCGTTCACACATCATTAAACCTCCTGGCACCTTTGCTCAAACCTCAGTGATCTTTCTCTGCCGTCCTTCTCTAGCTCTGCATCTAACAATTTAATTCAATATGTATTTTTCTGAGCACCTCTTGTAGGTGTCAGGTATTTCACAGTGTTAGAGATATGGTTTCATGATCTTCCCATTTATAAAAGCAAGTAATAAATTACTTTATAGTACTGATCTTATATGATTTGTATATGGTATGAAAACTATGTTAAAATAGGGAGACACTGGAGAGATAGCTTAGTGATTAAGGGCACTAGCTACTTTTACAGTGGGCCCAGATTTGATTCCCAACATCCACACAATACCTAACAACTACTCCAGTCCCCAGGAATCTGATGCCCTCTTCTGGCCTCCACAGGCAGCAGGCATGCACATGATATGCATAGACATGCATTCAGGCAAAACACATATACACATAAAATAAAAGGAAATTCTTTTAAGGATGGGAAGAATAAGAATATGCTGTTAATACTTTATTTAGGATGAACAGAGAGCAATGTACTATCAGGGTAACATAGCAACAGAAAGGTGGAAGCGAGGACACAGTGAGCAATGTGGGACCTGTTCAGAGGACACAGCAACTGGGATAGGCCTCTCACAGCTCACTGAGAAAATTACAGTCTGCCGTTCTTTTTCCTTGGTGCAAGTTGCAATACTGGAAGAGAACTCATGCATAGCATTTGTTATTCATATATTTTAGTGAAGAAAAAAAAAACAGACTTCTAATAAAGCAAGCATCCAACTGTGCAGATGATCCTGTGCACTGCTTAAATTCAGCCCAGGGCTGAGGGGTCAATGCCCAGGTCAAAGCAGTTCTGAAGTAATCTTAGGGGCAGCCTGTTTATTTACTGGTGAGAAGTGGAAGGTATACTCCCCAGAAGTGTATAACCTCTTGGACATAGACCAGAGACTACAGAAGAAGAAAAAGAGAATGAAAGAAACAAGGGACCAGTTCCCTAAGGAACATTTAAGGGTGAGAATGTGTATGGCTTCGGGCTTTGTGTCTTTAAGGGGTACGAATGCATCTATTCTTGCTTCTTTGGATCCTTTTTTTCTTTGGTTGTTTTGTTCTATTCTGATTTGTTTGTTTCTGTTTTTTTTATTATTATTATTATTATTATTATTATTACTATTATTATTATTAATTATTGTTATTCCTTAGATGCCCGTTTGTGGAGCTGGGGAGGTACCCAAGGGTGGGGAAGAACTGGGAGGGATAGGGGGAGGGGCAATCATGAGAAGAATATATTGTATGGAAAACATTTGTTTTCAATGAAAAAATAATAATGAGAATCAAAATTAAATTAAAAAAGAGTGAGGAGACGATGGGAATGACCTCAAAATTTACATATGAAGTAAAGCGTCATTAGAGAATCCAAGCATGTGCCTATGCCTGCCTTTAGGATCTGTTAGGAAATGAGTAAGAAGGCTCCACCTCATTTCTCCAAACCTCACCTGTGTCATGCAAGGTTTTCCTTGCTTTCTCTCACTGTGTAACACAACATCTAACACTTAGGACTGAAACCACACTAATGATACACTTTTTTCCTGTGAATAGAATTTGGATAGCATTCTTATGAATGATCCACCTCTGTTCTGTGTATCATTGGGCCAAGTAAAAGATTTGGGCAACTCTACTAGGCACCAGAAAGCCCACTCAAGTGAATTTACTCACGTGGTTGGAAAATCAAGGTTGACTCAATCACAGCTCAGTCCAAGTGTTCTCATTTTCCTCGTAGCATGGATACGTGGTTTTGTGCATGACACAAAAAGAAAATTGAAAAGAATGACATTATTATGGCTCTCAAAGATCATATGGCATCTCTGTGTACTCTATAGATTAGGGCAGTCAAAAGAAAAAATTCACCAAGGATCAAAAAAAGAGGAAATATGGATTAAATGTTTTTGTGAGAATGTAAGAGTTTAGAAGAAGATATAGGCTGAGAGACACTGTGGAGGCCATGACAAATGAGGAAAGTCACTTCCACAGCATGCTAATTCTGTTTAGGCGCCATTATCTTTTTAGCAGCACAGGCTGAAGATGGGCCCAGCTAACCTTGTGTGAGTTTATCCTGATGTGGAGAACTTAGGATTCATCTTACTCATTCCCTCAATTGAGCTATTTCTGTTTGGGGGATCATTACCTGAAAAAGAGACCATACTCAGGAAAGAGAAGAGACTATACACTGAAAGTTCTTATGAATATTTTTAGCATGCTCCAATGATAGACAGATCTCCTGAGGAAACCAGGTTGGAGAAAACAAAAGGAAAAATAAGAAATCATCTGGCTCATCATATATTAATTATCAAACCAATTAGTTATTTATTCAACATTTCTGGCTGCTTGTCTAATTCAAACTTCTTACTGTATGTGCAATTGTTTTCTTGGCATAACTATAACAGTTCAACTTGTCTTGGAAATGTTAAATCTGACCGAATTGGAATAATTTACTTTTAAAGTGAAAATAACAAGAACATTAAGCCTTAGAAGAATCTGTTACTCTCAGATATGTAGATCAAACCAAGTTCAAAGTATAGTTTTAAGATGTAAACATGTTTTTATTATGTTTATGTGCATGTATGGATCCATGAGTGTGTGTACATAAGTCTAAGTGCCAGAGGAGACCAAAGAAGCTGTAAGTGATTATGAGCCACCCCACCTTATGTAGGTGCTGGAAACTGAAGTCAAATTCTATAAAAGAAAAGTGCACGCTCTGTGCTGAGCCACTCCTTCAGCCCCGAGTGGTAAGACATAGAGTTCACATTGAGAAGTAAAAAAGCAGAGAGCAGAGACAGGTATGTCAATCCTTTAGGGATGCTAGGCATGGCAAAAGAGTGAGATCTAGGGTTGCCAGGCTTCAGGAAGATGGTATCTACTGTCATGGTGATAGACCCTGGAACCAATGGATTTCATCAGTAACAGAGCATAGTCAACATTGCTCAGCAAAAGCATGTAAAAATGTTTTCAGGATGTCTGGTTAAACTCCAAACCATAACTAAGGGAAGTGCAAATGATTCCAGCCTGGAAGGAAAAATTAGCATCCACACGTAGAACTTTCTAAGTAGCTTAAAATTGAAAAAAAAAAAAAAAAAAAGAATTTGCACAAGGTAGCAATGAAGACAATAACTAAGGATCTATACAGTAACAGAAACAGCGCTTCTGAGGTTAGTTCTGGGAATAAACAAATATGAAAATATGGAAGAAATGCTGAAGGGACTCATTTCATTGGCACCAAGAACTTACTGGATAGTAAGGACTGGGACATTAATTTTATACATTAAATAATAGTGTAGCAAGACTCACAAGCACTCCATCTTTTCTACAAAGCAACTGATGTGTCATTTGGAAAAGATGAAATATATGCTAGACCACAGAGTAGAGTTCAAGCTCGTACAGGCCTGATGCTGGTACAATGAGCAAACTAGATGCTCTGGGATCATTATTAAAAATAATTGCACCACAGAGATTATGTGGAGGTTGACTCCTGCCATTTATCACGGTGTTGTCACCCACAATGGGAAAGTGCACAGATGGACGCAAATGTTTTTATATGGGGAAAATAGCATTCTACTAAGCATGGGTCAATGAGTTTTGATGTCAGTATAATCCAATATCCTATATGTTGCCAATAAAAAGGAGGAATTTTAAATTCTTCTTAGGATAAACTACTGGGTAAAACCTCAGTTCCTTTTGTAATAGAATTTCTAGAGGAGAAAGACACAGTCCAGTGAATCTGGGATCCAGCGAGGCCTTCAGCAGTGTTGCATGTTACCAGTGGAGACAGTAAGTGGATTCATAGCTGACTTATTGGCTATTTGGTTATCCAGGGAAGTACTATTTTATTAGTGTCATACTGAAAATAAGTATAAGCATTTAGAAGTTAAGAAAACATCCCAATATTCCATGGATTTATACTATAAGAAATATTATAATAACTATAATATGATTAATATATCACAGTATATATACAACAGACATATAGGCATGATTCCATGTTTCAAACATTTAATAAGGGTTTATCCATTTTTTCTGTTTCTAGGGATCAAACCCAGGGTTGCATTCATGTTGTATAAGAGCTATACCACCGAGTGTCCAGCCTTGTCCATTTACACTGTTCTTTTTGACAAAAGGAGAGGTGTGTGCATGAAGATAAACCTTGAGACTTTAACTCATCAATTGAACTTCGGAGTAACAACAAAAACCATTATTCTCATGACCCGAAATACTGCTGCTGTGTTTTTTGACTACAACACGTGTTGATTTTCAGCTTTTCAAGGCAGAATCCACATGTCTTTTGTCGGGGGAGGTAAAAAGAATACTTGTAAAAGGAAATAGTATTACCTCATTTAGCCATGCTAAGGATTGCCTTTTATGCTTTTATTGCCACCCTAGAAATAACTACTGGAATACAAAGAGAAGTGTCAGGGACAGTCTGTAGGATTGGTACAACCACTAATATTACAGCAAAAATATTAACAAAAATTAATCAAGAGACGGGTGAATTGAAGACCACAGTTTTCCAAACTAAGGATACTACAGATTATTTGTTGCTCAAGAATAATCTTGATTGTCAACAGTTTCTTGGCATTTTTTGCTTTAAAGCGTTAGATTTTTTTTCTCATTCCATTGATGGTCAAATTAATGATTTGAACAGAGAGAGAAATAAAATCTCTCAAGTGACCTTTGGATAATCATCATGGTTAAAATGACCTTCCCTCCCTTGTTCCTCTGTCTGCTGCTCTTATAAGTCTCTTGTTCCTGCCTATGTTGATTAGCACATAGACAAGTACTAGAGTAACCGGGAAAAGTTATATTTGCGGTCTCATCACTTCAAAGAATGGGGGTGTTTACTGCAGATGCTGGCAAAGGATGTAGTTTAGAGCCTGGTGATGATCTTTTGCTATCTGTAGCATCCGGCTTCCCATGAGCTCTTCAAAATATTTTATTTCTTTATCTCATTCCCCACTCCTAAATGGTAGGTGTTGCTTCTAAGTGCATAAAACCATCCTACAGGAGAAGTCCTGAATAACATCCATGTTACCTTATGGCAAGGCCAATCCCGAACCCCACAGACACTATGTTTACCACAGCCATTCACCTAGACCCATACCTTCAGCACTGTTTCCAAGTCAGCAAAACCCATCTTTATAGAAGAAGATATATGTACTTTGTGTAGGGTTTCATGTAATCATGTCTTGAGTTTTGTTTCACACACGAATGAGTTAATCATCATCAGATTTCTCCCCCAACTTGTGCTGTGCTTAAATGTGGCTAAAACAGGCTGTCTGTTGTCAGACTCTAGATTTTGAACTAGTCTAAGCCAGGCAGGCTAAACTGAGCTTCGTTCTTGCTTCTCCTTACCATTTCACTGCTGGCCGTGATCCTTTCAGGGACCCCACATTCTTCTATAACTATTTTCACACACACACACACACACACACACACACACACACACACACACACACACCATTGAATCCATTCAGCGTTGGCTATATGTGATGAATTTACAGCAGAGTCCTTGGAATTGGATAACCTACTGGGGTCTCAGCCCCAGAGAAAACGAACGCTCTTCCTTGAGTAAAAACGTCTTTCAGAAGTGGCCGGCTGCAATCAGATTCTGCCTAAGACGGCATGTTACATGTGGCTGTTCAACTGTGACCTCTTTACTCATCGGCACCACACCCCACCCAACAGTGTTTTGTGGCTTTTATTCGGGGCACTGTTCTCTGGCAGCTGAAGGAAAGCTTCAAGGCTTTAGATCTGAGAGCTTTAAAGGCTTCAAGCAAAACAGTTTTTTTGGTGAACATATTGTAAGAGATGCCCTGCCCCACAGCACATGCTCACTCTCTAGTTATCTAATACTATCTCTAGTTATCTAATGGTGGTTTCATTTTAAGTGGGGGAGGTTGAGGTTGGTGGCTCATAAAATGATTTTACACTGAGAACATACAGCACTAACTCAAAGGGAAGCATTAAAATATTTAAAAATAAAATTAAGTGCCTATGACAGAAAAGAGAATGACCGCGGGATTAGTAATTCAGAAGAGGGGCAGAGAAAAGCTCTCACATTTTTCCTTTGTCTGTGTTCTCAAAAACCTGTCAGACATCAAACGGAAGAAACTTCTGGATTTGTCTCTGGAAGTAAAACTCCCCAAAGATTAAGGAAGTCTGAGTAGGATTAAAGAGACAACTGCTACCCAAGCCTGTCTACACTATTTATAAAGAAAGGTCACTGATTTGAAAAAAAAAAAAAAAAAAAGAATTTTATAGAAAAGTCCAGAACCTGTTTGAAAGTGAAATATTTGCCGTGTAAACCTGGGACAGGGTGACCTCCATAACATACCCCAAGTGGGGTTTTCTCCTTCACATTCATGCATTTTCTCTGTTAGTTAAAATGACATGCTCTGGAATACCAGATAAGGTCAGAGGAACTTGTAAAAGACATTTCCCTCAGTCTTTCTCCACCCTGCCTGACACAGTTTCGGCACTCACAAGCCCAGCTCCAGTGATCTGTGTCAGAACCTAACCTTGTAAATGAAAATGGGCCTCATGTGGCCCAGCTGGTGTGACGTGGACTTTGTGATGGTGACAGCAGGGGTTAATAAGAGTAGATCCAAGAATGCACGGTACATATGCATATATACTCACGCTTATAAAATACATCTTTCTGTTTGGTTGCAAAGGAAAAATTAGGCAACACTTCCAAAGAGTATGAAAGAGAAGACGTGGTAGCTGAAGAGTCACATCTCATTGGTCTACAAGTCTTTAACCAATGCAGTCTGTCGATCACTCATGTACCTGACTGGGAGACCTTGCATGGGTCTGAGAAATGACATTTGACAATTATGTTACTCACAAAATATATTTAAATGTGATAAAGAGAACATTCTTAGAAATACAATGGACAATTTCCCATTTTACACAAGCAGTTAGGCTGTTTTTATTCTTGGACTCAGGGGACAGATGGACAAGGAAGAAAGCCAAAGGGTACTTCTTGGCTCTGTTCACAAAATCCTCAGTTCTTGGAGAATCAAAAGGTTTCCCATGTTAGACAAAACTTTTAAGAGAACCAACAAGAGAGATTAGACAAAGGTACCATGAAGCAAAGAGGCCAATGAAATCACTAAGAAGGGAAAGAGAACAGAGGTGGACCATTCTATCATAGCCACATTGGTATTTAGCAAAGGACTATTGTGAAGGTCTTTTTTTTTTGAGCACCAGAGACCCATGTGGAAGCTGAGTATTCAGCTCATTCTATCCTTTACTGCACTGAGCATCTCTATGCTCCAGGTCCAGGTCAGCTGGCTCAGCAGAGGATTGACTGTATCTCGAGTGTCTCTGGTAATCATCAAGCAGAAGTAATGACAAACCGTATCTCTCTTGTTGGCCAGACAAACTCCATAGGCCCCCAAAACAACAGATTATTTTCATTGCTCTTGGTTTCCCACCAGAACTACGTAGTAAGAGTCTACTGACGAAGATACCCACATGCACTTTGAGTGAAGAACATAGAGAACTGAATCTGAAACAGATATAGAAGTTTCCTTCCTGCTGTTAGAACTCATAATACCAGAAAAACTGTGCAGGTTGCTGAGAGAGAGAAGGCATTAGTTGTTTTACCCAGCAATGAACCTAGAGTGCTACAGTAATGACCTACTAGGCAAGATATGTCCACTGGCACAACAGTGGCGCAGCTGTTTGGAGGGTAACCAAATATTTTCTCAATGAATATGAAGCCTGATCCATGGATAATAGATGCCTTGTACTGAAAACTGAAAAAAATATATTAAAAATAAACTATGGCTAGAGAAATTGCAGGCCCTGGGAGAGAATCTAGAACTGATGCTTTGTTAAATGGGCATGTAGTCATAACTGCCTTCTACGTGTTTTTATGTTTAAACCCATAGACTAGCGCTGCCCTCAGCCTTGGTCAGAGATATTTCTTTTGACAATGGATTATGTTTAGTTCAGAGACATACAACTGATTACAATGCTGATAATAAGTGACTGTGAGTACTCAGTTCTACATGGGACGTCTGTATCATTTCCTCCAAGGCGTAGCGGTCATCTCAGAAGAGTGGAAGAGATGGCAAACAGAGGGAAGTACTATGAATGTTATGTTCTCATATGGCATGACCATCAAAATAACCAATGTTCAGAAGAATCTGTCATCACATGTACAATAAAAAGGACTGAAAGAGAGTGAAGTCAGAGTGGAGAGGAGCAAGAGAATATACTATGTTGACAATATGTTGCATACATGTATTACTGCTTCTGTAATCTTGGGTAGGGGCATTTTGAAGCTCCTTAGTGGGCTATTGACCTCCTAAGTCTCAAAACCTCTCTCGTTCCTATACTATATCACAAATGACCAGAAACTCAGGAACTGAAAATGACAGGTATATATTTCTCACCATTTTAAAGAGAAGTCCAAAACAGATCTTTGGACATGGTCATACTTCCTCTGGGGGATCTAAGAAAAAATCTTCCTGTGATTCTGGGAAACCTTCATACTTCCTCAAGATTCTGGCCATCCCTTGCCTTATTTCACTTCTGCTTCTTCATGCCCTCCTCGACCTGGAGATGAGAAGATTAAGGTAGATTATTTAGGTGGTCTGAATACCAAGGCAATCACCCTGGATCCTGTTGTGTTCCCTGCTTCCTGATTGGCAGTGGCAGACACAGCTTCAGGCACATGCTCCTGTCATCATTATGTAAACTGAGCTGTTCCACATCATCTTCCCGACTGATGGAGCCTGAGACCTTGAAACCAGTAGCTGAAGCAGCTCTTTCCTCTGAATTGTTTCTGTTTGGGAGACTTTTACACAGTAGTATAAATATAATTTATACATACAATTGGTGCCCGGGAAGTATGTTCTATTAAATCTGACCATGTTATTCTTAGTCTTTTGGAACTAGTTTGAAAATGTGAGCCATAGAAGCCTTTTATAGAAGACTATTATAAGAAGAAATTTGTGGGGCAATTCTGGTGGGAATTTTAGAAACCGGCATGTCAATAGAATTTTACAAACACCAGCAACTGTATTCGTGAGACTTCAAGGCAAGGGGAACACTTTTTGGAATTGAACTGAAAGATCATTTATGCTACTTGAAGGTGTTGAATAGCTTGCATTTTGCACATGTCCTGAAATGTTTGATGACACTGATTCAAAACCAACAGACTATGTCGGCAGAGGAAATTTCAAATTGTATTTGTCTTGATCATTAGTGGCTGCTTTTAGTCAAGTTTACTGTGAGCAAAAAGCAGTACAGAAAGATGTGAAAAATGTCTAGTTTAGCCATAAAAGGAAAAAAGAGTGAACTTATACCCATGAATAAAGAACCCACATATGTTAAATAAGTGAAAAAGAAGCAAAATAGTTATTTTGCCACTGGTTTATTGAGAAAGTAAATTCAGAGTGCTTCAGGAGATGATATGACAGCCATATGTCAAGGGCCTTGGGATATAACACAAACTCAATTCAAAGCCTTCCCTTTAAAAATCTAGTGCTATCTATACATTGCATTGGGGAAAAGCCACCTAGGGAAATGTTTTACTGGGTTCAGCTACTCTGGTGTTCAGAAGCTCCTGTAACTCTGATTCAACAGAGTCCAGCTAATGCTTAAACTTGTAGCAAAACTCATCATTTACATGATGCTGTTTTGCAGGTATACATAGTGCAAGGGGTCATGGTGGCTTCCTTCAAGTTTTTGAGAAATTTCTGGGTCATCAGACAATGTTCATAATCAGAATCTGTAGGAAGTCCCTAAAAAGGCTATGAACAAAGACCTGAGGCCTAAGATGAATTTCGAGGATGATGACACTGTCAGGAATCTAAGACACCCACTAAAAAAAAGCTATAGGCACAAAGTAGAGCTATCCAAAGCAGGCTGTGTGGAACCACACATCTCTGGGCAATGGATCACCAAAGCCTTTTTGGAGTTCACATTCTCCCACTGTATACCATGAGTAGCAAGCAAGCATGCAGCTATAGGATTACATATCTGCCTCGCTTTGTGCCAATTTTTCTTTTCCACCTTCACGTTCTTTCAAAATGAGAATACTGTCTGAAAGCCGTTGTGTCTTAGACACCAGTATTTGTCTCTATTACCTTACAGAGGCTCACAGTGAAAGCAATTCCCTCAAGTATCAGCTGACACTCTGGGCCTAGGCTTTTAAAAGTGCTGATTCTGACTGTGAAGACACTCAGGACTCATGACATTGGACTAAATGAATTTTGTTTTGTGAGCTCCATATAAGCGATTAGGTTCAAGAGAGGATCAGGGCAGGTGCTATTTTGAGGGCCTATCAGACATTTAGGAGGTAGGGACTAGGAGCAGAAATAGGAAGTCGCCAAGTGTGAGTTTTTGAGGGGAACACTGAGCCTGTTTCCTGTCTCTCTCTGCTTCCTGGTCTATGGTGATGTGGACAGCTTCTGCTGCATGTTCCTGCCATTTCACTGTGAACAGAGCTGCTATGACAATGTTTCCCACACACAGAGAAACCACAGAATGAACCTCCTCCCCCTTCCTTAAGTTGTTTGTGTCAAGAGTGTTGATCACAGAAATGTGAAAGTAATTAACACAAAGGATATGGCCATGATGGTGACAAATAGTCTCTGAGGACACAAATAAGCATCATAGAATAACTTAAAAGATGACTGGAGAAATCTAAATGCAATGTCATAAAGGCATCTTTCAAAGACATACGTCCATTTATCCAATGGGCATGCTGAACACTAGAGAGGTTAAGTAAATGATTCAGCAGCTAACGGATGACAGCATGGATTCCAATACATCCTCTCTGGCTCTAAAATCTATAGAGTCAACTGCTCGAATTTACTCAATATAAAAACGTGTGCCTAAGCTTCAACTTCCAGCCATTAGATCCTCATATGCAGATAGGCATCTCAAGAAAATCGTGTATGTCACAATACTACAATTTGGGAAATGCATGTGTTTTTAGAGAAAAGAGACCTTATATGAAGACTTGACTTATGATCTCCATTTTGATTTTTGCTATCTCTATCTGTAAGACTGTGGATAATTAATTCTCTAGATTTCAATTTATTATGTATTCCGGAGAATGAACTTAATGATGCTGAAATCTCTTCAATTGTATTTTATATGTTTACATACCATAGCTGAGCAATTTGAGTTGGGCTGTTAACATTTTACAGAGTGGTAGCAGGGATCAGCTCCTTAATTGAAGTATAATAAATATCTGAGAAGAATTATTCAGCAACTGAATATAAACTTGAGCTGGTAGGTGCCAGAAGCAGAGTGCTGAGGGCAAATGTTACTGAATTCCCCTATTATCCTCTTAACAAGCCATAATTCATCGAGATAACAGCATGGAACAAAGAAAGCTTCTCTACAGTGAGCTACAGTGCGCTCCTGTGTACTTGGAGGCTCCTCTCAGTAAAGCAGCTCGGAAGCTTTGAAGAGGGCTGAGATGGTGTGAACCTCTGGGAAAGCTTTGGTGTTGAAATTCTGGCTTTGGCCACCTGAGAGAGTAAGATGAAGCTGGCATTGACATGACTGCTGGCAGCCAGGAGCAGGTCTCAGGGTAAGAAAGTACCCCGGGGATAGCGGAGGGGTGGGGGTGTGCAAATCTGGGAACAGAGAGAGAGAGAGCCTCCTACCTGGAGGGACCAGAGTTGGGACACAGTACACTGTGAGGTGGGTTTTCTCTCAGCTCCTGGGCCACATTCCTCTTGTCTTTCACAGATGAGAATATAGACAGACATGAAAGAAGCCCAGGGAAACCAAAGGGCTGGACAACAGAGGAGATTGGGGTTTTATCCTTGTTATTCTGCCACTGTCTTCACTTAAATCCGTTTTCATGGCCTCTTCATGTCTCCAGGAGTGGATTTCCATGCAAACACACAAACGCAGAAGAAGGCAGACACACACATTTGACAGACTTCTTGCCATCCTGACAGAGCAACCTTCTGTTAAGTGCTCAACTGTGAGGAAACTATTAACCATGAACAATAACAAATAAATAGAGAAGGAAACTTGGAGTTAGTTTTCAAGTTATTCCGTAAATAACATTAAAGAGAAGGGAAAGCCAGCTTCAGTTATTGTGAAAATATGGAGAGTGGTGGGTGGGTATTTGGAGTAAAATTACCACCATGTTGGGTCAGTTTTCCTGTATGGTCAATCAAGAACCTCCAGGAAGACCTACTGTGTGTGTGCTGGCTGAAATCCTTTGTACATTCATGAGGATAGGATCCTCGTAAAGAGGCCAGGTCCTAGGTCAGTGAGGTCTCTGAGAAAAATATTAAAAAAAAAGTGCTGTGTCTGTGATGGGCGATAAGGTCAGCACAAGGCAGCTTCCACTGCTCGCCAGATGTACAGTTATCAGAGATGGCTGATGACGGCCCTGTTTTTCTAAAGAACTCACATGCTTCTCTTCTTACGTGGGGATCAAGGATGCTTGTTTCCACTGACCACTAGACATACTCGCATTCATGTTTCATAAACGTTATCTCTGTGGCCTGAAAATCGGCTTTTATTTCTTCACCTTACCCTCCCCCTTTTAAAAAATCTTTAGCCTATGCAGTTTTTCCAAAACTACCTTCTTCAGTAGCTATAAGAATATAAATGTTATTATGAATGATAAGTTCGGAGCCATGCTCTCAAAGACAAAAAGAGGCAAGCAGGGCTTGGATGTTTATGTCAGGAGAAAAGTAGGTCTAAATGTGTGAGTTATCAATTTGTGTGATTAGAACTAGGGGTTTGTATAGAAGAGATAACTTTTAAAATAGGCCTGCAAGACACAAAGGGGGCCTCTAGCAAGCAAAACAATTTAAATGAGTGGGAGGGGCAAAGAACATGCACATGAGCAACATGTTCAGAGATGCTCTCAACACCACAGCCAGACTGAAGCTCCAACTTTTAAAGAACTATTAGCCTATAGGGAGATATACTCCTTCCAAATATCCTCTCAATCTAATTGTGTATAAATTACAGATTTAGGAATTGAATCTCTCATAACTGAAGAAATATGTGCTACTATACCAAGTTAGGGGATATTTTCATGTTGTATTTTGTTGTTGTATTTCATGTTGATTGGGAGATTAGAAGTAACGCCATAATCATTTCTTCTGCAAAACAAGGAAATTGAGTCCCCCTTGAAATTCAAGGACATTTTGTGTTAGTCTCTCAAGTCTCCAAAGCTCAGCTAGGGTAGGGAATCTCTTGCATAAAATGACAGAGATCACACTGAGTCACATCAGCATTGGCAGATGATCAGGACGTTTCAGTATGTTAGTCAAGACTGGCATGCCAGGGAAACATACAAGGTCACTGTCATGCAATTGTGTGTGTGTGTGTGTGTGTGTGTGTGTGTGTGTGTGTGTGTGTGTGTATGGTGTGGTGTGAGCAAATGTGTATACACATGTGTACACACCTATGTGGATCATCCTTAGGAGCCGTCCACTTTGTTTTAGTGACAGCTTTCCTGACTGGTGTCTTCGCTTCTTCAGCACTGAGATTACACGTGTGTATAACCCCAGCTGGCTTGTTTGTTTGTTTTGTTTTGTTTAAAACCTGGCTCTGGGGATGGAATTGGGGTCGTCATGCTTGAACTCCAACTGCAATTACTTTACTAATTGAACTTGATTTCCACCCTATTTATTGGGTGATTTTTAATTAAAAATTATAGAAAACCAGCATTGTGAGGAAAGTTAAAAAGGCAAGGGAGGCCCCAAAGGATATTGCTGACTTGTGACAGTGCCCTGGGATAAGCTGAAAGGACAGTTGGGACCCAAACAGAAAATTCCATTTTGGCAACTTGGTCAGAGTCAAAATGTTGTTTCTAAATATCAAGTTAGCAGCAAACTTGCACTCCATTTTCTTCTGAACGCTACTCTCCAAGGTTTCAGAGAGACTGATTCATTTCACCAAGGCATTTGAGAAATAGGATCTTCTTGGTGGCACTTCAAATCTAGCATTTTTCTCAAGTGAACACTGTAAAATCCAATCAATTGTTTAACAGAAATTAGGTAATGGATTTTAGCAAAATTGCCTCTGCTAATGAGGTTACTGAAAGAGTCCAAGTTCAAGACTTAAAAAAAAATAAAAAAAACTTAAACTGTGGTTGGATTTCAGGGTGTAAATAAGTTCCACAAGGAAGCAATCAGATAAAAACCACCTTGAGAAAGGAAAATAACAGAGACATAATAGTGTTCTAGAGATAGCTGAAGTCATTTGTGCCTGAACAAGGACCCAGTGAAACGGGTAAGAATCTAATAGGATGGATGTTTGTGTGTTAAAGAACCCAGAACCACCACCCCCTGCAGATTCAGTATTTTCTGTCCTCCGGTGTACTGGGTCCCAGTGGAAGAAAAATACAAAAACTGTTCTTCCTTCATTGACTAACCAGAGCTCCAGCCTCCACATTTTACTGGGGGGCAGTGAAGACAGAGAGTGGGCAGCACTGAGTTCATGCTGATATTTTGTTGTTTCTTCATTCACTGCAACTCTTGGTCTGTTCTTAGAAAATGGCAAAGCCACAAAGACCAGCTAAAGATGGACTGTAGCTTGAGTCTGGGTGTTTCTCCAGAACACAAGAGACAATGTGTTGTCACCCATGTGTCATGCTGAGTCTTGTGTGAATAAAGACCACTGTGGACTCTAAAGAGAATCAGTGCATGGGCTGGTGAAAGAGAGACGGGTACTCTGCACACTATCCAAGCAATGACCGGGAAGTGTGCAGCCTGCCTGGAAAGAGTGGCTGTGGTGAATCCCCTTTGGAACAGAGTGCTTTCTCGGCGGTAGATTCATAAACAAGAAAAGATGTTTACTAAGGCTCAGACTTCTGCCACTTTCCAAGCCCCAGCTCCAAGGAGAGCAGGTACAAGTGGAGCCGACACAAATAGAATGACCTACATAACTTCAAACAGGAGGGCGGGGCAGACTCCAAAAGAACAAAGTGTGGTGGTTTGGATTCCTACTTTCCCACTTCCTTTCCTGGGAAAGCCACTTAAGAGGAAAGTGAAATTCCTTGGGGACAAAGAATGGAGAGGGATAAATATAAATATTTCCCAAAAGGTTGATGAACTAGATGTGGTAAATGAAATCATGCCGGGTATTGATGCTGCTGTCCATTGACTTGGCTTCCTCTCTCCCTTTGCCCTTGAATTAGGCCATTACTGCTTTGCCACCACCAGAAAGAAAGCAGGAAGGGACAGCAAGAGAGGGCAGTGTAAAAGCCAAAGTAGGATCCTGTGGAGCTAGCCTGGTCTAGGTCCCACAGAGCCTTTGAGTGTTACTAGTGTTAATATGGTAACAATTGTTGCTAATTGAATTCAAATGTAATAGAATGATTTCAAATTTTTAAACCAAAATCTATTTATAGACAGTCTTAACCAATCAAGAGAAAAATAGTCTGCTATAAGTGAAATTTATAACTAAGAGTTATCAAAATTCTAAGGGGAATTCCATTTGGTTTTTTTCTTATATATAAATTATGTGGCTGTATTCTGGCTCCTGCACTTTTTTATTCAGAAAATATGAGAAGCAGTAATATATTGGAAGCACTTTCTGAGATACGACTCATAAAGTTGCCTTTTAAAAATAACTTTGGGTCAAGTTGACCGCTTTAAACTGAGTTTTTTTCTTATCAGTGTCATAAAACATTTCTAGAAGTGGTCCAGCTTTCTACAGTTCTGTGGTGTTTATTGAGTAGTTACTATATACCAGCCATTGTTCTCAGACGTGGGGAAATAATAATAAGGAAATGGTGTCTGCTCTTGTGAAGTCCCCACAGTGTGTGGGACAGAGAGACATAACTAAGACAGTTAAGTAAGTAACTGAAGTCAAAAACAAATGGGTGTTATATTATATCAAACAAGGTGATGGAAGAATAAATAGAGTGATCTCCTTTAGGTGGTCAAGAAGGCCTCTCTCACAAAGATAAATTGAGCTGAGGTTTCAGCTGAGGTAGAAATTGGCCTTTAAAACTTGTCAATTATAAGGACAGGTGGATATGTTTTCACCAATCTGTAATTCCAGCACTTGGAAAACAGAAGCAAATGGTGAGTCTTTGAGCTTGGGCTACATAGCAAAATTAGTTTCAAAACACAGAACTATCAGATATATAAATGATAAAATCATAGAATACAGAGAGAAATTGGTTCTTACAGAAAACAATAAAATTCATAGTATTTCATGGTGGAGAACAGAGGTTGACAAAGAATGATATGACAATTCAAGCATACTCAGCACCTGCTATCACAAACAAAGCCTTGTAAGAGCCCACCCACCCATTAAGGCCACTTTATGTACACAGCAGCAAACAGCTGATACAGAGACTATATTGTCTTCAGGGCCCAAAATATTTAGTTTCTTTGCAGAAAATGTTCTTTATTCCTGGACTGGAATACTGAGCATTTGCTCAAGAGACAAAAAGAAGCCCAAGAAAAGCCTAGATTTCCAACCTGAAACAAAGAACCCACAAAGCTGCTGATTCGCAAGGCTGCCATTGGCCAAGTAACAGAGGAGAGTAAAGGGGGCTGGTCACACAGAGAGACATGTAAATGTTCTGGTTCTTTGCACAGTTCCTCAGAAATCTCAAAATTGCTAAATGAAATGTATTGGTATATTTTAAGAAGTCCTGAGACATTTTCTGTAAAGATTTTTTTGGGGGGGAATCTCAAGTCTATGATCCCATGACTACACTGGCCAAGAGAACTCAACTTTACTCAACACATTCCGATGAAAATGAGCCATTCCATACTAATGAATCTTCATTTTATGACTTTCTTCATATCACTGTCTTATCTGCCAATCCACTGTAGCGGAGAATAGATCATCACAAGGCACCTGTCTACACCTGCTTTTTCATTGAGTATCTCCTACACATTTGATGATTTCTGAAGAGCTGGGTGGGTCAGAAAGATCCTGGCCACATAGCAGCTGAGTTGTTATAAAACAGAAGAATCTCCCACTCAAAAGGATAATAATTCTCACCACTCAGTTGAGTTGAGACATTCAGCTCTTGTACTTCCAAGCCAGCTGGTCATTTAACACACATTCCATGCACAGGAAACATTCACGTATCACAAACCTCACTAAATAACTATGACAATGAGCTCAAGAATGTTATAGCCAAGGACACAAACAACAGGAGGATTTGGGGAGTTGTCCAGGGGGAACCACAATTTGATTCTTGGTATTTCATGGTTCTGAATAATGACTAGCTGGTAAAGTAGTCATAGATAACAATGCAATGGGAGAATGTCTGACCAAACTCTAGCTCAAGTAACTGGGTCATTGAAGGAGTAGATGATAGTGAGTCTCCTACCCATAGAGCACAAAAATCAGTTAGGACTATTATGGACCAAGTAGCAATGCATTTGATTCAGCAGGTAAAGAAAAATTATATAACAGCATTTTAAAAGAGAACTAGATGAGATATTGTATGCTTTTAAATATTTTACATAAGACACAAAAACATGTCTACCTATGTAGTAAACAGTATTGCACATTCCTCATAAAATTCCTGTAGAAGAAAATTCCTGCTCATCTGGGCCATATTACAGGCTATAGTGAAACTTTTAATTTGTGCAAATTTGTATGAACTTGGACATTCATCAGACCTTGAAAATGGTCAGTTACATGCTCCGTTGAATGAATGAGTTTGTATCATGGCAAAACTAAAAAATTATGCCAAGAGCACGATATACTAGTGGAGCAGTGAGATGGCTTCTTTTTCAGGGTCTCTCCTGTGTGCCTTGCTCACTCTTGTCTGTACACAATGGCTCTATTCTGCCTAAAGTAGTCATTGGGGGCAGGATAGTCACAAGGAAAGAGGTGGCATCACACCAGGATTACCCACTAAATCACAGAATTCTTAAGTCTAAAACAGCCTTGAAAATTTCATAGCCATATAGTTTTTTAAAGTTAAGAACTGAGAAATCCTGCCCCAAATTAAATTTTAATAAGCCTTTGACACACACACACAAAAGAACATTAGGCAGATGTTTGTGTGTATGCACCAATGTCTCCAACACTCAATTCTTGAAAATTAAGTATATTTGATTAAGTATATTAAATTTATTTAATCTGATTAAGTATATTAAAATTGCCCTTTTCTTCCTTTTCTTATGTGGTGCTAACTTAGCAGTTGTTAGATGTGTATGCATGTGTGAGTGTGTGTGTGTGTCTGTGTGTGTGTCCATGCACAAGTATGCATGCATGTGTGCTGGTGCTGAGAATTGAGCTGAGGGTCTTACACATGTTTGAATATCTTCATTAACCAAATTTAAACCACGGCAACTCTGTCTGACCTACTGACCACAGGTTTTGAAATTTAACGGCTAAAGCACATGCAATCTGAAAATCCTGCTCCTTGTGGCCTCCAGTATTATTTAGTTTAACTAAAAGTATGTTGTGCTAATGAAGGACTCTGCCAAGATTGGGAATGAGTCTCCTCTTGAAGTCAATAGGAAACAGTGCTGTCCCTCAGTAACTGTCCCTCAGTGCTGTCCCTCAGTGCTGTCCCTCAGTAACTGTCCCTCAGTGCTGTCCCTCAGTGCTGTCCCTCAGTGCTGTCCCTCAGTAACTGTCCCTCAGTGCTGTCCCTTAGTAACTGTCCCTCAGTAACTGTACCCTTAGTAACTGTCCCTCAGTGCTGTCCCTCAGTGCTGTCCCTCAGTGCTGTCCCTCAGTGCTGTCCCTCAGTAACTGTCCCTCAGTGCTGTCCCTCAGTAACTGTCCCTCAGTGCTGTCCCTCAGTGCTGTCCCTCAGTGCTGTCCCTCAGTAACTGTCCCTCAGTAACTGTCCCTCAGTGCTGTCCCTCAGTGCTGTCCCTCAGTAGCTGTCCCTCAGTGCTGTCCCTCAGTAACTGTCCCTCAGTGCTGTCCCTCAGTGCTGTCCCTCAGTAACTGTCCCTCAGTAACTGTCCCTCAGTAACTGTCCCTCAGTGCTGTCCCTCAGTAACTGTCCCTCAGTAACTGTCCCTCAGTGCTGTCCCTCAGTAACTGTCTCTCAGTGCTGTCCCTCAGTAACTGTCCCTCAGTGCTGTCCCTCAGTGCTGTCCCTCAGTAGCTGTCCCTCAGTGCTGTCCCTCAGTAGCTGTCCCTCAGTGCTGTCCCTCAGTGCTGTCCCTCAGTGCTGTCTCTCAGTAACTGTTCCTCAGTGCTGTCTCTCAGTGCTGTCCCTCAGTGCTCTCCCTCAGTAACTGTCCCTCAGTGCTGTCCCTCAGTAACTGTCCCTCAGTGCTGTCCCTTAGTGCTGTCCCCCAGTGCTGTCCCTCAGTAACTGTCCCTCAGTTCTTTCCCTCAGTAACTGTCCCTCAATGCTGTCCCTCAGTAACTGTCCCTCAATGCTGTCCCTCAGTGCTGTCCCTCAGTGCTGTTTCTCACTTATATTCTCTCTGAGTGTAGTCATTGCCTAAGCTGCATGTTTTATCCTTTGGAGAGGCTCAGAGCATGGCAGTTCCTCCTGAACATTCCCAAAATCAGCTGAAGGTTTTGTGGGTAAGTAAAAGTCTGTGGTCTTTTCTGATAAACCAATCAGAGGAACAATTGTTAACATACACTCAGTTAAATATTTTCCTAGGAGGAAAAACAAGCATAACAT
This sequence comes from Phyllotis vaccarum, assembly GCA_033318265.1. NCBI lineage: Eukaryota > Metazoa > Chordata > Mammalia > Rodentia > Cricetidae > Phyllotis > Phyllotis vaccarum. The sequence goes on from JARWLC010000012.1 coordinate 3,869,987, forward strand.
AGCCAGAGCTATTTAAGGAAGCAGGCTTAACCTAAGACAACCATGATTCGCATTTGGACTGTCCCCCAAGCCCATGTGCTGACAATTATCCTTCCAGCGTGGTCCTGTTTGCAGACTTTGGAAGAGCTTAGTCTTTAAGAGGCAGGTTTGGTGTTGACCACCAAGTCACATCCCCAAAAGAGGTTCTGCTTCCTGGAGGATAGTAAGTAAATCCACATAACATAATAAAGCAAGCCTAATAGACAGTCACTGTGCAATGGAGGCTGTAGAAGAATCTGGAAATGTTAGCTTTTCAGGATGAACTAGTTCTGCTTAAAGAATACATATGCCAGGGCTGGGGAGATACCTCAGTAAAGAATACATATGCCAGGGCTGGGGAGATACCTCAGTAAAGAATACATATGCCAGGGCTGGGGAGGTATCTCAGTAAAGAATACATATGCCAGGGCTGAGGAGATACCTCAGTAAAGAATACATGTGCCAGGGCTGGGGAGATATCTCAGTAGGCAAAGCGCTTGTCTCCAAAACGTGAGAATCTGAGTTTGATCCCAGAACCTATGTAAAAAACACATATGATGGTACACATTTGTAATTCCAGCTCTTAGGGGGCAGAAATGGGAGGATTTCTGGGGCTCCCTGACCAGCTAGTTTGGCTTAATCAGCGAGCTCCAGACCGATGAAAGACCCTATATCAAAGGAGCTGAACAGGATTTCTGAAGATAACACCTCCATTGTCCTCTGGCCTCCAATCAATCCATGCACACAGGGACACGTGTACCCTTCTTTGTGCACATGCATGCACACATGTACACACACACACACACCTACATACACACACAGTCTGATTTTTAAAAATGCAAGCTCCCTATTGTCATATCTTAAGAAAAATCTTATTTCTCTTGAAAAATCAAAATTCACATTTTCTTATTAAATTGAGCCTATATAAGAACTTGTCAATAGAAAAATTGTTGCAATTTACAAACTTGTTTCTTTCTGTTGTGTTATGTTTTAATTGTCAGTACCAAGAATCCTAGACTGATTCTCAGTGAGTAAAAATAATGCAATAAACTATTATTGAGTACATGGATGTAAAAATGAATAAACTAATCACGTGAGAACATTTTTACGTAGTATTTATTTTAACCCTCTATAACCTAGGGAACACAGTGGGAAGCCAATATTAACCAGAAAAAAAAAAAAATGCCTGAGTAAAAACAAAGACTTAACCCTTACCCTAATTTGTGCAGTTCAAGAATTAAACCAGTTAACCTGAAGAGAGAAAGTTACAGGTGGGACAAGAGGAACTAAACACCTCTAACCACATCCTATCTCTCTTTGCTTTACACAAATCTAGATCTTTTCTTCAATCACTGCATTTGGTTTTTAGAAATTTTCTGCTGCATCTGTCTCCACATGCCTGATCTGTGTCCAGTTTTTGCCTTACTCTGGCAGGTTCTTCCTTGCTATTACTGGTCACATCCAAATATATCTCTGATGGTTATTGTTAGGTTTGAAGTTGAGACTGAGTGGAGTTGAATATTTTTCTTTCTTCCAATGTGCAGTTTGTTGTACATTAAAGTTGAGTTTCCCAAATTTAGGTTATGTGAGATGTGGGTCCCGGGCCTCCAAGCTTTAGTTAGTCACTAAGACATTCTTTACAGACAACCGTGTGCTGGTCCCATTATGTTACCAGACACTTGTGGCTCTGAGAGCTTCATCACTCAGCTAGGAAATGAATTACATTTAGAAATGTGTTGAAATTAGAATGTGTTGGGATTAGATGAAGAAGATGAGGGTTTCCAGGTGGAAAGAGAGGATAGCAAAGATTTGTTGGAAGGAGATGGCCCTTTTGAAAGTGATAGCATTTTGGAGCATGCTGAAGTGTCTGATGGTTTCAGACCCTATCGATGTACTAAATGCTATTGCGTTTTATATTTCACAATGGTTAGTTCTATGTTACACGAATTTTAATTTAATTAAAAAACATGACCCAAGGAAATATGTAACTGAAGTGTCTATCATAAGCTAATACATAAAGAGGAAGAGGCCCCCAAAGCAGTACATACACTATTATGCACATAAGAGCCCATGGGATTTACTTTGCTCCACTTCAGTTTCAAGATGGAAAATTGTTAAGACAAAAAGAGACACGAGACCACTAGATACACGTCATCATGACTTTCTTTAACTTTAAGTGATATAACCTAGTTCAAAGGAGTTTCTGGATCTAAGATGAAACCATGGAATGAAGACACTGTTATGACTCTGAAATACATATATACAAGATCCAGTGTCTAAACTTTTGGATTTATTTTGTGTATATGAATACTTTACTTTGCCTTTGTGTGTGTATGTGCACCTGATGGCCACTGAGGTCAATGGGGGGAGCCAAATTACTTGGAACTGGAGTTACAGATGTTTGTGAGCTAACATGGGGTTCTGGGAACTGAACTTCAAGCCTCTGCAAGAGCAACAAGTTCACTTAGTCACAGAGCCATCTACCCAGCCCAGTACCCAGTACTAAGAACAAAACAAAAGCCCCTGCAATTCTAGAATAAGTGTGGACAGTAAAGAGAAACAGAGACTCACTACGGGGAGAAAAACAGCCACAAGGAAGAAAAGCAAAGGGAGAGACGGCCACTTCTCTACATCCCAGAATTACAGCTCAGCCGCAATGGCAATGGAAGGCAGGAGCTAAGAAGGAGGACATGATAATGATTTTAAATGCATTTATATTAAATCATTACTGAAAGGGGCAGAACAGGAATTTGCAGCTGGGAGTAGGGCAGAGGGAGCTTAATTCTCTCCTTAGATGTGCTAACTGGGTCTCCAAGAAGGTCAAAAGAAGCAACCTCTGCATCTGGATGTAGGAGGTCCCATGGAAACAGCTAGTGGTCTGCCTGCTGCTTTAAAATATGCTCCTTCCCTCTCAGTGCAGAGACACCTTTACAAGATGCAAAACACAGGACAGTGGAACGAACGGACTATCCTCTCCCAAGTTCATCTACTCTGATTTCGCAGCTTGAAGGAATACTATAGATTTTGTTACATGAGGTTCTTCTTTTTATGGGGGGTGGGTACCAACATTCCTAGCATTCTTTGGATGTTAGGGAATTTCTTTAGGGCAAAAGCCATTAACCTTCCATGTAAATTTTTTCCGTAGATGACATGAAATAATTTTATTTAGTATGTATACAGATAACAGTATCTAATATTTATTGAGTGCTAGGTGAAATGTAGGTTCTTAGAATAGTGTTAAGCAAAATAAAATGTATGCCTATTCTCCTGCAGCATGTAATCCCTAGACAAGAAATAGAGATTTAGGCAAATGAATTTCACTTCATGAGACAGTGAAAGAGCTAGCAAAATGAGATCACAAAAGGTGAGGGGAGTATGGAGATTTCTTAAAGGCATCATGTCAACTGGAAAGTCTTGCCACTCGGTAAGAAAAAGCATTGCTTTCAGTTGAAGGGTAATACATTACTGGAACCTGAAGGATCAATTGCTCATTTGGTAAGGCAAGTGGCCTGCAAACGTGAGGACAAAGTCCAGTCACTACCCATCATCTGTGCAGCATGTGGAGCAAGATTTTAGTCCCAGCTCTGGAGAGTCCTTCAGAGACAATAGGATCCTTGGTACTCACTAGCCAGTCAAGCTAACCCAACTGGTGAGCTTCAAGTCAAGGAGAGGCACTATGTCATAAAGGTAGATGGTTTTCCTGGAGATGATACCTAAGGCTGTCCTCTGGATTCCACTCGTATTTATGTATCCCCTAATCATAACCCTAGGTGTACCCCACACACACATATGCACACAGGCAAACATACAAGCACACACATTCTCTTTCTATCTCTCTAGTAAGAATAAATTATTGTAGCTTATTCTTCATTATAGATTCCATAGAAAAGCATGTGTGCTCACCACTAGTAGACATTTGTGATTACCTGACACCCAGAAATCATTCTTGATTCAATAAATTCTCAAGTAGTAGATGACTTCCAACTAAGCCCGGCAGATAGCAACATATGTTGATACATCGTAGCAGAAGTTCCCTGTATGCTGTTCATTCCTTAGGGAGTAAACAAAATGATAATCCAGTTAGAATTTCAGTGATGATGAAGGCAAGAAAGCTGAATCTCTGCAGTGTTTTAGTATTCCTATTGAACACTCAAGAACAACATAGATGTTGACGTGTATCTGTATCTGAAGTTGAAGTGTTGGTTTCGTGTGTGTGTGTGGGTGTGTGCATGTGTGCATGTGAATGCCTATATATGTTTATTATATATGTTTATGCATATGTACGTATTGGTTTTGTGTATGTGTGTGCCTGTGTACACTCGTGCTTGTGTGTATATATGTGTATTTATGTGTATGTACATGTATCTGTGTGTGTGCATACATGAACACGTGTGTATAACTTTCTTTTTCTTTATTCTTTGTGTTATTTCACATCATTCATTTCCATACTATTCCCATCCCTTCATATCCACTCTCTGCCCTTGCAAGCACCCACCCCGCAAAAAAAAATAAAATTTTAGAGGAAAAAGGGAAGCTGTAGTGTAACACAGTGAGTCACACAGTTACCCGTTTATTCATTTATCTTTACTTGCAATTGTTCAAGGCAAAGAATCATTGGTCTGGTTCGAGGCTTTGGTTTCTGTCACAGTATTGACGCTGGGCTCTCACTGGGACTCCTCTTGGTTATCCTGCTGCTGCCCTGTGTTGTGGAGATCCTGTAGTTTTGGGTCTGCAGGACCAGTCTGTTCACCTGAGAAGATCACAGATGCGGTGGATGTTGGAGTGGGTCGACACGTAACTCTGGTTCGGAGCCTGGGTAGCTGCAGGGTTGGTCAGCTCACCAGCTCTCCCCTATCCTCACCATGAGAGTAAGCATTCCAACATACCCTGGTTAGTTCACCCCTTGCGTCAATAGCAAAAAGCAGGGCCTGTTCTGCTTTCACACCCTCAGGGTTGGCTCTCCCACACACCTTCAGGGCCAGATCTACTGTGTTGCAGAGGCAAGGTGGATAGCCACCCTCTGAGTGCTGCAGTTGGTGAGGGGCTGGCAGCAAGGGGCAGGAGTGGGGCATCTCTTCTCTACCCACACCACCATATGGCAGAAGAGGGGTGTAGCCATATCTCCCACACTCACATTCTTAGGAAGCTGTACCTACACCCCCTATCAGTAGGGTCAGGCCATTTTCCTGAGTGTTGCAGTTGGTAAGGGAAGGGTCAACTCCTTCATCTGTAGCAGGGGTTAGGGGAGGCATCTACGACATGACAGACAGCAGGGGTAAGGGAAGGCATCTGCCACATGACAGACAGCAGGGGTAAGGGGAGGCATGTGCTACATGACAGTCAGTAGTAGGGACAGCTCTCCCACACTCACAGCTTCAGCGCTGACTCACCCACACCTCCACCATCAGGGTTGGCTCTACTGTGAGGAGCAGGAACAGCTCATATGACCTAAGGTCAGCTCTTCCAACCTGCCTCAGGTATGAAGAGACCCAGGGAGGGTATCCTTAACATGATTTATTTTAAAAATCACTTGAATAATACCTTCTTTGACTTAGAAGCTGTACTCTCTCCTTTGATCTGATTTATTTTTCCCCTTTTATTGACATTCCTCCTTATTAGCTAGCTTCTCTGGAGCTGTGGGTTGTAGTCAGGTTATTTTTTGCTAGTATCTAGTATCCACTTATGAGTGAGTATATGCCATGTTTGTCTTTCTGAGTTGCTTGAGACGATCTTTTCTAGTTGTATCCATTTACCTACAAATGCTATGATGTCACTGCCTTTTACTGCTGAGTAACATTCCATTGTGTGAGTGTATCACATTTTCTTTATTCATTCTTTAGTTGAGAGGCATCTAGGTTGTTCCCAGGTCCTGGATATAACAAATAATACTGATATAAACATAGTTGAACTAACGTCCTTATGGTATGCCCTGTAAAGAGGAAATAGATGAGATCTCCTATATAAACTGGGGGCGAGGAGGGGTAATAGAGGGGATGATAGATGAGAACATGAGAGAATGGGATGGTCATGTGGAACAGCGACACAGTGAGAGAACCATGAAAGAGATATCTTGTTTGTAGGAGCCATTATGGGGTCAGGGAGAAACCTGTTCTAGGGAAGTTCCCAGGAATCCACAAGGACGACCCCAGTTTAGACTACTAGCAATAGTGGAGAGGGTGCCTGAGCTGGTCTACCTTGGTGATCAGATTGGTGACTACCCTAAATGTCATCATAGAGCCTTCATCCAGTAACTGATAAAAGCAGATGCTGATATCCATAACCAAGCACCAGGCTGATCTCTGGGAGTCCAGTCAAAGAGAGAGAAGACAGATTATTTGAACAAGGGGAGTCAAGATCATGATGAGGAAATCTGCAGAGATGACTGAACAAAGCTAGTGGAAACTCACAAACCTTAGACTGATAGCTGTGGGGCCTGTGCGGGACCAGACTAGGCCCTCTGCCTGTGGAAGACAGTTGTGTAGCTTGGTCTATCTAAGGATCAATCCCTTGCGCATGAGCTGGCTTTTTGGAGTCCATTACCTATGGTGGAGCACCTTGCTCAGCCTTGATATGAGGGAGGGGCACACTTAGACCTACCTCAACTGAGTGTACCAGGATTTTCTGACTCCCCATGAGAGGCTTTATCCTTTCAGAAGAGGAAATAGAGGATGAACTGGGGGTGGCTAGGAGGGGATCAGGAAGAGGGATCAGAGGGAGATTCGCGACTGGTATGTAAATGAATAAAACAATTCTTAAATAAGAAATGATAAAATAGATTATTTTTATTTTACTTACAGATACAATGTATACTGATTATAGTCTCCCTTCACTCTTCCTCCCTCAGTTCCTCCCCACCTCCTTTCCCCTCCATATCCATTCCCTTTCTCCTGTTTAAAAAAGGACAGGCTTCTAATAGATAAAAACTAAACATCACGAAATATAATGAGACAATGCAAAAGAAAATCATACCAGATTTTAATAAGTCAACCCAACAGGAGGAAGAGTCCCAAGAGCGATAAAAGAGTCAGAGACCCACTTGTTCTCACACTAAGGAGTGCCATAGAAATACTAAGGTATAATATATGCACAGCAAACCTGGTGTAGACCTGTCAGCCATGTGCTTGCTGCTTCCATCTGTCATTCATATGCACCTTGCTTAGTTGATCAGAAGGTCTTGTTCTCCTGGTCCCCCCCCCACCCCGCTCCTCTGCAACTCTTACTCTCTTTCTGCTTCCTTTTCTGTGGGGATCATTGAGCTCTGGGGGGAAGTATCTGATGGAGACTTCCCGTTTAGAGCTGTGTGTTCCAAGGTCTCCCTTTTGCCTAATGTCTGGCTGTAGGTCTCTGCATTTGTTCCCATTTTTCCTGAGGAAATCTGCTCTGATGATGACTGGATAAGGCAGCAATCTATAAATATAGCAGAATAGCATTAGGAGCCATTTTATTGATAAGCTGTTGTTTGTGGTGGTGGCTTTTTTTAAAAAAAAAAACCAGACCTGTTTGGTTTTACCCTGGTTTCTAGTTTCTGGTTCTTGGTTGCCCAATCAGTGTTGGGTATGGGTTCCATTTTGTAGAGTGGGCCTTAAGTCAAATCAGACATTGGCTGGCTACTGCCACAAGTTCTCTGCCACTATCACCCTAGCATATCTTCCAGGTAGAACAGATTGTAGACCAAAGGTCTTATGGCTGAGTTAGTGTTTATGTGTCTTTTTGGGTAGCCTGTAGAATACCTTCCCACTCTAAATACATTAGAACATAGGGGTGAAGGCTTCATGTAGGTACCATCTGGACGTCTCCGTGTTCAATGAGTTATATGGATATTGTCCTCAGTAATTAGGCTCTAACTGTAACTTTGAAGAGAGAAGCTCATTGTCTTAGCAACAGCCTGGGTTTTGGGGGATTTCCATTGAACCTTCTTGACCAACAACTCAATTGAATGTAAATCAGTTCCTCTGCTGAAAGCCTCACCTGGTAATAAGGGGTGGCCAGTTGGGACTCTGTATTCCTTATTATTAGGAGACCTCATTAGGATCACCTTTCTATATTTAGGAAGTTTCCACTGCACTAGGTTTCCATGTGAATTTCTTCATCACGAAACGTGTCTGGCATAATTATGAATGGATAGGTAGGTGGGTGGGTAAATAGGTGGATGGATAGGTGGATAGATCTTCTCAAGAAACTAAGCCACATACTCATCAAAAACCAGACATGGAATGTACCTAGTAACAATACGGCCCTATCCTCTGGACTATAGAGACAGAAAAATTGGAGCTAATGGGTCATTTTAAAATAGTCTAGACACATAAAATGAAGCATAGAATAGAAGAATCTCTTCACAGCATATTGGAGACTAAAATAAATATTCTAATTCATATTTTTGTAACACAATTTTAATGAGGCATGGCATTTGAAAACTTTATTTGAATGTACCTGAGAGAAGAGAAAAAATTTGCTTTGTTTCAGGTTTCAAGTTACTCTCCTATAAATAAACTCTTCAAATACAGTGGGTTTATAATCAAATGCAACCAGACATTTAAGAAAGAAATGTACCAAGCAGGTGAAGAAGGGAACAATAAAATATAGAAATCAGATCCTCAAAAAATAAGAGTAACAGATCAATCAGGTGAAATATCCTGTTACGCAACAACCATACTTAAAAGATAAGATTGAAAACATATACAGAAAATACAATATGTTTGTTTTCTAAACACATAGAGCATACAAAAATTTAAACCTGAAATAATCATAATTAAGTGATCTTTAGTAATATAATAGTTTCATGAAATCACATAGGGTTTTTTTGTTTGGCCCATAGTAATTCTTAATAAATCAATCTTTAAAAATAAGATTATTTCAGATCGAACTTTAAAAGTAGGCTTGTAAACTGATATCTCAGATTCTTCAGTCAACCTCAGGTAATGATCTGGTCACACCAGTTAGAAGCTGTACTGTAACGCATGCTGATACTCTTAAGCTGGCTTCAAACCAGTATCCTGTCCCTTCATTATTGAGGCTGACAGAGGATTTCACACCTCCTTTGTAAATTATGTACACTAAGCATTTTTAGGCTATTGTAATTAATATTATTAGTGTGACATGAAAATAACTGCAAGTAGTACTTAGATAAGTGTGTTATATGCTGTGATAAAGCAATATGCAGACAATGGCTTTTCATTGTCTTAGTTGAGGTTTTTATTACTGTGAAGAGACACCATGACCATGGAAACTCATATGAAGAAAACATTTAACTTAAGGGTTCAGTTACAGTTTCAGCTTTTCCGCACATTATCATCATGACAGAGAGAATGGCAGTATATAGGCGTGAAGACATGGAGGATTAGCTGAGCATTCTGCGTTTTGCAGGCAACATGTTGACTGAAACACTGGCTGGTACCCTGAGCATAGGAAACCCTAAAGCCCAGCCTCACAGTGACACACTTCCTCCAACAAACCAACACCTCCTAATAATGCCAATCTCTATGATGTTATGGGGGCCAATTATGTTTAAACTTCCACAGTATATAACCTCAAGTTCACAGACAGTCAAAATAAAAATACACAAATGAGATTACATCTATCTTAAATGTGTCATCTTAGAAAAAGTGACAATCAGCAGGTAAGACAACATATAGAATGTATTAATGAACTATACATGTGAAAAGGGGCTCGTGTCATACATATGTAAAGAACTCATCTCAACATCAAGAAACAGCCTAATCCAAACATGCAAATGGCAAGAATTGACATTTATCAAGAAATGACCGTGCCTGAGGAAAACTGCTGGATACTGTTAACCACTCAAGATATGCAAACCCGAGTCACAACTAGGTGTTACCTCACCTTTATTAGAAGGCATTAATGACAGGACTTTTTAATGTTGACAGATGTGAAGAAAACAGAATTCTGACACACTATTTATGGGAATGGTAAATTAGTATAATCATTATAAAAATCAGTGTATCAGTGTAGAGGTTGCTAAAAATATTATACACAGAATTACCTCATGATCCAGCAATCTCCATCCTTTGTGTATATCCAAAAGAAATGGAATCAGTATGTTAAGGATGCTGCTTCATTACCATGTTGCTGTAACACTGTTCATAAGAGGTAATATAATATACTCAACCTAAATACCTATCAACAATTGAGTGGCTAAAGAACACACGGAATATACACCCAACAATAAAAGGAAGAAATCTTCTCATTTGAAAAAAAGATGGGCTGCGTAGTGGTTGTTGTTAATGCACGTGGGGAACAAACCACAATAGCAGTATCCTATGCTAGAGTTTATTTAAGAAGTTTTCAGGAAAGGGCACAAAAGAAAGAGCCATGTAGGGTCTTTGTTATAAGGGCACAGGTGGGCACAGATTTACATAGCTACACCTGATCATGCTTGTGGATGAAAAGGATGTACCCAGGGAGCAGGGAGGGAATATATGGCCATGCCTGGTTGGTCATGTTTATGGAGGAAAGGGGCATACCCTCCACACGGAGCATGTTGGAACAATACATTTACCAGGTAGCTACCACAGGCCAGAAATGCTTACATCCACACTTACGCTTGTTATAATAACAAGAAAGCAGGATTTGTGTAGGGGACAGAGGTTTGTGGGTTGGACAGGAACAGGGGCGATGATTTCTTAAGGCTTCTTCAAACCGGCTTAGGCAGGTAATGATTGTCTCATCTCTCAGGGATGAAAGCTGTATCTTCAGGTGGTCGGTCTTCTCTGGTCTGTCCTTGCTGGTCTCTGTGGCACATTTTCGGCACTCTGTGTGAGTTCAAGGCAAGGTTTGGTGAACTTTAAGTTGATTTTTGATTTTCTATGGCTCAGAAAAAAAATGTTGAGTTAGTGAGTGAACCTTGGGAGGTGACAGAATTCACAATAGCATAGTGCCCATGTTTTGCTGGTGCTGCAACTCAGCAGGAATTAATCAGGGCTGTTTATACAGCTACAATTCCCTGTGAGAGTCGTCAACACAGTAAATAACCCCTCTGAGGGACTCCATTACCATCCATATCTCATTTCTGTCAATAATCAAGGTCCTTGGTTGTTTCCAATCCCTGGACCCCCATGTCTCCTATAAGTAGAGATGTCCCATCTATTCATTCCTCCCAGGCACAATGCCCCATGTCTTCTGTACACTTAGCTGATGAGTGGGCATGACAGCTTCGTCATTTTTTCTGGCCAACACTTATCTCTTTGGGATGCTAAGAATAAACAATTTGGGCCATACCAAGACCTCACATGGAGACATAGCTTCACTTAACTCGTTTCTTAGGCCCCTCCTCTCTCCCTGCTGCTGGTTAGAGTTTGTGCTGGCCACCAAAGCTTTTGACCAGCAGCCGTTGCACTAAGTGGCAAGGCAGTGAGAGCACATTTCCACCGATGTGCCCCTGCAGTGGGACCCTGCACTGTGACATGATCTCAGCTGTAGGGCCTTGCACGTTTGTACAGAGAGACAGAGTGAATTTCTACTGCTGTGACCCTACCTGTGCCCACACGGCAGGTCCAGAACCCTGCACCAGCCCACTCAGTGGGACCTGGATCACGTAGCAAGATCCAGAACTGCTTTCTTGTCCCCTGCTCTTGCCAGCTTTCGGCTCTTAAGAAAAAAGAAAAAGAGAAAGACTGTGGGTCTGTGAATTGCCACCTTTGATCCTTTTGGCAGAGGACGGCCACTTTCTTTGCTCTGGCTCTACCTCTGTAGGCAGGAGGTAGGCAGTCCTCACTCAGTGAGCACTCTAACAACCTGTTCTGTCTAGGTACCTCCTTTTAAGCTCTGATTATGACAACTACAACCAGTTCCAGCTTGAAGCAGTTACAGAAACAATATGTTGTCCATTGCCCCCAAGACAAACAAAAAGCCCAGAGTGTCATAGTTTATTTTAACACACCAAAACATAAACCTGTTCCAGCTATTTTTCAGATCTTTGAAAATTCCATGTGATTTTAGTGCAACCTGATCTCTCAGCTCCTCCAAAACAGATGCCTAGAGATCTCCCAGACAACAACTAGCTATGACCCGCCTTCTCTCAAGCCCTCCAAGGGACAGCCTGACCTCCAAGATGACAGCCAGCCACCTCACCCATCCTCCTACTCTGCCCCAAATCCCCACAGAGAAAGAGAATTCCTCATTCATCCCAATATTTTTTCCTTTCTCCCACATTTTTTTAAATAAAATCAAAGAATGAGAAACATTTGTCTCTAAAGCTCTACCCTCCTTTAAGTTCTAACATCAAGTCCCATGAATGTTCATCAAGTCTGCTGAGTGTTCCTCATTTCTCTCTCTCTCTCTCTCTCTCTCTCTCTCTCTCTCTCTCTCTCTCTCTCTCTCTCTCTCCTCCCTCCCTCCCATCCTCTGTTATCATAACCACATCCCTCTACCGTAATAATAGAATACAGCTCCTAAGTGTCTCCTGCTACCCTCCGCTGCCTCCCGCCACATTCCCAGCACTTGGGAGGCTGAGGCAAGACAATATTTACAAGTTCAAAGCTATACTGGCCTGTATAATGAGTTCTAAACCACATATAGAGTTAAACCATCTCTTTAAAAAATAGAAAGATATAGTACAGAATATGTTAATGACAATTTGCTAGCATGCTTGAAAATTGCAAATTTCTGAATGTTAGATATTGTCCCTCCAAAATGATAACCCATAAGAAGTAATACATTTTACATAGCTGGACTTAGTCATTCATACATATGCTTGCATATGCTGTGCACTCTAAATATGGAAAATTTTATTTCTCAATTCAAAAACTACAGTTAAAACTTCATTGATAAAAATAAGAAGTAAACTGCATTTAAGAATGGATTGTTTCCTGATCTTGGCCTCATATCTTTTCACTTATACTACTGTTTTCCTCAAAGAAATATTTCTCCTTACTCATACCAGGAAAAATGGTGGAGGAAAATAGATATTTTCAGAGAATGATATGTTTCAAGAAAGAAAGAATAGGACCTAGCTTAGGCATCTGTCTTACTTCTTGGAGCTCTGCAAGTTCATGTATTTGTGTCACTAAATTTAAAGTGTCTCTTTAAATCTTCCCAGCCATGAGCTATGACTAGAATGGAGGTTATGGGAAGGGGGAGGGAAGAGTACCAGGATAAATGTCATAGAAGTGGAAGGAAGCCGAGGGTGGGGAGAAAGAATACAAAGGAGTTGAGAAAGGAGGGAAGGGGGAAGAATCAACAAAAACAAGCTTTAAAATGCCATAGTTCACCATAATGACATGTACACTGGTCAAACTTTTTACTAAAAACATTGAAGTTAAGGAATAAAACATTGGTTCGTGGTCTCTGGCACTTACTCCTCTTGTCTCTTACTAAACAGACACTCTGAGGTACAAACAGATGCATCAGGCTCATAGGCACAAGGCTGTGTCTCAATGTGGCTAAGAGGTGGTGTAAATAAAAAAAAATCATTCTTACTACTATGTTTCTTCTGCTACTTATTTAAGTGAGGGTTTTATTTTCTAAGTGCGTAATTTAGAAAAAAATGAAAGCTCCTCAGAGAAACAGGAAAGCCATGCACCTACCCACGGAACTCTTCCACTACCCTCATTCAGTCCCCAAAGGCCCAATTTACTGTCAACCTTCACATCACTGCCTCCCCCGCAGCTGGGCCTCTGCCCCCAGCTCTACAGACTTCTGCTCAGAACATGCTAATCAGAGCAGGTACAGGCCACGCTAGCCAGAAGAGCACCCCTCAACTCAGGCAGAGAAATTCTGTTCAACCAAAGGGTACTAGTCATCAGAAATCCAGCCCCAGAAAACAACAGCAACAGAAATCCAGACAAACTCATGGATATCGAACACCTCTCTACTGAATAACTACCTGGTTCAAGCAGAAATAAAGACATTAAAGATATTCTAGAACTCAATGAAAATAAATGCACACCATACCTAAACCTATGGAATGCAATGAAAGCAGTGCTGAGAAAAGATTATAATCCTAAGTGCCTTTGTAAATCTCATAATAGAAACTTAGCAGCACTCCAGAAAGCTCTAGAACAAAAAGAAGTAAACACACTCAAGAGAGTAGATGGTAGGAAATGATCAAACCGAGTCTGAAATCAATAAAATAAAAACAAAATATACAATAAATCGATAAAACAAATATTTGGTTCTTTGAGAAAATCAACAGGATAGCCAAACTATTACCCAAACTAACTAAAAGGCAGAGGAATAATATCCAAGTTAACAAAATCAAAACAGAAGGGGGGCATGACAACAGATACAGAGAAAATATAATGAACTGTTAAATCGTACTTTAAAGACCTATACTCCACCAAATTGAAAAATCTAACAGAAATAGACAACTTTCTCAATAGATACCACTTTCCAAAGTTAAATCTAGATCAGATATCTACTCTCTCCATATCTATTTAAGATAATACTTGAAGTTCTAGCTAAAGAAATAAGACAGCTGAAGTAGATCAAGGGATATAAGTTGGAAAGAAATAAGTCAAAGTATCATTATTCATAGCTGATATGATAGTATACATATGTAATCTGAAAAATTACACCATGGAGCTCAGTTCCTACAGTTGAAAAGCACCTTCAGCAAAGTAGCTGGATACAAAATTAACTTAAAAAATACCAGTATCCCTCCCATACTAATGAAAAAGAGGATGAGAATGAAAGGAAACAAAATCCTTCACAATAGCCACAAATAGTATAAAATATCTTGCTATAAGTATAACAAGAATATAAAAGACATTTATGGCAAAAATCTTTGAGTCTTTAAAGAAAAAAAATCTAAGAAGATATCAGAAGATAGAAAGATCTCCTATGCTCATGTAAGATTAACTTAGTAAAAAATGGCCATCTTACCAAAATCAATCTACAGATTTAATTCAATTCCCATCAAAATCCTAACCCAATTCTTTGCAGACCTTAAAAGAACAATACTCAACTTTATATGAAAAAACAAAAGGCTAAACCAGCCCCGTACAATAAAAGAACTTCTGGAGGTATTGCCATCTCTGACTTAAGCTGTACTACAGGGATATAGTGATTAAAAACTGCATGGTACTGGTATAAAAACAGGCAAGTTGATAACTGGAATCAAACTGAAGACACAGATGCAAAACCACATACCTATCAACACCTGAATTTTTATAAAGGAGACAGAACTATACAATGGAAAAAGAAACCATCTTCAAAAAATGATGCTGGCCTATTAGATGTTCATATGTAGAAGAATATAAAACTCAAGTCCACATGAATCAAAGACCTCGTGATAAATCCAGTTACACTGAACCTGATAGAAGAGAAAGGAATATCCTTGAGCACATTGGCACAGGAGACAACTTCCTGAACCAAACACTGATAGCATGGGCACTAAGATCAACATTTAATAACTGGGACCTCAGGAAACTGAAACACTGTCAATAGAACAACATGGTGCCTACAGAATGAAAAAAAAAATGTTATGGACTCCACATCTGACAGAGGACTAATATCAAAAATATATAAAGAACTCAAGAGATTAGACTTCAACTAAATAATCTAATTAAGCACTTGGATGCAGAGAATTTTCAGCAGAGAGATCTCAAATGGTTGAAAAACACTAAAGAGTGTTCAACATTCTCAGCCATCAAGAAAATACCAGCCAAACCAACTTTGAGATT
Source organism: Phyllotis vaccarum (assembly GCA_033318265.1). NCBI lineage: Eukaryota > Metazoa > Chordata > Mammalia > Rodentia > Cricetidae > Phyllotis > Phyllotis vaccarum. The sequence continues at coordinate 3,885,643 of JARWLC010000012.1, forward strand.
GCATCTTACACTTGTCAGACTAGCTAAGATAAAAAAAACACAAGTGCTAGATGAGGCTAGAGAAAATTTAGAGTAAGGGAAACACTCCTCCATTGCTGATTTTGAGTGAAAACTTATACAGCCACTTTGGAAATCAATATGGTGGTTCCTCAGAAAATTGGGAAGCAATTTTCCTCAAGACTCAGATATGCCTTCTGAGCATATATCCAAAGGACTATCAATTCTACCACAAGGACACTGGCTCAACTATTTCATGGCAGCTTAATTCATAATGTCCAAAAACAGGGAACAACCTAGATGTCTCTCAACTAAATAATGGATAACAAAAATATGGTATATTTATACAATGGAGTATCACTCAGCTGTTAAAAACAATGGCATAAAATGTGAAGGCAGATATATGGAAATAGAAAAGAATTATTCCAAGTGTAGTAACCCAGACTCAAAAAGACAAACACGGTATGTATTTACTCATAAGTAGAAATTAGCCATAAAATAAACAATAACTATCCTACAATTCACAGACCCAGAGAGGCTAAGTAACAAGGAGAACTAAAGGGGTCACATGATTCTCCCTGGGAAGGAAGAATAAAACAGATTTTGTAGGTAGACTGGGGATGGATAGGAAGGGAAAAAAGGCAGAATCTAGTGAGGGTGGGTAGGAGAGACAACTGAAATTGGAGGGTAACATTTCAGGGACTATGTGGAAACCTAGTGCAGTGGAAACTCCTGTAGGGAGCCAGCCGCACCCTAAAGATGGCGCTTGTATCGGGCCTATGACTAAGGTTTAAGGAAGCTCCTTAGTAAACAAGTCACTGCGCATGACACCTTGTAATTTTCCAGCAAGAAGCCTGGCCCCCAGACAGATACATCATATCGGGTGAGGGTGTGCTGACCAATGGGAAAGGCCCACGTCAGAGATAAACAATGTTGCCTATAAAAGCGGCCTGCCTGGGAGGCTTGGGGTCTTCCGTTCTTTGCCCCAGTGTGTGAAGCTTCAATAAACCTGCTGCAGAAGGATCCTGTTGTACTGCGTCTTGTTTGCGGGCAAAGAAGGCGCGGGACAAGTGGTGCCGAAACCCGGGAAAGACAACATCAGCTGCACCAGCGGAGACCCCTCGGTGACGAGGAGGATTCAGAACTGCAGAGTGTTCGCTCGGAGAGGTATGGTCCCTGACTGAGGTTTGGTTTTTAGTGCTTACTGGCAGAAGGTTTTGGCAGGATTAGGTTTGGTTCTAGTCACCCTGATCATCTTTCTTGTGGTTGCCTTTCTTTTTCATTAATTTCGGTGCTGAGTGCCTAAGACCGACGTAGGTAAGCGGCAGCGCTCTTTGGTTTCGTTTTGCGGATAAGCGGGACGCGGATAAGCCGCGCTGCTAATGGTATCATGGGTACTTCGCAGTCGATGATCTCGGATTTAAGGATGGGCACCAAAGCTATATGGAAGATGATCAAGAATTGTTTAAAGGATGAGTCCTGCTTGCCAGTGGTCATGGAGGCACAGATAATGTTGAGAGAGGTTCAGGATAGCCTATCAGAAACGGAGCGGGATGAGAGATTGGGAGCGCGCCCCAAGGAAACTGTACATAAGGAAAAAGGACCCCCCGGTACCGGTATGGGGGAGAAAAAGGAAAAAGGACCCCCCAGTACTGGTATGGGGGAGAAAAGTTTCGAGAAAAATTATGAGAAAAATTCAGAGAAAAATTCAGAGGTTAGAAGAAGGAAAGAGACCAAACTTACCTTCCCCTGGAAAGAATTGGCTAATTTAGAGATCAGGGATGAAATAGAATCTTCCATTTCTTCCTCTAAATCCAGTCATATAGATGAGGAAGACCCACTAGACCCAGGAGATGAATTTGATTTGGAAGAGGAGGCAGCCAAATATGAGGCAGAGAGATACTCCCCTGATGATCCTCCTCGTAACCAAATCAGAAAGAACAGGCACAAGGCAGAAAGCCAGCAAATGCACAGACCTCTGCCTACAGCTCCTCCTCCTTATGGTGTGAGCGGTGCTACAAACTTTTCTTTCCGGCCGGAGGCCACGAGGCAACAACTTAGTTTAGCATTTCCGGTATATGAGGGCCAAAATAATGATCGGGTTTATGCCCCAGTAGAATTTAGTCAGATTAAAGAGCTTGCAGAATCTGTCTGCAAGTTTGGTGTAAATGCCAACTTCACTGTTACACAACTTGATCGGCTTGCCTTATGGAACCTGACTCCATCAGACTGGCAGACGGTGGCTAAAGCTTCCCTGTCAAGCATGGGTCAGTATTTAGAATGGAAGGCTCTATGGCATGAGATAGCTCAAGAACAGGCTAGAGTAAATGCTGCGGCCATAACCCCTGAACAGAGGGAATGGACCTTTGAGATGTTGACTGGGCAAGGACAGTATGCTCCACAGCAGACCCAATTTCCTTGGGGGATTTATCCTCAAATATCAGCCACTGCCATTCGTGCTTGGAAAGCACTCTCTAAAAAAGGAGAGGGTAGCAATCAGCTTACTAAGATTATCCAGGGACCAAATGAACCATTTGCAGACTTTGTGGCACGCATGACGGAGGCAGCAAGAAGGATCTTTGGAGACCCTGACTCTGTCGCTCCTTTTATAGAACAACTTGTCTTTGAACAAGCAATATTGGCTGCCCCCGTGTGTGTATGGCCACCCTTTATTTGGATTGTAAGTAATGTTTCTATAGATAAAGATGTTTTAGAGTGTGCCCAGAACACCTGCTTTTATACCCTTTGTTGGGATGCTCAGAAATATTCCTTTGCGATGGTGACTCGCATGCCACGATTTGTGCCTGTGCCGGTTGAGGCTCCTAGCAGCATGAGTTTGTTTCGACCTAAAAGAGATTTTGGCATTTCTGCTATAATTGTTGGGATTGTTGCGGTCGCGGCTGTAGGGGCCACAGCAACCGCTTCAGCCCTCGCCCTTTCCAACACTGTGCAAACTGCTCGGGCTATTAATAATTTATCAGCCTTGGTAACAATGGCCTTAGATAGGCAAGCATCCGCTAATACCCAAATTCAAGGAGGACTTATGCTGGTTAACCAGCGTATTGATTTGGTACAAGAACTATTAGACATTTTATGGCAAATGGCCCAATTGGGATGTGAACAAAAGCTTCCTGGACTTTGTGTTGCCTCCATTCAGTATGAAAAATTTTCTAGGGCAGCTAACTTGTCGAAAAGCCTTTCTCAGTTTATCTTACAGAATTGGTCTTCAGAGTTTGAGCAGACGCTACGAGAGCTCCGCGTTGCCATCGTTCAGATTAATTCCACCCGTCTGGACCTGTCCTTAACAGAGGGCCTTTCCACATAGATTTCCTCAGCCGTCTCCTACCTGAAAGAATGGGCTGGCATGAGAACCCTTGGGATCCTCATGGTCGTGAGATTCGGAGGCAGTCTTTGGCTTATTTGCCAGATGCAAGTATCCAGAAAGAGAGAAAAGACAATTTTGACCCAAGCCTTAATGGCTATTGAAGATAGACAATCCCCTACGATTTGGCTGGCAGCTCTGAATGAGCAAAAATTTTAAGTTTGACTGATTGTGGTCACCTAACCTTGCGGAAGGTATGCCTCTCCCTGATTGGTGAAGAAGTTTGGGCAGGCTTTGGCCTATTGCTTGGAATTGAGCAGGGTTGATTGTGTATACTGTATAGGTATGGCTCTTGCACTGAGAGGCTTAATTGCCATTGCACCTCATTAGAGCATACCTGTTATAGTTTCCATGTGGATTGTAAGGCTAAGCACTGCAATGGTTCCACCTTAGAGTTTGAGGGGATCCATGGAACATGTTTGTCTGCATATGGGCAAGGCACACAAATCCCATCTCCCACAAAGGTGCCTGGCTGGTCGGGAGGTGTACCTGGTGGACGCATCAGGAACGTCTCCTTTGTACATAGTTCCCAGAAGTTTTGGGAGGACAAACCTCTGTTTCCATCCACTGGATAGCCTCCCTCATTTTAAATATAAGAAAAGGGGGAGATGTAGGGAGCCAGCCGCACCCTAAAGATGGCGCTTGTATCGGGCCTATGACTAAGGTTTAAGGAAGCTCCTTAGTAAACAAGTCACTGCGCATGACACCTTGTAATTTTCCAGCAAGAAGCCTGGCCCCCAGACAGATACATCATATCGGGTGAGGGTGTGCTGACCAATGGGAAAGGCCCACGTCAGAGATAAACAATGTTGCCTATAAAAGCGGCCTGCCTGGGAGGCTTGGGGTCTTCCGTTCTTTGCCCCAGTGTGTGAAGCTTCAATAAACCTGCTGCAGAAGGATCCTGTTGTACTGCGTCTTGTTTGCGGGCAAAGAAGGCGCGGGACAAACTCCTTGGAATCTACAAAGGCAACCCAAGCAACAACTCCTAATAATTCAGGAGATGGAGACTGACTAGTCATCTTCTGAAACCAGACAAGGCTTCCAGCAGTGGGACTGGAACAGCAATCCAATAACAACACATTTGTCCTGCATGCAAGATGTTCTGGGATAAGGGTGTAATAAAAATTGCAGAAGCCACCAACCAATGACTGGTCGAACTTGAGATCTATAGTATGAGAGGAAGACCATGATGGATGGTCATCAACCAGAGACTCCAGGGAGCTAGGATAAAACCCAATAGAACTAGTTAAAAAAAAAGTCAATGAAATGATTCCTAATGATATTCTGCTCTTTTCATAGACTGGATCCTAGCCTAATAGTCATCAGAAAGGCCTCATCCTGCAATTGATGAGAGCAGATGCAGAGAACACAGCCAAACATTAGATGGAGCTTGGGGAACCCCAAGGAAGAAAGAGAAGAAGGTTTGTAGGAGCCAGAGAGTTAAAGGACACCACAAGAATCACCTAACAATGACTCATAGATGCTCCCAGAGACTGAAGCAGCAGTTATGGAGCCTGTAGGTGTCTAAGATAAGTCCTCTGCCTATGTGTTATGATGTCATATAACCATTGTATAGCTTGGTGTTCTTGTGGAAATCCTAACAATGGGAGTGAGGATATCTCTGACTCTTTCACTTGTTCTTAGGACTCTTTTCCTTATATTGAGTTGCCTTGTCCAGCCTTGATATAAGGATTTATGCCTAATCTTATTATGACTTGAGATGCAGTGTTTAGATGATATCGCTCAGAAGCCAGTTCTTTTCTGAAGGGAAATGGAGGAGGAGCTGATCTGGGGAAGAAAAGAAATGGAAGGAGTGGAGGGAGGGAAACTATGGCTAGAATGTAATATATGAGAGAAGAGTAAATAGAAAAATAAAAGTATTAATACTCACAAACTAGATTAATCTCATGGTATAAAGACAGCATTTAATCTGAAAGTTCATCATATGCAGGACTACAATTCAGTTCACATTTTGTCTTTCCCTTTGTTCTTGACATAATCAAAATAAAATAATTTTATTGATATTTACAAAAATCATAGTCTTAATAAAATGGGCTTCAGGGATACAAAAGACCAGATTTGTCTGTGTTTTCATTTCTTAATCTCATTCTGAAAGATGAAGCTGTATATACAATCACTTTAAATGTAAAGACCTTTTGTTTATCTCAGATTCTGTATACTTAAATGGGTAAATCCCATTTAAATCTGTATTTTTCTGTAAACTCGTTTATTGATTTTAAACTATGTCCTGGCTAGTTTTATGATAACTTGATAAAAAGCTGTAGTTAGATGGGAAGAGACATTCTTAATTGAGAAAAACACCTTCATAAGATGTGCTTATAGACAAATTTGTAATGTGTTTTCTTAGTTATTGATGGATGTGGAAGAACATAGACCATTGTAGGTGGTACCAATCCTAGGCAGACAATTCTGGGGTGCTATAACAAAGCAGACTGAGCAAGCCAGTAAGCAGCACTCTTCCAAACTCTCTCCATCATTTTCTGCCTTCAGGTCCTTGCCTTTATTTCTTGCCCTGAATTCCCTTAGTGGTGGAGTACTGTCTTTCCAAGTTGCTTTTGGTCATGGTACTTAGATATAGCAATAGAAACCCTAACATTCTATCAGTTCTAAGATGAACATTTTTTAATCTTTTAGCATTGCTACAGTTACTGTTATCTACTTGGTGATTGTTGTATAATCAAATATATGATTAAAGTAAGCACATATGAGTATGGGTTTATTGACTGGGTTACATGACAGGATTCTGGATAGTTCCATAATAATTATCTGCATGCTAGACATCCAGAGAACTCGATAACTGCTTATTACAAGATTCTAGGGACCTCAGAACAAAGGGCTTATGGGCAGCTAGTGGTGCAGTCCTACTCTAAGGCTGAAAATCTGGAAGCTCTCCCTGGAGACTATTGATGTGAATCAGTAGTAAAAAATTTAAAAAGCTTAGGTCATCAGACTTCCATGAGTGATGATGACAGCAGCAGCTGGAATGCTCACTAAGGAAAGTCATGCTCACAAAGAGACTGGGTTGGTGGTTGCTGTTCTGCCATTCTTCTCAGAGTTCTCCTAGTCTGGTTGCCCTATCTATATTTCCTGCATGCCTCTGGCCAATTAGCATTTTATTAAACCAATATGAGTAACAAGTCTCTACAGGAGACGAGTATTATTCCATAGCACTTCCATTTTTTTTTCTTTTCAAAACAAGAACCCAGAATCTAGTCTCCTTTGTCTACCCTGTTTTCTGACCATTATATATTACAACTTGTTACCAACACTTTAAAAAAAGACAAACACCCATAATCCATATTTTGGGGGGAATATGAGGGTAGTTCTCTAGATTACTTTCTGGTATTGAGGTGATAATAATCTTATGTGGACCCAAAAGAAATTTATAATTATGGTCAAGACCTCACTGAAGTATTCTGGGAATCTAGGTTATATCAGCAAGTTTCTTTGAAGCTATTCTAGATACAGAACACAAAGAAAACTGCAACAGAGGTGCTCAAAAATGTTGGATTATTTGGGTCATACATTCCCATTAATTATTTTTCTAGGAGTCTTCCTTTATCAAACTTTATCTTCTTTGACCTGAAATGATCCACAGCTTCTCATTTTCCAAAGAAATAAAAGCATAATCTCTTCTCCAAAGTAACGTATGCTTTGATTTAATGAAGTAAAAGCATGATATATATGTTGGATTAACCCAGTAGCAATTATAATCAAATGTCTCTTAGCAACTATTGTCCTTCCTCAGCAGTCAAACAATTCAAAGACAACACAGTAACATGCAGTGTCCAAACTCTCTGTGTACTTTCTATCTTTATATGGCTTTTAAAAAAATTAATAACTTTCTAAATCCTTTTACTTTTCTCCCTCAAACCTATATATATTTTAAAACACATGATAAACTATGTAGAGGGTTTTTATCTGAATTTGTCTTTACTATATATCTCTATCTTTTCCTGACCACATGAGCCTTTAATCTGCTAAAAAGGAGAGGCTGAGATTAAAGTTGGTGCCTAGGATTAAAGCCTTACTATAATAGTTGGCTCTACCTATCTCTTTAGTCTGCGAAAGTTTAGTTTGATGGCAGAGTTACTGGCAGGAGCCACCAATGCCACCAAAAAGAGCACGGCTGATACTGTTCATGTACATCATTTAAGTGTTTGGCATCAGGGCTTCTTAAAAGATCCTCTCAGATTTTGCCACTAATGATGAGTCAGGAAGACTTTTGAAAAGGAGCTGCCTCTCTTCTTGCTGACAGCAAACAGGCCACCCAAGGAAAAATAAAAATAAAACATTGCAATAGGAGCTCTGTTGCTGGGTCCTAACAGTTTCCTCAGGGGAGGTGGCAATGAGACGTGGAGTCAATAATACGGACCCCAAGAGTCAGTTGAAAAGGACTAACTCCTTTATTCAACATTGGGGAGAGCCTTATATACCTTCCTCCCAGAAGCCAGGCTGTGTGTCATGATCTAGTGATATTGCATGGCTGTCCCTCATTGGATGGCACAATCAGAAGATCTGACAGCCTCTGCTGCTAGGCAGATTCTGAACAATCATGAACATTGGACAGCAATTGTTGCTAGGCCCTCCGGCCGACTCCAGTTTAGCTCATAAGGAAGTACATTGTGTACATGCCTTAGCAACTGGTTTGAAGCAATTTCCTTGGTCCTATGGGCCTGCCCTGCTACATATCCACCCTTTGCATTTTATTGTGTGAGCACTCAGCAGAAGTCAGAGTTCTTCACCCTCATCTTGTTGATCCCACCTCAAGAGGGCTCAGCAACTGGACTGTGACTGTCTTATGTTGGCTCACCGAACATGCTCTTACCTATCATTGACTAGCAGCCCTTGAAGGACATCCATTTCTGGAGAGCTGCCCAGGTGGAGAGGATTAGGTAGTAGTAGCATTTTGAATTTCAGGGAATCAAGCATGTTTAACCTCCTGTGGAGGGCTATGAGCAGGATGTGTAAGCCATTAAAACCTGAAGAGTTGCCTTAACCTTCGTCTGATGCTGTCATCTGTGCTGCAGAAGACACTTAAGAGGGGAAGGATTAAAAGCACCACCTGCCAATCAAAACACAAGTGAGAATTGAAAGGGGATCAAACAGCCTCTTTCTATTATGTCAAACCTTCTCAAAAATAAAAGTCAAAGGCTATAACCTCTGCCTCTGTCTGATTTAATTGGAAAATTTTGTGTTAGCTATAATAAATAATATGAAACTTGGCTGACAATAGGGCCTTAATATATTTAACTAACTCCCAGAGTGCTAAACTAACACTCCTTACCACAAAAGGCATCGTACAAAATGAGGAAAAGAGAAGGTTGATATGTTTTCGCTTTTAGAGGACAATCCTGAGGTATTTCCTCCTTGGTGGAAGCAGGCTGATTCATGGTTTGGTGTACACCTTGCTGTGATCCGTATTGGCATAATGGCACTCTGAGGAAAACCATAATCATACCCTCTCCCACAGGTCAGCAGAGGCTGGTGGCTGCCCCTGAGTGAGACAGTGTCTTTCCATCTTACTAGGGGTAGAGGTGTGTACCAGTCCTTATGGCTGTGCTTGGTCTGGCGGGCACTGTGTTTGCCCTCAGGAGACTGACACAAATGAGAAGTGACACTGGAAGAGCTATCACTGCTGAACTGGTGAGCGGAATGAACACTTTGCATCTGGCTCATGTATAATCGAAACCCAAATGTATACACTATAATTACATCCTTATGTTTAAGATTCTGAGGACAGTGTAGCTTTGAATATAATAGTCTGGTAAATGTGCCACTTGTCCTGCTCCAAAACAGTTACTACGAGACTAACTAACTTCGCTAAAATTCAATGGCTACAAAAAGCTTATTACACCTATTAAATTGAAACAGAAAACAAAAATTTAAACTAGAACTAGATAGAACTCCTTTCTAGAATATTCTGAGGATGTTAAAGATACAAAATAGAATAAACTGTACGTGCTACACAGTAGCAAAAATAGTGTTGAATTTTGTAAAAATGGTAGCCCGAAGTGGCCTATTAAGAAGAAAACTCTATCACCTTTTTATTTTCCCTTAGGTTAGACACCAGAAGTTACTTATCCAGTACATAGAACAAAGATTTATCCAATACCTTCTGCCTATAATGATAGGACAACGTCTATCACATGATGTTTAACATTTGAATAAGAGCCTGCCTTCAGGGAAGAGATGAAGCCTTCCAGGTTAAGAAACTTATGTAAATATAGTGTTCTGTGGCCTAATATTGTAATGATCTCTATTCCTTTTGCTGTGGTCCAGAAAAGATCAAAGGCAGAATAATTGTACCAGATAAAGTCATGTGAACTGCAGGTGTAAAGTAAAAGCAGGTTGGTAGGCATTATGTAGTCTCACATTGCTGCTCCTCCAAATATAGACAATATAAAGAAGATCACTAAAGCTACCTGAATCACAGTTACATCCACTCTTTGAACAAACCTGAGAGTAAGTCTAACAATAAAGCATGACCATGCCGACAAAGGAGTAAGTCTAACAATGAGCACAGTAACACGTGACCATGCCGACAAAGAAGGAGCAGAAAAACAGCGGATCAGGATTTGTTCCCAGAAGAACAGCAACCGCAGACTGAAAGAAGGATCAAGAAGCTGGACATCGAGCTTGGACAAGGAGGGCAAGCCACTGCTCAAAGCCATGATGTGCCACTGACTGCCTGATGGGGATGCCCTGCTACAGATGATCAGCATTCACCCCAGTCACTGCACAGAGTACTGCTATGCGCTGCCTTACAAGGGGCCACCTCCCGCAAAGCTCACTGAGTGTTTTTCAGGGTGATGTCTATGTAACCCGAGGTCCAGATCCTGGACCCCGGCTACATAAGGAAGAAGAAACCAGCAGTATCCACCATGGACACTGGCTTTCCGCCTCTCTTCACATCCGTGAATGGCCCCACTGCCCAAGATGTTGACAGGGATTGTGGCCATGTTATCAGCACTACAAGTGTCATGCCCAGGGGTTTTTCCTCATAGACAGGCCCTTGGGAAGCCACAGGTCTATCCATGACAAGCTCCCCATGTGGAGGTGGAGGTTAATTTATGGGAATCAGTCTGCAACCGCATCCTGTGTGTGCTCTGTGCCCTGGTCTCATCGGGCTGTAGATGTGGGCCCATAGAAGCACCCTGTGTATATATTCTGGGTCCCGATCTCATCAGGTTGTGAGTGTGTCTTGCATGTATATGTGTGTGAGAGAGGGGCTTGTTGGGGGAAGCCCACCTCTCTCCCTATAAGCCCATGCGGCCTGTCCACCTCTAGCAACAAGTGGCTAGAAGTGTGGTCCTGTCTCAAGGGTGTAGTATGCAGCATGGTAGAGGACACGATGCAGTCACTTACCTCTAGGAATGAATAGGTCCTGGAACTCTGGAGGATAACATATTTCTATTGATCTCCCCTGATGCTCCCTTCATGCCCCCACTCTCCTCACTGATGTCCTGCCTCTCCCACCAATGTGGTCCCAGAGCACAGGCCTCTGCATGGCCCTCAGTGGCAACAGGAGCCACAGACATTAACACAAGCCCCCTCAGCTGCTTCAGGGCCTCTGATAAATACTTGGCCCTTGCACGGGTGTCACCTTGAACTCAGTTGGCTAGCAGTCCATTCACATCAGCCTGTTCCTCATTACTCCTACCTTTTCAGATCTGCCTCTCTCCCCAGTCCGTGAACGCTTCTCTGACTCTGTCGCTCTCTCTCGCTCTTCCATTTTCCTACCCTGTACTCGCTCGCCATAATAGTGTCTGACCGCACATTGCCAAGGCTCTTGTTTGGGTCACAGGTGGTACTTGGTTGAGCCTTGCCTGCGCAGCCACAAGGGATGCAGCAGAGCAGTGTTCATGCCTAGAAATCTGCTTTGTATGATGGCACCCCTTGGATGATGGTGCCAGAGACGTCAGGTGGTGAGTTGCTGGTTGAATATGCCCCATCCAGACCAAGAAGTCTTTCATGGAAGGATGCTACAAGGTAAAAGGTGGATGTGGAAGGATGGAAAAGTGAGTGCAGTTGTGTGTGATACAAAATTCCCAAGGAATCAATTAAGCAGTTATGTTTAAAAAGAAGATGAACTATCACAGTTGGTTACAGTTATCCAAGAAGTGTGACAGAAAGTAAAATGTGAAGCATAACTAAAAATTGTTATATTTATTCAATTTTAACATAAACAAATTAATTGTCACAGAGTATGTGCCTTATGAGCTCAGCTTCTTGAGTGAAGCCCCGCTGTCCTATGTTCACCTGACTAATAAGCTACACACATACAGGAGTAATTCGTGTGTGTGTGTGTGTGTGTGTGTGTGTGTGTGGTGTATCTGCATTAGCACATACCACACATGTAAAAGTGTCTGTGGAGGTCAGAGAGGGATAGGGTCTTCTGGAGCTGGAGTTACAGGCAGTTGCGAACCATCTGATCTAAGTGCTATAAGCTAAACATGGGTTCTCTATAAGAGCAGTAAGTGCTCTAAAACACTGAGCTACCTCTCCATCCCCAGGAACACAATTTTACACAACAGAAATATCTCGGGCTAAATATTGTGAAAGAGACAGGTCCTGCTTAATTGCCCAGGGTACCTTCTAAAAAATAGTTGTAATTAATATTAAAAATAGAAAGTTAGAATCCATAGTCTCTGGACTCCAATACACTAAAGGTCAAATTTTCAACAACAGGAGAGAGAGAGAGAGAGAGAGAGAGAGAGAGAGAGAGAGAGAGAGAGAGAGAGAGAGAGAGAGAGAGAGAGAACACCACGAAAGCATGACCCATACTAAGAGGGAAAAAAATAAGTCAATAGAAACAGACTTTGATTGGGCCCAGATGTTAGATTTAACAAAGACTTCAAAGTAGCTAATAAAATTATGTTTAAAAAGAATGAAATAAAAATATGATGATAATTACTCTACAAATAAGTCATCACAATAGAAAAACAGAAACTATTTTCAAACCAAACGAAAGGTCTACGGTTGGAAAGTACAGGAACTTTAGAAAAAGAAAAAGAAGGTTTTCATTAGATGAGCTCAACAGCAGATATGAGGTGGCAGAAGAAATTCCTACTGACACATCTGAGGACGGGAGAAGGTAGATCAAAGAAGAAGTAAGAGATCTTAAAGACCTGTGGACAGGAACCAATATGCAAACCCGTATATAATGAGAGTTCCAGGACACGGGGGCATTAACATATTTGGAGGAATAGTGGCCCCCAAACATCTTAATTTTGAAGAGAAACAAGTTCAATGACCATAAGATAGATAAACTCAAAATGTTCCCCATCAATATACATATAATCTAACCACTTTACAAAAGGAAGACAAAGAATACAATCTTGAAAACATCATGAGAAAGATGATTCAACCAGTGTGGGGAAAGAACATGAGTAGTGAGTAGTTTTTAATCAGAAACAACAGCAGTCAGGAGGGGGCCAAAGACAGGAACAAAAATCGTCAGCATTCTTTGCCCATCTAAATTTATAAAGCTGAGGTAAAACAAAGACTTCTCATATAAAATAAAGCCTAGAGAAATATTTTTGGAGGCCCTTCTGAAGAAATACTAGTAGAGATCTTCCTGTCTGAAGGGAAAGGCTGGGAGGTACCTCTAAAACATCTGGAGGATGGACCTACCTCGATGTGATAAATGTAAAAGACTGTTTCTTTCTACTCTTAGGATTTAGGTGAGATTGCATAAAGTAATTCCATATTACAAATTTTCTGGCCTTATGAAATCTGTGGGTAAGAGATTCATGATATGAGCTAAAAGGGAAGAATTAGCAGCAACCAGAGAACAGTTACTGTAGTTTAGGAAAATTAAGTCAGTATTAGTCAGAAGTAGAGTATGATGAATTAAGATAAGAATTGTGACCTCCTCCAGAAACAACCACTAAAAGAATATTTCAAATATGACTAAAAATTAACAGAATAACTATACTTAAAGTATTTAATAAATAGAAAAGGTGGTAAGAAAGGAGAAATGTTTAACAAGACGTGTAAATCAAATAGCAAAGTTGGCAGATAAGATTTTACCATCACCAATTATACTAAAGGTGAATGAACTAAAGGATTCTAGATACAGAGAATATCAGACTGAATAAAAAGGCAAAAGTAATCATATATTACATAAAAAAGAAGTGATTTTATTGAAAGGTACAAATAGATTGAAAAATATATGCCATAAAAGCAGCAATGTAAGAAAACTGGTCCATAGCATTAAAATGTTTCTAAAAACGGAGAGACATGTCATTTTTAAAAATGTTCCATGCACTATGAAGAAGTATTAAAAATGTATATTCAGATATAAGTTTGAGGTACTTTTCAAAACTAAAAAAGAGAAACTCGAAAATTCTGATTAGCAGCTTTCATATTGCTGTTTCAGTAATAAGATAGAAATCACTATTTTATGTAGATATATATGTAATATTATAGATTTTCTCTCAGTCAAAAAATAGGAACCTACATGTATTTGTAAAAGTGTGGTCCATATGCTAGGACATAAGTACAGTCTTAATAAACTTAAATGTTTGAGATCATTCAAAACATGTTTTTCTATAAGAATAGAGCTAAATTATGAATAAACTACCAAAAATTAGGAAACTGCTAACTTAATGAAAATTAAATAATACCATTATAAATAACTCTTGGATCAAACAGAAAATCAAATATATTTAGAAAATATTTTGAACTCAATAAAAGTAAAAACACAACGGTACCTTACTTTAGAACTTACTAGAAAGTAATGTCCTATTGTTACTCATATACATACATGGATTGATGGCCATTCCTTTATTCATAGTGCCATCTACTTCCTGATGAATGTAGATGGTGTGGATGGACATAGACAGTGTAGACAGATATAGATGGTGGATCAACTTAGTACACAATCTTCAATCTCTTCCTCACTATTCCAGGGACATCTCGAGACTTTTCAGTTCCAACTTGATATGCAGCAAGATGATAGAGATCTAGCAGGATGCTTTGTTTTGTTTACCTTTACAAAGAAAATGAAGTTCATGACTGCAGAGGTTTTCCTATGTGCCTTCTAAACTAAGGATATGCTAATAGACAGCCATATGTTTGCCTTTAAACTGTGTTCATATGGTTTGGGCATAAAGAAAAGAAGAGTATGAATTGTTCTACTTTCAAGGAAAAAAACCATAGAGCCCTCTGGTGGTAGAATTACTATACTCACAGTTAAATTCCACAACATAAGCCTTTCTTTCACTGGTACAGAGACAAACCCCACAGATTTTATGTCCAGAAGCCTAGCAGCTCTTAATCTTCAAACAGGCCTTTCTTTAAGATGAGTATAAAATTTTATTTTATGTAGCTTTAGCATGTGAGAAGAGCAAGCATGGAAAGAGTTTTGCAGCTAATAATTATTATGCAAGCCATAGCATGCCCTATGTCACCTGAGGTTAGAATCACTCTGATAGAAGTTGGTCATCCCAAACAGAAAGTGGTTTTCAGAGCCAAAATACTTTTCAAGCATTATATCTCATTTGGGAAGTGACTACACCCTACACCCAGCATCTAAATCTCTTTGTTATAAAGTGATCTGTTTTCTTGCAATTCTAAATTTAAGCATGTATCTTATATGGTACAGTGGGCATGTTGAAATATATGGCAAACCTCTTCTATTTTCTAAAAATAAGAAATAATAATAACCATAGTTGGCCTAAAAGCAGCCACCAATAAAGAAAGCGTTCAAGCTCAAAACCTTGGACAAATAAGTCAAATTAGCTTTTGTCATTGATGAATCAAGAAAAAAAATCACCTATTGATTTTTTTTTTAATTCAGCCTCTCATGGTAAGACAAGAAAACATGGATGCTGGGAACACATTCCTTAAAGGTCAAGAGCAACCTCCTACAGAGCACTGGCAATGACCAAGGCAATAGTCCCCTGACTGGACCCTGGGAACTCTCCTTAGACTTTGCAAGCTGCTTACATTAAAAGAAGGTGGGTTCCCCAGTCCCAGATGAGAGGCATGACATTCTAAAAGGGTGAATTTGCTTCAAACACACTGTGGACAAACATCACTTGGTGACAGGCAAGATCACCAGTGGGTTAGACATGAGCAGTGTATATAGCCCCCAACAAAAGCAAACTTTACCTATCCATGACTGGGGATATTTCCTTACAACTCACATTGGATTGTTTTCCCAATGAAGCCATCTCTCCTCTTCATCTTCAATCACACAACTGCACCAGCTCTTAAAGAAAGCCATACCTCCATACCTCACAAAAAGGTATCTATTACCAGGAGTGCTAAGAAAATGTTCTTTTAATTAAATACATTTATCTTTAATCCCTGTTTTGACAGAAATGCTAACATAAACATATATAACCAATATCTAAAACCCAGCTCAAAGTATGGTTAATTTTTATACTTGATAGAGCCACTTGGAAAAAAATGACTTTGACCTTTCTCCATTTTTGTGTGATCTCACAATGACCCAGAGTCAAAGCCTAACACTGAAACAGTGGTATCTGCACCTAACGTGTAATAATGATTCTCACACTGCTCTTTAAAAGTGGCAATAAAAAGCCTAATGGGACCTCCAGGCCTTATGTGGAAGCAGCTGCAATATCAAGTTAAATAATTTCTGCAAGGACTACAGTAATTATAAAACTGATTAAAGTTTACCTACACTTCATTCCTACAGGGTTTTCACCAAGGACTTAGAAACCAGATGGTTCAAAACCAGATCTGATGGATATATTCCATGAAGCACATCCATAGCCAAGGGAACAACAGAAATAATGTGATCCTTACCATCTATTTCTTCTCTCTAAAACTGCACCTAAAAATTCTCAACAACACTTGGATACCAGGTCAAAATCCAGCCTCTCCCTGTAGTTTCTTGAATTTGCTTGCATACTTTTAATGAATACATTCACTTGCTACAGAGATATTCAGAAATGGCTTGCATAATTTAGAGGCTTACAATAGCTATAGAGAATCCCACAAACTTGTGATGCTGAGGCTGAAAGTGGGCTTTGGTGGACACTCTGAAGAGAGAGTCTAGAGAGAGAAGTACCCTCTAGTTACATCTTAGACTTGTCCCTACCCACCAACTTAAGAGCTGTTTTGCCAAATTGAATACATGCCTTCCTGAGGTGTTGCATGTATTGAGATAGGAGTGAGACTCTTAGAAATGTGAAAGTAATGTATCTCAGATCAGTCCCTGTTAACAACAGCTTGAGATGGGGGCAAGATAAACCAAAGGCAGTTGGGAGAATAGAGTGTACTAACCAAGGGAAAATGCCAGCTCAAGGTGACCTTGTAAGTGGCAGACGTAAGAGATGTGTAGACCACTCAGTCAGCTGAGACTTGATCCTTAATGCTCAGGGATAGGAAGTGGAAAGTTTTGGGTATAGTGCAGTGGAAGATGGGGAAGCTAGGGAGGGAAATACAACCAATAAGGAAAGGCTCCGGCTAGAAGACACTTGCATTGAATAAGAACAATAGAGCAATGGCCCCTTTCTCTGAAGTGAGGAAGTCACTATCCTTTGTTCTTAGAACTGACCCTGACCATGTGGATTTAGAGTTTGCACCTTATAAAATTTTAACCAAGGATGAATTTTGGGCTGTGTTCAGCATTATATACCTCGTGGCTTTATCTTTAGGGAGTCCCAGAAACAATCCTACATGTGTCCTTTTCCTTCCAGGTACCTCTTCTGCAGACTTCCTTACCTTAAAACTTTCCAATTCAGAAGAAGTCTGAAGTTAGGCAAATAAGATCTAGTCCCAAATCTCTAACTCACAGGATGCAATATGCTAGGTAGGGTATGTAGTGGGATTATATTGTTACATTATAAATAATTGTCCTGTCTACAGGTTTAATAAAAATGCTGATTGGCCAAAGGCAGACAGGACGTGTGGGTGGGGCTACCAGACTAAGAAAACTCTGGGAACAGGAAGAACAGAGCAGAAGTATCACAGAGACTCCAGAGAGACCAGTAGAGATGCCACAATGAGACACCAGCAGAAGCAGAGGAAAGAAGCTGAAATGCTGCCCTGAGAAAAACTAAGCCACACGGCTGAACAAGATAAGAATCATCGGCTAGTTAAAGAATTAAGAGTTAGCAAGTTATATGACTGAACCATAGACCAATCAGCATAAAATTAATACAAGCGTCTGTGTGTTTCTGTGGGACAGCAGGTCAGAACCTCAGGGTTAGGTCAGAAACTGATTACTACAAGGGTGCTCAATCCTTCTTATACTGACTCTCACTGGCATCATGTCAAAAGGCAGCAACATTTTACATTGCAAAGATGTTGGGAGTGAGCATTAAATGGATTAGCATTTTTAAAATATCTAGGATCACCTGAGGTCAGACAATCTTAGTAATTCCAATGTTAGAGATATAGAAGTCTAGATACTGAGTCTGTTTCCTCATGTGGTCCAACTACCTGCGCTCTTCTCCTCAAGGCCATTACCTGAGAGGGTTCCTATGTCCTACTCTGTCATTGCAACACTTACTGCTGGCTCCATTCCTCCCTCCTACAAAGACTCTTTTGATTGTGTTGGGCATATCTAGAGAATCACAATACTACCCTCATCTCTAAATCCTTAATCACATCTGTCATCTGTTGCATCGTTTTGTGCCAGGTAAAGTAGTTTCTATTGGCGTTATAGTACTAGAGAATGGATCAGGAGACAATACCAAAACCTACCTTAAGAGTTTATTAGGGGAGAAAAAGAAAGAAGGCTAATGAGTGGGGCCCCCCTCCGAGAAGGAATGTGCTGGAGAGAGGGTGAGAATGGGTAGAGTCTGCTTTGTAGAGGGGGTTTATGTGATCACATTACTCATGCATATGGATGACATGCCATGTTGTGAATGCTCAGTAGGTAAGGCTTCTGAGATGTCTAGGCATTTTTCCTGACTGGTGGGTGTGCACGCAGCTGTAGGACCCAGGGAGTGGCTGAGGGATGCGGGGATGCTAGCACCTGGAGTGACCCTGCCTTCTACCTTAATGATAGCGGACATGTAGGATTCCAGAAGTGTCAAAAATGCTAACAGTGCTTGTGTGTATTTTTTGCCATCTTTGTCAAATATCAGAAGTGATAAGACTGTAATACTGTGTACTCATGTTTGGGTCTTCTATCTTGTCCTATTAATCTGTGTGGCTGTTTTTGGACAAATATCATCCTGCTTTTGTTACTATAACTCTGTAATAGAGCTTGAAATCTGGTGATTCTTTCAGCGTTGTTCTCTTGTTCAAAATTGCTCAGTTTTTCCAGGAGTCTTTTGTGCTTCCATTTGAATTTGGGATTTTATTTTTCTACTTCTGTGAAGAATGTTGTGGGATTGTGCTGAACCTGAAAATTGCTTTTGATATGATGGTCATCTCACAATATCAATTCTACCAACTCATGACAGGCTGTGAGAAGTAAAGTCATTGTCCTACAGATTTCCAGATGATAAATTGGGAGCTAATGAGACAAGAAAGGAGGAGAAAAATGAGGAAAATTAAAAAACAGAGAGCCACAACAATAAAAAAAAAAAAAAATGGGCTAACAGGGCCCCATACACTGTAACACGGGAGATAACCTATCAAGGGTCACTACTGAGCTTCCATGGGATGAGGCAGTGAAGTGAGAACACTCAACCCCAAGGGACACAGGTGAGGCGTGCTTCCAGATTATTTAGTCCACATATGTGGTCCTAGAGTCTCCCAGCTTCCCTTGTTTTTTTCCTTTGCCCAAACCTGCTCTCTAGGCTCCCTGGCATTTCCAAGAGCCCATTGTCCTTCCACATAATACATATCATTTCTACTTTCTGTTATTTGAAGATGAGGATACTTATATAGTATTCATTGCCTACAGACTCAAAACCAAAAAAGGATGTGGGAATTACTGTAATACTGACATTAGCAGCTGTGCTTTTTCTTAACCATACAGTCTCTTTTGTTAATAGTTATTTATTTTAATTATGTTTTTCTTAGACATTTCTTCAAACATCACTGAAGAGATGTTATCCACAATATTATAGACAGGGAAATAAAACCTCAGAAAGTTTCAGTAGGTTATTCAGGGTTACACAACTATACCCAGATCTAAGATTTAAATATTTATCTATTGTCCAAATGCTCCATCAATAGCTCTTCCACTAAAAATCACTGTATTATAATAAATAAAATCATGAGTGAAGCAATATGATTTCAAAGATTTTTAGATACAAATAAATATTATAACTCTCTTTCAAGGACTAATTGCAATTGCTTCGTATTCTGGTATATTTACAAGTCACACGCTTTTACAGTAGGATAACCACCACAGAGAATGACAAATAAAAGAAACTGAGAAGGGAAGAATGGAGAAAGAGGGAAGAGATGAGGGAAAGGAAGAGAGAAAGGGAAAGAGGGAGACCTTGATTGGAGATTTTCACATGCTGTCTATTTAGAAAGACAAAGTTATGGAGGTAATATCCACTCATCAAACTGAGTGGCTCTCAAGTCTACTTCTCCCAAACTCTAAATTCTAGCAGAAGTAAAGTCGTTTGATGTGTAATTCCCCTAAAGACTGGAACGTTGGACAGAAAGGGCTTTGAAGTTCTGAAACAGAGTTTTGTGCACTGAGAAGAGAGTAGGTTTATGCTTCTTCTGTTGCCAGAATCAAGCAAAAAAAGGAAAAGGAAGAAGGATTTTCTAAAAATTCAAGACGTTGGTTTTGGCATCACAGTCAAAATCCTGGGGGACCCAGAACACATCATTTACACCATGAAGTAGGAATGACTGCCAGGTGATGTAATGCCAACCAGTCGCCTGAAAGGAGAAGAGGGCTCTGTCATCTTGGGATAGAAAGAAGCAGTAACTCCCTCCCTGATGATTCTCACCCATAACCTGGCTCAACCCAAAAGACCTTGATAACAAGAAGCTCTGGGCAATCTGAGGAAGACCTCAGCAGAGCAGTAACTTCTGGGTTTCCTCCCAGATCACAAGCTGTAAGGCTGCAAGACAATAAGGAATATTATCTCAGAATCACATCTACTAATCACCACACTCTACTAGTAAGTAAATAAGTGTCACAGTACATGTTAGTAAATTTGTGATGCTGGAAATATCATTTTTTTTTTTTTTTACCATAGTCATAATGGCCTTTAAAGCACTAAGCAAGCAGAGACTGAAAAACATTTTTGGGAAGACAGGCCTTTAAAAAGTTTCATGGCATGTTGAACATCCTCATGTGCTATTGAGAAAGCACGTCCAGACATAGTCTTTCACACCATACTCTGTAGGCGGAAGATTTGGCCCATCAACAACTCCCAAATAAACATGCTGAGACTTAATGTTACTTATAAATGCTTAGACAATAGTTCAAGCTTGTTACTAGTTAACTATTACACTTAAATTAACCCATATTTTTTTATCTATTCTTCACTACATAGCTCATAGCTTGTTGCCTTATTTTCTATATGTCCTGCTTCCTTGGCAGTTGGCTGATCTCTAACTCTGACTTTCTTCCCATCATTCGTTTGGTCACCCCGCCTATACTTTCCACCTAGCTATTGGCCTATCAGCATTTTATTAAACCAATTCTAGTGACAAATCTTTACAGTGTACAAGAGGATTATTCCACAGCACTACCCCAATTAGGCACATAGGTATCTAGAAAAGCTGGTCCATCCAAGATAGACCAGAGGACCTCCAAGTTGATAGGAGGACAGAGCACCAGGACAGAACACAGCAACAGGAGTCAGAAAGGCCCAGGCATGTGGGGAAGAACTACAGCTAGGCATAAGCTGAACTCCTCATACCACTGAGTCTGAGTTATATGTGATATACTCCTCTCAAAGGAAGAAATGTTCCAAAATCCAGAAAGGATGTGAACTTGAATAATTATTTTTCTCCTTAATTAGGGACTGACATTGTAAGTTAGTGAAACTCTTGCCTGGAACTAAAATCATTGTCAGCTATCAACTCAAGATTTTTTTTAAACCTAGCAAATCTAAGCTGAATCTAGTTGTAGATCAATAAAACCACTATCCCTCCCACCCCCAGTATCCCAAACTTATAACTATAAAATCCACACTTGGTTCATTATTCTTAAGAAAATGTGAAATTCCTGTTGGAGCAGTGTACCTCCTTAGTAAGGTATTCCTTCTGGTTAAATTCCTCTGATGTTCCCACTTACATGAGTCAAGAACTTGAAAGATTTGTTTCCATGACAGATTGGGAAACTTTGCAACAAGAGGGCATGGGTTTTACCAGCTGCTAAGAAGCCAGGGAAGCCCTCATTGGTGACCCACACTGTGCATGAAGGTAACAGCAGTAAGCTGACATGCAGCTTATGAGCCACCTGGAATAGCTTTGTGAGCCACTCTTGGCTCATGGCATAACAGATAGAAAGCCATGGGAAGGCAGAGGAAGCAATAAAGTCAATAAAAATTACAAGTGTCACGGAGAGATGGAGCTGTGAGTAGTCAAAACACACTACAGTGTCAATAAAAAAGGGAAAACTGAACATTAAGAAGCAGATTCTTTTGATTTATGGAGGATTCTTCAAAGACGCGGAAGGAAAGAGCTATCCTCCTCTTTTCCATTAAGTAGAGAAAGAAAAGGAAACCAATGGAGAAAACAGTCAAATGCTAAATGGAACAGGGCTTTTCGAGAACAGTGTGGAAGAAACGTCTGTACATACGGATGCTATGCAAATTATTAATGGAAATTAACACCTGCAGAAATCAAACAGATGTGAACGACTTATAGGGAATAGGAAAAATAAGCAAAGCAAAACTTATCATGTGAGAACTTTCAGTAAATATTTTATAAGTTAAATTATTTGTTTTAAACATTAAGTAATTTGTCAAGAGATCAAGAAGTGATTATCACAAGTCAGACATTATAAAATCATGAAATAGTAAAATGATACAGTTCTTCATGTTTTAAAAATTTTTTTTAATGTAAATAATCACTTTACATACAGATAATCTGTATGTTCTAATATGTGAACTTTATTTAAGGTGATGCTGCCCTTTAGTGTTTCTGAGATGGCTAAGCTGGTAAAAGTGCTTGCCTCTAAGCCCAAACCTGAATTCAAACCCCGGGATTCACATGGTAGAACTCAAGATTTGACTCCAGAACTTTGTTCCCTTGCTTCCACATGCAGACGTTTGTGCACAAATATAAACATGAACACACATAAATAAACAAACAAACAAATAAATGTAATACTTGTTTCAAAACTGTACCTTTTATAAATTAATACCAGTCCATCAACTTCCTAATTAGTCTATTATTCTGTTCATTATAAAATATGAGATAAACAGTGGTGAGATATTTTATCCCAGGATCAAATGAGATGAACACAAACATTTTGTTTTTAAGAAAAATGTGTATTCATACATCATGATATGTAGTACTGACCTTTTAAGAGACATAGACACAGACACACACAGACACACACACACAAACACACACACACACAAAGTACCCAGAAATAAATTCATACAGCTTGGACCTGACAGGTACTATTGTAGATGGAAAAAAGAACATTTTTTTCCAAAATGGTGATGGAACAATTAGGCATATTATAGTTCTACAAAATTAAATACCTTCTTGATACCATTACACAAAACTAACTCCAAATTGAACTTAAAACTTAAGTATAAAATGAGTAGTTACACTTTAAGACAATAAAAAATGAGAATGTAACATGACTATGGCATGCCTGGCCTTATGTTTTCCAAATCCAACAGCCTTTTCATTGTATTAAAACATACTTCCAGGGACACCTGACTGTGGAAAGCATATGGAAATGACTGATAAGTAACACTTGCAGGTCAGATGCATGCTTTTCCCTTCACCCTCCTAGTCCTTCATATCACCTTTCTTCAGTCATCCAATGGTTGCACACAGATACCTAATGGAAGGGCACAAGATCCTGTGGTTGCAGAGTGACCAGGATTCTGAATGACAATACAGAACACATGTAGTGTAAAGATTTCATGCAGAGCAAACACGTTGACTAAGAGGGCATACAAGCATAATTAAACATATAAAAGTCATAAAGCTCTTGAAATCAATGAGCAAGTCAAAGTCATACTTCATATTTACAACATGGGCAAAGGTGAAAATTTCGCTGCACCAAACACGGGCAAAATGAAATAGAACGTTTTACTATATTGATAGAGGAAGTATTTTGTAAATGTACACATTTATGCTACAAGCTATGTACTTGCTGGTAACTCATTTGTATTGAATTAATGTAGAATGAATAAATAAAATTTGTAAATGATCTACAACTATATTCAAAATCTATTATTCCCATAAGCATAATTCCCAACCTAAAGAAGGAAATGCCTATAAAGATACAAGAATTTTACAAAAAAAAGTCTGTTCGCCACATAATAATAAAGCCACAAAATCTACAGAACAAAGAAAAAGCACTAATAGCTGCAAAGGAAAAGAGTTAAATTGCCTATAAAGGCAGATCCATCAGAATAACACCCGACTATTCAATGGAAATAATGAAAGCAAGAAGGTCCTGGTCAAATATTATACAGACACTAAAAGAACATGGCTGCCAACCCAGACTACTATAACCAGCAAAACTATCAATCACCATAGATAAAATAAACTAGATATTTTACAACAAAACCAAATTTAAATAATACCTATTCACAAATCTGGCCCTACAGAAAACACTAGAGGGAAAACTCCAACCTAAGGAAACAAGATACACCATTGAAACCACAAGCAAATGATAATCCCACAGAAGAACCCAAAGAAGGGAAATACACACAAGCTACCATCAAAAATAACAGAAAATAACAATCATTGGTCATTAATATCCCTTAATATGAATGGACTCAATTCACCTATAAAAAGACACACACTAACACAACGAATACAAAAACAGAAGCCATCATTCTACTGCATACAAAAAAACACACCTCAACTTCAAAGATAGACACAGGCTCAGAGTAAAGGGTTGGGAAAAGACTTTCCAGTCAAATGTTCCTAAGAAACAAGCTGGTGCATCCATCCTAATATCTAACAAGATAGACTTGAAACTAAAATCAATCAAAAGAGACAAAGACAGATATTACTTACTCATCTCAGGAAAATCAACCAAGATGAAGTCACAATCATGAATATTTATGCCACCAGCACAGGGGAACCTTCATATGTAAAAGAAACACTACTAAAGCTTAAACTTCACATCAAACACCACACACTAACAGTAGGAGACTTTGAAAACACACTTTCACCTTTGGATAGGTCAACCAGACAGAAACTCAACAGAGAAATAGGGGATCTAAAAGATGTTATGACCTGAATGGACTTTATGTATATATATATACAGAACTTTCCATCCAAACACAAAGGAATATACATATTTCTCAGCACTCCATGGAACTTTCTCTAAAATTGGCCACATACTCCTTCATAAAGCAAATATGAATAGATCCAAAAAATTGGAAAAAACTCTTTGTATCATATCAGACCACCATGGCCTAAAGTTAGAGTACAACAACACCAAAAATCACAGAAAGCCTAAAAATTCATGGAAACTGAACATCTCTCAAGTGAACCACCTCTGGGTCAAGGAAGAAGTTAAGAAACAAATCAAAGACTTCCTAGAATTTAATGAAAATGAATCCACAACATTCCCAAACTTATGGGACATAATGAAAGCAGTGCTAAGAGGAAAACTCATAGCACTAGATGCCTCTATGAAAAACCTGGAGAAATCTCACATGACAGACCTAACAGTACAGCTGAAGGCTGTAGAACAATTAGAAGCAAACTCACCTAGAAGGAGTAGACAGCAGGAAATAATCAAACTTAGGGCTGAAATCAATATAACAGAAACAAAAAGAACAATACAAAGAATCAATAAATCAAAGAGTTGATTTCGAAAAAGTCAACAGAATAGATAAACCCTTATCCAAACTAACAAAAAAAAGCAGAGAGAGAATATCCAAATTAACAGAATCAAAAACGAAAAGGGGGACATAACAACAGAAACCCGGGAAATCTAAAGAATTATCAGGCCATGCTTTGAGAATCTATACTCCACTAAAATGGAAAACCTAAAAGAAATGAAACGGACAGCTTGCTGGATAGGTAGCACTTACCAAAATCAAATGAAGATCAGATTAAAGACCCAAACAGACTTATAACCCCAAAGAAAATTGAAGCCATTATTAAAAGTCTACTAAGTAAAAAAAAAAAAACCCAGGACCAGATGGATTCAGTGCAGAATTCTACCAGACATTCAAAGAAGAACTAATATCAATACTCCTCAAACTGTTCCATACAGTAGAAACTGAAGGAACATTGACAAACTCTTTTTATGAGACCATCATCACCCTGATTCCCAAGCCACTCAAAGATGCAACAAAGAAAGATAATTACAGACAAATCTTCCTCTTGAACACTGATGCAAAAATATTCAATAAAATTCTGGCAAACCAAATCCAACAACGTATCCAAAAAAAAAAAAAAAACAACAAAAAAAAAAACCCACCATGATCAAGAAGGCTTTATCCCAGAGATGCAGGGATGGTTCAACATACAAAAAACTGTGAATGTCATCCATCACATAAACAAACTGAAAGAAAAAAAAAAAAAAAAACACATGCTCATCTCATTAGATGCCGAAAAAGCCTTGGACAAAATCCAGTGCTCCTTCATGATAAAAGTCCTGGAAATATCAGGAACACAGGGAAAATACCTAACTATAATTAAGGCGATATACAGCAAGCTGACAGTCAACATTAAACTAAATAGAGAAATCCTCAAAGCAATCCCACTAAAATCAGGAGCAAGAAAAAGCTGTTCTCTCTCTCCTTATCTATTCAATACATTTTTCAAAGTTTTAGCTAAGGCAATAAGAAAATAAAAGGAAATTAAGGGGATACAAATTGGAAAAGAAGAAGTCAAACTATCTCTATTTGCAGATGATATGATCGTATACCCCCAAAATTCTACCAGGAAACTCCTACAGCTGATAAACACAATGTAGCAGGGTACAAGATTAACTAAAAAAAAAAAATAGCCTCATATACACTAAGGATAAAGGACTGATAAAGAAATAAGGGAACCCCCCCCCCTTCACAATAGCTGCAAACAGCATTAAATATCTTGGGGTAACTCTAACCAAAGAATTAGCAGACCTGCTTGACAAAAACTGTAAGTCACTGAAGAAAGAAATTGAAGAGGATATTAGAAAATGGAAAGATATCCTATTCTCCTGGATAGGTAGGATCAATACAGTAAAAATGGCAATTTTACCAAAAGCATTCTACATATTCAATGCAATTCCCATCAAAATCCCATCACAATTTTTTTACAGACCTTGAAAGAACAATACTCAGCTTCATATGGAATAACAGGAAACCAAGGATTGCCAAAACAATCCTGCTCTATTAAAAAAAAAACAACAACAACAAAAAACAAAAACAAAAAAATAAACAAAAAAAAAACTTCAGGAGGAAGCACCATTCCTGACTTCAAGCTATACTTAGAGCTACAGTAATAAAAACAGCCTGGTATTGACATAAAACAGACTTGTGGATCAATGGAATCAAATTGAAGACCCCAACATTAACCCACACACCTATCAATACCTCACTTTTGATAAAGAGGTCAAATATATTCAATGAAAAAAAGATAGTATCTTCAAAAATGTTGTTGGCATAACTGCATGGCAGTATGTAGAAGAATGCAATTAGGCCCAAACCTATCACCTTGCACAAAACTCAAATCCAAGTGGATCAAAGGCCTCAACATAAACCCAGATACACTGAATTTGATAGAAAGTGGGAAATGCCCTCCAATGCATTGGCACAGATGACCACTTCCTAAATATAACACCAGTAACACAGACACTAAGAACAACAATCAATAAGTGGGACCTCCTGAAACTGAGAAGCTTCCATAAGGTCAAGGGCACAGTCAATAAGATAAAAGGACAGCCTACAGAATGGGAAAAGATCTTCACCAGCCCTACATCTGACAAAGGACTGATATCGAAAATATAGAGAACTCCAAAAACTAGAGCCTCCAAAACCTAAATAACCCAATTAAAAATGGGGTTCAGAACTCAAAAAGAAAATCTCAATAGAATAATTACTTAAAAAACTGCTCAACATCTTTTGTCATAAGAGAAATACAAATCAAAACAACTCTGAGATACCATCTTACACCTGTCAGAATGGCTAAGATCAAAAACACAGATGACAGCCTATGATGGAGAGGATGTGGAGCAAGGGGAACACTCCTCCATTGTTGCTGGGAGTGTAAACTTGTACAGTCACTCTGGAATGCAGTATGGCGGTTCTCCATAAAACTTGAAATCAATCTCCCCAAGGATCCAGCAATATCACTATTGGGCATATACCCAAAGGATGCACATCCTTACCCCAAAGGCATTAGCTCAGCTGTGTTCATAGCAGCATTATTCGAAATAGCAAGAACCTGGAAAGAAGCTAGATAGTTCTCAACTGAAGAATGGATTGACGAACTGTGGTACATCTACACAGTGGAGAAAAAAAAAAAAAAAAACCTTTTGGGTACCTGAATATTCCAAAGATACTTCCCTCAACTAGGTCAACATTTGTTAGGTTCAGTACTAAATGCAATGTAATCATGCTTCTCTCATTACACAATGATTGTAAACTTGACATACCGACATATTATACAATTCCTATCCAAGGCTTTATAATCAGCATTATTTTCACTGCAATCCCCTAGTCCTTTTACACACATATATCTTTATTTAAAACCTAGTCATAGAAACTACTGAATACTCTTATGTTACACAAATAGTATATTTCTTATATTGTTCAAGAACCAAAGAATAAGCATACTGTTAGTGTAACAAAAGTAAATCCACAGTGGAAATCAATCATAATAGCTCATCATTACAAATTTATGAGGAATTCCCACAGTGTGGAGACATGACACAATCTATCCTTGGTGAAACTCAACAGTCATTGAAAGGTTAACGCTGTTTAAAACTCTATGAGTCTAATTCCATTTTTTAAAAGCCTTTCTCCCTGGATTTTCTTCTGTAATGCCCTTCCATTTCTTTTTTGAGCCCATGCAGCCCATGCAGGAAGGGTGGGTTTTACCTACTAAATGTCATACAAAGGGAGTGAGCAGGATTTGAGACATTCAATATAGTCACAGGTTTAGAGCAAGTGTTGCCCTTCCTTCTCAGTGCAATGCAGGAAGAGCCATCTCAAAATAGCAAAGTCACTGGTGAAGTCTGAGGGTTCGGGAGAAGGGGACCATCTAGAAGTCAAGTTTTGCGTGAGAACATGAACCTTCTCCGAGGAATAAGTCTTCTTCTCTATTCCACTTTAAATGTTAATACAATATACAAACAATTAACGAGGTCTCATAGGTTTTCAGAACTCTTCCTTCTTACCTAGACCATCACTAGTCCATGGCAAATAGTCAAAAAAGTAAAGCCTAGGTATGGAAACCTGCTCACTGGCCATCACTCTGTGTGGAAGCACCTCACTCACAGAGCCATCTCTCCAGTGCTAGACTTCTCACCTCTCCTCTTTCATTTCAAATTTGTCTATATATCCTGTCCAGTTTTCTTTCTTAAGCTTTCCCTTCTCACCCTCTTGAGTCCCTGACTTGGGTCTTACCCATGCCCACTACCATCTAATTCTTGTCATAGTTTCTCAGCATACCATACATTTTTGCAACTTGAAGGAATTCATATGGAACCAGTATCTTCTTGCTCAGAAGAAGCAGAAGTAGGGTGGGTCCTTAAAACAACTGAATTTATTCAACTATTCCAGATAAGACATTTTTCAGAGTTATCTTCCCAACTAAGTCTACCTCCAAGAAAGAAGAGAGAACAGTTATTTAATTATAATTGCTCAGTCTAATGATGTATATATATATCCACTTTTCCTTCAAGTCCCTTGACCTTGACATGAGTACATTTTCAAACTGTGTTGTTCTGGGCAAAGGTTTCTCTTATCCAAATATACCTCTTGAAGACTGTAGTAAGAACTTGCTGATAAGTGTTTCAACACCATGTTTTAATAAAACAAGTTATTTCTGTTGTTTACTATGTGGTTAGCCCCTGATGGAAAGCAGATCTTCACTGGTGCATTTTTGTGCAAATTCCTTACCTTTCTGTTTATAAAAGAAAGTGAAGACCTTTCAGGGCTATTTGTCACCATGCTCCAGTAGCCAACAATGAACCTTATCAACTGCTGAAGTTTTCACTTCCTAATGAACTCTCTTAGAAGCAGGGGCTGCCCTCAAACACAAAGCTCTCCCATTTAGCTTCCCCTCCCCCACTCCCACTTGGAAGATGAGCATGCTGGAGCTCCAGTGAGATTTGGAACCATCTTTTACCCAAAGAGAATAACTCAAGAAGGCTTTATGCAGGACAAATGAATTATCTACTTCAGTTGGAGCCTTTTTAGAGGATTACAAAATTGAGACAGTCTTGTCCAAACCCATGTATAAATGTTGAATCTTTTTCCAAACACATTTCTTTCATTCCCCAGGTGAGATTCATGCTCACTTAAACACTAATGATATTTCCCAGCCCTTGGCTAAGAGATTCCAGATAACACATGCATACAATATCTCCATGGATTAGTAATGGTGAACTTTACATAGAATCATTATTATTAGAAAAAGTTGAATTTTGATTTTTATATTTGTTTGATACAGGCATTTGTAACAAACTAAATAGCTACTCACATATTGTATAGCTATTATTCCTACTGTCCACTTTAATTGAGAGAAATTCTACTGCTAAGATTTAGGATATATTTGTAATATTTCAATACTGCAATTTTACTCACCCCTCAACGCAAGATTCCTATGTGCATTTCACATTGGGAAGAGTAAGGAATGGAAAAGTAAAATCACAAACCTTAAGTTGCATTCTCTGTCAACCATGAAACTCAGAATACCCTTACTTGAAATAAGAAGTCTTTTGACCTAATGCCTTTAGTATAGTCTATTCTTAACAGAGAAGAAACCTGGATGTTTTCTCAGGCAAATTTTTTCAGAATACTTTTAGGTCTGTGCAATAATCTATAGGGGCTAGAGTGGGGGAAAGGATGAAGAAGCACAGTGTGCCTGGTCTTCCTCAACACTTGCCCTTGGAAGGCCATTTCCTGAATCTCACTTTAACAGAAAACACACCATTTTCCTAGGCTATATTTAGGGACCATCATTGAGCAGGTATCTCGGGATACAATTCTAATTCTACAGTATTCCCAACTCAACCTAGATACCCAAACTACTGTCCACTGTACCATCATCTGATTTTTATTACCCAAATTTATTTTCAAAGAATATTTAAAAAAAATAGTTATCTACCAGTTCTTTCTAAGTTCCTGTAATACCTATCACCAACTCCACTTGTGAGGAACACTGAATTTGTTGGAAGAGTCAGCTGAAGCACTAACCACAATGCAACATAGATTCAAGAAGTGATTGTCATTGGTCCTGCTACTACTTGGTCACAAGACAAGACCAACTGAAGTCTGGAAGAACTAATCTTCCATCTGTGCTCAAATGCAGGGAAGGGAAACCTCTCTTACTTTATAAACCCTTAAGAACCAGTGGCTAGGATCGGTAAGTAGAGTCTGTTCTATGTCACGTCATCTTTGGCAGTTACTTACGGGCTGACCAGGAAATGTAATGTAAACCTAGGGACAAGATTATGATCTTGAAGTTGAATGTGCATTGTTCCTCATTATAAAGGAACATTTAGAAAGACTAGATGGACCTAAGTCCTGCTTTATTGCTGGTTATAAGTGCAGGAAGCAATGGTTCTGATCATTGCTAAGTCTTACAGAATTGGTAATTGTGACTAATAAGCATCATTCAAATTTACAGAGACAAGTAAAATAAAATACTGTCCAGGACTATCAAGCAGAAACTGAATATAAGAATCAGAACAATTATTTATCTGATGTTCTCACGCAGAAGAATGGCACTGCTTTCTTCTTTGAAGCCCTGCCTGGCTACATCTTTATTCTAGGCCACACACACTGTCAAATTATAAAGTAATAACTATGTATAATTTTTTTCCACTGAGCCTTGACCTAGTCAAAGAACAAAGGGAAGAGAAAATGAAAGATCTCAGAATCATAAGTCTGTCTAAATAATGACTAAAATTAAGTTTGCTTTCCAATACCTACTCAGTGTAAACGCTACCTTTCCCATCAGAGTGCCGCCTGGAGTGGATGTTACCGACACTCCAGGCGAAGGAAATAGTTAAGAGAAGTTGAAGCTCACCAACTGAGTGCAACAGGACATGAAAGGAGCAAAAAGGAAGTGCCTTTTTACCCTTATGATGAGAATAATGGTATCAAACAGCAGGGATGGGCAAGGCTGACCAATAGGACATGTGCCAAGGCACAAGTAAGCCAAGGCTTCTTAACCCCGCAAAGGACATGATGACAACTTGAGGACAGAAAGGCTGGAATCCTAAGTGCAATGAAAGGGACAAATCTGAAGCCAACTAGAGGTGACCTGGTATCAGAACACTAAGATATCTGGTACCTGGTCATTTTAACTGAGTGGTTTTTTGCTTTGCTAATGGCTTTCTATGAATCTAGTTCAGAACCCACTCTTTTTGTTAAAAAAAAAATATGAATTAGCAACCTCAAATCAGTTTACCTATAGACTTGATGTTTTCAGGTACCTAGTGGGAACCAGAAAAAACACAGAGGGCAAACAGTGCTTACTGAGATCAAGCAAAATGCTCATTTGCTAGCATGTGTGGGTAAAGCTTGTAACATCTTATTGCCTCTAGAAGAACAGAGATTAGCTCACATAAATTAACTACATGACAGAGCAGAAAAGCCAAGTGTTAGTAGATGTGCTTTTATTCATTTTTGAGATAAAATATCCTTCATTAACTAAATTTATATCTACTTTATATTTTTTAAAAAAGCAATAATAGTCCATGTGATGAAATGCCAGCAAGCAACTCAAAATGCTGGAGACAAATGAAAACAAGTTTAATGAGCATAGAATAGTGTTGAAGGAAAGAAAAGAGAGGGAAGAATAAAAAGGATCAGATAGACTGTAATAATGGTATCGAAGATCAAAAAACAAGAAGGAAAAAATGCACGCTGTCAATCATGTTACTTCCTGGCATTCTGCTGAAACTCACTCAGTGGTTGATGTTTTTGAATAATCACAAATTGCAATATCCCCCTTAAAGCTTTAACAGTTAGTGTCCTCCACTTAAAACACTGATCCATTTTCCTGTATTCGTGTTCCTAACACTTCCTTCACTGCATGCCGCTTAGCTCTGAGAGGTCAGGTTCCTTGTTTTTGTTCACCACTGTAGTTCTGACCTCTGGAACTTGGCCTGATGCTGTAAATGCTAAGTAAATATCCTAGAGAGGGGAGAGAGGCTGAAGGAAGGCAAGGAAGGGACAGACAGAGCAGAAGACCAGATGGCATGCAATCTTAAATAATCCCGATTCCTGACTTCTAAATAGCATAATTCAGTGTAACTAGTTATTCGTACATATTTTGAGAGAATGTTGATGTCACTGATGCACCCAGAATTGTGGGCACATACAGAAAAATAACATGTGCAGTGGAATGAAAGATTCATTTATAACATTTGAAAATATGAGTTCATATAGACTGCCAGTTTAACATTGGAAAAGACAAGAATTTGGGTGAAGCTTTGACAAATGAACCAATGAATAATTAAATGAAATAAAGCAAGATTCCAGGAATGTAAATACTAAGTATTTTAATACTAACTAATTTTAGTTATTATTGTTTTGCATTTCTGTGCTTTGTACTTCATTGGAATTCTTGTAAAAGAAGCAAATTGAAACTAACATTACCATAGGCCTTGGAAGACTAAACAAGTACAAGGTCCAGGAATACCATGACATTAAGATAGAGTCTTTAATTCAAGAGGTGTAGATGTTTAATTCCGGCAGTATCATCAACCTAATAGATTTCAATTTCTTCAACTATAAAAGGAAAGTAATAAATTACATTTTTCACGTATTCAAATTATAAATACTTGTTGTTTATAAAAATAAATATAAAATCAAGCTTATAACTGATTACAAATAGGAACATCAGGAAATCGGCAACTTGTCTTCTCATTATACAGAGATCTTTTTCCTTTTTAAATTTCTAAACAATTCATTTTTATCATATTATTTTCTTTACCCAAATTCTACCGAGATCTCCCTACTCACCTGACTTCATGTTCTTTTATAAGGTGCAAGAGCATCAAAAAAAGCAACCATAAAGTACATTTTGTATTGACCAGAGCATGACATGAGTCCCCTATGCTCCATTAAAGAACGCTAATGTCTCTCTCTCCTGGAAGCTATTAATTATAAACAGCTTATTAGTAGGGGGTGGGACTTTGCATCCCCCTCCCCTTTTCAGTTCTGGGATTTTGGGGGTTTGAACCTGTGAGGGTCTTCTGCATGGTGTCTCAGTCTCAGTTATTTCATAAGCAAATTATCCTGCTTGGTTTGGAGTCATCCACTACCTCTGGCTCTTAGAATCTTTCTGTCTCCTCTTCTATGTAGATCCCTGAGCCTTGAGAGAAGAGTATGATGAAGACATCCGTTCAGAGCTCAGCTCTCCAAAGTCTCTCACTTTCTGCACTTTGTCCTCCTGAGGGTCTCTGTGTGCTATAATAAGCTGCTTCCTCAATGAAGGCAGAGGGATACACCAATCTATAGGTGTAACAATACATGGTTAGGAGCTATTTGGTTTCTATGCTCATTCAGCAAAATAACTGCAGCAGGTTTTCCTCTAGGACCCTGGTTTTCTGTGGCTTATGCAGGAAACACAAGCAAGAACTTATGAAAGGACTGTGGTATTTTTTTCAACTCTGAGTTTTATAAAAATGACCTTATTTTTCTTTCCATGTAATTTAAGAAATTATATTTTGCTACCTGAAAATTTTATTTAACTGGTCCTGAAATTTTAGACTTGAACAAACAAATGTCCCCATGGATTAATGGCGATCATATAAACAGTTATCTGGCAATGTGGCTGCAAGGCTATCCTATCTCAAGTGACCCTTCCTGCAATCCTACAGAGTCTGAGTTTTTATATAACTTTCAACAAGAAAACTGGGGTCTAGAGAATTCTAGCAAGTTGGCCATGAAGATCCAGCTAATAAAGGATAAAACTGGACATTGGACCCAGATATACAAACCTTATTAACTATTATAATGATCTGCCTGGCAATACATCCCTACTGGTGTTTGTATAAGGATGAACAAGTACATAAATATAATTAGCTGAGTCTCTTTTTGTTGGTGGTATGTATATGATTTCAGGGCAGGGCACTTTGTATTGGACTAATTAGAAGGTTTATCTCTGGAGAGGTGAAGTCCCCCTCTCTCAGGAAGTCAGCTGTCACACATAGTTGAGTTTTTTTCTCCCTCCCACTTACTGGCATCACCATTGTTCTGGTCATATACACGTAGCCATTGCTGTGAGAAACAGCAGATGTCCTGCTGTTCTAGCTCTTACAGTTTTCCATTCTCTCTTATGTTCATCATGTTCCCTGAAACATAAATTTGGGGGTGATTAGTATACCTACTATGCTGTGATAGCTATAAGCCACAATGATGACTACCATGGCAAGGTAGCTATAAAGGTGCAGTAAGTCATTCTCACATGTTAAGGGTAACCAACAACTGTCTAGTTAGAGTTACGACCCACAAAAGTCATGCCTGGTACTAGAAACATGGCCAACTTCCCGAGGCTACTGAGGTCATGAATCTTAGAAGGGATCTACTACTGCCACTTGGCTAGATCAGCATAATTCCTAACTATATTCTAACATTATCCTATACTAGGTATGATGGCCCATGACTTTAATTCCAGCATTTAGGAGGCAGAGCCAGGTATATCTCTGAGTTCAAGACCAGCCTGATCTTCAGAGAGACCTCCGGGACAGCCAGGGCTATACAGAGAAACCTTGTCTCAATAATAATAGTAATATTAATATCATAATAATAGTAGTAACTCTTATCTTTATGCCCAGGTATAAGTATAACTACCACTCTTCATCAAAGAAATAAAGACATTCACAAAATCACAATTGGACACAAGGTAGATATCAAGAGATCATGGGGAGCCTTGCCCCAACAAATACATGTATTTGAAATTCCTGACTAAAGTAAATAAATAAATAAAAATGTAAGTGAATTAGTTATTTGTTTCTTCAGAGGCAATTTAAGAACTTGTCCCATCTATATATCAGGGAATGCGTTCCATAACCATAGGGAAGGCATGGCATCAGAAGGAATAGGTCACATTGCGTTGATGGTGAGAAAATGGAATGCAAATAAGAAATGGACTCTAAAAATCTACTTCCCATTACCTGTCTCTTCCAGCAAGCCTTCACCTCCTAAGAGTTCAACAACCTTCCCAAACAGTGCCATCATCTAGGAATGTGAACCTATTGAGAGGAACTTCACATTCGAACACTCTAATAGCTCTAATAGTAATAGAATCAAAGCTAGAGCTGCTAAATCAGGGAGTAGAGATTAGAAGGGACACAAAGAACCAGTGGATATGATGAAAATTTTTCATATTCTGTTTATGTGGTGGTGGCTTATCTATCTGCACGGTTTTCAAAACTCATTGAACTGAAAAAATGTCTCCTACCAATTGTAGTATGAAGTTTCTGGCCTGGCCTAGCTCCAAAATCTGGACCAGCAGTCCCAAATAAACCACCCTCAGCTTCCTGGTCCCAAATAATCACACAAAGGCTTATATTAATTACACACTGTTTGACCCATGGCTTACACATATAATTAACTAGCCTTTGTATTATAATTTAACCTATTTCCATTAATCTATATCTTGCCATGTGACCCGTGGCTTACCTGAATACCTTTATATCTTCTTTCTTGGCAGAAACTCACAGAATCTCTTCTTGGCTCCGCCCTCCTTCCCCTTTCTCTATGCTTAAATTTCCCACCTATCTATAGGCTGGCTTGCCATAAGCCAAAATAGTTCCTTTATTATCCAATGGTATTTCACAGCATACAGAAAACTGTGGTCCACCAAATGTGGGGAACTAGGAGCCTCCTTCCACGATGCAGACAATGAAGGCCCAGATGCAGTGAACAACTATAAGAAGCAATGTTTTCTGGACATAACAGGATCAATGAAGACATGAGCCCACAGTATTGTGGCAAAATGCACAAGACCTGTGTAAGCTCCACTAAATCCATTTAAAAAAATGTTCAGCACTGAGAGGGCAAGTTAAGTATCATAAAGTCCTGCTCACAGCTGAGGAGGCGTTTGTGACTGACAGGTGATGATAGAAGGAGAGTTAGCTTTCTTTAAGAATATCTTATCTAGTATGTCTAACATGCTCCTGTGGATGATGTTATATCTAAGAGTGTATTAGCTGTACCAATAGACCTCAATGAGTTTTGAAAAATTAGTGGGTATGGAGGCCATATATCTAAGAGTGTATTAGCTGTACCAATAGACCTCAATGAGTTTTGAAAAACTGATGGGTATGGAGGCCATATATCTAAGAGTGTATTAGCTGTACCAATAGAACCCAATGAGTTTTGAAAAATTGGTGGGTATGGAGGGGGGGGGTGACTTTGGGAAGACATGAGGAAGAATGTGATCAAAATACAATGTGCAAAATTCTCAAAAAAAAGCCTAATAAATATTTTAAAAAGACATATTGGCATGTGCTTATTATCCCAGTGCCGGAGAGGTAGAGACAAGTATGTCACAGAGGCATAGTGATGCCAGACAATTTAGACAACTTGATAAGTTCTATGTAGGCGGAGTTTACTTAGAAGGCACCAGTACCAGATAGATATTTATTAAAATATAAATCAAAACTCACGGTACAGTTAACAGATTACAGTAGCACCTGAACCGGGACTGGAAGTCTGGAATGGTGGACGAGTGATAGACAGACGATGGAATCCGATCCTATCCCCAAACTTATAGTTAGGTTAGTTAGGATTTTTAGGTGTGCAAAGATATATTTCAATTAGGTAGGTAATCTTCAAATACTTCTAAGACCTACAGAATATGGCATTTAAAATGTTTTAAGAGCTTAGACTTTTCTGGACAGTGAGACAGGTCTGCTCCTGGCAGCACTAATTTACTTCAACAGAAAAATGGGCATCGAAGAAACTCCATATGGAGTCAACTCTCTTTGTGGCAATGGTTAGCCACAGAACAAGGACCTGTTCTTATATTGACTGCTTGACAGTATGCTGTTTAAACTGGACATGCATGTTCCATAGGAAGATGACCTCTGAACTTTGGCAGAACAAGCCTAGATGATCATTCAGGTTCCTGCTTTGCAGAGAAAACTGTCAGACATTCTTCAGGACTTCATGACTAGAAGCAACTGATGAACTGTACCAGAATGGGCAGAGCAGATTTCCTGCTTCGCTGAAATGAAAAGAGACTCCGGGCCTAAAAGATGGATGCCCCAACTTTATAAAGGAACTTTGGGTGACTGTCCAGGCAGAGAGGTGTCATCTCTGTCCTTTCTAGATTTTAGAAGTCGCTTGCACTTCTGGTTTACTTGGGTAAATATATCCTTCTGTGGTCTTTGATGTAGTTAAAGATTAAATAGTTATAGGTACAGTTTTTCTTAGTCATTTGAAAGGTATATTGCATATGAAACTTCAGACTCATAAAGATAAGGTAGATGATAGAGTATTTTCTTTAATTTTGCTAAATACAATAGACTAGATATTGTAACTGTAATTCTTGCTTGATAGTTATTTTGTTATATGTAATTTTGCTATGTTAAAATTGAAACCTTCCTTTTTGATTAGACAGAAAGGGGGAAGTGATGTGGGAATGCGTTTATGTATGCTGTGAATCTCAATCTTTAAATAAAGGAGCTTTTTTGGGCCATGGCAGGCACCATAGAAGAAGTAGGAGGAGAAATCAGAGAATAGGTAGGAGAAGCAGGGCGGAGTCAGGCAGATCAAGCAAGCCGCCCAAGGAGCAACATGTAAGGAGCACGGGTGAGCCACGGGCCACGTGGCCGACAGATTAATAGAAATGGGTTGATTTAAGATGTAAGAGCTAGCTAACAATGTGCCTGAGCCATAGGCCAAACAGCATAAAGTTAATATAAGCGTCTGAGTCATTTCTGGGGGTCTGAGCAGTGGGCGACTAAGCAGTGGTCAGCAGGTCTGTAGGTCCAGGTCTCCGGCCGCCTGGGACCTGAGAACCTCATTACTACAGTTCTAGGCCAATGAAAGACCTTGTCTCAAAAAAATAAACCCTTGTCTCTTAAATGGAACCTAAGTAATAACATCTGAGGTTGACCTCTAACATATACACACAAACATACCTGCATATCCATGTACACAACACACTCACATACCTATTGGTAAAGTATTTAAACAAATATGAAGTTGTAATGGCTTGGCAAAGTATAAGTAACTTTTTAAGAATAAAAGAACTAATGCTGCTTCCGATGGCATCCATTTATTCAGTTACCATAAAACGGGGAATTAGAGAGTTCTCTTTTTCAAAAATTACCTAGAAAGTAATTCTATCTCATCTACAAATTTCTAACAGCTGTTTCAATAATGTAGTTAATTATTTTGCCATCAAACATTACAAGAAAAGTATGGAGTTTTTCTTTATATTGTTGGAGAACTTGTTGGCCTTTCTTGTCTCTATCAATAACTGACAGACGACAGTGCAAATGGAATAACACCCCGCAAGATCCTCCTTCAGCAAAGCAGGTGCCTGAAGCATTTGTTTGGAAGGATTTACCATAAATTTATATTTTCTAGTTTGCCCAGTTTTCACAGTCTTAGATCAAATGACTAATCTTTAATTAAAATATCTTCTCATGCCTCCTACCTGACCCACAGTCCAGGTCTTTTCATGGCTTGGCTCGAATATGCTGGAAATCCAGCTGAAATGCATTCTCAGTTTGTAAGCCTTGGCAAAGCAGACACTCTCTTCCCTCTCCAGAGGACCCTAGGGCCCAGATTTTCTGTGTTTGTATTGTCGGTTTTCCCAAGTACAGGTTGACATCACCTTTCCTAAGGTTCTATGTCTATCATCCGTAATATTGGTCACTACACTCCAGAGAAAAATTAAAATATTTAGATACAGTGTTAAATATGAAAATTTATATAGAATTTTCCAAAATGGTCAGTTTTTAGCTCCCTGCCTTACCAGCCTAGCCCTCACCCCGACAGCATTTTTGTGAAGATTGCTTCGTAGGTAAGAGCACTTACCTATGCAAGCATAAAAACCTGAGCGCATGTTCCAAGCATCCACATAACAGCCTGGCACGGCTGCAAGAAAGCACTTAGAACCCTAACCTTAACTCTGGGGTTGGAGACACACAGATCCCAAGAGTTCACTGGCCTACAACACCAAAGTGTCCAGCTTCTGGTTTAGTGAGAGAGGCTGCCTCAAGGAGTTAAGACAGAATGTGATAGAAGTCCCCTGGTGGCCTGTTCTGATCTCTACACTAAGATCTCTGATCTTGCACAAACATACACACATCTATATAACACATGAACATACAACACACACACACGCACATGCACACATGCCCAAAGCTTTATTCCCCAGAATGACTCTGGCTGAGGCTGGATCATATGAAAGGACAATAAAAGATAAATATTTGAGGCCAATGAAAAAAGAAAATTGAAAGTAAAATTACATTGGTTCCAGAAACTTTGTATATGCATGCTAGGCTCTATAGAAACCTTGGCCAACTGGAAAAATATCACAACCAGGAAAGCGTTTAGGCCTTTGGACACAGAGAGAACTGTGTGACTCCACATGTATGATAACCAGGGCGAGACTTCACCCACCTCTAACTTAGATAGGCATGTCACATTAACAATCAAATGTCCCTTCTTATTTGAATGAAAAATTATATGCTCATCCTACTGACTTAGTTACTTTAGTAATCAAATTCCACTTAATTAAATGGTATTTTGTCATAACAGAGTATGTTGGAGGGCATTAAATGAAACTGTATAACATACTCCATTACTATGTTTGCTGACAGGGCGATCCATTGCATCATGCTATTCAATTCTGACCTCATGGCTGCCAATCTCCTGAGTGTCGGTGTACCTTCATCTTCTGGACCCTGAATTACAGATTTTGTCCTATTTCCCACTTTTCACTCCACAATGGTCAGACTTTTGGAACCAAATATGTGATTGGCCTGATTCGGACTTTAATATAACAGAAAATAAATTATTAAATCCTTGATTTACCATTTGCCCTTCCAGTATGACTACCAGTATTCATTTTGACGTTACAGGCTTAGGAATACGGCAGAGGCACCATTCGAATACTCCTACTAAGTAGAAGCAATGTTTTTGTTTGCTGATGG
The DNA here is from genome assembly GCA_033318265.1 of Phyllotis vaccarum. NCBI lineage: Eukaryota > Metazoa > Chordata > Mammalia > Rodentia > Cricetidae > Phyllotis > Phyllotis vaccarum. The sequence goes on from JARWLC010000012.1 coordinate 3,926,397, forward strand.
AACAAAATGGAGAGAGAGGAAACAGTCAGAGGAAATCCTCACCTGTCATTCCTCAGTTGACCACACACACCTCTTTGTTTTATTTCTTGGTTTTTTGAGATGTGTTTCATTGGCCTGGCACTCACCCAATGGGCTAGACTCTTCGGCCGTTGGCCCTAGGTATCTTCTGTCTCCACCTCCCTAGCACTAGGTTTCCAAGTGTGGGCCACCATGGCCAGCTTTTTTTTTTTTTGATGGGCCCTAGAATCAGACCCAGCTCCCTGTTGTTGAAAAACAGGTACTAACTGAGCCATCCTTCCAGCCTCACAAAGACACACTGTTTACAGGAAAAATGTGATAAGTGCCATCTAATATGAATCGTGTTCATAAGGTCACTCTTCCAAGGATAACCTGTCTGCCCTGTATTGCATGAGGAACATACCATCAGGAGTCTCCATGGTTACTCCAAGCCTTCTGATCTGGTTAGGAGTTCCTGCAACAACTCTCTTCCATCTGCTTCTGGAATTAAGTCAGCTTTGTGGACTCTGCAGTCACAAATGCTGTTGCTCCAAACAGCCCCAGGTTAGCCTCTAACGGGCGTAAAACTGAGATAGAACTTTTCTTCCAATATTTTAGGATGGATAAGTAGTTATTAGCAGAGCTTGAGATTTTCAGGAAGAGCCTAGGATTGACTTCTGCCATTCACAACATCACTTAGCAGAAAGTAACAGCATAAAAAAATGCTGAAAACAAATACAGAATTAGACAAGATATTCTCTCCTTTTTTTTTTTTTTCTTTCCTAATGTCTCCTTGGACTGGTTATCATTTCCTCAATTGTAAGTCCACATTTTAAAAATGCATTGACATGCCAAAATTATACATTTGTACATCAATGTAAACAATTATGAAGCACCAACTGTCTTTTTTCCATGCTCTGGAGTGTTGCCTGTTCATGTTTCCAGACAAATGTTCTGGCTGCCTGTGTTCTAGGCACATCAAAAGACAGGATTTCCTGGGCCTCTAGTTGTCATGGCAAACAAAGGAATGTCTCCATTGACTGTGCCGGGCATACGAATGCATGAGCTCTGAATGTGCTCAACTTCCAAACACACATTCTAACCATAAACCAATAGAAACTCTCCATCCTCTCTTTCTAACTTGGTTTTTACCTTTTACTCTATTGCGAGGAGCCTCAGCTGGAGTCATCCTTGGAGATTCCTTGGAGATTCCCTTTCATCAGGATTTTACTTGACCCTGGATTTCTTCTCCCTACCCCTTTCAAAAGCTCCATTTTGCTGGAATTTTTTAGTCTTCACACTGAGAGAAAAATTGATATAGGTTTGTGTGTGCAATTCTTTTAAATTGATTTCAAGTTAAGTTTATTCAAAGAATTTCTATTGTCCAATATTATAGATAGATCTTTCTTTGGGCCACCAGTTCACTAATAATGACACGGATACATTATCAATTATGAAAGCTCTAACTTATCTTAGGCTTGTCCCACTAGCTCTTATAATTTAAATCAAGCAATTTACATTAATCTACATTTCTCCTCATGGCTTTTTAGCTTTCATTCTGTATGTCTGAGTAGCTCCATTGGCATCCCTCTCAAGAGCCTGTGATCACCCTGAGTTCATCTCTTTTTTTCTGCCTACCTATTGGCTGCTCGGCTTCTTATTACACCAGTCACATAAACAAGTCGTCACAGTGTGCAAATATTCCACAACAAAATACGTTTGAAGTATAGTGTTCATTTTAACTCTGTTTTCTATTTCTTCTTTAACATGTAGTCATTCTTCAGCTTTCAGCCCAGTCTGGTGAGTAACGAGACATGGATAACTAAATAGAAACTGAGTTTCTATCAGTCAGAGCCTATAACTGAAAACAGCAGAGGTAAATTCAGCCTAAAAATAAGTAAGAAGAAATTAAGATACTGTCAAGAGCCTTACAATCGATGGAAGACTGAGTAGCTATACATATTTTCTCATCTAGAATCCAATCTGCTGAAGAAATGGGCCCAACTGATTATCTCTCCAGCTACAAAAAGAAAGTTATTTTTCTTTATTTCTTCAGCACTGGCGTCTAGATCAAATTTGGATGCAGGTACTCGTGACTGTAAAGAAAGTTGGAAAAGCAAAACATTGGCGTTTTCAGCCTCTATAGCAAAGACAGCCTTTGTTCTCACCACCATACGAAGGATGGAGAACTAATTCCCTTGACCTTTTACTAAGGGTTTAAATGCTGAACCAGAGAGAAGGAAAAGCCAAAATAAATGAGAAGTATCTATTTTCAGCATAGAAATGCCATACGTAAGTACAGGAGACATGTGACTTCAATAGACAAGAGCAACAAATGCCCATGGTCCTGTTCATCTCTGTGCACTTAGATCATAGCAACTATTTGGAAATGAGATGCATTCATGAGCTCTACAGCAATTTTCATATTCTTCCTTTTCTATTGACTGTGTAACAAATACCCTCTCACTACATACACATGCACACACAGAGTCATACATTAACATGTGCATACTTACGCAAATGTCAGGAGTAACATTTCCTTCCATACATTAAGCTACAGTAACCAATTGTGTGATTTGTGATTTGTCCTACGACATGGCAGATCCCTAGCAAATACTAGATATCAGTTGAGTAATAAATAAACATTAGAAGGATGAGTGAATAAACATGTCTCTGACGTTTTTGTTAAAGTGTGAACGGGTCAGTCCATGGACATCCCGTTCACACTTTAGCACACTGTCTTTTCAACAGTTGTACACCTTTCCCCAAACTAACACTATCACTGATTGCTCAATCAATGGACTAGAGAGATGGCTTAGCTTTGAAAGGTTAGGCTCACCACCAAAATTACAAGATGATTTAAAATAATGATTTTTATTTACTTTTTAAAGCCTTGATACAGGCTTATTTATTATTCCATTCATTCATTTAAAGTATACAACTCAGTGGTCTTTAATACAGCCACAGAGTGAACCATCATCACAATTTTACAGCTTTTATATCAGCCCTAGATAAAACCATCATATGTACTATGTTTCTTTCCACACTGCACAGATGAGACTCGGTTTGTGAGGGCTCTGTCTGTCCCAGCAGAGAAAGCCCAGGAGAAAGCTGGTCATGTCACATCCAAGCAGGAAACGCAGAGTAATGAATGCTGAGACTCCACTGGCTTTTCAGTCTGAAACTGAAACCCATGAGATGGTGTTGTCTCCATTGGGGTGGGTCCTCCGGACATCCTCATAGACACACTGGGAGGAGGTGTTTCCATAGTGATTCTAAGTCTCGTCAGACAGATAATAAAGATTAGCCATGCCACTAAATTAATGTTTATCCTTTCTTCCAAATCTCAGTGCTAAGATATTACTAATTTATTTCAGTCTCAATAAATTTGTATATCTTGGACATTTCATGAGTGAAATACTAAAAATATATGTGCTTCACAGCTGGCTTCTTTAACTCATCAAAAAATTTGAAAACTTACCTGTTTTGTAACATTTATCAATATGTCATTTGATTTATAGCCAAATATATTTCATTATACAAATGTACATTTTTACCTTCTTGGTATTTTAATTATTTTCAATCAAATTAGTGGTGATTTCTTAAGTTATTATTATGAATAACACTATAATGAACATTAACATACCAATTTTGTGTTCTTCAATGTTTCGTAACTCCTGTATATATCTAATTGGTACTGCTGAATCTAAATGAATGTTCATGAGTGTGAATGGCTGGATCTGAGAGTAACTCTATATTTGGGTTTTTGAGAGACTCAAGTGTATTTTACTGGATACAGTATTTATATTGGAATGTAAGATATAAAATACATAGAAAATGGAAAATATCCATTTTCTAAGGCAAATACTGAATTTAAAATTTCACATGCAATGTCTGAATGTCCCAGATTTCAATGTTCCTGTCAGCTCTTGCCATTATCTCCTGGTGATCACTGACACACTCGATATCTCACTGCAGGTTTGGGTTGTTTCTCTAGAGTCTTTGATATCACTTCTCTGATAGTATTGAGCATTTTATCATGTGCTCATTGGTCATTTGCCCTTTCAAATTATCTATTAAGATCCTTGGATCATTTTAACTGGACTATTTGAGGTTATTTTATTGTTGAGCTTTAGTGTGCCTCAAATGTTCTATATGTAGATTGCTATAAATAGAACATTTGAAAAGATTATCACTAATGCTAATAATTATATTTTCACCACCATTACTGGAACCTTGAAAACTGAAAAAAAATTGAAGAAGTGCAGTTTATCTGACTTCTCTTGTTTGTGATTTTAATCATAAAACTTACGGAATTCCAATAATTTTTAAAAATGTGTATATAATCATAAAACTTTTATAATGCTTCTTTTCATATTTAATTTTTATTATTTTGCATGTATGAAAGTTTTGTCTTCATATATGTATTGTACCATGTGCATGCCAGTGTGTGCATATGCCCACACACATAAATATATACACATAATATGCTCAGTCTGTATAATGACACTTTTATGTATGTTCTTTCAAGGAAGACTATTTTGTATTGAGTAGCCAATCTGCATACCTTTCCCTGAGAAATACTATTTCTCCTACTCTGCATATTTAGTAGCCTGTAGTTTTTTTTGAAAATGGATGATGAGCATGTGAACTTCTGGCTTTTTATAATTTTTCCACTCTTCTTCTACAGGAACCCTTGAGCCTTAGCTGCAGGAATTGTATTGTAGATTTGTCTCTCGGAACTGAGTCCCATAACTTTGCATTTTGATCCATTGTAGTTTTCTGTAACGGCCTCTGTAGGTTGCAAAGAGAATTTTTCTTGATGAGGAGTGAGAACTATACTTACTCATGGGTATAAGGATAAATATTAAGAACCATGGCTCTCAATCTGTGGGTCACGACCCCTTTGCATTTAAACAGGTGATCCTGCATATCAAATATTTATATCATGATTGATAACAGTAGCAAAACTAGTTATAATGAAGCAACAGAGTAACTTGGGTTGGGCCATTACAACATGAGGAGCTATATAAAAAGAATCAGAGCATTTGGGGGGTTGAAAACCACTTATTTATAGTGTTAGATGATGTGGGTCTGTAAAGTTGTGATCATCAGAAAGGCTTCATCCAGCAATTGATGGAAACAGATGCAGAGACCCACAGCCAAACGTTATGGGAGTTTCGGGAATCCCGAGGAAGAGGGGGAAGAAGGAGTGTAGAAACTGGAGGGGTCAAGGACACCATAAGAACACAGGCTACAGAATCTACTAACCTGGGCTCATAGGGGTTCACAGAGACTGAATCAATAATCAGGGCGTCAGCATGTCATAATTGTGTGCCTTTAACTTTTGTGAGATGCCTAACTGTGGATGTGGGGGTGTCTTTGACTCTGTTGCCTGCTTTGGGGACCCTTTTCCTCTTACTGGGTTACCTCACCTACTCTAAATATGAGCGGAGGTGCCTAATCATATTACAAATTGATATGCCATGTTTGATTCATATTCCTGAGAGACTCGATCTTTCTAAAGAGAAACAGAGGAGCTAATGGGGGGGGGCAGGAGGAGAGGAGGGAGGGGAAACTTTAGTCCAGATGTAATATATGAAAGAAGAATAACTTTTAAAAGCATTTTCCAACTTAAGATTCCTTCTTGATTCATGATTTAGGACCATACTGATGTGTGTGTGTGTGTGTGTGTGTGTGTGTGTTCGTGTCTGTGTGTATATGTACATATATACATACACATATACGTGTGTATGTATAAATTTCTTCCATTTTTTATTTCTAATGTCGTTCCACATGGTCTTAGAATATATGTTGTAAGATGCCAACACTTTCAGATTTAGTGAGTCTTGCTTTGTGTAGGTCTCTCCTGAAGAATGTTCCATGTCTACATGTAAAGAATACATCTTCAATTGTTGTGTGAGTTGTTCCATCATTGTTTTGCTTTTGTTCTATGTAGTGTTAAGAGTGACACAGTAGACTACCCAAATATTATGGCTTAACCTTAATCTGAAATGGCAGGGGTGTTCTGGCATGTAGCTGATCCAACATAATATGTTTAAAATATTTTCAGATAAGTATTTCTCATGTCTAGAAATTAAGCTAAGATATAGGTCAGTGGTAGAACACTCGTTAGCATGAGCAGGGCCCTTTTTTTAATCCTCAGCAACACATACACACAAACAATTTAATAATTATACAATAAATCTTATAAAAATGTCAGACCTACCAAAACAATTAAGGATCACTTTTCATCCAACTGACCCAAAGATTTGTATAAAATTTGTATAAAAAAAGATTTATATAAAATATAAAAATTTGATAAATAAAATTCATACATTACAGTAGTAAAAGCAATAAGAACACCAATTTGAAAATAAGCAAAAATCTCTCCAGATACTTTCACAAAAAAGATTTACAAATGGCTGGTAAGTTTTTTAGATGATGCTTAATACTAGTAATTCTCTAAGGAAAATGAAGTCAAAGCAAATTAGCAAGTTTTGGCCAAGATACAATGAGAACACTTGGCACATCACTAGTGGGGTTGGAAACGGATGCATCTATTATGGAAGGCAGTACAAGTTTTTCAAGAGCTTAAAACTAGAAGTACAATGAACCTAGCAATCCCAATTTTTCACAAATATCCTCAGGAATTGATTAAAGTCCATAAGAGATGCTTACATACTTTACTGGCAGCACTGCTCCCATTACCCAAAGGATTTCTAGTAAATGAATGGATGGAATCAAAGAAAATATTTAAATGTGACATTTTCTTTAGATATTTAGATTCAATATTTAGAATCAATGGGATGTTAGTCCGTCTTGAATAGGGAAATTCTGACACATTCTGTGACAATATAGAGAGACCTAGAGGTCATTATGTTTAGTTATAACAGAGACAGAGAGACAATTACCTGTATAATGCTGATAAACTTGAAATCTTAAATAATTAAATTCAAACAAACAAATAAAAAAAAATGATGGTTTCTGGTTATAAAGGGAAGAGCCAATGGAGAGATGTTGGTGAATAGTCCAGTTGAGTATGATAAAGATACACAACATGAAGTATCCAGGCTGTAAGATTTATTTGAAATACATTAAGATAGATTCTCTGGTTTACATCCCAAGAAACAAAAATGGTAACCATACGTGTTAATACATTTATATTAACTAGATTGATTATAGTGATCTCAAAGGTATAAACATTTTGGATCATTAAATTGTGCATCTTATGTATACATAATCTTTAAAAAGTAAAAAAATAAAGGTTAATTAAGCAATGTCTATGGACAGAGGCTGCTCTACAAAGTGGCCAACAGCCAAAATTTCCACTCGTTTAGAACACTATACAAAGTAGTGATAATCTCTAGATTTTTAAGACATATGCAACTTCTTATAATCTCTTTCTCAACTTTTACATCTTTCATAAATGCACAATTTTACTTTCAGAATTTAGTGCTGTAACAGCAAAGGGGTTCAGAGGCCCAAACATCAGCTTCCTTAATGTACTGATGCCAATTCAGAGGAGAATACAGAAATGTCTCAAAACTTGAGTTTCCTGAGTCAGAACAGGTTATATTTTTCATTTTGAAGAACTTTCAATTTATTGCTGTTGAAATAAGCACAACCATTTGTGGACTAGGGCTGGCCCATGATTGCTAGTGATGTATGAAAAATACAATGTAGAGAATTAATGTTTCTTAGCATTGCTGAAATCTAACAAAGTAGCCTCACACCTACAGAATCTAATAATAAATTTGGAAGAGATATTATATATTTTTTTTTATTTTGGGACTTCACTTTCATGCTGGTTTGTTTCAATGGATTTTGAAAAAATATCAGTTGGTGATAGATTGAAAGTGAACAGAGCCAGTGCTTCTCCACAGAAAGTTCAAGAGTATTTTCCACAGTCTAAGTTCCGTCACGCCTTCCCTCTTATTGCCATGTGAAGAACGCTAAGGAATTATAACTGCAAGTCTCCCCTTGGTATGTTTCTTATAAAGTATAAGTGTATGCTTTATGTCAGACTTGTATTTCTCTGTAACGAATCATCACATGGTTACCAGGCTAAGACATGGATTTATTAGTTTATCGATGTATTGGCCAGGAGACTGTGTGGTGTAGCTGGGCTGTTTGCTTGGGAAATTATATAAACATCATCAGGATACTAATTGGACTGAGTTCTTAACTGGAGACTCTAGAGAAATCAAGCCTCATGCTCCTTGACAGTAACAATTTAGTTCCTTGAAGAGATAAGAGCCCACACTTTCTTACAGCTAGAGTCTTTCCTCAGATCCTAGACACTGTTCACAACTTTCATTTTTTTATTACTTGCCCCTTGGTCTGTAAGGTGATATGAGTGTAGGGTGTTTCTTCTACTACAAACCCCTGACTTCTGCTACAACTGACCAGGAGGAACCATTGTGGGTGGACCCATAGGGCTTCTCTCCATACCTTAGCATCATTTTTTGCCATGGAGCATAACCCAGTCAGGGTGAAACCCACCAAGTGTACAGACCCAGCAATTACATAGCCATACACTCTGTACTCACAAGACAAATCAGGCAACAGGAAACACTTGAGACCATCTTGGAATTCCACCTCTCACATGCTCCATGGAGCTGTGTATATGAATTTAGCAACTGTTTCCTTTGAATTTCTGGCTGATAAAGACTCTTGACTACTAAGTAACTATCTTTACATCAATCTATCCTTTGTTTAGAAGGAGTCTGTCTTTGTATACAATAGGTTGAGATTGTTTAATTTCAATGACTAAACTAATATTCACTAAATACCTCCTGTTTAAAAGCAAGGAGCAATAGCACCTGTGTGCTACATTGCGGATGTTTAATTTCAGGGAGTGTGTAAACTAAAATCACTTTCTTTGAAAATTCACTTTTGCGCAATTTAAATACTCTTGAGGTTTCCCATTAAGAGGTATTTCAAAGGAATGCTATGGTTTCTGCTAACTCATTTTAGAGCCATTCTTTAAAACATAAACTGAAGACTGTGTGATAATTCATTCCAGTTAGAGATGTAAACAGATTATTGCAGATACTTAAGTAATGCTTTTCTGTTCTGTGAATACAATTTGTGTCGTTTAAAAACAGTAATCTAAGGATGCTCATTTTTAGAGATCTTTAGAGTCGGTAGAGGACCAAGCAATAGCATCACTAACTTATTAAATCATATGCTAGACGTGATCTCTGTTAGCATTTGAGGGTTAAGGATGAGACAAACGGGGAAAGTGTATGCACTTGATAAGTATCATTTGCAACAAGCTGGCAAGGTGGCAGGCGATAGAAGCCAAAAATAGCAGTTTTGCCATGGAATTATTTTTCAGTGACTTCATGGCTCCACAATCCAACTTGCATTGCATTTCTATTTTTTTCAAGATAACCCTCCCCACCCCCCTCTCTCTTACACACACACACACACACACACACACACACACAGAGAGAGAGAGAGAGAGAGAGAGAGAGAGAGAGTAAATTGTTGTAGAAAATTTTTCACTTTAAAAAATATTTTATGATGATGTTCTTGAAGCTGTTAATGATAGAGAGAAAACAAAGCATTCTTTGAGACTGAGCACAGCAGAATTAAACGTTAACCTCTGGTTGATGACCCAGATGTTTTAATTGCACCAAAAACACTTCACCTAATGCTTTATTTCTGAATTCATTTAACTTTACTAACAGCTTCAGTCCTTTTCTAAGCATATGCTTCTATGCCAAATTCATCTTAAGCATTGCAGCCAAGAGATCAGACATGTTTTATAAAATAGACAGCTCACTAAAGAATATCTAAGAGTGGTCTTTGCTGGGGCATGAGACATACGTTTATCTTGTTGAATCAGATAATCCTTGCCTGGGCCTAGATCATGAGGTGTGCTCCTAACATGGGGGGCAGAAGATCGGTTTTGTGTCTTTTGGTGCCTTATTTCATGTACTGGCTTTCCACCTATGCTGACAGTGAGTGTTTCCAGAAAGTTAAAGATGTGTCTGATCCCTAGGAGAGTCAAGCTCTGACAGTGCCCACCCCAATATCAGTACACTCACATTGTCATAACCTGTCACTCACTCTGTTTGTGGAGAATCACCACTCTCAAAATTACCAGATGGCAGAGCATGAGCACCGCAGGGGACAGGTGAGAATAACAGCCATGTCAGTCTTATAGGCTCCTAATGTGGGATAAGAAGACACCACATGTTACGCATGGCCACACTGGAATTGCCCTTGACAACAAACTAAACCTCTGGGCTGTGAAACACAGGCTTTGTAGGATGACAAGGGTCATCCTCCATGGGTTGATTTCCTTGGATTACTTGAATTTCATAAATTCTCAGGGAAATAAAGACCAGCGATTTGGGGCTGGGCTGTCTGTGTACAGCGGACTGAGCTCACATGAAAAGCATCTGAGTAAGCACATTTCCACCGAATGGAGGGCACAGTTCTGAGTATAATGGACTCCTAGCCAGGTCTCTAGTGTCTTGTTAGATGCAAACATGTCAAAATAGCCCTTAAACTTTTCACTCTAATACAACTCAGACAACAAAACTGAGCTAATTGAGATTCAACGCAGTCAAATAAAGATGAAAACAAACCCTAACCATTGTAACATTCTTCTGCAGAATGTATAACAGCAGTGATGGTTCCAGAACCTCCTCCTAAAGCTCTGAGAAAGGGATTTCTAAAACATCTTTGCCTAAGAGTTTCCTAACTCTTTCTAACAAACACTGGCCATGGTTCTCAGTTGCCTACATGCTAGTTTCTCTTACTTTTTATCTGAATAACCTCTTATTTTCTAAGAGTAGATGACTCCTGGAGGTGCCCAGGTGTCCAACCCCCCTGCTCACTTCCTTCTTGGCACAGACACTCTGTGATGCGCTATTTCTGTTTTTTTCCAGAAGAGTACTATTGAAGTTGTATTTACTTGAAGTGATTCATTTCCACCTTTTTGTCCCCTTCCTTGGTAACTTAGAAAATGCCAAAAAACTCAAAGTGTCTCATGCTGATGCCGAATCATCTTTAGATGTTCTTGGAATACAAGTCCTAGTTCATCAGTGTGCCTGTCACTGGAGGAGCTTCCCCAGCACTGAGGTTCAGACCTTAATAGAGCTGCTTTCTTCATATCTGTGTGCTACCTACGGGGAAAGAGGGGGTGGGCGTGAGAGAGGGAGGGGAAGAAAGGGGCAAGCTTCAACTTGATTCCAAGAAGCGGTGCCATCAATAACATGTGTCACTCTTGATGACATTAGGCACCAAATTCTGGACTTCGTGGCCAGCCACCAGGGGACGTTTTTGCTGGTACAGTCACTATATAAACTCCCATTTGGTCTTTTTGGTACCCCCTGCTCTGCAAGCATCCTGTAAATTTTCTTGACTTAATTTCACTAGACTTCTGAACCTGCACGTCCTTCCTGTGTACCAAGTGCCAGCAGGACTGAGGTCACAGCCACAGGCACCGCTGGGGTTTGGAGGAAGGTGACAGGAAGCAGCTGCTCTGCTCTCCATTACTGAAAGTCACCTGCTGCCTCAGCGCAGCCAAATGCCAAGCACTCCAGAATAACCCAGCCTTCCCGCCTGGGTGCTTGCTGTGTACTTTTCCTTCACTCTCAGAGCACCAATATGAGCCAGGTATTTCTACACACACTGTTTCATCCCCACCTGGATCCACTCACGGGAAGGAAACAGTAGAAATCATGGAAACCTATTCACAGAGACTATCCCAAATCCCTTCACATACAATCCAAGTAGTAGATAAAATGGATCCCAAATTTTAAGATGTCCAAGTTTTTATGTCAGAATAATTTGGGGAATTAATAATTTTCTTTAGGGCTTCAAACTAGGAATGATAACCTGAAATATGGGCACTTACCATCTTGTCTCACTTTGGTTGGATTAGAGTACTATAAGGCTAGAGAGATGGCTCAGTGATTAACACACTTGCTGCTCTTCCAGAATACCTAAGTTTAGTACAACCACCCATATCAGGCATCCCACAATCTTCTATAACTTCAGCTTCTGGTGTCTATGACTATATCCTTGCACTGACACACACTTATAAGTAAAATAAAATCTTCCTTAAAAAGAATATTATTAAATAAAATGTTTAAAAATCTGTGGTGGTTTGAAAGAAAATGGCCCCAAAAGGAGTGGTACTATTAGGAGGTGCAGCCTTGTTAGAGGAAGTGTGTCACTGTGGGGGCGGGATTTGAGGTCTCTTTTGCTCAAGATTTCCTCAGTGTGTCAGTTAGTTGACTTTCTGTTGTCTGTAAAAAGTAGCAGTCTCAGCTCCAGCACTATGTCTGCATGTTCCACTTCATGGTCATAATGAACTGAACCTCTGAAACTGTAGGCAAGCCACCCTCAATTAAGTGTTTTATTTATAAGAGTTGCCATGGTCATGGTGTCTCTTCATGGCAGTAGTAAATCCTAACCAAGATGAAGTCTATTGGTGTGGACTGGGTTGCTACATGAACCCTACAAGCCAAATCTAGGTGGAGCTGTCCACATTGAAATTCTATACAACCAGCCCTAAAATAAATTGCTTATCTAACTAAGAAATGAGATGGGGTAAATTTTAGCTAGCAAGATAATGAAGTCCCCTGTTTTAACTGTTCTACTTTCTTAATCCTTTTCTGACTACAATGCCACACTCATCTGTTCAGCTCATTGGATCTCTAATTCCAGAATCACAAATAAAAATAAACATTTAAGTCATTTTTGTTTCTGGGCATGTTTCTTTTAAATACCCAGAAAGGTCCTTATAGGGGCTAGGAATAGCAGTGCATACCTGTAATCGTAGCATGTTTGGATGAGGCAGGAGGATTATTGAGTCTGAGATTAGTCTGGGTTGCATCAAAATCCTCTCTCAAAAAAATTTCAATGAAGTTGCTTTAATTTTCTAAGACCTTTATTTATTTAAGATTGGCACTGATTTCCAAGGTAGATATATTAGATTTTAGTTCCTAGTATATGCATTGTTTTTAAAGTACCATTTACATTAACAAATCTTTGGATCCCCTAAATGAATCTGAGGGGAAATTTCTACTAAAATTTTAAGAAAAAAGTCAATTCTGATTGAAGCCCCCTATATTAAGAAAATAAAGCAATGTCTTCACTAGTCTGAAAGAAAATTGCAAGTTATTTCTTTCTGAGCAGTATGTTTTAAATATTTGATCATATTTCTAGTCTAATCACTTGGATTGCTAAGCCTTCAGTCATCTTTAAATGTTGGCCTCAGAAGTCAAACTTCCAATAAGCAAAATTATAAATATTTTTAGGAAACAGGAGAGAAGAGAAAAGATTGATGTCTATCATCGCTCAAAAAGTAAGATTTGCTTTCAATAATTTTGGTAAAGTATGTAAGCAAAGTTTCTAAAAAATCATCTAGAAGGTTAATGTTTGAAGTGATCATGTGTTAAATATATTAAATAGTCCAGATGGCCCTGAGGTTAATGAGAAAAGGCAATAGGGTGAGGTTGTGAAGTCACAAGATTTCAATTTAAATAAAAACCTTCACACAAAGCATTAACCTTTTCAAACCTATGAAAAAAATCTATGTGTTTATTATTTAATGAGAAAAGTGCATGGGCAGTTATGTTAAGTAAGGGGGCAATAATAACGGCTAGTAAGGGCATGTTTTTTGTTCATGTGGAGTCACAGTGAAGCAAACCATAGAGAGAATAGAAGTTTTTCTCACAATTTGAGACAGTTGTTTTTTGTTTGGTGACCTAAATAAATAAATACTAGGAATAATGGCTGATTTTTGCCATACTATAATTATGAGCTCTATCTTACAAAGACTCACTATTAGCTTTTGGAGAACCTGAGTGGAGAAACTTTCCAAGCTCCCTGGATTTTCTAACCTGTAGCATTTGAAAAATTGGGGGAGGGGGTTGTTTGAAAGTAATATATCTGTAGTCCTTTATTACACAGCAAGGAGGCTACAGAGTAAAGGTGACAATCAAAGTCTGATTCCCTGTGTCCAACTGGTGCTCTGCATGGAAAGCGCTGCCACTCCTTACACAGTTCTGTTACTGGGCATTTCTTCCCTCCTTGGCCAGTCTCCTATTTGCCACATCCAGCATACAGCATGACATTTTCTACTCACAGCTTGAGCTCAGTCTACCTCAGTCACAAGTCTTCATCCTTGCTCTCACCTCATGGGAAGGATGCCTTTCCTGGTAAGATCCGGATCCTGAGCACTCAGCACTGCTAACACCACCACCTCTCGGTGTGCAGCAGGGAAAGTCTGACACATATGAATTTTAACATGGGTTATTTGTACTTTATTCCAGAAGGCTGCCTTCCTGTAGAAAAAAAAATGGATGGGTATGGAAAACATTTCAGGAGAAAATTAGCCAGATTTGGAATTGATGGGATACATAAGATGAAGGAAAATAGTCAAAAGTATGAAGCTCTGGAAATGTTAAGACTGGTGATGTCATCGTGCAATATGAGTTGATGTTAAGGCATTAAGAGGATCTGGAAACGAGACAGTAAAGCTGATTTTATCATGCTGAATATGCAGTATTATAGAAACATCCATGACTGCCATCAGCTCCTTGGAACAGTCAGATTCTAAGTCCAAGATAAATGTCTGTCTTCTTCAGAGTCTCTAATGCTAGCTGTCCTTCAAGTTCTTATTAACTGTTATTCAGTATCTTCATGGATGTGTAAATTATTCGCTTATCATCTGGGCTTCCAAAGTGGAGTATTGTAGATAGAATCCCTAACAGAGTAGGAAAGTGTGAATCCAAAACCACAAATTCACATTTAAGAAAAATAAAAACCCTATAAAAGGCTAGGAAAACATATAAACCAAACCATACTGAGTATCAGTTCTGGATTGATAATGTGTAAGGAGTAAAAAATGGTTTTATGGATATAGATACTTTTTAGAGTACTCTTTTGTTATCATATGTGCTAAAATAATCATGGCTATAATTATACAATTCTAGATTTTTATTTAAATGCCTACATCAGACCATTCAAGAAGAAATGGAGCAGTAGGAGAGGGAGAGGAAATAAGAGGAGATTAAGGGAGTATAATTGAAGTGCAGAATAGACATAAGTGGAAATATCACAATAAAACATTTGGTATTCAATTTAATATACAGCAGTAAAATATGAAGTAAAAATGCTTTCAAATGTGTAAGAAAATGAGAGTTAAGGATGATACTGTAAGAAAGTAGAGGTTACTTGTGGGGATATGTTTGAACCTAGGAGCCTGGAACTCCTTCTATAAACTAAAATGACCTTGAATTTAGCTTGGATCAAGGGCGTAGGTCACCACTCCCAGGATACTCCCTGTGCTTGGATTAAAGGTGTGAGTTACCACTGTCTGATCCTCCTAGACTGACTGTGGGTAGATCCCTCTGATATCTCCTACTGTTTTTATTATATTTGAAACATATTCCCATAGTTACTGAACATAAGTATTAGATGAATAGGTGTTCACAGGAAATCTCCATCTGCCTTTGCATATGCTAAAAACTACAAAAACAAGAGATAGTAAGAGTAAAGGAGGGAGAGAGGTTTTTTTTTTCCCAATGGTTGGAACAGTTGCCTTTGTCTGAAGATTTTGTCTGAAGTCTTCACTGCATCCTTATAGTGTACTGTAAATCCATCTTACCAGATCTGCATCTGTTTCTGTCTTCAGTGTTTTCACTTCTTACATCATCCAGTGTTCACTTCATGGTCACCCCCATGTGGAACTCTGTATTAGAGTTGGACCAACAAAAGTAAGAAACAAACATGTCTGTTTTATTTATTTATTTATTTATTTATTTATTTATTTATTTATTTATTTATTTATTTATTTATTTTACCATATGATGCATTTGGTGTAGAATTCAACATAGGACAGACTCCGTGAACATCTGCCCAATGCATGGGCACAATGCTCCTTTTTTCTTTCTGGTTTTCTGAAAACGAGGACTCTCCATTAGTTCCCCATTGCATCTCCATCAAAACATCTGGCTGATCTGACTCCATCAGAAAAAGACAGATTTGCAAGGACAGACCACCTGCTTCAAGAGAAGAGCTGGGAGGGGCAATGCCCACCCAGTCAGAAATGAGCCAGTCAACCCCAAGCAGCCCCTTGACCTAGTCCTGTAACAGCAACCCCAACAGAGAAGTTAATCTATTTAATGGAAAACAGATACGTTTTTTTATTATGTCTACTACAGTTCTGATCTTAAACATTTCCTGCCTCCTTCATGCTCTACTCAGCTGAAGAGATGAAGGCTCATGATGTTGAGAGCAAAGTCAAGGGAACCCTGCAGACAAGACTGCCTAGAAGAAGCTGTTCTCTGCTCATCTTTACTGGGATTCCCGGGGAATTCACAGAGAAAGATGGAGCTTGGGGAGTTAGCATAATAAAATGTGGTAATTAGGCAAAGAGTGGTTCATTCTCTATTTCTGGCTCATTCCGTTCCTTTGGTGGACTATGACCCGAGATGAGTCCTTCTGACTTTGTAAGGGACTAGGGACCAGACAGCTGCAAAAACAAGACTGCCATGGTTTAATCCTTGACAGACAGCTGTGTAATAGTTACATCTTCCTTAATTGTGAGCTTCCTAGCTTTTAAGATGGAGTCCTATTGCATTCCAGAGTATCTGTGATGGTGAACTTGGACATTTATACCATGGGTAAGGTGTTATTTATTCTAGTGAATGAGTACATATGAATTCTTCTCAGGCCAAGGTTTAAGTTGGTTTGTTACCTCACCCAGATGATGCCTCAAACTCCCAACTCCTCTTTATAGTGGCAGAATCTCATACTGCTCTGTTCCAGGTAGATCAGATGGCTTTAAAAAATTCTCAGTCAAGAGTGGTGGACACTCTTTTGACTATATGAGTGAGACTTGCCCTTCTTAGGGCGTTGATGGGTTTCATAGTTTAAACTAGAAAGGTCTGACCATAAAGAATAAAGCTCCTTACCTTTTTCAAACGGCAGAAAGGTGGATTACGCTATAGTGTTGGACAAAAACACATACCAAAAAGACCCAGTCTATCCTGAGTAGGAAGTGAAGAAGCCTGGAGAATTTATTCTGGCAGCCATGGTAGCAGGAGTCTCCAAAGTGCTATTCTGGGAGTGGTGGAAGTTGAGTGCATTGGTGTCCTCTGTCCACTTCTGACTGTAGTGATGCCAGTGACGGTGTCACTGGCGTCTAACCAAACGCTCCTAGGCTGTGGTTTTGGCTGAAGGGAGTCCCACCCTTTCTCTAAGCTCATTGATTCTGCTCTCCTTCTCTGCTTGTGTTAGAGTAGATTTTCTCGTTCATCACTGAAGTCCTGACAAGTTCTTGTATGTGCTCCTGAAATCCCAGGGGATCCAGCTCCTAACCTTAGGGATAACTTGTTCCATACATACAGCTGGCGTGCATGCTGTTCCACGCCAATGGCCGTGCTCCCTCTCCGTGAAATGAACTTTTCCTCATCAAGGAGTTAGTATAGAATCTCCATCACCCAAGCCTTCTACCATTTTTGGTTCTGGACAAGGTTAGGCACATGGAATGTTTGTAAATTTGCCTTAGGCGTGTCTTCTTTGGCACTAGATATTGGTGCTCCCATTTCCATGAGTCTAACTTACAATGACATACGGAACTCTAGCTATTTGCTTCTTCCCAAGTTGCCAAGCGAGAAGGGGGGCATAGGAATAACTCCTCCATATTTGGATCTCCAAGTTGCCTGAGCTGCACACTGAGGTAGGAGTAAGACAAGCTTCATTACTGGGGAATGGCTTCTTTTTCTTCTGTGGCGTTTATGGGGTCTTATTGATAAGCAACTAAAATCGGAGCACATATAGCTTATGTTCATCTATGCTTATTACATGTTTATTTTACATTATGACTTTTGTATGACTCTATGATTCACTTTTTGTTTTAAATATATTCATAGAACTATCTTAATACTTTTATTATTAATTTTTAGTTATCATGCAAAGAAATTGATTTCAACCTTATATGTGTATGTATATTTATACAGTGATACTTACATATTATGTGCCACTGTGATGGCTAATATTGAAATTTTAAATTTGATATTTGATTAATATTAATTTATTAATATTAATATTAAATTAATATTTAAAAGTGATCACCAAGGATGAGATATTAAGCATCTCTGTGACAGATTTTCTGCAAAGGGTTAATTGATGCAGACAAACCCACTGTAGTGATTTGAAAGAGAATAGCCTCCAGAGGCCCATAAATTTGAATGCTTGGTCACCAGGTAGCAGTACAATTTGAAAGGATTAGGAGGCAAGATCTTATCGGAAGAAGTGTGTAACTGGAGATGGACTTAGAAGTTTTCAGAAGCCCAAGCCAGGCCCAGTAGCTCTCTCTCTTCCTGACACCTGCAGCTCTGGATATAGAGCTCTCAGTTCCATGGGTGCCTGTGGGCTGCCACTCTCCCAACCACAACGATAATGCAATAAACATCTGAGCAAGTTCCAACTACGTGCTTTATTTTTATAAGAATTGGTCATGGTGCCTTTTTACAGGAATAGAATACTGACTAAGACAGTCCCTGCCCTCCCCACTGACTGTGGCTGTCATGATTACACAACCTGAGATCCCAGAATGAATATGGAAAGCTGAACCTGTAAATGCAATGTGACCAGCTTCCTCAAGCTCTTGCCACATGACATCCCTGTAAGGGATTGTACCCCGCAGCTGTGAACCAAGAAGACAGACTGTCCTTCCTTCCTCACGTTTCTTTCTACAGGTATCTTGTTGCAACAGCAGGATAAGTAAATACTATAGGCATTCACTACCCTCCCCGATCCCTGCCTTCCTCTTACTGTTCTTCCTCATCCTTATCTGTATCTTCTGTTTCCACGATGCACATATTCTATTATCCTTTCTTCATTCCCCTGTCTTTGGACCTCTTCCTCCCGCAGTCATCTCCACACATTTCTGTTTTTCAGACAAAGATAAAAGAAAGGAGAGAAGAAGAAGGAAGAAAATGAAAGGAATCAAAACATTCCCTTGTCCCTTGTTCTGGCAAATTTTCTTGCTCATAATGACTTCTGATGATCTCCGTCTTCCTGCAAATTCTTCATGATAAATGAGTAAAAGTTATCTGTGTGTATGAGTTATATTTTCTTTATTCCTCTCTAGGCTGATGAACCTTTGGGCTGTTTGGCAAATGTTAAGAGTACAGCAATAAACATGATATGCCCATATTGCTGCAGTGTTCTCACTGAGAACTTACTGAGTATATAGCCAGAAGTACTATAGACAGGCAAAATAACAGCAGCCTGGCTTTGCAATACCATTTATCAACACTTGTTTGTTTCTTATGCTAATAAAAAGTCATTTTTAAAAAGTTATTGTTGATGCCTATATGTTCTTCACTAGTATTTTCAACTTCAGGTCTCAAATTAAAATCACTAACCCATTTTGAGTTGATTTTTGTACCAAGTGAGAGATGTGTATCTAGTTTTAATCTTTAAATGTATGTATACAATTTTTCCCTGCACCAATTTTTTGGGGAAAAAAAGTCATATATTCTAATACGTGTTTTTGATAGCTTCATTAAAAACTTCGATGAGTAGTTGAAAATTTAGCTAAGTGGCAGAGTGCTTGCCTAGCAAGCACAGACCTGGGTTTGGACGTCAACTCCAAATGGAAAAATAATTAGGGGGGGGGAGTAAGATGGCTCAGCAGACAAAGGGCTTGTCTCCAAGCCTGACAGCCAGAGCTTGATCCTCAGAACTCATGTAATAGAAGGAGAGAATCAACTCCTGAAAGTTGCCTTCTTATCTCTATATTCACACCATCACACACATGCACATGCACGCGCACACATACACACACCATACACACACAATCACACATACCATACCATACACAAACACCACCACATACAGACATATACACCATCACACACACATACATCACACACCACCTCCCCCACACACATAACACATACACACACATACACCACACCACACATGCACACACACACATTATGCTGAATAGTTTTATGTCAACTTGACACAAGCTAAAGTCAGTTGAGAGGAGGGAACTGCCATTAAGAAAAATATTGCATAAGATCAAATTGAAGTCAAGTGTGTAGGGTATTTTTTTAATTAGTGATTGATGGGGGGGCAGCCTAATGTGGGTAGCATAGCAGGGCTAGTGGTCTTGTCTTCAGTAAGAAAGAAAAATGAGTGATTCGTGTTGGTTGAGCAATCCAGTAAGCAGCATCTCTCACGGCTTCTGTATCAGATCCTACCTCCGGGTTTTCATCTAGTCTGAGTTCCTGTCCCAACTTCCTTTGATGATGAACTGTGGTGTGGAAACGTAAACCAAACTAAACCTTTCCACCCAAGTTGCCTCGATCATGTTGTATTATCCCCTAAGACAGACAGACAGACAGACAGAAAGACACACACACACAAATAAATACGAGTAAATAAATATGTGAGGTGGTTGTCGTTGTACATAATTATTCTGGGCCTTCTGTTACATTGATTTACATGCCTGGCTTTATGCCAGTACCATGCTGATTTGTTATTATGACTCTAATATAATTCAATGTCAGACATTGTTATCCAGCATTGCTCTCTGCCTAAAATATATTTGGCTAAGTAGACCTTTTCTCTGTGAGGAAAGTCACTGGAATTGTCATAGTGATATGAAACTGCAGATCACGTTTCGTAAAATAGTAATTTTCACAAGATTAATTCTGCAAACCCAAGAACATGTGGGTCTTCTTATCTTATAGTGTCTTTATTAATTCATTTCCTCAATGCCTTCAAGGTTTCAATGTAGAGGTCTCTCAGCTTTTTAATTAGGTTTATTCCTACATGGTTCATTTATTTGTTTGTTTGTTTATTGAAAAGAGAGCTTTCCCAATGATTTATTTCTCAGAATATTCAGTACTGGTATATTGGAAAGATATTCATTTTGAATGTATATACTGTACCTTGACATTTTGATGCAAGTATTCGTTAGGGTTAATGCTAAGACACAGTCCAGGGATGGGGTTGTGTGAAAATAATTTTCAGTGCTTGTGAGAAAACTCCAAGAAACTAAAACAAAAGTCTTGTGACCTCAGTTTCTTAAGAAATACAAAACTATTCTTGGAATATGTTTCCATACCCCCTCCCAGGTGTAGTGGACAGGAATGACTTTACTTCTGATTATTCATTACAACTGGCTCTTATTTGTTTATATTCCCCTGTGGAAAAACATATTGTGCTACTTGCAGCAAAAACTACAAGAAAAGTAAAAGCAGAGTGTAGTATAAGGTTTCTGGCCCGGACTTTCCGGCCTAACCTTAAGGTTAGGCCCACAGACCCGCAGACCCACAAAGACACACAGATGCTTTCAATAGTTTTAGGCTGATCAGCCTCAGGCCCAAGCATATCACTTGTTAGCTCTCTACCCTTCATCTAACCCATGTCTCTTGTTCAGCCATGTGGCTGGGTACCTTTTCTTTAGAGCAGCATAGTTGTCCTTTGCTTCCTGCAGCTTCTCTCTGGCAATCTCTCTGGCATTCTGCTCTCAGTTTTTTCTTAGTCTGGTAGCCCCACTCACACTTCCTGCCTGCCTTTGGCCAATCAGCTCTTTTTATTAAACCAATGGGTGGGACAGTTATTTACCAAGAAACAACACAATACCCCTACAGCAGAGTTACAACAATTATGCAAATGATGGCTCTCCCTCAGCTCCTTTGCTGAGGAGAACTACAGCCATTTGCATCCAGACTAAAATAGCCTTTGTGTATCATGTGGATTATTCACTTCCTTTAAACTTAATAATTTTCCCCACTAAATTGTCTCCTATAGGTATTATATCACAAGAACATAAACCTTTGAATGGATTTATTTACAGCATAAGGGCCATAAAATATTAACTCTTTACCATAATCTTCTTGCTCAGTTATATCAGGGAGAGAGCCAATGTTAGCAATTATGTGGATTTGGTCCTTGTTTCATTATATTATACGTAACTCACTATCAGCTTTTAAGAGTGTTACAGAACCCTTTAGGTTTTCAATTTTCATTTGCAGATTACAATGGAAAGAGAGAAACTGGTTATTCAGATGACAAACAATGAATTTCCTCATATGAACTAAATCTGTGATTACAAGAATTTCTCAACCTTCTCCTAGTCCACAGGCAGATACTTATTTTATGAATGATTCATCTAAGGGGATTTAATCCCTGGCTCTGTTAGGCTTTGAACTCACAGAGATCCAGATGGGATTAAAGGTACACATTACTGCTCCCTACCCTTCTTGACTAAATCTGTGACTTGGCTCTGTCCTCTGATTTTCAGGCAAACTTTATTTAATACAAAATATATCACTTCATATCTCCTTTTTGTCAAAAATAAAAAAGGTTATAACTAATATGAGAAAAACTATATATGATATGCAAAATGAACTATATGCAATACATAAAAGCAATTATTATATCAGTAATGTCCAGTCCATTAATAATTGACAAATTTAGAGAAAATATTTTATTATTTATTCCATTTTGGTGAGTCTAAAGGATTATACCGAATTCACTTTCTACCTTGCATTACCAACTGAGAACTATCTTTTAATGTCTCCCAAACTTACGCACTTTAATCTTAGTAAGTTTCTTTTCTAAATCTGTAACTAAGAAAACTGTAACTATCTCATCTTCAGCTCCTTCAGAGACCTAAGAAGGAAATAATATTAATTGAGTAATCTGGAAGTTCAAGCATGACAAAAACAGCTGGCTGTTTGACCTTGAAAACATATGTAATATGCCTAAAGTTTGATTGTTATGACTACTGATATGTATTTCTTTATATACTAATAAGTTGGTATAGTAACTTTCAAGGACTATCAATCTGCATTACATTGTTAGATGAGCTGTATAGGTACAATACCTTGAACAAGAGTAGAAATATATGTACAGTAACAACATTAATCTCAATTTTGTATCAATATACACAATTTTTATACAAGATACAAAAACCCAGTCTAATGTAAAATATTTAAAACTGGTTTGCTTTTTAAAAGTAGATTACTATTATTTTCTGTCATATCCATATTTCCATTTTTCTCAGAGTAGATTTAATAATCTACTTTCTTATCCCACTCTATTTGAATCCCCCTTTTCTTTTTCTTTCCTCCAAACAAGAACCCTAGATCTAATCTCCCTTGTTCAGCTTTTCTTCTAAACACTACCAGTAAGAATTTGTAGCCAATCACCCTAAATAATGCCAATTATACATAACCCATTGAAAGACCAAAATCACCCACCAACCTTTTGGGAATGTGGGTGTCTTATTCTTAAATTTACTTCCTGCTGTCTGGGCAATCAATTTTTAAGAAAATCCTGAAAAGAAAAAATTTGGTTAACTGTCAAGTCCGGAGATAAGTAGCTGTATCATTTGTTGTTCAGTCTCTGCATAACAGGAAAGTGCACGGCTTGTCTCAAGCTCTGACTAGAGTAATCTGTGAGGCTGGTTCATCTCAGATACCCAACTCAAAATTGTCCTAAGGTGTTTGTAGTCTGAATCTGATCTCTGATTGGTGATTGTCAGCCTAGTGGCATTGTCATAATCCATGTGAAATTGCTGTGGGGCCCCATCTTCCTTTTAAAGACTTCAAAGGTTGCAGTTAAGCATCATCATGATTGACTGCAAAAACCTGATATTGACTCAAACTCAAAATAATGTACAAGAAGCTAGATAAAGCCTTTTTTCTAGAACTAGTACTTTATATGATCACTAATATCATTACAAAAAGTTTAAAATATATACACTAATTTACAAATTTTGATATATATTTTATAGCATAAGATCACAGATTGGTAGCAATAGAATAGTCTCTTAATTTTGGTTTTTCTTCTGTCCCATATCAGGTGGCATTTCTGATATAATACAGAGATTTTGCATTTAAATCAAGAATGCTTTGGTTTAGAGAAGGAGAAATCCACACTCCAATTTGAAAGCAGATTTAATTTTTAATTAAACTAGGACTTCAACTTTTCTTAGAAGTAAAGAGATATAGATGTTAGACAGAGAGATTTCACCCTATAGAGTATATTGGTACTCATAAGCCTGGTTTTTCATTGCTTATATATATTTTTTCTGGATAACCTTCCCTTCTTTTGTAGATGTCTAGATGTCCAATGTCTTTTGACTTCTTGAAGATGGATATTTCTATTTTTCTGTAAAGATAAAAACAGAACCCTTCCTAATCCTTGTTTGGTGAGCTTTTCTTACAACTTAAAGAATTGTCACATTAGTGGATGACCCATCATTTCTCCCTATCAAGAAGTTTCTCCTGTTCAAATTGAGTCTTTATTAATTTGATGGTATCAATAGCTTTTCTTGACCTGCAAAAGCAAAAGCAAAACTTTTCCCTAACCCAAACTTTGGAGAGGTTCCCTTTCTATTATTTATCAATTATAATTTGTTGTTTCTCCTAATTTTTTATTCTCTCTTCTAAGCTTTTCTATAATCCTAAGCAGTATTTTTTTTTTAACAGTAGGCATTATATTCTTTAATTTCTCAGGGAAAGTGTTTCCTCCATGATGACAGGATAAGACTGAACTGAATTTGATATTGATATTGGCAGGCACCTCAGGGCATTTCCCAAAGGCAAAAGGTTTTTTTTGTCTATTTCTTGTTAACCTTCATTTATCGGTCCAATGCCTGCCTTTGCCATACCTTCTGTATACTCCAAAAGGAAAGGGCATTCTGTTGGGGTTATTCTTAGACAAAATATTATTTCTAGAAACCCCTTGTTTATAGTCACTTTTTAGGTGACTTTGTTTTCCACAATTGTAACTATGAAATTTTGATTTTTCTCCAAACCTCTAGAAATAACTTCTCCTACCCAAGCATCACTATAGTTATTTGATTTGAGATTCCATACTTACCTTGCTTCTTAATTTGGTACCATTCTATTTACTGCTGGGGTCAAATCTTTGTAAAAATCAATGAAGGTTTTGTTTGGGCTTCAGATCACTTTTGTAAATGACTCAATTTTATTTCCTACTTTAATTTTATTCCAAACATTCAAGAATGCCATGAGGCATAAAGCCAGAATATGGCCATTATATAAAGATTGTCTTTCTACATTAACATAATCTCCTTTCCCAAGAAGATGATCTTAGAAGATTTCAATACTTCTGACCCTACTGTTATTCAATGGTCTTAGCTTCATCAATTCCACCAGGGCCTTCATTGTAACTACAGCCCAGCCTCTAAAACCACTGTAACCATATCTGTCTAGTCTTTAGGAGTAATTCTATTACAAGTTGACTGTAAGTTTAACATCTGCTTTACAGAGGGTGAATACAGGCCATATGAAATGATTGCTTTCTTAAATCCCTTCAAATCTAACATTTGAACAGTTCTTACATTGTTTATATCATTTCAAAATTTCTGTAATGTTACTGCATATGTTAATGTTGGCTTTTTGAAAGTATTGGGCTGTTTTTCTGTAACCTTACAAGACAATGTTAAGATTGGTTCTTTCTTAAATTCCTCTGTCTAGGTCTGAATATCAAGTTTTTCTAAGACTTTCATCTTGACATTTATATTAATCAGTTTTTAATAATAAAACAGAAATGATCAAACAAATATTTATAGTAGATACTATAAACATCCTATCTACATTAATTATCCTCTTATTTAATTGTTCCTTTTTCAAACCACCTAGAGTATTATCAAACAAAGACCAAATACCTTCCATCGTGACAATGTTTTCCGTTTTTTTATGTAGGCAAAAACTCTGCCTTGAACTAATTTTCCTTCTTTAAAAAATCCCAATTGATTCACCAAATCTGCTCACAATGATGATTCAGATGAGGGTGAAGTGAGACAACTAGCTAGTGTGGCAGCAACTCCATGAAGGCGTCCTGGGAAAGCAACAACCCACCAGGACAGAGAACAAGCCAAAAAGCCAGCTCTCTGCACAAGGGAACATGCAAAAGCAGCTAATTCCTTAGCCTTCAGAGTAGTGGCTCAAACCACGTGCAGCTATAGCCTATGCCAATGGCTGTAAAGCCATAGGCAAGTGGCTTTTTCATAAATTCATGCCAAAAAGTTGGGTGCCAGACATTGTTTGAATTTTAACTATACTTGGTCTTATAATAAAACATAGAGCCAGATTTGGAGAAAACTGAAAGATCAGAGAGACAGAGGAATAAACCACAGCTACTTCTCACCTAGCTAACTCCTCACAAATCCTCAGACTGAAGCCTCCGAGTCCTCAGCTGAATAGGGAATGGGGCACAGGCCAAGCACTGAACTCTAGTCACCTTGTCTTTCCCCCACCCCCACCCCACCCAGCTATGTCACTTTCTGGACCAACTTTCCTAGTGCTAGGATTAAAAGAGTGTACCACCACTGCTTGGCTCTGTTAGGCTTTGAACTCACAGAGATACAGATGGATTAAAGGCATGGATCACCACTCTCTGATCTTGGCTAAATCTGAGGCATGGCTCTGGCCTCTGATTTTCAGGCAAACTTTATTAAATACACAATATGCCATCATAATATATGATATTACATTTATTGGTTTGAAAATATTGGAACTTCCTTGCATCCCTAGAATGAAACAAACTTGGCCACGATGTCTGGTCTCTTTGTCATGTTCTTCAACTAAAAATTCAAGATTTTTATAGAAAATTTCTGCCTCTATATTCATCAATAAAATTATGAAGTTTTGTTGTTGTTGAGTTTTTGTTTATGTTTTTGTTTTGTCCTTGCCTGCTTTTGATCTTGGGCTGATTTGGGCTGCACAGAGTGAATTTGGTCATGTTTCCTATCTAGTTTGCAGAACAGTTAATGGGATGCAAGTGATGAGTCTCCTTTAAAGGATTAGTAGAACTTGGTAATGAATAAATTCTTCTGTTCTTGGGATTGCTGTTACGACTTCGATCTAAGTGCTTGTGATAGACTTATTAAAACTGCTCACATCCTCTGGATGTAATTTTAGTAGGTCATATGTACATAATTTTTATCCATCTATTTTGGATTTTTCATATTTTTTAAATATATGTTTTCATAGAATTCCCTAATGATTCTCTAGAACTCATTAAAACCTGTTGTAACATTTCCTTTTTCATCTCTAATTTTACTAATTTGGCATTTTTTCACTTGGTTCTCTGACTAGGGATTAACAATTGTGCTTATTGTAAAGAACTAATTCTTTGACTGAATCTTAAACTGGTCCTTCTAATGTCCATTTAATTAATTTCTGCCCTGATCATTACTAATCTTTGTCATTTTCTGTGTGGAGTTTGGTGTATTCTTGTTTTTATAGGACTTTCATGCTGGTCATTAGGTTAATCGTTCGATGTCTAAGTACACACATCTCTATATTTACTCTGAAACTCTCTTATCTTGGTCCCAGATGCCCCAGTAGCTTATGTTTTTATTTTTACTTGATTCTAAGACTTTTAAAGTTTTCTTTTCCAGGATCTTCAATAACTAGTTGCTCAAAAATGTATTGTCCAGTCTCTAAGTGTCTGTGTAGTTTCTCTTACTACTGATTTCTATTTTCATTCATGATGACTTGACAAGATTCTTAAAATTATTTAAATTATTTTGTATTTTTTTTTTAAGAACCACTTGTGACCTGGAGTGGGGCATTAATTGGAGAGGATTATGTACACAGCTGATAAAACATGTGGTGTATTGTATCTGTTCGATAGAATCTTCCATAGAAATATTTTACAAATAAATTCTTTAAGAATACCTAACCATATTAAAATATATGGAAGGAAAATAGTATTTTCTGTCTCATCTTCACTGCCCCTAACAATTAGTTTTAAATACTGTAACACAATGTTGCTACTTATTACAGATCTATTTGTTCACTCTTAATAAGAGCCATGCCGCCCTGTTCAAATGTATATAATAAATATAATGAGTTTCCAGAATTATAAACATTTCCATCAGAGAACTAATACCTCAACTATGCAATTTCAGCTTTTCTCTGTATGTTCTGTATGTGTGCCTTTTGTTTCTCCATTTTCTTACCACCTCCATTAGTTCAATCCCTGGAGTTTTGCATTGTTTGGCAATGTGGTGCTTGAACAGAGACCCGAAAAATGAATATCTGAAGATGGAGAGCTCATCTTGGCCAGCCAAGGGAACACTCCTGTAAAAACTGTGCTAATAAAGGTAAAGTTAGAAATACAGGGAAAAGACAAAAAGGTCATAAAGAAAAAATATGTTTACAAGTTCATGTATCTTTCCTCATTTCCTCATTGCCCCAGTCAGATCAAGTCCTTGGAGTTGTGCAGGACACACTTAATACCTTCCACAAATAAAAATATGTATTTGATCCTTAAACAATTAATTTCTTCACACAATCTTCCCAACTCTACCAAATTAGCAATCTGAACATGAGCAGTATTTTCCTGGAGGAGGACTGTTGTTCCCAATGCAAATTCATGATTAAAATGTAAAGTTTATAATGTGAATAATCATCTCCTAGTGTCTGTGTTCTGTGCTTGAGTTTTGGGGGTTTTTTGTTTTTGTTTTGTTTTTTTTTTTTTAATTTTCTTGAAGCAAGGAACACCTGCACTCTTACTGTCCCCAAGGGCCCCAGTGTGAAACTAGATCCCACAAAAGACCCCCCTTGGTTGTTTCAAACTTTCTAAAGTAAGTTTTTTTTCTCCTGACATTTTAGAAGTGTTATTAAAACTCACTGGATTCTTCAGATTTGGAGAGTGAAGAAAAGAAAAAAGGAAACCATAATTTTCCTCCCCTGAATATCATGTTTGTTTTGACATGTGGGTGTGGTGTGCTTTTCTGGCAATGACCGTGCAAATTCAGCCTTGGGTGTCTGCAGGGCACAGAACAACCACGTCTACGCCGCTTAGGCAGGGGATATTGCTTTCCTCTCTCTCTCCTCTCTTCAGGTTGTTCACATACAGACGTTAGATTCAGGTGTCAAGGCACCAAGTCATTTTACTCTCCAGTTAGATCTCATGTGACAAACTCATGTGTTTGATAGCAGAAAGCAGAGAAAGAACTAGTTAAAGTTTTAATGTGCTGAGCTTGGGTTTTGGTAGATTTGACTTTGGCAGGAATGGGTTTCGTAGAAAAGATACAAACTAGAAGTGTGAAATCTTAGATATCTTTAAAGGTGTAATGCTTGCTTCTGTTTCACATAATTTGTAACATAGTGCAGACAAATGTATTTGCTGTAACAGGCTTTCATTATTGACATAAGTTCTAACCTTTCTGACTACCATTATTCCTGTAGGTCTTTTCTCTGGTGCAGTCGTACACAATGAACTACTTGGAACACGTGCATTCCTGATATCATTTTATACCACCAGAGCCTGTGCTTATTGATTCTCAACCTGTAAGTCACGAGCCCTATGGGGGTCAAATGGCTTTTTGACAGAGGTTGTCTGAAACCAGCAGCAAACACTTATATTTACATTATAATTTATGACCATAGCAAAATTAGAGTTATGAAACAGCAACAAAAATAATTTTATGGTTGGGGGTCACCATAGCATGAAGAACTGTAGTAAAGGGTCACAGCAGTAGGAAGGTTGAGAACCACTGTACTAGAGGCTGGGAAGGCATGGTAATAATTATTGCATCATTACATGGCAATATACGATAAGCATGCCAGAGAGAGCTCACTTGTATGAATATATTTTTTTAAAGCCATGATTGACACGCTGAGCTTAATCCGCAGTGTAGGATGAAGAGGGCCAAGAAAAAATACTCTGACCCTGACTTGACTTCAGGACCAAAGCTTAAATTAAATTAAATTCCCACCAATCTCGAAGCTTGCCCCACAGTTAGGTTACAGATTCTCACCAATCCCTGAATACAGAATCCCACAAATCCCTGAGGTCTGTGAGCATGAAATTCCATCAATTCCTGAGGTTGCCCCACAGTAAGGCTGCAGAATTTCACCAGTCCTTGAGCAAAGAATCCCACCAATCCCCGAGGTTCTTGGGAACAGAATCCTATGAACCCTGAGTACAAAATTCCACCAATCCCTGATTTTGCCCCAGAATCAGGCTACAAAAAATCCACCAATCTCAAGCCACCCTGTAAAACTCTGTGCCCACCCTTCCCCCCAAGATGAAACCCTATATAAGCCTGTACCTGTTCACTTTGCTGTAGCTTCTAATTTTAGAGGCAGCCACCCTCCTTTTGAGTAAGGTTTGCTGTATGGTGTAACATTTTCACCAGACTGGAGCCTAGCTAAAACAACTTTTGCTGAAGCAGAGCAGAGCTGTAACATTTTCACTAGAGAGACTTTCCTTTAGTGGAACAGAATTATAACACTTCCCCTGAGCAGAACTATAGCAACTTCACAGGGGAACCCTTCACTGCCAGAGAAGAGTTGTTACACTTGCATTGGGGAAATCGTTCCCTGGAGAAGAGCTGTAAGCTGCTAGGTTTACAGTGACTTTGTGGTATTCCCTGGCTCTTGACTGCCAAGATACTTTTCCATTCAAGCTACAACCCTTACATACAACCCAAATGGTGAGAGAAAAGAGCCACCTGCTATAAATTGTCTTCTGACCCCTACATATGCACCAGAATACACACACACACACACACACACACACACACACACACACACACACACACACACACGTAAAAATATGTTCTTTAAAAAGAGTAGTATATTTGCTAACCTGTTAGCCCATTAGTCCTAGAATGGATTAATTCATTCATAATGGACAAGCACTTACGTTTTGGCCATCTCTAATGGTCCCATGTGATCACAATATCTTACAATGGGAATTAAATTTCAACATAATTTTAGTGAAGGCATATCATAGCATAGAAGAGATGTGTCAAGTAATTAAAAATACAGTTATGTGGCATCTGGAAGCAAATGCGGATACATTAATAACCTCACTTAAAGAAACAGGCTAGTGATTTACATGAGTAAAATATGACTGAGATCTATGGTGAGAAGAGGATGGGTTTAAACACTTGCTCGACGTTTAAATACAGGGATGAAAGGGGTATATAATATCTACATTAATAGAGAAGCTATAGGAATGCGCTACACATCTTAAGTAGTAGGTCATACTAAAATATGACAACAGAAAGATTTTGGATAATATAATTAGAAAATAACAATTAACAATGTTTCTAATAATACAAAAGATACAACATAAAAATAAAATTATCCAAAAAAGTGAGAAAAATATTTATAGAAAATAACACTTGCTCTCTAGACTGAAGGATAGAATCATATGGCAGCTTCTAAAACTATACCAATATGTTTCAGCCCACATACTCTGTGTTCATTGGTTTGGGATGAGTCCCAGAATCAGTAATTCTCTCTATAAGAGAAAGAAATGGGGATTAGGACTGAAGCCTTTGCCTCTAAGTTGGAAAACATGAAGAGGGACGATCTGTACTTTACGAGATAAACTCCGTGCATACGAAAGTCAATGAAATTCTTCCAAGCCATATTCAAGAACACGTTAAGAAGATTGCAAACCATGCCCAAGTTGATTTTATATGTCAGGAATGAAATGGTTTAACTACAAATCAGCAAGTGTAATTAATCACTTAAATAGACTTAAAGACATAATTCACATGATCATCTCAATTAATGTAGAAAAATATCCCTTGACAAAGTTTAAATCCATGATAAAAGCCCTCAGGAAGCTCAGAATAGAAAAAGCATATTTCAATATAAGAAAAGCTGTATATGGCAAACCTGTATCGACACTATTCTATACAAGGAAAAATTGGGAGCATTTCCTTTTAAACTCTGTCTTCTCCCCACTCTTATTTGATGTAGTGTTCCAAGTTTCAGCTACAATGAGACCAAAAATTGAAACACAGATTGGAAGAGAAAAACCAAATTGTCCCGGTTCACAAATGTCATGAGTCTATACTTTAAAGATTACAACTCCATAAGAAACCTCTTGTATCTGCTAAACATTTTTAGCAAAGTGGCAGAATACAAAACCAGTAGCTTTTCCACAACCCAATAAGAAATTTGCTAAAAAAAGTAATGAGTAGTTTCAAAAAAATTAAATGTCTAAGAATAAACCTAACTAGGAGGTTAGGTTTTCTACAGGAGGTCGATGATTTCTATTAAAAAGAAAAGAAAAGAAAAAGAGAGAGAGAAACCTTGAAGAAAATACTAGAAAATGGAAATTGAGCACATTATCAAAGTGATCAACAGACTAAGTGCACTCTCCATAAAAATTCAATACCATTCTTCACTGAGTGAGAGAAAAATCCTAAAATTCATAGAGAAGACACAGAAAAGTCAAAGCAATCCAAAACAGGAAGGTCAGTGCTGAAGACAGCACAGACCCTGCTCTCAGCTTATGTTACAGAGCTATAGGAACAAGCCAGCATTGGACTGGCACAAAACAAACACAGAAACCAAGAGAATGTAATATAGGACCCAGGAGTAAACTGCACACCTATAGCCCCTTTGTAAACAAAGATGTCAAATTCATACGTTGGAGAAAGGTCAGCCTCATTAACAAATTATTCAGAAAAGTGAATTTCCACATGTACAACACAGAACTAGGTCTCTATCTCTCTCCTCACAAAAGTATAAATTCAAAACAGATAAAAGACCTTAATATAACACTTGAGCTATAAAACTATTGAAGAAAACATAAGTAAAAATGCTCCAAGAAATAAACATGGGCAAAAACTGTCTGAAAAAAATTATTATTATAAGAAATAACTCAAAGAACTAACAGGTGGAAATATATGTAATTTTGAAACTTCTAAATATCAAAGGAGACAGACTAAAAGGACAAAACACAGAATGAGAATAAAAGCTTTGCAAACTGCATATCAAGCAGAAATAATATGTAGAATATATTTTTTAAAAAGCTGTAGAAACTAAACCCCAAACAATCGATTACTGTATAAAGGAGCTAAGGAGCTGAATAGATAATTCTCACAAGAATCACAAGTGGACAATAAACTTAGCCATCAGAAAAATACAAATAAAAACTGCTCTCAGATTCTATCTCATCCAGTCAAAAAAAAATGGCAATAAATACTGAGAACATAGTGGGAAAGGGGGAAACCCTTAATTACTGCTGGTAAAAGATGAAGATATAATCTCTAAAGAAATCAGCATAAAGAAAATTACCACATGACCCAATCACACCCCAAGGATATATACTGAAAGAGCCTCAAGTCAACATACAGCAGAATTACTTGCACATCCTCATTTATTACTGCACTCTTCACTATAGCAGGGGATGGGAACCAGCCTGGAAATCCATCAATTGGTGACTAGATAAAATACACAGCAGGTTTGTATTCAGGCACAGAAGAAAATGAAATCATGACATTTGGGGAACATGGATGGAACTGGAAATCATGGTGTTAAGTGAAATAGGCCAGACTCTGAAAGAGAAAATCTGTGAGATTTAAGAGAAAGAAAGGGAGAGAGAGCATATGTCTCTGTGTGATGAAACTAGATAGGCTATTATGAAATGAGAGTGTCTTAGTTATGTTTCTATGGCTCTGGCAAAACGTCATGGTCAAAGCAACCCGTATAGGAAATGGTTTATTTAGCCTACAACTCATAGGTCATGCTCTGTACTGAGAGAAGTCAAGCAAGAACTCAAACAGGCAAGACATGAAGGCAGGAGCTGGAGCAGGGGCTGCGGAGGACTGCTGCTCACTGGCTTGCTCCCCATGGTCTACTCAGCCTGCTTCCTTTATGCCACCAGCCCAAGGGTAGCACGGATCTGGGCCATGCTCTATTAACCACTAACAACTTAAATGAACCACAGAACAATCTAGTGGGGTGGGGGATGTTCTCAGTTGAGGTTCCCCTCTTCCAAAATAAGTCCAGCTTGTGTGAAGCGGAAGAATAGGGGGTGGGATATAGGTGATGTTTTAAGAGAAGTCACCTTTGGGAGGAATGCAATCAATATGGGGAAGGAAGAGGAACATAGAAAAGAGGAGAATGAGGGAGGTGAACAAATTAGAACAAAGGTTAATGCCATGAAGTGGCAGAAGGAAACTATTTGTATGCCAAACTTAAAAATTAATTTAAAAGAAAACATAAGTTCCTAGGCTTTATCTGTAAAGATAATCTAACTGATTAGTACTAGACTATCTGAACCCATTTACCATATAGAAAAGACTTAAAATGACCTATGTACTAATCGTGGCGTTTATAGCAATAAAAATAGATGGAATTTAAAGTATAAAAGCATCTGAAACTCAAGGCTTGTGGCTTTTTGTTATATGATGAGTAAGTAAATTTATCAGACCAGGAAGGACTTTGAACAAAGTGACAGGGATACACTCTGAGGAAGGTGACTATGGTCTCCTTACAGGAAGTCTAGTCCTTGTCATTGTTTCCCCAGTAGCCTGGCATGAAGGTGGGAATCTGGATCAAGCATGAGATGGGGAATTAGTGAGCTACCATGATGCATAATGAAACAAGTAACTTGGCATCAGCACTGAGCTCCATCACTGAGTATCACCACGGGAATGGAAAAATCAGAACATCTCCAGGTTCATTGTTGAGACATCCAGTCTCAAAGGCTGTCTAGCTTTCTGTGTTTATGACCCACACCGTAGCTTTACAAGGTAAAATAAGCACTCAGTGCAAAGGAAAAGTCAAAACTTTCAGTGGCAAAGTGAAATGCACTAAATGCCTTTAATAGAATTCACTGCTAGACAAGCTGAAGGTCAAGAAATGGAAGACAAACACATAAAATACGTGTAACCAGAAAGACGCATTAAAACATAAGCTCCCAGATGGCAGGCTTGGTCCATCTTGCTCCCAAAGGATTCCCAAACAGTAAGAACAGACCTGGATTGTGAATGTTGACTTTACTGGGAATAAGGCAGATACCATATTTTTATACAGATTCAACCCAAGCTCTAGCCTAGAAGGTAATATGAAGTCAGAAAAATATGACCAATGAGTACAAAGTATTCACAAGTCATTAACGTGGGCATCTGTATAACTGATGTCTTCCAAGGGTATTTCCAACAACTTCTTCTGGTCACACCACATGTGGCAAGTACACCAGAGGATAATTCACATAAAATATTAACTTGAAGCTGAGTGTGGTCACTTGGAATTAATACACATACTGAAAACACTTTAAAGTGTAAAGCTTGCCAAGTTACTTTCTCTCTGAAGCCAAAGGCATGTGCTTTTCCTCAGAAAGCCAAGAAAACCTTGATATTGAGTCTATATTGGTAGCTCAGGGCCAGCCCTTGGGAATACCTCAATTGTAGTCAACCCTTTCTACATGTACCCAACATCTCTAAGTTCTTGTTCAGTTTTTTTTAAGTAAGAAAATATAGTCCTCCAACTTAGAACTTTCTAAAAAATAGGAAATTTCATAGGAGTCAATGTTGTAAGTGTGAACCAGTGCCTCAAATTAAATTGTCTGCTCCCTCTGTCATGCTTCAAGCAAAGGCCAAACAGGGGCATGTGCCCAGCAGTAAGCTGAGCTAAGTTTTCCAAGACTGTCCTTCCACACAGCCTCCAGCACATTTGCATCGACCCCCTACCTGTACTGGCCACTGTACTAGAGAGGAGAGATAGGATGCTTAGGAAGTACTAATGTAGAGAAAGGTCTAATGGAGAGAAAGGTCCATGTCTACACAGGAAGATAAATGAAAGGAAACCAGCATTTGTTAAGTATTTGCTGGAAGAGATTCTGCATTGGGTGCATTTTCCACTCTGCTTTATTATTCCACAGAGTCTCTCCTACATCGAAGAAAGCTAAGGTTCAGAACGAGTATTTACTCGCCCAAAGTCTCAAGCCTGAGTACAGCAAAGTACAAAGAACACCCAGATTTGCCTTTCCTAGCAGGTAAGCAATCTGAGTGGTCAGCGCCACTTCAGTAGCTTCAACAAAGGGCTCAGTGAATCCGTACAGGAGTGGCAGAATCAGGGCATCACCAAGGATGTGACATTTGAGTTAGACCGTGTCCAACAGCTGGAGTCAGGCCTGCTGGATTACTAATATGTTGATTTTTTGACTACACCTCTTGGGCACTTACCAGAGCCACAAAGTGAAGGAAGCAATAATTCTTCTCTGGCCACCAAAACTCCTGAAATGGAGTCACCTGCAGTTTCTCCATCTACACAGAAGGTTTCTCAAATAAGGCTGTGGTGAACAGGATGTTAGCTTAGGGAGTAGCAGGTGTGTGGAGTAAAGAGGAGGAATGGACATGCTGGGTACCAGAGGATCCCACATTAGACAAATGGAAGCCAACATCCCCAAAGAGGCTCTGCAAAAGTGTATGGGGCAAGTGTTGTCTAAGAGTTGTTTAAAAAAGAAAGATGTCAAGCATAGTCTCTAAAAAGTTGCTGCTTCCCTGTTAAAGATAAATCCATGGTTGTGTGGCAGCCAAATGGATCTTTGAAGATACTGGTTCTTTTTTTTTTTTTTTTTTTCTTTTTCTTTTTTTTTTTTTTTTCATTTGAGTCCAAGAAAAGTTCCAAAAAAATGGAGGGAAAAAAATTAAACTTCTGAGAAAATGTGTGTGTTCCACTGTATAAGACACTGAGCTAGACAGGAATGGAAAGTGCCCTTGTGTAAATTGTGGAAAATTTAGTGACTAGGAACTCTGAAAATGAAGGTAAATAGTGCAGTGCCTCCAACATGTACAGATTGTCACCAAGTGGGGAGGAAAAGGACATAGACTTAGTATGGTGCCTTCTCTACAGGGCACACAGTTGAGGGACACCAAAACAGTTATGGATCAACTGGAACTCAAAGGAATAGGAGGGGGTAACTGAGCAAGCGCCCCACAGACTTCTTGGCAACTGATATCAACTGTCAGTTGCTGATAAGTAGTTTCTTAGTAATTGCTGGTACAGGAAAAAATATTTCTCATATCAATTTTCTGTCTGTGTGATTGGTCTTTGAGACATGATTCCGCACTGTAGCCCAGGCTACACTAGAGTTCACTGTGTAGCCCAGGCTAGCCATGAGTTCACTAGCATCTTTCTGCCTTCTGAATATTGGAATTACAAGCTGATCCACACTTCCTGGCTTTCAATGTGGTTTTATTGGTGTTTTATTCATTACTTGGTATCACTATATCATAACTAATTTATTGGCGATTTGTGTTTTACAAATATAGGGCTTTTATCCAAATTTCTCCTTAATTCTAGGAATTCTTTATTATTATAACTATTAAATCTCTGTGATTTTGTTTTGTTGTGAATATGTTCCCAAATTGTGATATTTTCCTCTCTTTAATGAACAGAAAATTTCCATTTAGATGTGATTAAATTTAGCAATGATTTTCTGTTTTATAAATTTGAGTGATAAAATGTCTTTCCTTCAATCTGAATCTGAACTGACTAGTTTCCATAGTGATAGAAAATACAAGGTGAGCTCTGGGATAAAACATCATCAATGGTTTAACACAACTACAACCATACAAACTACACCTGGCAAGATATCCTCCCTGGTGAGATAGTGCCAAGACTATTGTGGGCAGTGAATCTGTGGGTCACGACCCTTTCACAGAGGGCACATATCAGAAACCCTGTGTGCCAGATATTTATAATACAATTCACCACAACTGTAGCAAAATTACAGTTTTTAAGTATCAATGAAATAATTCTATGGTTCGGGGTCACCAAACATAAGGAACTGTTTTTAAAAGTCACAGAATTAAGAAGGTTGAGAGCCACTGAATTTGTGGCTAACCAGCAGCCTTGTGAGTGGATGTGAGGCCTGTTCCACAGGAGGGAAATTATGTCTGATCCCATAACCTTGACTAAGACCTCATGGCTGGGGAGGCCATAGTCCTAGGGGAAAGCTCTCTTTCTAAGTGAATATGATGTTAAATCACCTTCTAAATATGTGTGTTTATGCACATAGATTAGTACAGCTCTCAGCCTTCCTTAAAGAAATCTTCCTATTGCAGCACATGGTGGTTAATACAGAGACTCACAGACAGTAAGTTACTTTGGACCACTCAGCACTAAATGGGATAACTATGTTACCCCTCTCTCCCAGGGCTCAGGGAACAGCCTGCAAAGGAGAATGAAGGAAGATGTAAGAGCCAGAGACTGGTGAGAACTGCTGTAACGCAGTGTCTCCAAGGCACAGCCTAGTCATTGCACTCATGAACTCACTGCCCATATGGTTACCTGCACAAGATGTAAGAATGAATGATGATGATCCACCTACCAGTTAGGGACTCGAGATAAAAAAAAAAAAAAAAAAAAAAAAAAAAAAAAAAAAAAAAAAAAAACCAAATAGGAGGGAGATTGTTGGATAAAGGAGGAGCTTCATCGGGAGAAAGAGGAAGAAGAAAGACAGTATTTGGAAGTTGGGGTTTTCAATATCCAAAATATATGCTATATAGGCAATGTATGAAATTGTCAAAGAATTTAAAGAATGAAAGACGTCCTCTTCTGAGGTTCTAAAGATGATACTTTGGCCATGCTTTCTCACTGAATGTTTTAATTTCACCTTCCCCTTTCCGGGCTAAAATTGAGCTGTACATGCAGTAGGAGGTGGAATCCACTAATATTCCCCCACAGAGAGCCAATTATTGCAGTAATTGAATCGGCCATCTAACCAGGCCTGAGCCTGTCCTTCCACTGATTTAAGTCTCTATCATTTTGCTAAAGAGTCACCGTTGTGAATAATCCATAAAATCCACCAGGCCAAACGGTACCCAGCTCTTCAGGATCACCTCAGCTACCCAGGGCTCTTTGCCCTTCAGTTGGGATCATTAGATCTTATTTGTCATGAAAAAAAAATCTTGCTGAGATGTGCCTTGGAACTGAGTAGATGTGGGAACAAATATAAGAAGAATTTATATAACTATAATTCTGAGTATTTCATATAAGAAGAAAAAGTATAGTATCTTTATTAATGTATTTCCATAGGTTGCCCCAATTTCCTGACTTAAGGTTGCCCACATTTCTTATTACATTATTGCTAAAATTTTATTTTTGTGGTCAATGTAAATATCAACTTTTGAATACTTGAATTAGTTTGGTTATGATTGTATCCTGAATTACAATCGGTACATTTTCTAAACTCTCACTAAGCAAAAGACATTCTTGTTTATTTTCCAGGTGAATAGTTCTATCTCATATGCACTTCTCATCTATTGACTTATTTTTCTGGGCCAGCTAAGATTAGCAAAGAACTGTGGCATAAGATACACATGTGGTCGTGGTTGCCCATACCAGTAGGGTATGCTGAGGAGGCATGTTCAAGGTCAGTCTGCAATGGTATACACATCATTGTTTTGATTCTAGTTTTTAGGAATATATTAAAATTTCATAATTTTAAATGAATTTCTTCTGAACTTCTTCATTTGACACCGCTACTTAACAATTCAAAATTGTTGCTTTGATTCCAGTTTCCTAAGGGATTTTTAAAATATGAGTGAAATTGGGCCTTAATTGTTAAGATGACTATTCTCAAAGTTAATATGTGAGTATGATGATTTCCTACTACTGAGCAAATGCCATAACTAGGAATCACAATGGGAATAGTGTATATATTTAGGGTTTTACTATTACCTACTTAAGAATTTTTTTATCAGCCTCTACAACTGAAACTGGTCTGTAATTGTTCTTTCATGTCATTATTGGAGGCTTTGATAATCTGGGCTAATAGCCTCATAAAACAAGTCAGTACTGTCTCCTTTTCAATGTACTAAAAAGTTCTGAGGAGTTATCCGTTACTTAATTTTAAAGTATTTGCCAAAACTTCCGTATAAAATTATTTAAGCCTAACATTGTCTTTATGAGATTTTCCCTAGCACTTCACTGTGTGATGATGAAGGCTCCGGCTCCCCAGCACTTCACTGTGTGATGATGAAGGCTCCGGCTCCCCAGCACTTCACTGTGTGATGATGAAGGCTCCGGCTCCCCAACTTCCTTTCTCTCTCTCTGTAAGTTTGTTTCCATCCATGATCTTACTGCAGGGATTTCTGCGTTTCATCCAAGTATTTGTTTCACTCACAGATTCCTGTAGCCCAGGCTGGCCCAGAACATACTTTGTAGTCAAGGTTGGCCCGGGCCCCATTGCTTCCTGGCCACCTCTCCATTGTTGGGACTGAGAATGTGCGAACACCAAAACCTGCTTTCAACTAATTTACTTAAGATCCAATGGTTTGGGTTTTTTTTTAGTTTTTACTTCCAGTTTTTTGAAATCTATAATTTCTTTCTTAAATGTGGTTTATCATGACCAAGTATCTTAGATGCACTAACATTTTTATAGCCTTTCATACTCTGTTTTTAATGATGTTTAATTTGTGTGTGCTATATGCATGCATACATCTATGTGTATTTGTATCTTTCTATGTGTATGTGCACACACGTATATACATGTTGAGGCCAGAGGTCAATGTTGATTGTGTTCCTCTTTATCTCCCCAACTTATTTATTGAGACAGGGTCTCTCTCTGCATCTGGAACTCAAAGACTCAGAAAGATTGACTTTTCGGTGCATTCCAGGCACTCTCTCATCCCTGCCTTCACAGCGTTAGATTTTACAGGTGCACGGTGACACACTCCACTTTTTATATGACTTCTGGGGATTCCAGTTAATCTCTTCATGCTTGCACAGAAAGCACTTTACCAATCAAGACAGCTCCTGGGCCTCCATTTTGTTTTTTAAAACAAGTTCTTTCTGCATAGCCTAGAGTGACATCAAAACAATGATTATTCTCCTACCTCAAAACTCCTGAGAACTAGGATGGTAGAAATTCATCTTCATGGAGTCCCCAATTTTAACTGGGATATCTAAGTCTCTGGATGTTTCATTCAGCTTTGTAATACTTATGTTAATTCTCGAACGCTTAAACTTCTTATTCTTAAACTTCTTCTACGGTATTTTATTATTTAATTTACCACTGATAGAATTTTATCTGAAGGACTTAGAGAAATTTGTGAAGTTAAAGGTTCTTTAATACAGAATATATTTTCCCATTTGCTAACAATGTTAACATTGTTTTTTCCCAACAAGTTTCTTTTGCCCTCTAGCTGGAACTGAGGTAAAAATGGATGCCTTTTCTTTGTGGAGAATAATTTCTCTCTCCTTTGCAGTACAGTGTGACTGGGACTTTCTGGTTGGGTAAGGCCTTGGCTTCCACCATGGGTCTTTGATCTGACTCCTACATTACATCCACACTAAGATCTATTCTTTATTCCTGTGAGACCATTAAAACCTAATCCCTGGATCCCAGCAAATTTGCAAATGACCTGAGAGCCATCAAAGGCATTTCTCCCAGGCTGTCGGCTTTTGCTTTATGTTTGACTCCTGGGGATTCTCTTGCCTGATTGCCAGCTAGGTCAGACACTGAAAAGTTTTCTGGAGTTGGAGGGGGGGAGATCAGTGAATAATAGGGCTTGCTGTGCAAGCATAAAGACCTGAGCTCACTACTTTCTAGCACTAACACAAACAATTTTAAATAGACATAGCAGCAAATTGCCCTCTCAATGCTTATCTCTGTACCCATTAATTAATTCAGCTGCCAGACCTCATCAGAGAAGTGTCTTTGTTCAGGAGATGATGGTCAACAACCACAGAAAACACTCTCTCTCTCTCTCTCTCTCTCTCTCTCTCTCTCTCTCTCTCTCTCTCTCACACACACACACACACACACACACACACACACACACCAAATGATCTAGATAACTATAAGGAAAGAAGGAACAAAGTTTGAGGAGGTCTTGTGGACATGACAGGATCACATTAAGATTGATCGCACAAGACCTGAATGAGATCAAGCCAGTTAGCACTCTAGCATAGACAGGGAAGGTCCACAAACCTCCTTCCCTAACTCAGAAGCTATGGGCTCCAAGGCAGTCAATGGCTTGTGTTAGTGGAGGTCAGTTTTCTTAGGTTGTGTCTTCTGGTATGTTGACCATACTCTAGTAGATGGTTCCATGCCCAGGAGCGTATGAGAAGCACAAACTGGAGTCAATGGGTTATTTAAAAAGAAGAAAAAATAAGAAAGAGGATACATTTGAGATGAAATTTGTTAGAGAATGGAGGTAGATCTGGGAAGTGAGTAGTTGAGGAGTAAATGTGATAAAAATTGTATTAAATTCTCAAATAATTAATATAAAAATATATTTTAATATAACATGTAGGCATAAACATATAGATCTCCAACCCCAGCACTAGACTGTGGAGTGGTAGAGACAGGAAGATTATCAAAACGTAAGTCAGTCCAGCCATAAAAACAATCCTTGAGTTCAGTGAGTCACCCCATCTCAAGGGAATAAAGTTGAAAATGATAGATTCCAACCTGCATGTACACTCATGGACACAGAAACCTGCACACGCGTGCGTACGACTACCACACACTTTACATGTCTTGACTCACTCTTCAGTATAATTTTTTAAAGTGTCAAATCTGTAACACTACTTAGAATCAAATTTTTTTATTTGTTGTTTTTTTAAAAAAATATATAGCAGTTCTTTTTGAAATGACTGGCTTATTTTCTATCAAATTTATTTTATAATTATGAAAATTTGATGTTTTCAGAAAAAAATGAAAGTTGGAAAATTTCACAGAATGTTAATAAGAATGTTATCTTTTCCTGAAGATATGCATGTGTCAGTTTTAGACTATTAGACTAAGCAATGAAAATTTAAGAACTTCAGAACATAACTGTGCATCTCCTTATTGCCTGGTGACAACTATACTCAGTTGAAGTGTTAATTTGCCTATATGTTGTCTTATGTAACTTTCTCTTTACAGAAATGGCTCTCCATTTGGATTTTACTAAATAATATGGTAGATACCACAAAGGCCTTGTTTTACTAACTTTACTTTTTCCTGTTATGATTAACACTGTTATAAATGTCTTTATGCACAGAAAATTTCATGAATTTTATATTTTATCTCAGAATAGTAAAGAGAACGGAACTGATAATTCAAACTGTAAATGTGTTAAGAGTCTTGTTACCCGTCAACCAATCAGACTCTTAGCCACAGGCGTCAAACATCAGAACATCACTATTTGGAATGCCTCTCAGTTGGAATTGGAATGTTTTATTAGAAAATGTGTGATGCTTTAGCTGTACCCTACCTCATGTTTTTTGTGATTTGTCCTCATCATATTTTAACTGTTCCTGGTTAAAACAAACCCTAAGAAATATTCCCCAGCTCTCCCTTTGAATAGTATTCAAATGTCCTATAAAGTCAAATTACAAAGTCCTATCAAAATTGCTCCCTCAAGTAAGCGTGTTAATTCCTATAAATACCTAAAATTTGGTTTCAAGTAAGTGCACATTGTATCACATTTCCATTAGTGGAGAAATCAGTTTGTTTCTGTCTTGTGAGCTCCTCAATACATGAGCAGAAACGGCAGTAATGTCTATGTTTTCCCTCATTACAGGGAAAATTGATATTAACAGTAAAGAGAGATGTGCTTCCTTCCCTGGAGGACTCACAAGAGGTCTCTGTGTTTTTGTTGCTCCCACAGTAAAATATGCAAAACATCACCATGAAACTAGTACAGTCGGAGAAACTGAAGCCCAAAGCAAAGAGGTTTAAGGCTGGCAAAATAAATGAGATGATCAACATTGAAACGGATTTGG
The DNA here is from genome assembly GCA_033318265.1 of Phyllotis vaccarum. Taxonomy (NCBI): domain Eukaryota; kingdom Metazoa; phylum Chordata; class Mammalia; order Rodentia; family Cricetidae; genus Phyllotis; species Phyllotis vaccarum. The sequence goes on from JARWLC010000012.1 coordinate 3,969,920, forward strand.
CATAAGATACTAACTTTTTCAGAAGTAGACATATACTGCATCCTGTCAAAGACAGAACTCAAAACACAAAATAAAAATGCAAAGTGCATCGTTTTTGGTGTCTTGAAACAGTCTCAGGTCAACATAAGCCCTAACTAGTTTTGTTTTTAAAGATGGTTATTATTATAGTTGCTATTATTATTAGAAGTCTAATAAAAAGAAAAAGAGAGATTCTTTGCTATTTTGGGTGAATCTTTATCTAAAGACCCAGAGCACTGCTTCGTCCTTTGTGTTATGCATGGAGTTTAGAGGGTGGATGCAGTAGGGACCTTTAGCTACCTCACTCAAGAAACAACCTCACTCACAGCAGAGAAACAAGAAACAGAGTTAAGAAGATGAATGCATGGCCGGACATGATTTTCCCTGTAACCCTAGTTTAATCAGCAAGTAACACCTAAGAGCTTAGCTGGTCCTTTCATTCAAAGCCATCATCACACGATGTTGTCTCACCGCTTTAACAGGCCTGTCAGCAACCATCAGGAAATCAGGGCACCATCCAAAATCCTGCCATAAAACACACACTGACTTTTTTAATGAGTGTTGTGTGGCCGTCAGCAAAGCCGGGCTTTTCTATGTTGGATGATGTGCCTCACTCTCACCTTCCTCTCACCAAGATTCAGACGAATCCCAGGAAAGCAGAAAAGTGTGGGCCAACTGAACAAACACATCTGGGCAGCTTTCACAGTAAACATTGAATTTTTGATGCCATCGCCTCCCTAAAAAATAAATAAATTATGGTAGGAAAATCTAACCCTCATAAACATGAGTTATAGGTTCCCTGTCACTGGACACAAATTCTCTGAAGCACAGGAAGGGAGAGAAAAGGTCAAGATTCTAGAGACACCATGGTTGACATATATGTATGTATCTGCACAAAGAATTGGTACATAGACAGGAAACTTGGAGGCAATGTTTGTGATCTGGTTTTGCTATTTCTTCATAAATTATATTGTTTACAAAAAGTTGTATGTTTGCACTGTATTTTCAAAAATATGGTGAGTTTTCCATAGTTTTCACCCCTGCTTTCTATATGAATTTGTGTGCTCACTAAAAACCTGAAAATGTAGGTCTTAACAATATCAGAGATTCATCAGCAAAGTGCATGTGTCTTGTTTTTTTCTGGGAATCTGAGCAGCCTAGAGAGTTTACTGTTGAGGCTACATTCAACAGATCACTTGTCAATCAGACAATTGTATCATCCATGAACGAATTAAATGAAAAAATGTTATTGTTACCCTATTTTGTTTTCTTGACCAATTTTTTTTCATTTAAAAAATAAATGCTGTGGAAGTTGAAGGTAAAAATCAATGGTAGCATACATGATTAGCATGCAAGGCATGCTAATTAGCAAGATTAGCACCAATACATAAATAAATTGCTCTCTGTTTGGGGGGGGGGGTGCTGAGTCAGAATCTCAGGCTATAGCTGAACTCTTAGCAATTCTTCTAACTCAGCCTCCTGAGTGCTGTTATAAAGACATGAACTGTCTGCAACACCATTTTTCCTGCTCATCTTTCAGGCAGGACAAATTGTAGGTCAAAGGTCTTGTGGGTGGGTTGGTGTTCTAATCCCTCGACTGGAACCTTGCTTGGTTACAGAAGATGGCTAGTTCAGGCTCCAGATCCCCACTACTAGGAATCTTGGCTAGGGACACCCTCACAAGTTCCATTGAGTTTCCACTGCACTAACTTCCCACTTTGTTCCCAAATGGCCCCTCATCCCAGTTATCTCTTCCAGTGTTCTCTCCCTCCATCCCCCACACTTACCCCACCATCCCTCTTGATTTCTCATGTTGTCATTCCCAGCAGCCCCAAGCCCATTTGTAAAGTCTATTCTATTTCACATTTCCAAGGAAATCTATGTGCCTCCTGCCTCACCCCTCCCCCACCCCCACAGCATGCTCTGCTTGTTACTTAGCCTCTCTGGGACTGTGGATTATCCAGGATTATCCTTTACATAACAGCTAATATTCACTTACAAGTGGATACATGACATGCTGTGTTTATCTTTCTGGATCTGGATTACTTCACTCGGGATGATTTTTTTTTTCTAGTTCCATCCATTTGGCTGAAAATTTCATAATGGCAATGTTTTTTAACAGTTGAGTATATTCCATTGTGTAAATGTGCCATATTTTCTTTATCCATTCTTTGATTGAGGGACACAGTGAACATAGTTGAGCAAATGTCCTTGTGGTTGGATGAAGGATCCTTGGGTTATATGCCCAAGAATGGTATAGTTAGATGGTGAGGCGGATCGGTTCCCAGTTTTCTGAGGTGCCACCATATTGATCTCCATAGTGACTGTACAAGTTTGCATTCTACCAGCAAACCTGCTCCACATCCTCTCCAGCACCATGAGCTGTCATTTGTGGTTTTTATCTTAGCCATTCTATCAGGAGTAAGATGAAATTTCAAAGTAGTTTTGATTTGCATTTCTCTGTGACTGGTCCAACTTGAGGCCTACCCCTTGAAAGGGAGCCCATGCTTGACAATGCCTGGATGACCATGACCCAGAAGCTGGATATTCCAGAAACCTAGGATACATTCCTATTGATATTCTGCTATATTCATAGATTGGAGCCTAGCTATCCATCAGAGAGGCATCATCCTGCAACTGTGGGAGCAGGTACAGAAACTCAGCCAAACATTAGACAGAATTCAAAGAACCCCACAGAAGAGAGTAGAGCAGGGTCTTGTAGGAGCCAGAGGGGTTGAGAACACCATGAGAACACAGCCCATAGAATCAACTAAACAAAGCTCACAGAGACTCAGAGACTGAAGCAGAAATCATGGACCCTGCAAGCCCCTGAGCTAGGTCTTTTGCATATATATTGTGCTCCTGTAGCTTGGTGTTCCTGTGGGACTCCTAGTACGAGAATGGGGGATATCACTCTTAGGACCCTTTTCCTCCTACTAGGTTGCCTCATCCAGACTTAATATAAGGGTTTCCGCCTGGTCTTATTGTAACTTATTATGCTGTGTTCCATTGATATCCCTGGGAGGTCTGCTGAAGGAAAATAGAGAAAGCAGTGAATCTGAGGGAGAGAGGTGGAGGGGGGGGGGATCCTGGGAGGAGTGGAGGGAGGGAGGTCTGCAATTGGAATGTATTATATGAGAGAAGAATTTACGAAGACATGAGCCATCACACTCAATCTGGTGCTTATTCGATCTGCTCAGTAGCTCTTATTCAGGGGCCAGGAGAAAATGCACATTTTGAAACTCCACCTACTGATGATCATTTTGTCATGGCCACAGAGTTTTCTAAGGTAAAGTAATTCAAGGTAAGATGGCATAGTCTTTTAAAAACCTAGTATCTCTATTATAAAACAATTCTATTAAATTTGATCTCTTTACGTATCTTTTAAATAACTATAATAAAATTCAAAATGCATAGATGTAAACGATCTCTTTCACTCTATCAGAATATGCATTCAAATCGATCACAAAATTAAGATGTTTTCCTTTAAAAAAAAAAAAGCACCTTCATAATGTTGATTCCCTAATATTTATGCACAAACTATTACTACCTATTTGCTTATTTCTAGTATAAGTTAGGAAATACAATCTACTAGGAAAATGAAGTTCTAAAAATCAGTTTCCTCTATTCAAAATCAGTAAGCACTTTGCTTTCAAAACTTTTTGAAGAGAATACTTGTTTTTCTTGCTAACAAGAGTTCCATGAGACACTCATTAAATGTGTGAAACAACTCATCCCTTGTCACATCCCAAATATCAAGATACAAATACATCCAACCATCTAGATGAGTGAGCTGGAAAGAGAAGAGTAAACAGGGGTCACATTTTCACTCACGGTGATAATCTGAGAGTACTTTTAAGTTTTTAACAAATTAGGTTTGAACAGAATAAAACAGGCAAGGAAATTAAACTTGTTAAATTTCTTGTAGCTGTTGTAATGGGAAGTGATGTCTCATAAACTTGACTAAGAAGAAAATCCTGCCATCCTGTAATAAAATCAGTCTGTGCAGAGAAATGGTACCAAACTAGGGCCTGCTGTGTCTTCCCTAAAACACAAAGCAGGGCACCTTTGCTCATGGATGTCCCTAGAAGGGAGACATACAAGCATCATATCTTGAACATGCTAGTAATGCCATCCCCAGCAGTTCGTCCTCGAGGTCATTATTAACACCTAAAACTCTGCTTATTATAACTCATTCTCCTGTCATGTGTTGCCCCATGCCATAAAGTACAAACAGCAAACAACAAAATATGTGAAGCTGTGAGCATTTCTGACATATGGTAAAGAATTTATTTTAGTTGATACCCAATAATTACATGTTCGTGAGGTGCATTTTGATATTGGCAGAAATACACAGCATGCCTTGATCAAATTATCATAATTATCATGTCCACCACCTCAAGTATTTATTATTTGTTGTAGTAGGAACATGTGAACCCATCTTTCTAAGGTTAAGATATAAGTCAGTCAATGGTCCAGTACTTGCCTAGATGTGTAAGATCCTGGGTCAATTCCCAGCACTGATTGGGGAGGGTGCTTTCTAATCATTTTTAAATATCTAATAAATAATTTTCTATAGTTCTCAAATAGTGATATAGAACACATACCCCAACCCCTTATCTAACTATGTATTTAAACCTTTTACTGAACTCTTCTCTTTCCTAACTCTGGTAACTATTATTCTACCTAACTGTGGTGAGCATGTTCTATGAGATGGATTATTTTAGTTTCCATGTATAAGTGATAAAATGATACCCGATACAGGAGGAATAACACTTGCTCCCAATAATGGTGCCAGAAAGTTAAATGCCCTTGTGCAGAAGAATGAAACTAGACATACACCTCTAAGGAAATATTAAAAATATGGTCAATATTTATTGAAGACTTAAATCTAGACACAAGATTGTGAAACAAAAAGAAAAAAATGCAAGAGAAAATTGGTACACGTGAAAATTTGGAGGACAAGACTCCAAAATCTCAAGGAATGAGAGAAAAATAGACAAATAGAATAATGGTGGTCTATGAAATGTCCTACACAGAACGACAAACAGCAAGGAAGCAACAATCTTAAGTGGGCAAGGGTATTTTTGACTACTCTCCTAATATGGGATTAAAACCTTCACGAGGTTTTCTCATTAATTAAAGTTTGTTTCGAGACAGTTTCATACTTGTGAACAATGCATGTGGACCATATATTCCTACCTCCCTTGTTCATCCCTTCCCTCCCCACAAATTGCTCCCACTTTCATGTCTATTCATTGTGTTGAGTGACCCACTGATTTAAATCACGGCCATCTCTCCATGACTATGGATTTGGAGATATCCAATGGAGCAGAGTTGTAGTTTACATTCATATATCCCAAGAGACACACTCGCCAAAGCTCTGGAACACTTCATTGATTCCTTTTGGTTTAACCAGGGTCAAAATCCCTCATGCATCTGCACAAATTTCAGTTTTTAGGAAAATGCCATATGCTTATTGGCATCTGGATTATGTGGACTTCATAGACCATGAGAGATCATGCCAAATGGAGCGCACATCAGGGTCCTTGGTTGTAGTTGAATGGATTAAACCCTTTTATCCACTTACACAGTAGCCACACACTAGAAAGAAGTATAGTGCTTTGAAAAAGAAAATTGTAGATCAACTATTGAATAACAAACTATAATCAGAGTTAAAATTTATACAAGATTGTTGTATACCATTAACTACACTAAGTGTTTAAATACACTAATTCATTTAATTCTCAAAATAAAACTATGAAATGAACACTATCTCATACTAATACTAATCTCATTTCCTAAGTAACGAAACTAAGTCATAGATGAGCATATAACTTTCTCAAAATCATAAAGTATGTACATGTAAGAATATATGGATATAAATAGACACATATTTAACATGTATAAGGATATTTACTCATTCATATACATATCACATTGGACATTCTCATAGTGGGTGAGAAGTCCAATTCTTCAGAGCTTATGATCATAACAAAGGTGCCATCTGGCGTTGGAGCCCTCTAATTGCAGAAAAAGCATCAAGTAGAAATGAAGATTCTGAAATACAAATTAAATTGCAAAGTCATCTAAATAGCAACATGAGCATCATAGCAGTAACTTGACAGCTTCTCACTCTTTGAGACACAGTATGCATACCTAAAAATTCACATCAATGATCTCAAAATGCTACTTCTGGCTCGCTCTGCACAGCCTGCAAGTACTCCATGATGGAAACCATTTTCTTCTCATGTCAAGGGATAGAGAAGAAAAGATTTCCTTTCCACTTGAGACAATGCATGGTCCTACACAAATCACACATACACACACCCCTCCTGTTTTTATCACACAATACAGCCTTATCTCAAGTGATTAATCTTAGAGGCAACACAATACTTTTTTGTATCCCTTTGCAGTCAGCGAGCAAGATGTGATAATTACAAACCTTGTCCAGAAAGTGAACACATGGGGACCATCTCTGTGTTTAATTTTTGTAGCTGCTTTGTTAAACATTGGCCTTCAAACATACAAGTTCATATTCCATAACAGAATAGCTCACCCAAGAGATACCTTGGCCAAAAGCCCAATCCCAATTTACTTTTCCATCTCAGAACAACTCCACTTGTGTCCCATGAGTTACTTGGACAATTGGGATGCAGCAGCATCTGTGAAGATTAGAAATGTTCCAGGGTTCTCAATCAGAAACAGTGAAGTTGAAGGAACCCAGTTCCTAAAAACCACCTGTGCATCATTGTTTTATTGGTTCACTTATAATCACTAAGAATTTGATCAGAATTTGGGTCCAATTTACATACTAGACCAGGAACAGATGGGGTCTTTTCACCCTGTTTCTTTACATAATCTGGAAACTTCAAAGTCTAAGACACCTATTTTGGCAAGAGACAAAAACAGTCACTAACACTAAGCCTAAAGATGCTTTCATGTTTATAGTCTACCTGAGTTTTCCTGTAAAGGAAACGCTTCCCTTGACTCCATAGACCACATGTAACTAACTCCCTTTGTCAGAGCCCTTCTCATCCTTCTGTAAGCCCAACACCTCCTCCCCATTTTTCCCAGTGTTACCATTCTTCTTCTGTGTTTTCACAGAAGTCAAGATCTGAAGACCAGATACTAATAACTAATACTTTATAGAACTCTGCCATGATGCAAAAGGAATGGTACTAATTTCCCGTTGAGTGGTGGTTTCAGATTTTCAAGGCTCATAAACACTAGCATGCACTTGCAAACTGAGAGAACAATCTATTGAAGTGAGCAAAGGATCTCTATTCTCATTAAGAAATTCTCTTTGATGGGCATAATTGTATTTCCTCTACTGTGAAGTTTATCTACCAGGCAAAGCTGAGAGCAGAAGAAACTGTTTCCACATCAGGCTCTGTGACTACGTGCTGGTGATAGGAGATTCTGAAAAGGGACATGCGGGACCAAGTCCCAGCTCCTAAAAGGAACTTCCTCCACCAGGAGGGGGATGTCCAGGGTGCAGGAGGATAATGTCTGCCTCCAAAGCACTGGATACTCACGAACAGAATTGTATAGTTCTTTAGACACAGCAGACAAAGTAACCTTTGCAAAGAGCTCGGTCTTTGGACACTCACTATTGTGAGAAAAGAGAACCAGAATCCTTAGTGATATGCAGCAAAATTCCAGCCTTGAATGGAGGCTGTAGACAGTTCTTACAGACCTTGTGCAAGGCCATCGTCTATACAGATATAAATATAAGAAAATAGGTATTTCCTAAAGGCCAGAAAAAAATCTTAAAGTTTGCCAGAAGCCACAACAATTTGTCTAAGATTTCCAAAGTCAATGAAAAAGTAGTATCTGAATTCTCTGATTATTTTTACAAGGCCTGAGTATATATTCTCAAGACAAGCATGAAGAAAGTAGTAGGCTTCTCTCCCATATCTCTATCTCTAAAAGGTATTATATAGACACGAGGCTTTGAAAACTCCATTAGAGTAACCATTATTTGTCCTCTGAAAGAATTTTCAGTAATATATTTGGGAAATGTTTCCGCTGAGAAATCTCTGAAGTTTGTTTTAGATAAAGAAAGAAATGAACAGTATTGAGACTTTTAGATCAGAGGTTTTCTCAATGATCTCTACCAAACTTGACCTTACATGTGAGGCTTCCCAGTATTTAAGAATCAGTTACTTTATCAAGAAGTTAAAATTCAGACTAATAGAAAAATTCCTTCAACAAACATAAGTGAAAGTAAGTTGGCAAATGTAGTTACACAACCTCTGTGTGTATATGCAAAAAAAGATTAAGTTTATTACAGAAACCTTATCTCCTCTAGTCATGACAGTTTCTGACTAATATTGATATAAGAAGTTTCACTTTAAAGTACATCTTTACGTTAAAGATATTAATTTATTATCTTTTCCTCTTTGTACTAAATATTTATCTTTACTAGTGGGAAAATAAAATATCAATAAAAATGTCACCATTTCATTTCTGACTACTAATATCAATATCAATAGAGTCAACATATCAATAGAGTCAATATATAGAAGAAATATTTTAGGCAATCTCTATTGGTATTAGATATATTACAGATATCACAAGATCTAAAAATAAAACGTAGTTGAGAGAAGTGGCAATGACCAATGGCTATGTCTTTGTCTAATCACCAGTTATAATCAAATATCTGGTACATTATTATAATGCTTTCTCAACTTTTTAAATGTCTCTCTTCATTCCTTATTCACTGTACATATTTTCCTCACTACCTTTATTAGAAAATACCTAAGACTGGATCCTTCATTTTAAGAAAATAATGCATTTTTATCACAGCTCTGGAAGTTTAAGATCATGGTATAAACATCTGATACACCCTGGTGATGGGTTCATTACAGATGGCTGCACAATGGTAGGTCAAAGAACCCATGCTAAAGAGGTGTTCACAAAGGTAACAAAGTCCCCTGTAACAACCCATTCTAATAGAAAATAACCTAGTCCCATGAACCTATATTAATTCTCTCTAATGCTGGTGCCTCCAGGACCCAATTATCATTCATTAAGTCCAACCTTTTGATAACTGTATCACCTAACTAAGGTCATCTGGAGGAATCAAGATGCCTGTCATTTAAGCTATACCCAAACCACGGCAACATTGTTTCTATATTCTTCTATGACTCCAAATTCTTATTGCTCATGGTTAAAATCAGCAATGAATCTAATTCATGTAAAGGAGAGTCAGAAGTGGTCAACTTCTTGGAGGAGAAGTCAGAGCCCTTGTCTAAAGCTCAATTTGCTTGGTGGGATCAGAAGTCCCCTTGTGTGTTTCTCTAGAGAAATTGAATGTTGGCAAGAGTGGAACTGATGGTATCAATAGCAACTCTGTCTCATAAGCCACTCTTCCTGACCACCACTCAATAACAACAGAAAATGCACTAATTCCACAGACCAAGACTTTTGGAAATTCGAATAGTATACTTCCGTTATTATGGGAGCAAATATGGAGGTTTCCCAAACAGTTTGATACCACATGGTACAGCTAAAGCATGCTTAGATGTCCATCAACTGATGAATGGATAATGAAAATGGCACATATTCACAGTGTAAGTTTCTCAGCTATAAAGTAAAACAAAATTTGTGAAAAAATAAATAAAGGAATCTGGGGAGTTATATATTAAATGAGGTGATCTTGACTTAGCAAGATAAAAAGTCCATGTTTTCTCCCTTATATATATATCATGGCTTTTAATGTATATGTTCATGTCTGTATGTATATTAGTAAAAAGTAGGGGTAAAAGTGTGTATAGGCTATGAAACTAGATGGTAGACCTAAGAAGGAATTAAAAGGTGTTAAGACATAGAGAAAGGATAAAGTCCATGTTTCATGAACAGGAGAAGATAAAATTGTGGGACAATTAGGTCAAAGAGAGATGAAGTAAAACAAAACAAACTTTGTTTGAAAGCTGCCATAATGAAATATTTGTATGATAATAGGTCTTAAACACCGTTATGCTGGTTAGTCCCATGATTGTGGCTATGATTTTATTCTCAATTTTCTCCTCTGAAATTGGGAGGTGGGGCCAGATTGCCTCCAAGCTCCTCCCAAGCATAGCCTCCAATAGTTATGACTCATTGACCGTGGCAGCTTAAACTATGGATGGCCCCAGATTTGCGCCAAGTTTACATCGCATCAGAGTAAAGAGACAAACAGCTCCTGAGCCAAACCCTGTGAGTTAATCACCAAGGCATATTTGGATAAACGGGAAAGTATCAGGTTCCTGTGTAAGGGACCAGGTGTTTTACATAGTGTGTGTTGTTCTTCCATAAATGTTGGGTCTTAGATCATGTCTACAGTCACAATTCCTTCTGTAAAACTGTGGCAGTATTTACTGAGACTCACTCTGGTGTGTTCTCCTTTTGCTACCTGAAATATCTTTCACCTTATTGGGCAAACAGCTGAGAAGTCATTTTTAAAACTGTTGCATATCAGTCTAATTTATACAACAAATATTTCCATATGGTCAAGAGCCAGTTTTCTGGTATTTGCAAGACAGGCCAGATCTTGGAGTGGTCTTTTAAATTGAAAACCAAATGTGGGTGAGCTCATTTGCTGGAACTTCATGAAGGAGAATCCATTTCACTGCCTTGGCATAAATTAGCCGGGAGAATTAGTGTGAGAGCCTGTCACCTCTCACTGAGATGTTGCCCTACAACAGAGGTTAGAAAGGGGCCTCAGTCCCATGGAAAATGGGGTGGGAGAGGAAAGCAAACAGGGGGTGTGTTTGTTTCCCAGCTGGAATCTTAGAGCAAGAGGCAAAGAGGTAGTCACAGTGAGACTGTAAGCCTGCAACAGGCAGAGGGAAAAGTTGGGGGGGATCCCTAGTCTGGCCATGGCTACAGTGAAAGGAAGGAGGTGAAAGAGAAGATTGTCTGTAGGAGTCAAGATATGTCTGTCTATAGATATGAATATCCATCATATTTCTTTCTTCAGACTGGCCACCCCAACCCAAGGCAAGGAACAACCAGCTGAAGGGCCCTTTGCCCTTATGTCAAGAAAGAGCCTATGCGGGGGGGGGGGGGGGGGGGTGGGTTAAAGAGAATTGTAAGAGCCAGAGAATCAGGGAGTGTGTAGTGAGATTGTGTCTTTATGTAATAATGTCAGAAACTACACCCACAAAGCCTCACTAACATGACTATTTAAATATGAGCTGAGCAAGTCTGCCATCAATAGACAGGCCAAAGTAGATGGGAGATCACAAGGCATCAACCCACACAAAGAAGTAAGGCAACTAAGCAATGTTAAGAATGAGAGAAATAGTCATCTACAAGAAAGAACACACCAGTTGAGTGCCCTATACCAAAAGATCATCCCTGAAAATATCCATACAAGTAACATACAGACTGAGCAGGTTGTATCGGGAACATATATACATAAAGATGCATATAATGGCAGAAAAAATAGGTCATGAATTTGAAAGAGGGCAAGGAGGGTATATGGTAGGATTTGTAGGAAAGAAAGAGAAGAACGTAATTATAATCTCCAAAGAAAAGAGAAAAGGAGAACCTCTGTTATCAGCTCCTATTCTAGGTGGACGCTTCAATGTAGCTTCCCACAGGCTGTCTGTCTCCTCAGACCTCTACATTCCTCAGAGAAGGTTCGTTAACTACAAGGCTAACATTGGTCACTACCTGCGTGCCACGAAATCCATTCACCTGCACCTCAATACAGACAGTTCTTTGGTATCCTAGGCTACAAGACACACTATCTCACTCGTGCCACTGAATCTTCTCAGAAAGTGTTACCAGCACCCTACTGTTTACCTGACTCGGTAACCCGAGAGCTGACATGAAGATCCCTTGCAACACTATTCAGTCAGATTTCGCTTCTCCAGATTTTAAGATCTTTTATTTCTTCTCCATTGCTATGAACTTAATACAACTGCTCACATTCCTTTCTTGGCAACATAATCTTGAATGGCCGTTCAGTAGTTACCTAAATAGCAGTATTTTTTTCTTTCAATTGGCCCATTATATGACTGCAGAATAAATTTTTTTAAAATATTAAGATAACCTCTTCATGTCAAACTGCTTTGCTCAAATCCTTTAGTGACATCAAGAACAAGTCGGAGGACAACGCAGAGGGAAACCGTTCGGGACATATGAAAGAACGTTAATGTACTTAGTATGTACGGAGTGACCATAAATTCATCCAATGACGAATGCATGATGAAACAAAGATTGGCCCAAGTACTTGTTTCTTTAGGAAATAAAGATCAATGAAGCCGTGGAAAGCTTCTTAAGCTCTAGTAGTTAAGTGAAAACAAGTAAATGTAAATTGAAGGAACAACTGGATTCTGGCATTACACACGGAAGTCTAGCAAAACTGAGGTAAGCTGAGAACATCTAAGGATGAAGTGGTGTAAAGATTTGGAAACTCTAGTCTACTACCACAAAATGTTTTGAAGATTTCTCAACTCTCCTCAGACATTCTTGTTGCAATAGATGTAATTAACACAGAGGCCCTCAATTGGACAATGTATAAGTGAAGGACTTTGGATGATGTCTGAGTAAGAAGTCTTCATCACATCCCTTCTCTAAGGCTTGAGGATCTGTGGAAAAGAAGAGATAGGAAAATTGTAGGGGGTGTAGATGACTTCAAGAAAACAATATCTTCCAGAAACAACAGGGTTGAGACACATATAAGCTTACAGAGATTGTGACAGCCTTCACAAGAACTAGACCTGCCTGCACAAGTTCAAATCAGACAACATTACAGCATGCAAAAGGGGGAGGTGAACACAAAACCCCATCCCTAACCTGGAAGCTATTTGCAATGGAAAAGAGAGAATTCAGTTTTCTTCAGTAGAGTGTCACTATGCATATCAGCCACACTCCAGGGCAGATCCTGTGCCCAAAAGGAGTCGGCCAGCATCAGCTAGACTTTGTGTTTGTGTGTGTGCTTTTGTTTTTGACAAATTGTTTTTGTCTTACTTGGTGGTGGTGTTTGTTTTGGCCTTTGTTACTGATTTTTGTTTTATGAGGTTTGAGAGGGGGGGGGAGGGAGAGAGAGAGAATGTTATGTATAGGAGAACCTGGGAGGAGTTTAAGAAGGCAAAGACTCTAATCAAAACATAATATAAATTATAACTAGCAGGATGCCTATGTCAATTATCATTAACAAAGCAAAGAACCTTCAGATCTCAGCCAGAACTTCAACCTATACAGAAAAAAGGCACTGCTGTGTCAGGACACCAGCATAAAAATGAATTTTATACTATTTTTCAGAACTTTAGAACTAGAGCCACCTAAATTATCTTCAATAAGGGAGAAGTTACACAGAGGCAGCATGGAATAATAACAGATAGCCACTTAAAATAATGAATATATTAATTAGATGTCCATGAAAAATATGTATAATATGTTCATAGCCTGGCCTGGCTAGAGGCAGCCACAGGCCTGCCTGGCACCTGTGGCACTGGACAGGTAGGCGCTATTTGAATAGGAAAATATATGGTAAGGAAATAGAAGGAAAAGAGAAACAGAACCGTTTTATTGAAGGTGATGAGGAACAGGCTTATGTGGGTATCCTGCTTACTACCCAGGGCCAGGGTAATGTTGAGGCCTAGGCTATTGCTGAGGGCCATGTCCAAGGTCCATGGCTATACTGAAGCAAGGATCTGTGCTGATATCTGTTGCTCCAATTACCGCCAAAGGCCACACATATGCTCAAGGTCTGGGCTGATATCTGATGCCATGCTGGTATCTAAGAGCCATGTTGCAGCTGTGCAATATAGATCTGAGATGCCTGTGCTTCCACCTGGGGCCATGGTGATATCCAAGGCCAGATTGCTGCCAAAGGCCTCGTCTGGGTCCATGACTCTACCTGGGTCTATGTTGATGTCCATAGCTCCTGTTACCACCAAAAGCAGATGCAGAGGCCAAGGGTCTGGGAGGGCATCTGGGACCATATTGATGTCCAAGGACCAAGGTGTTACTGGGATCATGCCAATCTGAGTGGCCTGAGCTTCTACCTGGGACCACGTAACACCCAGGCCCACTGAGGACCATGTCTGGCTCTGTGGTCCTACTGAAACTGGGGTCTGTGTAGATTTCCGTAGCCCATGTTACCACAAGGGATCATGGGAACTATACATATGGAAATCTGAGGGCCATGCTGAGCCAGCACCACCCTGTTCTGGCCCTATGAGAGCTGTCCCTGACCCTAGCAAATCACTGAAGCAGAAGAGATATCCCCACACTCAAGAGAGCTGGCCGCAGTGGCATATGCACAGAAGACTGGCTTCACGCCTCACCTGAGGGGGCAGTCCCAGCAGCCTAAACTGGCAAAATCACCTACCACCCAGACCCATATCCTATGATTTGAGTGTCTACTCCAATATCTACTCCATCCAGCAGGTCTGCTGTAATGAGTAAACCATAGCTTCAGGATCTCCATGACTCAGGGCAACAGCAGGATATCCAAGAGTTTTGGTGAGGTTTCGGTGATGGTGTACCAGAAGCCAGGGGCCTCGAACCAGACCGAGGACTTATCACAATGAACATTTGAAGTAAAGCTGAATGGACGAAAGGGTGGATTGCGTGACATCCTGAAGTTCCCCATGCCGATAGATGAATGAAGATGCATGTGTTGGAGAAGCAGAGAATATGGGTGTTTTGTTTGTTTCGTTTCTAATTAATATCTTTAATTTTTAAATTCTCTTTGGGGAGGACACTATAAGAGTGAGGGGCATATATGAAAGTACTGGAGAGTGAGTAGAGTTGTGGTATATGATGTGAAATTCCCAATGCATCAATAAAAAATTCTGTTGAAAACAATGCATAATATATTGATTTCTTTAATGCAGATTATACATAATGTGCTACTTCTTATTTATCCTTCTCTCACACATTACATCTTGTCTGCAGTTTCTCCTCCATCCCCACCCTCCGCTCTTCCCCATATCCACTTCTCCTCTCTCTCCTTTCAGAAAAAAAAAAAAAAGCATGCCTTCCAAGGTTATCAACCAAACACTGCATAACAAGTTACAGTACAACTAGGCACAACCCCTCATGTCAAGACTGGATGAGGAAACCCAGAAGGAGGAAAAGGATCCTGAGAGAGGGCAAAAGAGTCAGAGACACCCTACACTCTCACAAGAACACCATGCTACACAACCATCACATAAATGTGGAGGACCCAGGGCAGAGCCATGCAGGCTCATGATTGCTGCTTCAGTGTCTGTGAGTCCCTATGAGCCATGCTTAGCTGATTCTGTGGGCTTGTTATCCTGGTGTCCTCAAACCCTCTGGCACCTACGATTCTCCTCTCCCTCTTCCTTGGGGTTTCCTGAACTCTGCCTAATGTTTGGATATGGGTCTCTGCATCCATTTCTGTCAGTTGCTGAATGAAGCTTTTCTGATAGAAATTGGGGTAGGTCCTGATCTATGGATATAGCAGAATACCATTAGGAATCATTTACTGTATTTTTTTTCCAGTTGTGTTTGGTTTTAGCCTAAGTCTCTGGACTATCTGTCTTCTGGTCCCTGACCACCTAGGCACTGTCGGGCATAACCTCTGTCTAATGGGTTGGGCCTCAAGTTGGACCAGACAAGGCTATTCCCATAATTTCTGCACCACCGTTTCTACAACCCAGCACATCTTGCAAGCAGGACAAATTGAAGGTTGAAGGTTATATTTCTGGGCTGGTACCCCAGTTCTACCACTGGAAGCCTTGCCTGGTTACAGAAGATGGCCAGCTCAGGCTTTAGATCCCTCATTACTAGGAGACTTGACTAGGGTCACCCTCATAGGTTTTATTGAGTTTCCACTGCACTAGGTGTTCATATTGCCCCCCAAATGGTCCCAATTCCAGTTATTTTCCCAAGTACTCTCTCCCTCCATCTCCCAACCCCCTGCCTAATCCCTCCTATTATCATCATCTCTATCCCCCAGTATACTCCCAAAAAAAGATCTTCTATTTTCCCTTCCCAGGGAGATTCATGCATCTCCCCTTGGGCTCCTCTTGTTACTTAGCCTCTCTGGATTTGTGGACTGTAGTATGATTATGCTTTACTTAACAGCTAATATTCACTTATGAGTGAGTGCATACCATATTGTCTTTTGGGGTCTGAGTTACCTCATTCAGGTTTATTTTTACTAGTTCCTCAATTTGCCAGCAAATTTTGAGGTGGCATTTTTTTTAACAACTGAGTAATGTTCCATTGTGTAAATGTACCACATTTTATTTATCCATTCTTTGGTTGAGGGACATTTATGTTGTTTCCAGTTTCTGGCTTATTATGAATAAAGCAACTAGAGCAAATGTCCTTTTGTTATGATTGAGAATCCTTTGGCTATACACCCAAGAGTGGTATAGCTGGGTCTTGAGGTAGATTGATTTCCAGTTTTCAAAAATAAAAAATACAATATTGATTTCTATAGTGATTGTACAAATTTGAACTCCCACCATCAATAAATGAGTGTTCCCTTGCTCCACATCCTCCATTGTGAACTGTCACATATGGTTTTATATCTTTGCCATTCTCACAGGTATAAGATGGATTCTCAATGCAGTTTTGGTTTGTATTTCCTTGATGAGTAAGGATGTTACATATATCTTTAAGTTTCTCAGACATTTGAAATTTCTGTTGAGAATTTTTTATTTAGATCTCTACCTGTTTTTATTTGTTAATGTCTAGTTTCTTGAGTTCTTTATATATTTTTGATATTGGTCCTCTGTCAGATGTGGAATCCATCAATTTCTTTCCCATTCTGTAGGCTGCTGTTTTGTCCTATTACTGATGTCCACTGCCTTACAGAAGCTTTTTGGTTTCATGAGGTCCCATTTATTACTTGTTGGTCTTAGTGGCTAGTCTGTGTTCTGTTTAGGAAGTTCTCTCCCGTGCCACTGAGCTTAAGACTATTACTACCTATTCTCTCTTCTTCAAGATCAGTGTATATAGCTTTATATAGGGATCTTTGGTCCACTTGGACTCGAGGGGTTTGTGCAGGAGGAGAGATATGGATCTATTTGTACTATTCTACATGCAGACATCCAATTAAACCAGCATCATTTGTTGAGGATGCTGTCTTTTTTCCATTGTATGTTTCTAACTTAGGACCATAAGTATGCGGATTTACGTTTGTGTTTTTTATTAGAGTTAATTGATCAACATGTCTGTTTTTATGCCAATGCCATGCAGGTTTTCTTACTGTTGTTCTATAGTACAGCTTGACTTCAGGGATTGTGAATCTTCCAGAAGTTGTTGTTATTCTTGTTGTTTGGCTTGTTTTGCTTTACAGGATTATTTGGGGTGTTGTTTGTTTGTTTGGTTGATTTTCCGCATGAGTTGACTATTGTCCTTCCAAAGTCTTATGTGGGAATGCCTTTCTGTATGCTGTGAATCTCAGTCTTTAAATAAAGGAGCTGTTTTGGGCCATGACAGGTACCATAGAAGAAGTAGGAGGAGGAATCAGAATAGGTAGGAAAGGAAGGGCAGAGTCAGGGGCAGACTGAGCTGAAGCCCACAGGAGCAACATGTAGGAACACACGTGAGCCACAGGACACGTGGCAGACAGATTAATAGAAATGGGTTGATTTAAGATGTAAGAGCTAGCTAGCAAAGTGCCTGAGCCATAGACCAAACAGCATGGACTTAATATAAGTGTCTGAGTCATTTCTGGGGGCCCAAGCAGCGGTGGCGGGTGGCTAAGTAGTTTCAGGCAGCAGGTCTATGGGTCTCAGATCTCTGGCCACTCGGGACCTAGAAACCACACCATTGCAACAAAAGTCTATAAAAAATGTTGGAATTTTGATAGGGATTGAGTTGACTCTGTGGATCGTTTTTGGTAATATATCCATTTTTACTGTGTCAATCCTGCTGACCCATGAGCATGGGAGATCTTCCATTTTGTGATATCTTCCATTTCTTTTTTCAAAGAATTGAAGTTTTTGCCATACAAGTCTTTCACTTGCTTAACTAGAGGTATCCCCCAAGATATTTTATAATATTTGTGGCTAGTATGAATGTGTTGTTTCCATGATTTCTTTCTCAGCCCATTTGTATATAGAAGGGCTACTGGTTTTTTAGTTAATCTGTATCCAGCCACTTCGCTGAAGGTGTTCGTCAGCTATAGAAATTCCTTGGTAGAATTTTGGGGTAGTTTAGATCATCTGCAAATAACACCACTTTGATTTCTTCCTTTCTAATTCGCATCTACTCAATCTGCTTCAGTTGTCTTATTGTTCTAGCTAGAATTTTGAGAACTGTTTTTGAATGGCTATGAAGAGAATGGACAGCCTTGTCTTGTTCGTGGTGTTAGAAGAACTGTTTTGTATTTCTCTCCACTTAATTTGGTATTGGCTATAGGTTTGCTGTACATTGCCTTGCTGTATTTATCCCTAATCACTCCAAAACTTTTATTATGAAGGGATGTTGTGTTTTGTCAAAGGCTTTTTCAGCATTTAATGCCATACTAATGTGGTTTGGTTTTGTTTTCTTTTTCAACTTGTTTATATATGGGTAACATTGACTGAGTTTTGTATGTTGAACAATCCCTGTATCTCTGGAAAGAAGCCATTTGATCATGGTGGATGATATTATTCATATTTTCTTAAATTCAGCTTGTAAGTGTTTCATTGAGTGTTTTTGCATCAGTGTTTATGGGGGAAACTGCTCTGTAATACTCTTTGTTGCTTCCTCATGTGGTTTGAATAGCGGTGACTATGGTCTCATAAAATAAATTTGGTAAGATTCGGTCTGTGTCTATTTTGTGAAATAATTTCGGGAGTATTAGCATTAGCTCTTCTTTGAAAATCTGGTAGAATTCTGTGCTAAAACCGTCTGACCTTGGGCTTCTTATGGTTGAGAAATTTTTAGTGATTGCTTCTATTCCCTCATGGGTTACAAGTCTATTTAAATTGTTTTTCTGATCTTGATTTAACCTTGGTAAGTGGTATCTATTTAGAAAATTGTGGATATTGTAGAATAGAGGTTTTTTAAGTATGACCTAGTATTCTTTTGATTTCCTCCGTGTCTGTTCTTTTGTCCCTTTCTTATTTCTGATTTTGTTAATTTGGGTAGTCTTCCTCCATCTTCTAGTTCGTTTGGACAAGGGTTTGTCTATCTTGTTGATTTTCTCAAAGAAGAAACTCTTTATTTTATTTATTTTTTATATTGTTCTCTTTGTTCTATTTTATTGATTTTATCTCTCCCTCTTATTATCTCCTGCCATCTACTACTCTTGGGTGAGCTTGCTTCTTTTGTTATAGAGCTTTTCAGGTGTGATGTTACAATGCTAATATGAGATCTCTCCAGTTTCTCTATGTAGGCTCTTATTGCTGTGAACTCTCCTGTTAGCACTGCTTTCATTGTGTCCCATAAGTTTAGATATGGTGTGCATTGATTCTCATGGAATTCTCAAAAGTCTTTAATTTCTTTATTTCTGTCTTGAACCAGTAGAGAAATCATCAGTTTCCATGAGTCTATTAGCTTTTTGTTGTTTCTGTCATTGAAATTCAACCTTAATCCATGTTGGTCTGGTAGGATAGAGGGAGTTATTTTAATTTTCTTGTATCTATTGAGACTTACTTTCTGAATATCTGCTCAACTTTGGGAAATGTTCCAGGACATTCTGAAAAGAAGGTATATGCTTTTGCGTTTGGGTGAAATGGTTTGCAGGTGTCTGTTTGATTCATTTAGTTCGTAAACTGGAACAATGCGATGAGGAAGGGATGTGATGTACTGGGACTCAGCACCTCCCTGACCTGTGGCCTCTGGGCCAGCACCACAGGTTTGGGGTTCACCCATGACCTTCAAAGCCATAGCCTTAAGGCCTGGCCAGGAACAGCTTAAAGTTCTGGTCAATGAGCACAGCACTCTCTCTGCTTCCCCACCACCTGGAAGGAAGATCTGTTTTATCTGGATGAGTGGATCCCAGTATCCTCTGCATTTTATGTTGTAATTTGCTTTGTATAACTATTGACACAATAATCTATTTCTCTGTAATTATTGGTCAGGCCACACCTGGTGCCCAACGTTCCCAACATCTTGATACACACACAAACAAGCCCCTCCAGTCCTGTGGCTGGTGGCACCCTCAGTTGCAGGCCCCAGCCTGATTGCAAGGAAATTGTGGTCTCTGTCCAGTGAAACTGTGCATTCTCTTGGTAAGTGTGCATGTGCTCTGGTTGCTATTACACACACACACACACACACACACACACACACACACACACACACACACACATACACATCTCGGGTGAAGCAGGTGCCCAGGCATGGACAGCATTCCCATCCTCTTTCTCCTTCTCTGTGACTGCAGCCACTTCTGCCTGACCATGCACTGAATCACCTGAGCCCCCTCTCCCAGAAACCACTACACATGGCCCACTCTGGAAGAGCCCATCCTAGGGGCTGCTCGAGCTTTCCACCCTTCCATGAGTGTGTGTCACCTCAGCTGCCAGCCAGCTGCAGACAGCTCAGGCCATGCATTGAGATGACCTGGCATGGCTGAGGAGAGGCAACTGGTAAGGAGCTCTGCACTCCCAACAGCAGCCTGCTTACCCTGACTAATTGGAGTGATTGCTTGCTGCATCTGCTGGCCATCATGACTATTACATCCAGACTGAGGCAAACAATAAATTTCTTCTTCAAAGCAGGCAACACAACCTCTCAAGAATTTAGAAATTCTTTTGCTGTTACACTTGAGAAAATTTTGCATAGTCACACCCCTGAGAGCTTCATGCTCCCAGTCCTGTTACTTCTCAGCTTCATTCTACATTTTGTACCTCTAAAAAATGCTTGATAATTATACTAAATATGATTGGACTGATAGAGACTTTGCAGACTAAGAATGATAAATTGCTTTCCGAAAAGCATAACATAGAATCTGCCAATGATAAATTGGCATGCAAAGTTAAATGTTTAGAAACTGGTTATAACTTACTTTTAGATAGATCTTCCTTCTTGGACACAAATCTATATGGGAGAAGCGTAGATCTGTAAAACTATATGTTAATGATGAGAATAAGACACTTATTAATTCTATGGAATCATTAGAAAGATTTGCTATTCAAGAGATTCAGATCTTAGAGAAATTGGTGGTTTTTAAATTTTAACAATGGGAAGATTGTTTTGCTATAATTGATAAGGATGTTAAAGTACAACCAACCCAGAACAGTTCAGAACAACCATCACTGATATCTTAAGGAGTAGAAGATGATTTGCCTAAAGCCATAAACATACAGGGTCTGCCTTTCTCCCCTCCTATGATCTATCAGTTATTATTTAGAAAAGGTAAACAAATAATAGATCTCCAGGAAGGTTCATATAATATAATTGAAACACATAAATGCAAGAGATATAAAAGACATCAAGGAGGCTATAATGGTCAAAAAAGGGTAAATTCATGGTCTACAAAAAATAGAGTCATACCTAATGATTGGATGCAGCTAATAGCTGGTGTCTGAGATTATAGCCACCATTTACAATGGAGAAATTGGCTGAGAGAGGGGTCTAAGGCCATTGAACAACAAGGGAGGATTAGAGGCTTTAACATTTCTCAAAATTATACTCTTGTTAAGGGTCAATTGGCTGATATAAAGGTTCAGTCTACTTTTGATGAACATATATTAATTTTATGTCTTAGTGCTGCTTTGAATGCTTGGGAAAAGATCCTAGAACCAGGATAGATAACTGAGCCATATACAAAGGTCAGACAAGGCTAAAAGAATCTTATACTGACTTTCTTCAGAGATTAACCAAGGCAATACATAGGGCAGTGTCAGATCCAGAAGTTAGAAAGCAATTAATTCTCTGTTTAGCTTTTGATCATGCTAATGTAGAATGCTAACAGATGCTTATGCCTCTAAAAATAAGGTCAGCTCCTCTAGAAGAATGGATTCAATGTGCAATCAATGCTGAGTCTGCTAATCATAATGATCAGTGATGAGTAGGTCAAAAAAATTCTAATGTCATGAAAAGGTATGAAATGTTTCAATTGTGGTAAACCAGCCTATTTAAGAAGGAATTGTACATGGAGCACTCCTAGAATTAAGGCAACTTCTGAGAGTGACCCAATAAGGAGGCCCTTACCTTCTGGATTATGCAGATGGTAGGGCAAGGACCAACATTGGACCAATAAATATAGATCTCCAAAAGACAAACCTTTACTATTGGAAAATGCCTCTTAGGCCTCTCATGAGAAGGCCCCAAATCATAAGTCTCAAATTTAAACATTGTCCACTTGTATCCAAATTCAGTATCTAATGTTTAAAAAATATTTATGGCATTAAAGAATAGAACAACTTTAAAGGAGTAACCAAAATTTCCAAGAAAAAATACAAAATAAATATTCTGGCAGACTTCCATAAAAGGCCAAAATTAAAAATACAAATAGATAACATTTTTATTCAAGGATTGGTGAATATGGAGGCTAATGTATGGACCATAACTCTGCAATCACGGCATCCAAAATGGCCTCTAAAAAAGAAAGATGCTCAATTTCTAGGGACTGGAACCATACATATCTCAGGTAAAACAAAGTGTGCAATGGTTTGAATGCAAAGGGACAGAAGTAAAAAGAGGAAGGTGGAAGCCATATATGGTTGATTTATCAGTGAATCTATAAGGTCATGATCTTTACAGCAATAGAAGACCCAGATTAAAATTCCTCCAAGCTCAGACATAAACCATAGACACAATTATGTTTCTGAGAATATTATTCTCAAGTATTATAAAAACCAGTTTACAAAATCAAGGCTCAACAGCTGCTAACCCTTTAATGACCTCCAGTGCTACATTTAAAATAGTTGACAGAGAAGCCTATATGGGTCCAGCAATGGCTTCTAAAAAAGGAGAAATTACAGGTGTTGTGGGATTCAGGTGTCAGCTGATGGGGTCCAAGGAAGCTTATCCAGAATCCCAGGCTCCTGGAGGGGGTGTGGCCAAACCCATTGATAAGGGGCTGCTGGGACGCTGGGAGGCTCTCTTCCTGGTTCCTGGCTGCTGGAGGAAGGATCCCATCGTCCGTCCGTCTGCAGACTTCGGTCCCTGTTCAGGTGCTACGGTAATCTGTTGCCTGTACCGTGAGTGTTGGTTTATATTCTAATAAATATCTATCTGGTATTGGTGTCCCTGTGGATAAACGCCGCCTACATCCACATCTGGCGCCCAACGTCCCGGCGGACCCGCGGGCAGGCGGGTCGGGGCTGCTTCAGAAGCCTCTCATCCAGCGCATCCAGGCTGTTTGCCCCCAGCGCGTGGCCCGCGGCTCGCTGCCTAGCTAAATGGCTGACCCGGGCTGTTTACTTCTGCTGCGCGCGCGCGGTCTCGGTATCTCTGCCTATTAATCAGCTGCGCGGCTCCGCTGCTGCCTAGCTGTAGGAACTGCTGCGTGTGGTCGGTATCTCTGCCTATTAATCAGCTGCGCGGCTCCGCTGCTGCCTAGCTGTAGGAACTGCTGCGCGAGGTCGGTATCTCTGCCTATTAATCAGCTGCGCGGCTCCGCTGCTGCCTAGCTGTAGGAACTGCTGCGCGCGGTCGGTATCTCTGCCTATCAACCAGCCGCGTGGCCGGTTTCCGCTGCCTAGCTGTAGCCATTTGATTACACCGCGCGGTCAGTAACTCCGCCCCTTAATCAGCCGCGCGAACCGCGCGGCCGGGACCCTGCTGCCTACCCAAAAACTGCAGATTCAAGCGGCTGTCTTGATTTGTGAGACCTTGCTTTTCCCAGGAATTCTATTCTGCCCGCTGAGACCCTTTAACACCTAGGATCTGTGAATAGCGTGCTGAGTGTCTCTGCATCTGCCATACAGCAGGGCACTAAACGTTATTGTGACATCTTCTGACCACACAGCATCATTGCACCTGGATTGAGGTAATGGCTGACAACTATTCTTTTGAGGAATTCGGTATATATTTTTCCACGATGGTTGACAAGTTTTTAAATGAGTATCTTGAGGTATTCAATACCCCAGTTTTACTATTTTTTGGTCTGTTTCTGTATGTTGTGTTCCACAATAGACGGGTGATGACTGAGGTCACGAATTCAAACCTTCAATTACAGTCCAAACTTGGTATTATAGAATTATCAAACGCTACACTGTCAGATGACGTTAAGCAGATGCAGAACTTAAATCGGCAGCTGTTGTCCAACGTCTGTGAATTACAGCTCTCCAACTCTGCTATGTCAAAGACGATAGATACTCTACAAATTGATTACAACAAGCTTTCTCGTTATGACAGCACTATACGAGAACAATATAAACTCTACGTAAATGATGAGAACAAGAAACTTGTTGACCACATTAATAAAGTGGACGAGAAAATCATTAATTATGTTAATGATGTCGATCTCAAAATTGCTGACTCGGCGAGGTCTTTAGAAGGATTACTTCATCAAGAAAGTCAAACTTTGAGACAGATGGTATCCGAAATACAAGAATTTGTACCTGCAATGTCCAAAATCCAGGAGTGGGAACCCATTATATCCAAAATGAAAGAATGTGAGGACCATATTGCAACACTACAAAAGGGCAATGATACATCTTATGCTCAGAACAGTTCAGGTCAACCCCCAATGGGGTGTTATGGTACTGGAAATACTTTACATAAAGTTGTAAACATCACGGGGATACCTCCTTCACCACCACTATTGTTCCCAGCTACTATTCAGACCAAGATGGCGCCAGGGGGTTCCTCAGAATATGTAGAGTATAGTTATGAGCCACTACATATGAAAGACATCAAAGATTTTAAAGAGGCAATATCCATGTATGGTATTCACTCTACTTATGTAAAGCAGCTCCTGAATTCATGGTCTGCAAAAAACCGAATCCTCCCCTTCGATTGGATGCAGCTAACGGCTGCTGTCTTGGACCAGAGCCAAAACTTGCAGTGGAGAAGCTGGTTTAGAGAGGAAGCCAGGACCTTAGAACACCAGGGAAGAATTAGGGGTTTCTTTGCTTCTCAGGACCAAATCCTTGGTGAAGGAATGTTTGCTGACGTGAAGACTCAAACTACTTATGACGAACATACTTTATTGCTATGCCGTACGGCCGCACTTAATGCATGGGAAAAGATTTTAGACCCAGGTCAAAAAGTTGAGCATTATGCTAAGGTCAAACAAGGTTTGAAAGAGCCTTATACTGACTTTCTACACAGGCTTACCACGGCTGTAAATAGAGCAATATCAGATCCAGAAGCTAGAAAGCAAATAATACTTTCTCTGGCCTTTGATCATGCTAATCCGGAATGTAGAAGAATGCTTCTGCCTTTAAAAATCAGAGCCACACCTCTAGAAGAATGGATTCAATATACAATCAATGCTGAACCTCTCCATAGTAATGAAGACAATTGCGTAGACCAAGCCATTGATAAGGTAAGGAAGAGGAACCAAGGAATCACTTGTTTCAACTGTGGTAGACAAGGCCATGTAAGACGAAACTGTACACAAAGTACTCTTGGAAACGATGCCCGATCTAGGTTTAATTCGAACAGAAGGCCATTGCCTTCTGGATTATGCAGAAGATGTGGCAAGGGACGGCATTGGACCAATGAATGTAGATCTACCAGAGATAAAGAAGGCAACCCTCTGCCATCGGGAAACGCCTTTCGGGGCTTCCCCCGGGAAGCCCCCCAAAATCAGACTCCAAATTCGAGGATGGTGAGATCATATCCGGTCGTAGTAGAAGACCAGCATTCTCAAGACGAATAGAACACCCAATACCTGATCTTGAAAAACATACAATATCAGATGATAACATAAATTCAAAAGAAGATTCAGAAACTCCAAAGAAAATTACGAAACGAATATTTTGGCAGACTTCGATAAATGAACAAAGACCGAAATTGGGTGTACGGATAGACAATATTTATATCCAGGGTTTAGTTGACACGGGGGCTGATGTTTCGATCATAACCCCACAATCATGGCATCCGAGATGGCCTTTACAGACAGTAGATATCCAATTTCTGGGTATTGGAACAATATCTCAGGTGAAACAGAGTGTGAGATGGCTTGAATGCATAGGGCCAAAAGGTCAGAAAGGACGGTTGAAGCCATATATGGCTGATATAGCAGTGAATCTGTGGGGTCGCGACCTCCTAATGCAATGGAATACCCAGATTAAAATCCCTCCTGGTTATGATGTCAGCCGGAGGCTCAACTACGTTTCCAAAAATGAAAAAAATCCACCAGCCATTCAAGTTGTACAAAAGAATTGCCCTCTTAATAAGACACTCACAGCACTGCCTTTGAAATGGTTAATGGAAAAGCCTATTTGGGTTCAACAATGGCCTTTGACAAAAGAAAAACTTCAGGCTTTGGAACAGTTGGTACAGGAGCAGTTACAGGCTCAGCATATTGAAGAATCAACCAGTCCGTGGAATTCTCCTGTTTTTGTTGTCAAGAAGAAATCTGGAAAATGGAGGATGGTGACAGATTTAAGAGCAATTAATAAGGTGATTCAACCTATGGGCTCCTTACAATCTGGTATTCCCCTGCCTTCTCTGCTACCTAAAGGATGGCCTATTACAGTTATTGACTTGAAAGATTGCTTTTTTACCATACCTTTACAGGAACAAGACAAAGAGAAATTTGCTTTTACAGTGCCTACTCTTAATAATTCAGGGCCAGCTAAGAGGTACCAATGGAGAGTCCTGCCCCAAGGAATGTTAAATAGTCCCACCTTATGCCAATATTTTGTACAACAACCACTAGAAATACTGCGCAAGCGCTTCCCACAATCTATCATTTACCATTATATGGATGATATTTTGTTGGCAGACCCAAACCCACAGACATTAGAAACATTGTTTGAAGAGCTACAGAAAGTATTGCCTAATTGGGGACTGCAAATTGCTCCAGAAAAAGTACAGAGGGGAGATTCTATCAATTATTTAGGATATAAGATAGGTTTACAAAAAATTAGACCACAAAAGGTAAAATTAAATAGAGATAAATTGAAGACTCTTAATGATTTTCAAAAGCTACTAGGAGATATTGCTCATATACGGCCCATGATTGGTATAAAGAACTATGAACTAGTTAATTTATTCAAGACTTTAGAAGGTGACAAGGGTTTAAATAGTCCAAGAAAACTATCTGATGAGGCCGAGAAAGAATTAGACTTGGTAGAAAGAAAACTTCAAGAAACACATGTGGATCGTGTGGATCCAGACCTGGAATGCATACTTGTTATTTTACCCTCAAGACAATCTCCAACAGGAATCTTAATGCAAAGAGAAAGCATCATATTAGAATGGATATTTCTGCCACATAGGCCAAGCAAAAAGATGAAGACATATATCGAAAAAATTGCTGATCTGATTTTTAAAGGTAAATTGAGACTCCGTCAATTGACTGGAAAGGACCCCGCAGAAATTGTTGTGCCTCTGACTAATGAAGAAATTGAACGATTATGGGCAGACAGTGAACCTTGGCAAAAGGCTTGCAGTGACTTTTTAGGAGAAATTAATAATAAATATCCCCAAAACAAGAGAATTCAATTTATAAAGGAAACTAATTGGATCTTTCCTCGTGTAGTACAGGATGAACCAATTTCTGGAGCCCCTATATTTTATACAGATGCAAACAATTTAGGGAAGGCTGGCTACAAGTCTGAAAACCTAACTAAAGTGGCTCAGAGCCCTTATAACTCTGTTCAAAAGTCAGAACTATACGCGATTATTATGGTGTTGTTGGATTTCACAGAGCCTCTTAACTTAATTACTGACTCTCAATACGCAGAAAGAGTTGTTTCACATATTGAAACTGCTGACTTCATTCACGATGATACAGACTTGACCTTATTATTCATACAACTACAAGATATCATCAGAGGTAGGATACATCCTATGTACATAACACATATCAGAGCACACACGGGCCTCCCAGGCCCTCTAGTGCAGGGTAATGAGGAAATAGATCGGTTGCTAATAGGAAGCGTGCTAAAGGCCACAGAATTTCACGAAAAACATCATGTTAACAGCAAAGGGCTGAAGAAGAGTTTTCCCATCACTTGGATTGAAGCAAAGGAAATAGTAAAAAAATGTGACACTTGCTCTTTCTATAACCAACCATCTTTACCGGCAGGAACTAATCCTAAGGGTATACACGGAAATGAGATATGGCAAATGGATGTGTTTCACTTTCCAGAATTCGGAAAGATGAAATATGTACATCATACTATTGACACCTATTCTGGAATGCAATGGGCGACTGCCCTGAGTTCTGAAAATGCTGATGCTGTACTTACTCACCTTTTGGAAGCCATGGCCATATTGGGAATTCCCACTCAGATTAAGACTGACAATGCTCCAGCTTACGTCTCCCGAAAAATGAAGATAATTTTTGCATACTATGATATAAAGCATATTACAGGGATACCACACAATCCTACAGGACAGGCAGTCGTGGAGAGATCTCACCGCACATTAAAAGAGATGCTTTATAAACAAAAGAAAGAAATGAAAAAACCCAGAGAGAGGTTGCATAGTGCCTTATTGACTTTAAATTTTCTTAATGCTGATGAAAAGGGAACTTCAGCTGCTGAGAGACATTGGGTAGTAGAAAAATCTTCTGAGTTAAATCAACCCATTTACTTCAAAGATGTGTTGACTTCCGAATGGAAGCCAGAGTATGTGCTTCGATGGGGTAGGGGTTTTGCTCTTGTTTCAACAGGGACAGAAAAGATATGGGTACCAACAAAACTAATAAAAGCCCACTTCGAAAAGGAGTCTCTTCCTGAACAAGAAAAGTGACTGCTCATCCCTGACATGACAAACGGATGCGTGGTAAGGAAAACACACTTAACAAACCTGGGGCAGGGTCTCTCAGTTTTGTCTTTACAGGAAAATGGATACAACTATTTTTACGGCATTGACTAAACATTGAATAATTACTCACCTGCAATAGAAGACAGACTGAGGATTAAAGAATGTACAAGACGGACTACGAGACCAACTGATACACACATGCACTGCTGGGTAATTTCTCAATTTTTACTGCCTTACATCTTGCATCTACATCTCAAAAAAAAAAAAAGGTCCTGATTTGACTATTAATAAGGCTGGATTTGGATTGGGAACTTGTGGCTTTCTCCCTCTCTAAACCCAAGCATATTGGTAAAGGAATATGAAAAATTCTGTCTCACATCATAAAAGCCACCTGGTGTGAGACAGAAGGCAAAATATTTAGGGACCAATATTACTGTGACTTCATCTTAAACCTTGTTCCTCCCTGTTTCTGTACCTCTCAAACATCTCATTCTGTCTGCTTCCAGTCTCCTAAAGTCATGAAAGATATAAATATCTTTTGAATATCGACAATGCTTAAGTTTTCCACTGTAAATAACATTTCCTCCTATCAGCTATCTACAAAGAATCTGGAACCGAGATGGGGCCTCCACCAGAACAACTCCTGCTAGAAAAACAAAAATAAAAGAAAGAGTATGAGAGAGAGAGAATAAGAGACAGATAGACAGACAGCAGAGACAAAAATAGAAAAATCAAGAACCTGGTGCGCACCAATCAATAATTGCTTTCAAGAAATAGATTATTCAAAAACAGCTGCAAGATAGCTCCTTATGATTATCCTTCAGATCACACTGCTAATTGAGTTTCCAGATGGAGTTAACCACTATCCTAAAAATGGTTATAGATGTATGTGGTCAGTCCATTAAGAACTAACCATTGTTTTAGCTTTTACAGGATCCCAAAGAGATGCCATCGCCCTTAAGTCAGCAGGAAGCAACCTTATAAACGACTACGCCCCCTTTCCCAATAAGTTTTATGCTCCAAAGGTTGTGGGTAAAACTGGGTAAAAGACAAAACTATAATATAGCATCAGATCTTTTTTTTTAGAAGAGAGGGGGAATAGATAGGATAGATAAAGGTAGACTGTTCTACCTACCTATACTTCATTTTAGCTGAATGTATGGGCTAAGCTAAAGACAATTTGCACTGTCATAGATATCTGTATATTGATACTAATGCAAAATCATTTTATATGTTTAATTGTGATAATTTGTACATTGGTACAAAGTTTAATCTGAGATTGTTTTATGTAACCAAAGCAACTTGTACTTCGATATAAATCTGAATCTGTAACTATTATGTAAAGCTGAATTTGAAATTGCCATATTTTATGTATGCTTCTACCTTTGTTTAAAATATTTGCACATTATTGTCATGTATACTATGCAATTACTACCTTCATTTAACTATACTAGATATAATGTATGATTGCACTAGTTATGATATATGCACAAGATGTTTTATATACCTCTGTTTGGATGATATATATGTATTTACATGTCTAAAATGCTGTGGACACTTTACCTGGTAAAATACCCCTGGCTAATGTTTGATAGTTCTACTAAGGGTCATTGTTCAGAGATTGTACACCCCTTATATAGGTATTCTAATTTTTAGTACAGGGTTTATTCCTTAAGACGATAAGATCTGCAGTCAACACTATTTAAGGTACCATATCCCAGTCATGTCAGATACAGATTAGAATATCATAGATGAACAAGAATCTTCAACCGTTTCATAGACCCAGAGAATATGGCATTTAACATTTAAAATTCGGCCACGAGAGACACGACGACTCCTGGTGTCACTGCTCCCTTCTCGAGATGGTGTTGAGCATCAAAGATACTCCTTTGGAGTTGGTCCTTTTGGCAAAAAATGGCCGGCTGAGTAAGGAACTGTCCTTACCTTGATTACTGACAGTACACACATGATGTCAAGCTGGATGAACAAGTTGATAGAAGGAGACTGACGAAACCTGCCTAGACAGGATAAGACAGTCCCTTCAAAATTGTTCTGCTTGTGAAAAGATCTGTCAGATGCCATTGGCCTATAGCCAATCCGATAGATGCTCTAACGGTACACAAATCCAGAGGTGATTGTCCAGGTAGCTGTGTTGCTGTCCTCTCCCAAATTTTGGAAGTAGCTGCTTCCATGTACTTCTGTCTTTCAGACAAATTCACCTTCCTTCTCAGGTCTTGAAGAGGTTGAAGAATAGATGTTTAAGGTTTTCACCCTAGTATCCCTTAGATAAGAACACTCGGGTGTTAGATTCTCACTTTCCCAGATTAACCCTTTAAAATAATCTATACACCCTACTATCTACCAATATTCTAGAACTATTAGATGTACCTTATATAAGTTAGGCTTTGATTAGCAATTGTACTTTAACCTCTCCTAGATACTACCTCATAATAATTCCTACTGTACATAGTCTTAGTTTAGAACCTTCTTAGTTAGAAAAAGGGGGGAGATGTTGTGGGATTCAGGTGTCAGCTGATGGGGTCCAAGGAAGCTTATCCAGAATCCCAGGCTCCTGGAGGGGGTGTGGCCAAACCCATTGATAAGGGGCTGCTGGGACGCTGGGAGGCTCTCTTCCTGGTTCCTGGCTGCTGGAGGAAGGATCCCATCATCCGTCCGTCTGCAGACTTCGGTCCCTGTTCAGGTGCTACGGTAATCTGTTGCCTGTACCATGAGTGTTGGTTTATATTCTAATAAATATCTATCTGGTATTGGTGTCCCTGTGGATAAACGCCGCCTACATACAGGTCTTAGAATAGCTTTTACAGTAGCAGTTAAATGCTTAGCATATTGAAGAATCAACCAATCCTTAGAATTCTCCTGTATTTGTTGTCAAAAAGCAATCTGAAAAATGGAGAATGGTGACAGATCTAAGTGCAGCAAATAAGGTGACTCAACCAATGGTCTCTCTACAATCTAGAATTCCTTTGCTTTCCCTGTTACCTAAAGGATGGCCTATTATAGTTACTAACTTAAAAGACTGTTTCTTTACCACAACAAAAACAGGACAAGAAAAAAATTGCCAATATAGTGCCCACTTATGATAATTATTAACCTGTAAAGAGATATCAGTGGAGAGTTCTCCCACAAGGAATGTTAAATAGCTTAACCTTGTGCCAATATCTTGTACAAAAGCCTTCAGAAGTAATATGTAAGCAATTTCCACAATCTATCATTTACCACTACATGGCCAATACTTTATATATAGCACATATTATCTCATACAGGCCTGCCAAGTCCTCTAGCATAAGGTAATGATGAAATTGATCAGTTATCAATAGGAAACATGGTGAAGGCCTCAGAATTTTTTAAGAAACACCATGTTAATAGGAAAATCTTTAAAAGAGTTTTTTCATCATTTAGCACCAGGCAAAGGAAACTGTAAATAAATGTCCTACTTTCTCCTTATATAACCAACCACCACTACCTGCAGAAAGCAATCCTAAAGGTACACAAAGAAATGAGATTTGGCAGATGGATGTCTTTTATTCCATATAATTTGGAAAAATTAAATATGTATTTCTTACCATTAATACTTATTCAGGATTTCAATGGGCAACTACTCCAAACTCTGAAAGAAATAATTCTGTAATTATATACCTTTTGGATATGATGGCCATTATGTGAATACATATACAACTTAAGACTGACAATGCTCCAGCATATATTTCCCAAAAGATATATAAAGCACATTACAATATATACCATACAATCCTACAGGACAACCAGTCATGGAGAGATTTAATCACAGACTTCATAAACAGAAAGGAGAAATGGAAAAAAAAAAAAACAGAGATAGGTTGTATAATGCCCTAGTAACCTTCAGTTTTTTTAATGCTGATGAGAAAAAAAAAAAACAGCCGTGGAAAGACATTGAGTAACAGAAAAAAAAAAACTTCTTTGATAAACCAACCTGTCTACTTCAAAGATGGGACCTCAAAATGGAAGCAAGGATATAGCTTCACTGGGGAAGAAGAACTATGTACCAACAAAATTAATAAAGATACGATTTGAAAATGAGACACCTTTTGAAGAGATGTAATGGCTCATCCACCCGTATGACAATCTAATGGATGGTAGGAAAACTCTCTTGGTAAGTGTTGGGGCAGGATTTTATTTTTGTCTTTACAGATAGATATGCATAACCATATTCAAGAAGTTAAAAAGACACAGGAAACATAGATGTCTCTCTGAAAGGAAATCAATTCTGAAAGGTTTACAAGCAAAGGAATAAAGGGCCTATTGTTACAAACATGCAATACAAAGTTCTCACTGCTTAACATCTATATCTCTTTACCTTTTAAAAAATATGCTTCAACTACAAATAAAGCTGGCTTTGGAGTTAGAGTCCATGGCTTTCTCCTCCTCTAAACCCAAGCACATTGGTAACAAAAATTTAAGAGATTCTGTCTCATATCAGAAAAGCCACCAGGTGTGGCCCAGAAGACATCAGAATATATCGGAACTATTATTATAATTTCATTGCTAATCCTACCTTTCTGTACTTATTCTTTCTTGAACTTTTCAAACCACCTTTGCATACAATTCTCTCCCAAAATGTAGATTTTGCTCTTCATATCAATAATATTTAAGTTTCCATCATCAACAACAAATTCTCCTAGCAGCAATCTCTGAAATCTGGAAAGAAAAAGGGGCCCCACCCCAATGATTTGACCTGGTCCATTATGATATTTTTTTGTAATTATTGTACGCCACTCAATGACTGATTTTGAACTACAGACTGTTCGGGGCAGTTACAAGATGATTTACCATGATTATCCGTCATATTACATCTCTAACCAGAACTTCAGATGGCCTGCCCTAGTGCTCTGAGACTAGTTATAGATGCTTATAGTCAGATGTTTATAATGTTTATAGTCAGTCTTTTAGAACTTAACCACTGTGTTAGTTTTTATAGGTCACCTACAGAGATAGTGTCACCTCCAAGACAGTAGGAAGCAACTCAGAAAAACAAACAAACAAACAAAAACTATGCCCATTTCCTGGTGTTATCTTCTAAGGAAGGGTTCTGGATAATTAACATCCTCCTAGAGTGGTTATAAGTTATATTTGAGTTGAGGGTGGAATAATGAAAGGCTCAGGAATCCTTTTAAAGGAAAAAAGGGGGGGCATCCTGTGCCACTCTGCACCAAAGGAGCCTGCATGTTGTTGGTCAGGACAGCAGCCAGGTTGGGAGCCCCAGCCCAGCCTCTTCACCTGCTTGACCCCCTGATGAGACCATGGGCTCTGGCAGTGACTAAGTGGTCACCCTCTGCCTCTGTGGGTTACAGGCAGTTCTCTAGGAGACCTAGCAGCAGCTCAGGCCAGCTCTTGGAAAGCTGCTGACCCAACCATCATACTCCTCTGTAGAGGAGCACAGAGCTACTGCTCCTGCCTGCAGGAGCCCATGAATGGTGCACCCAGCCACCCAGCAGAGCCTGTTCATGCATTCATGGTTGATCTCCACAAACAGGTGCACCAGGGACCTGTCCCTCTGTCCTACACAGTCACCACAGTGATCACCCAAGGCTTCCCTTCACTTATAAGACAACACATCCCTGGCTGCAGTGCCAAGCAGCCCCCAGCATGCCCCATGATGTTCAGTGGGCAGTACTAC
Organism: Phyllotis vaccarum; assembly: GCA_033318265.1. NCBI lineage: Eukaryota > Metazoa > Chordata > Mammalia > Rodentia > Cricetidae > Phyllotis > Phyllotis vaccarum. Next base: position 4,004,367 of record JARWLC010000012.1, read on the forward strand.
CCCCTCTGCTGTTTCCTTCCTCCGCAGCTGATTCAGGCATGTGCCATGCAACAGGTCCCTGTGCCCTATCACACCTATCCTCACCTCATCTCCAGTGACCACTATATTCTTCACCACCACCACCCCTGCCACCTCCTCCAGCCCCACTCCAACCTATCCACATGGCACTGCTTAGGCACTTTGTATCCCTGCAGACCCAACACCCACATATGCATCTGGATAATGATAATAGACCTTTGAGGACCCCAGCACTCCATAGGTAGCTTCACTTACTCTACATCTGCCACTGGCCTGGTCTTGTCACCCTCAGTGCCCCTTCCCTACCTACCCAATGATTCACTGTACCAGAAGCTATCCTTTGGTGTGCCATATCCCCACACGATATCATGAAGACTAATCACAGAAAGATACAGTCTATAACAGCCACCACCACCACCACCATCTTACTACTCAAGCTTCCTACCCTACTTCCTTCCAAGGCTGCCAATATCACCGACCACCATGGGCCTCACCATCAGACTGGATCTGGATGTGGATGAGGTAGAGATGGAGAACTATGAGGTTCTCCCCTTCAGCCATGAGTTCCACGCCAAGTGTGTTGACAAGTGGTTGAAGGCCAACCGGACCCGTCCCATTTGCCGGGCCGATGCCTCCGAGGTGCCCAGGGAGGCTGAGTGGAGCTCCCACAGCCAACCACGAGAGCCCTGCCCAGTGCTTCGGAAATGGGTCGGGGGAGGCAGGGAGTGGCCCAGGGAGAACTGTAAGAGAGGGCCCCGGCCTATCTCAGTATTCCCACCAGAGCTGGTGCCAGGGTCAGCCCTGGAGAAGCCCCTGAAATAAGCCCCTGCAGTTGCCAAGCTCCAAAGACTTCTTCCCCAAACTGCCTGCCTGCCATGGAGCTGCCTGAGTGTTCCCAACTCAGTCTGCCTCTTAGTTTGTCCTTGGGTCCTTCTTTCTGCTGGCTCTGGGAGGCTGTAGTTCATTCCCCAAGTGTGGTGGCAGGTGTGATCCCCACCCTCCAAAATGGGCAAAAAAGTAGCCTCCTGGGTCAACTGGTATTTTGTACTGGAGTGAAGTATTCCCCGTACAGGAGATACTGCTAGGTCTGTGTGCAGGTAGTGGCAGTCGGCCCTTCCTCCACTGCTATGCAGTGTGGGTCTGACGCCCCAGACCCTCACTTTAGGCTTAGCATTCCAGCATTCCAGCCCATCACCAGGCTGGAGGGTATCCCAGCCAGGCTCTGAGCAAATGGGATGGGGGCTCCAAGCTGGATTCATTGAGTTCTGCAGGAGCCAAGCCACCGTCTGGGCATGCCCTTGTGTTCCTAGTGGCTGCCCCTCCACCCGTGACAGTGTCAGACCAGCTCGATCTTCTCCCACTCTGTCTTTTTTGCATGAATGTGAGGAACAGCAGTCTTTATTAATTTGGCCCAAAATTGTGTGAAGGGGGCATGGATGGTTAGAGATGTCTGGGGGTTTGTTTGTTTCTTTCTTATTTTTATTTTTTTAAATTTCCTCTCCCCTTTGGTTTAGTAGGAGTGGGGTGAAGGTAGAGGGACCAACCAGGACCAGTTGCCCAGAGGTCAGAGATGGGTCAGGTTATGCTACACTAGGCCTCCATATGAACGGGCAGCTGGAAGTCACAGGGCAGGGTTGGGGGTCTGTGCTCAACTGATAACTGCCATGCATGTCCCTAGAGCCTATCAGGACATCTACTTTTCAGGGCATTTCCTCCAGCCAGGGGCTTTCTGCCACCTGCCTGGTTGAATCTCCTCCTAGGAATCCCCTGAGGACAGAGATCAGAGAGGGCATGAACCTCCACCTGGGAGTCCCTCTCAGCCTGATCCCTGACCTCCAAGGTCTGGAGGAGATTGAGTTCCCACCTTTCAGACCTCATTCCCACCCCATGTGAGGTTGCTGTCCTGACTGAACAGGGCCCAGCGCCTGTGTTACCGATCGAAATTTTCAACAGATTTGTACTTTTTTGAAAAAATGAAAGTTGCTAGTTCTGCTTGACCAAGTAGTACAATCATTATTTTAATATTGTTGCTGATTTCAAAGAGATATTCACTAATAAATGTATGACGTATACAAGTGCTACCCTCCCCCCAAAAAAAGAGAAAAAATGGGAATAGAGAGGGCATATATAGGTAAATTATTGTATCTACCTGTAGACAATTATTAGCCAAATATTAGCCATAAATGATTTGCACTGGTGTGGATTCTTGTTTATTGATACAAGTGTGAAATTATTTTATATGTCTGCGTAAGATAATTTGTATACTGATACAAATTTATATCTGAAATTATTTTATATGTTTCAATAAGTTAATTTGTATATTGATACAAAAATGCATCTATATTCATCATATTTTGCAGGTACTTCTACCTCTGTTTAAAATATTTTTACATTAGTGCCTATTAAGCATATTGTTGTCATCTCACTATGCAATATTCTACCTCTGTTTAGATATTTTGTATAATGATACATAGTTAGGATATTGTTGTCATTTGCACTATACATTACCTTTGTATAATATTTATACTATTTTGATACTTGGAGTCATTGTTCCAAAACTGTACACCCATTTGCAGATTGTCTACTTTTACAATGTATGCTTCAGTCTTTAGGATGATAAATATTACAGGTCACAGGTACCTATGCTTGCCATGTACTAGTCATGCTATTTAGGCCTCTCATATATGTAATAGATGTGTCAGATGGACAGGACTCTTCAGACACTTCATAGACCTAGAGAATATGGCACTTAAATGTTCTGTTATTCAAAATTTGGCTATGAGAGACATGATTGCTCCTGAAAACATTGTTTCTTTCCAGAAATACTGTTGTATTGTAAGAATTACTTACTTGAAATTGATTATATAAAGGATTAATATTTATTAAGGGATTATATAAACATTTATTGATATAAATTGAACTTTAAGGCAAATTTTGGAGAGTAGAACTGTCCCATGCAGTGATGATGCCAGTTCTCTCCCCAAGAACACAGGAACAGACAAGAAGGAAGGGAAGCATGGAACGGGGTCTTAATGGGGTTGGTCATGCCCCATTTAGGATCTTGAGACCCCAAAACTATGCCTCTAGGTCATTCTAATAACATTTGAATCTCACTACACTGTTGGGCATCAAGGACATTCCACATGGAGTTTGTCTTCCTTGGTGTATAATGGCAAAGAACTGCTGTTGCCCCAATTGCTGACAGTAAGTACACAGTCCAGTTTGGACAAGCAGGATGAAAGACAAGAGACTGCTGTAACCTTCCAAGACAGAACAAGATTGTTTCTCAAAATAACCACTTCTAAAAACATATCTGTCAGAAATCCTAGACCTGTAGCCAAAAAATTAGATGCTCCAACTTTGCAGAAAAGATCTGGGTGACTGTCTAGGCAGCTGACTAACCCTGTCTTCTCTTATTAAATTTTGGATGTTACTCACTCATACTTCCAGCTTGCTCAGGTAATATATATTTCCCTTCTTAGGTCTTTGATGGGATTGAAGATTAGACAGCTTCAGTTATGATCATATCCTACCCAGTTTAAGAGCATTTAGGTACTAGATTCATATTATCCAAGATGAACAGCTTTGGCGTAATCTCCGTATCTTGCCACACATCAATATTCTGGGCATTTAATGTTTTGTGCTTTGTGTTCTTCTGATGTAGCTTTATTTTGTTTATGTCATTGCCCTGACGTTTCCTCTACTGGACACTGCTTGATAATTATTTCTACTGTATATATGTAGTTTTATAGAGAAGTTTAGAATTTTTTTATTAAGACAAAAGGGGGAAATGTAGTGGGATTCAGCACCTCCCTGACCTAAAGCCTCTGGGCCAGCACAGATTTGGGGTTCACCTATGACCTTCAAAGCTGTAGCCTTAAGGCATGGCCAGGAACAGCTTAAAGTTCTGGTCAATGAGCACAGCATTCTCTCTGTTTCCCCACCATGTAGAGGGAAGATCCATTCCATCTAGACAACTGGATCTTCACAGCATCCCCTGCATGTTATGTTGTAAATAGCTTTGAGTGAATATTGACATAATAATCTATTTCCCCGTGATTATTGGTCAAACCTATTTTGGGGGCCACAAGGTGAGACTAGGGATGTGAGGGTACTAAGAGAATGAGAGAACTCCTGGACAAACAGCCTGCCTGGACTTCTGGATGCTGCTGTGCCCGCTGGTCCAGCACTGAGTCTCCACCTGAGTTTGCCTACCTGCGTTCTGTCTGGTGTGGCCCACACTTCAAGAGGGGATATCTGTCTGAACACAGGCAGTGGGGGTGGAGAAGGAAGAAGTGATAACAGATTGATTGGGTCTGTGGGAACCAAATTATGAGAAGAGGAGAGTTCCACAAGTAGACAGCCTACCTGTCTCACAAAATCATATATATTCTCATATGTTTTCGCACATGTAATTTAGAATAAAAATGTAAAATGATGTGTGGCACAGGGAAAAAGCAGAAGGTAGGAGTGTAAGAGGTTTTATTTGTGGTTTTTCTTCTTCATATATTGTGCCTAACTATTTAACTATCATTTCTCTTTCTAAAACCCTGCTTATCTTCTTCATGAGATGCCATTTCCAAAACCATAACTCCTTTTATGTGTCTCTAGAGTGTGAGTTTACTCCTTCCAACCAGAATATACATTTTATTAAGACAGAAAATAAACCCATTTGTTCACTTCTATATCCCAAACACTACACAGGGCCTATGACCTAAAATATAAGTCAAATTACTTTATTAACAACAATTTTATGTTTTGTCTTAAGAGAATCCAAACATAGGAATACAAAGGCTAGGTAAATGTGTAGGCAGAACTCTAACTTTACGAATCTAATGATCTAGTCACTAATCCTCAGAATCCACATAAAAAGCCAGATGTGTTGATGTCCATCTGTATTATTAGTCCTTATACAGTGGGATGATAGAAACAGGAGAATGTCTTAAAAGCTTGTGGACCTGGGGTTTACAGAAACAAGAAAGACCCTGCTCCAACAAAGGGGTAAGTCCTCAGATGTGAGATGTCTTTCTGTCACTGTGAATACTCTTTGTTACCATTTGTTAATAAAGAGGCTGTTTTAGTCTATGGCAAGGCAGCTTGAAGGCAGACAGGAAATCCAAGCAGAGAGAAAGGAGAAAAGCATAGTCACAAGGAGAGGCTGTAAGCTTCAGCCCCCCAAAAAGCAAGATATGAAAGTACTGGAAAGCCACAGCCATTTGGCAAGTCATACATTAATAAAATGTGTTGAGTTAAATAGTAAGAGCTAGTTGGTCATGATTCTGAGCCATAAAACAAACAGTTTGTAATTAATATAAGCCTCTATGTAATTATTTTATGAATGGCATCTGTGGGACCAGGTGGGAAAGATTCCTTCAGACTGTGGGCCCAGATGGGTCAGAAATTCTGACTACAAATGGTACTCAACATGGGGCAATGTAAAAGCTTTTAAAAAAATTGTGAATGCACAGAAACAGCCACACTGGGTTTCCTACTCTCATGGTCCCATGCCAACAGCAGCATAGAGACTCTGGGCTACAGTCTGCGAGGTGTAGCTGGCCACCAGCCACCATGTTGTAAAGCCAAGATGAAACAGAGTCAAGAACAGCTTCTTAGTAGCAGCATTTTCTTGGGAGGGTTCTGTCTGCTGGTGACAAGGAGAGGTGGAGCTCCTTTAAGGGAGACTTCCTGACTCAGTGTTAGTAGCAAGAGACTATGCTACCAAATACTTAGATGGAGTTCATGAGCAGTGGACAGTGGTGCTCTAGTTGGTGGCAATGTGGACCCTAAAATTCCACAGAGTTAGGGTAGTAATGTGGCTCCTGCCAGTACCTCTGCTATAAAACTAAGGAGCTAGGTGAAGCCAGCCAGTCACCCTAACCAAGCCTTTAATTTTAGCCACACAGTTTAGCACTTTAAAAATGCTCCTGGTAAAAAAATGATTAATGATATGCCATAAAACAGATTCAGATGGAGAAAACTTCTTAACATGTTACAGTGTCCGAAAAAAAACAAACAAACAAACAAACAAAAACCATAGGCTTTGGAGAGAAAAAGAAAATGGTAGAAAAAGGTAAAAAGCCATTTGAAAAAAAGAAATAAAATAATAAAAATATAATAAGCCACATAAAGATAAAAATACAGTCTGGATTATGTATTGTGATTTCTTTTAATTTTAACTGTTAACGAGCTAACTATGGAAATATATTTGATTGTAAAGACTGCTAAGTTAAATCAATATACATATTTTAAAGGTATCTCGACTTCAAAATTTGGGTCTAGTAATGCGTTACTTTGGAAAATGGGTTCTGTTTTTGGATCTACAGAAGATAAGAACCTGTATATTACTTCCAGGCTAATATTTGTTGATTGACCAAGACCCCTGAAAAATCTCTGATGGAAAGAGATGGCCCAGATGATCAAACATCCACATCAGCTTCAAGGTTGCTGACTAAAATAATTCAGCCTTAGGGTCCCTCATAGATTACCAGCACTCTCAATTAGCAGGAAGTAGCCTAGAAAAATACAGCCACATTTCAGAAAAATAGATTGTGGAGGCTTACCTTTGTTTAGACGGTTTGGTTATTGGTCATAATCAATCTCTTTCCAAAAAAGAAAAAAGAAAGTGGATATAGATATGATTGGATAAAAGGGTAGATTATTGAATCTGCTTTTTAAAAGCAATTACTTGTTTTTAATACTTTATATTGATATGGATTTTGGTTTATTGATACAAATTTAAGGTTAATTTTGTTGCACTGTATGTATATTTCTACTCTTGTTTAAAGTATTATGTTTATGCTCTTCATTTAAAATTGCAATGTATAATTAAGAAATGTAGATTATGGTTAATAATTTATGATAATCAAATTTATAGTCATGTTAGTTAGATTTTTTTTTAGATATACAAAGATATAATTCAATTACATAGGTAATCTTCAAACACTTCAAAGATATACAGAATGTGGCATTTAAAATGTTTTAAGAACTTTTCAGACTTTTCTGGACAGTGAGATGTGTCTGTTCCTGGCAGCAGAAATTTACTTCAAGAGGGTGATAAGTATCGAAGAAACTCCATATGGAGTCTACTTTCTTTGTGGCAATGGTTAGCCACTGGACAAGAACCTGTCTCTGTATTGACTGCTTGACAATATGCTGTTTAAACTGGACATGCAGGTTCCATAGGAAAGTGACCTCTGAACTTTGGCAGAACAAGCAGAGATGGTCATTCAGGTTCTTGCTTTGCAGAGAAAACTGTCAGATATTCTACAAGACACAAGGAGAAGAGACTGACAAACTATATCAGAATGGACAGAATGGTCCTTCAAATTTCCTGCTTCACTAAAAGTCTGCCAGAGACTCTAGGCCTGTAGGCTGAAGATGGATGCCCCAACATCACAAAAGAACTTGGGGTGACTGTCCAGGTAGCCAGATATCTTTGTCACTTCTAGAATTTGGAAGATGCTTAAAATGCACTTCCTGTATACTCAAGTATTATTATATTCTTCTGTGGTCTTTGATGGAGTTGAAGACTAGATAAGTATAATTATAGTTTTTCATAGTCATGATGAATGGTAAATTAGATATAAAACTTTAGCCTCACAAAAATAAAGTAGTTGAAAGAATATTTTTTTTAATTTTGCCAAATACAAATAGTACAAATAGATATTGTAACTGTAATTCTTGCTTGATAGCTGTTTTGTTATAAGTAATTTTGCTATGTTGAAATCGAAACCTTCCTTTTTGATAAGATAGAAAATGGGAGATGATGTGAGATGTCCTTCTATATGCTGTGGATATACTTGATTACCATTTGTTAATAAAGAGTCTGTTTTGGTCTATGGCAAGGCAGATAGGAAATCCAAGGGGCGATAAAGGAGGAGGATTGAGACACAAAGAGGTACCGCAAGCTGCGGCCCAAAGAAGCCAGAAAGCCACTAGACACATGGCAAGACATAGATTAATAAAAATGGGTTGGGTTGAGTTGTAAGAAGTAGGTAAGTTGTAATGAGCCTGAGTTATAATCTAGTTCATAATTAATATAAGCCTCTGCATAATTATTTTATAAACAGCAGCTTTGGGGCCAGGTGGAGAAGATTCCTCCAGACCACAGGCCCAG